>CM056955.1:11879639-13079639 GCA_029856935.1 Cyclocarya paliurus
CTTCCCATGCTCCGAGCCCTTTCATTTTCTCTTCTCCCATTTTTCTCTTCTCCCAGCCATCTTCTTCTCTTTCTTGTCCTTTTCTACTGCTCCTCTTCTTCTTCTCCTCCTCCTCCTCCTCCTCCTCCAGGTCTTTCAAGAAAGATCTACATTTTCCATTTGGTTTTTTTGTGCTCTAGACCTAGATCTGTTTTTTCAAACTAGATCTATGTTTTGTGGTTTGAGTTTCATTTTTTTTTAAGTAGATTTTCACTAGATCTTAGATTTGGCGTTGATCTTGGCCAGATCTACAGGCAGAGGGGATAAAAAATCTGCCCGCCTGGTCAATGGGACAGACAAACCAAACAAAGGGGCGGGGGGCCATATCACCACCCCGCCCAGGTGGGGGCAGAGTAAGGGAAGGGCTGCTGCCCATCCATGTATGTCGGGTAGCAGGCCTAACATATGTCGAGTACACTTACGCCCTTCATACACAACTAGCATAGAAAGAGATGCAGGCTTACCAATACTCCAGCTCCTTCACCCATGACAAATCCATCTCGACCTTTATCCCATGGTCTTGAAGCAGTTTTTGGATCATCATTCCTCTGAGATAAGGCTCTGCATGCAACAAAACCACCCAGTCCAATGGGAATAATGGCGGCTTCAGTCCCACCTGCAATCATCAGATCAGCCTCACCCTGACGGATGTGATTTGCAGCTGCATAGAAGCAATAATTGGAGGTGGCACAAGCTGTCGAAATTGAGTAATTTGGGCCCATGAAGCCTATATCAATTGCAAGTAATGCAGACCCCATGTTGGTTATAGCATAGGGAATGAAGAAAGGGGTTATTTTCCTGTGACCTTTCTCTATTAAAGACTCAACACCGTCAGAAAAGACTGTAAGACCACCCATCCCTGTTCCCACAAGCACACCAGCTCGCTCCTTGTCGATCTGCAGCAAATATCACCAATCAAAATGAGTCAAGCATATTGCTGAACTGAGAAGAAAATCAGAAGGCAAAGGAACACTGAGTTAATCTTGTATAATGCATCAAGATTTAACCTAAGGCAAGGTTGAATGCTTGGTAGAAATTAAAAATATGTATATATATATATGAAATTATCTCAGAATAATATCATAGAGACTAGGGAGATTTGACTAAAATTAAGGATGAAACATTTGATGCACTAAAATATGTTATTTTACTAGCATAAGGAAAATCCATCTCACCATTTTCATCATTTTGCAAATAGAGCAAAAGGAACAACTGTTGTTTTTTTATATATAAGTAAAAACTTTATTAATATCAATAGAAGACTAGGTGAAGCCCAAGTACATAGGAAACTTTATTAATTTCGCAAAAACTTTATTAATAGAAAACTTTATCGATATCAATAGAAAACTTTATTAATTTCGCAAAAACTTTATCAATATCAGTAAAGTATAGGTATCATTTAGCCTTGAATTTGTTTGATTCTGCTGTTGGGGCCGAAAGTTCTCACTCACATAGATCTTCCATATTTTGGCATCAGTTTTGGAATCTGAGTCTTCCAAATAAGGTTAAAAACTTTGGATGCCGAGCTTGTAAGGATAGTCTTCCTACCAAAATGAATTAAATGAAGACGGGTATTCTTTCAACTGCAGGTTGTCCTCATTGTCACTTGGCTGAGGAGGATTGCTATCATGTTTTTTGTGGCTGTCCAAATGTACAAAAGGTGTTGTCAGTTCACTGTCCACCAGCTTTATCTTGTTTGGAGGCTGCTGTTTGTTATTTAGATGTGGTTTGGGAATTAATGCAACTTGATGTAACTTTAGTTCCTATTTTTATTACTATTTCGTGGGGAGTTTGGAAGTTTAGGAACTTGAAATTATTTCAGAATTCTACTTGTGTGCTGCAAGAGGTTGTTGATGATTGTTTAGCATATGTTGAGAGTTAAATTACTGTTAAACAATCCCAGTTGGTGGTAGGAAGGAGCTTGTGCTCTCTTGGAAGCCTCCTACTCCAGTAATGGTAAAGCTCAATTTGATGGTGCTTTGTTTCGATCTTCAGACTTTGCGGGTATTGGGGCAAGGAATGAAAAAGGTGATGTTTTAATTGCTTTGAGTCGGAAGGAATTTGGGAGGAGTTAAATTCCCTAGAAGCTGGGGGGGTTAATGAAGAGTCCGCATTAAGAAAGATTGAAGTGGTGGCGGAGATTGAAAAGGTTTTGTTAATGGAAGAAATTTCTTGGAGACAAAAATCTAGAATGACATGGTTGAAGGAGGGTGATAAATGTACCAAGTTCTTTCACAAAATGGTGAACTCACACAGGTGTAATAATGTAATTGAGGCGATTCATTGCGGTGACACGGTGTATTAGTCCCCAGAGGAAGTTCAAGACCATATAGTGGGCTTTTATGAAGAGTTTCTCACAGAGACGGCAGAGTGGCATCCTAAATTGGATGGGTTGTCTTTTGACCAGCTTGATAGTAGTGTGGCAAGTTGGTTAGAGAGACCTTTTGAGGATTCCGAAGTACATAAAGTGATATGTAGTATGTGTAAAGACAAAACCCCTGGCCCGGATGGATTCTCCCTAGCTTTTTTTCAAGAGTGTTGGGAAGTAGTGAAGGATGAGGTGATGCAAGTTTTTCATGAGTTTCATCATGGTCACAAGTTCGAGAAGTCCCGTAATGCCACTTTTATTGCTCTCATCCCAAAGATCGTGGGGGCCATGGAATTGAGAGATTTTCGACCTATAAGTTTGGTAGGCGGGATTTATAAAATCATTGCGAAGGTGCTAGCAAATCGTATGGGTTTGGTGATGGATAAGATAATATCCAAACCCCAAAACGCCTTTGTTCGGGGTAGACAAATTTTGGATTCGGTTTTGATAGCAAATGAATGCTTGGACAGCCGGTTGAGGGAGGGTATTCCGGGAGTTCTCTGCAAGTTGGACATGGAGAAGGCCTATGACCATGTGAGTTGGGACTTTTTGATTTATATGTTAAGGAGATGTGGTTTCAGTGATAGGTGGTGTGATTGGGTTAAACATTGTGTCTCGACCGCCCGGTTTTCCGTGTTAGTCAATGGCAACCCTTGTGGATTTTTTCAGAGTTCGAGGGGTTTGAGGCAAGAGGACCCGCTATCTCCTTTCCTATTTGTTCTCATGATGGAGGCATTGAGTCGTATGATCGAAGCTGCTGTAAGGGGTGGTTTCCTTGCTGGTTTTTCAGTAGGGAACAATAATAATGGGTTATCCATTTCCCATTTATTGTATGCGGATGACACTTTAATTTTCTGTGATGCAGATAGTGGAACTTTAAGGGCTGTTCTTTTGTGTTTCGAAGTGGTCTCGGGCCTCAAGGTGAATCTAGGAAAGTCGGAAATGGTTCCGGTGGGGGAGGTGGGGCATATTAACTATCTAGCGGAGTTGTTGGGTTGTAAGGTGGCTGCACTTCCTATGAGTTACCTTGGACTACCTTTGGGAGCCTCCTTCAAAGCAATATCTATTTGGGATGGAGTGATAGAGAATGTAGAAAAAAGATTGTCTGGTTGGAAGCGACTATACCTTTCTAAAGGTGGGAGATTAACTCTCATCAAAAGTACCCTCTCCAATTTACCTACGTATTATCTCTCTTTATTCCCTTTACCAGCAGGGGTAGCTAATCGGATTGAAAAAATTTTCAGGGCCTTTTTGTGGGGCGGTTGGGTGAGGAATACAAGTTTCATTTGGTGGGTTGGTCAAAAGTGTGTAGTCCAAAGGAGACGGGAGGCTTGGGGGTGCGTAATTTGATTACTTTCAATAAAGCCTTATTAGGTAAGTGGTTGTGGAGATTTCAATTGGAAGAGAATTCGTTGTGGAGAATGGTAGTGGCCAGGAAGTATGGCTGTGATCGGGGGGGATTGGTGTTCTAAGGAGGGTAGAGGGGCCTATGGAGTGAGTCTTTGGAAGTTTATTAGAAAGGGGTGGCAGGTGTTTGTAACACATACAAGCTTGGAGGTTGGTGACGGCTCAAGAATAAGTTTCTGGTTTGATAAATGGAGTGGTGAGGAAGCACTGTTTTCTGCATTTCCTAGAGTTTTCAAATTAGTTGGAAATCAGCAGGCGGCTGTTTCAGAAGTTTTATGCCGAGCCAATGGCACAGTGTACTGGGATCTGACTTTTTCCAGGAACCTGCAGGATTGGGAAGTTGAGGAAATAGCCGGATTTTTTAGCTTTCTTTATGCCAGGAAGCTAGGAGGGAGTGGGGTCGATAGAATGATGTGGAAACCTTCAGCGCATAGGAAATTTTCTATCAATTCCTTCTATAAGGTGTTGCTAGACAATCAGCCCATAGTGTTCCCATGGAAGAGTATATGGAGAGTTCCAGTGCCACCTAAAGTTGCCTTCTTTACTTGGACAGCTACCTTGGGTAGGATTTTAACGGCTGACAACCTAAGAAAAAGAGGGCTGATCGTAACGGAGTGGTGCTATTTGTGTAAAAAGGATGGCGAATCGATTGATCACATTTTTCTGCATTGTGAAGTGGCGAGGGAGTTATGGGATGGCATTATCAGTAGGGCTGGGTTGTCTTGGGTTATGCCTAAGAGTGTGGTGGATCTCCTAGCATGTTGGAATAGGCAACACCAAAACCCACGGCTGGCTGCGACGTGGCGGATGGTCCCCTTGTGTCTACTATGGTGTATTTGGTTGGAAAGGAACAAGAGATGCTTCAACAACAAGGAAAGATCAGTGGGGGAAATCTGGAACTTTCTTGTATCTTCTTTGGTCCAATGGTTTTCTGCAATTGTATTAAAGGGGGGGAGTGTTCATGAGTTTTTACTTTCCTTTCAACATGCTAGAGTGTAATTAGGTGTCTCTTTTGTATACTTCCTGTGTACATGGGCTTTGCCCAGTTGCATTCAATCAATAAAGTTTATTAATTATCAAAAAAAAAAAAAAAGGAATTTGGGCTGTTTGAAGTGGATGATCTAGAGGCTTTGGCTGCCTTAAGGGGTCTTCAAATGATATTGACTTTAGGTTTCTTGAGTTTGTTATTGGAAGGGGATTCATTGTCAGTTATTGAGGCCATTGGTTCACACGAGCCAAACTTTTCAAGGCAAGGGAATCTGATTTCTGAAATTCAAAGTCTCCTTTCTTGATTTGCGGCGTATAAAGTAGTTCAGGTCGACAAGGAAATAAAGCAGCTCATTTACTCGCAAGGCATGCTCGCTTTGTTGATGATCAGTGGTGGCATCAGTATCCAGATTTTATTCATTCACAGCTCATGCTTGATTCCAATTTATAATTGTATTAACTTTGTTATTGGTTCTATTAATATGAATGCCAATGGTTCACTTCAAAAAAAAAAAAGTAAAATAAAGCGTAGCATAAGAATCGGAGACAAGTAATAATGAACCTTAGAGAGCTTGTCGCCGCCGAGATCAGCATCCTCGAGCGCTTTCTTGCCAGCGACAATGCAGTACCTGATGCAATCGTCGAGGCGACGGTCATTCTTTCCATCTATGTAGCCCTCGGAGCGGAACCCACGGATCTGCCCAGCGAAGCGGGTGGGGAACTTGGAGGCATCGAACCGATCGATGGGGCCGATCCCACTCTCGCCCTCGAGAAGCCTGTTGTAATACTCATCGACGTCGTTTCCGAACACGGAGACCAAGCCCGTCCCGGTGATCACGACCCGCTTCTTGGGGTCCTTCTCGCGTTTCGGTGCCGAGACAGTGGCCTGGGATGACGCTGCATTGACGGAGAGGCGGCGCCTGGTGAGGAGATGGGAGGAGTTCTTCTTACGAATTGGGCCGAGCGGAGAGGGATGCAGGGTCGGGGATTGAAGAGCCTGCATGGTTGTCTGAGAGAGAAAAGGCTTGACGACGATAACGATGATGCGAATTTTTTTCCTTCTTGGAAGTGAGAGTTACGAGGGACCAGAGAAATGTGTCATGTGATGTTCCGTGTTCGTGAGATCGGTGCTGTCACTGCTGTGTCGTGTTGCGTTTGAACTTTGATAAGTTAGTTTTGCTTTTTTATGAGCACGTTTTTTTTCTTCATTGTAATGAGCCAGTAGTAGTTTTGCTATTAGTAACGTCTGGAGTACTGATATTAATCTTTCTTATACTAATACAATGATACGATTATTAAACTAATCAAACTTTTTAACATGATAGAGCATCATCATTTGCTATTACAATAGTTAGGGGTACTCTACATTTAAACGAAAAAAATAAAAGTCAATTACACGGATTATCTAGATTGACACATAATTGACTGATTTATTAGTCTCATCTAAGTTAGTGGACCTAAACTCTATTACACTAAAACTTAATCGTTAATACAACATCAAATTCATATTAAATTCGCAATTAGTTCCTTAAAAGACTCATAAAGGACCTGATTTGGTTTAGGAAAAAAGGTAGAAACTTTATTTTGGTTCGTTAGATTTAGTACTTCTAGGTTACATGAATTTAGTTTTGTGCATTGATAACAAAAAATGGTAGTTAGGATAGAGGTGGGCAACAGGACCCCGCATTCCATCCGCCCACCCTCCACCTGTCAGCCCTCATTTGGGCGATAGGATGACCTCGATCGTCAGATGCGGGGTGCGGGCCTTCGACTGCAACTAAGCACAGACGTGGGAGTGGGACCCGGGCTAGGCTCTAGCCTGCCCGCATTGGGCTCGTCTGTCTACTTATATGTATTAAAATTATTTTCTTTAATAAAACGATGTCATTTTGAAATAGGGTTTTGAATAAAAATCACCCCTAGCCTTTCCGCAGTCCTTCGAGAACTCTCTCTCTCTCTCTCTCTCTCTGTGGTGTCGTTGTTACCATCGTGGTCACTCTCTCCGTCAACCCCATCCAATATATCTCTCTCTGTGGTTGGTTTTTGTTCACTGGTTTAGTGGTTTTGTTCATTGAGCCATGGCTGAATCGTTGATGGCTTTTTACATTTTGTCTAGTTGGTGGTTTTTTGTGGTTAATTATGAATCTAGGTTTTGTCAATTGGTGTTTTTTGTCTGGCTTGGGGGGGGGGGGGGGACGGGACGGAGCAGGGGGCTAGGTCTACCACCGACATGCAGACGGGGGGACCCGCCCATGGGGAGCGAGACTGGAGTCCATGGGGGAAAACCTCCCTCCCCCATTCCTCTATACCAGAGGTGGGGTGCAAGAAGGGGGTACCCCATCCAGTTTGCTCCCCTAGTTAGCAACGGGAATTTTGGTGGATCCAAAACAACTAGGCTACCTCTTGACAACCCATATCCAATCGGACTACTTAAAAGGTAAGTTTAATTGGAAACATCTCGTGGTGGCCCGAACTAGATTATATGAAGCAGCTTCCAACTAGCCATAATTTGAATTCAAGCATATTAGCTAATGATAAAGAGAATTACTACAATCTTAAAGAGATTTTAAAAAAATAAATTGACAAATTGATATGGATTCTTGTTGTTTCAAACGTGTTTCACAACCAACTAATCTCAACTGCTAACCTGCAACAAAAAAAAAAGGGTGGCCCGGTGTTCCTGGTGCACCTACGATGCCTAAATTAGAAATATGAGTGTAATGCCTTATAACGAAAGGTCTGAATCTGTTACCTTGGGTTGCTAGCATTGATCTTTTATATAAGGGTGGATTGTTGTCGATAAGGATAGTTTAACCCTACCCCAAATCTCGAGGTCCTGATCGCCAAATTCTTAGGACATAATTTTAGAAGGAAATGATTAACATATCAAAAATAAACATCTCGAATATCTCGTTGTTTTCTTAGGGATAAAGATCTTGGATCGATGATAATTCCCACGTTAATCTCGTTGGGCTGGTATGATCTCATGATAGTGAGTGTATGGTGCACCTGCACCTTTGTAACTCATTGGGCCCATTATATTGGCCTCTTACTTGACTCTATTAGGCCCGTCTAATGGTGGTAAATGGCCCTCTACAGTTATCCCACAAATTCCAATCAAGCTAGTGTGGCGGGAATTTAAAGATTATGATTTTATGGTCCTTGCCCATCGCGTCATTAATTTTGAAGGGGTTCTAACGACTCTGCATCTGCACCTAGTCACATCACCAGATTGTGGGATCTATAGACAACGATTATGTTGTCAGACTGCTCGCATTCTCTATGGGGCATTTCAAGCGTTGCATCTCTTGTTATAAGTAGCCCTCTACTCATTCCTATTGCCTTTTTCACTTCTGCTTATTGTTTTTCTTCATTGTTTGTGTTCTTCATCAAAACCCAAATTTTTTTCTTCAAAATACCCTATTTATCTCCATGTCTCTTCAAAATGCTTCTAGCCTTTCTTCTCGCAGATCTTCTCCTCCCCCTACTTCGATGAGGTCTTCATCGGCACCAGAGTCCTCATCTGCCTGCGATGTACCCTATTACAAAGGCTATGACTGGTTGTCAATTCTTACCAAGGTCGACCTTAGGAAGCTAAAGGATTCATATGGAATCCCATATTCAATGATTCTTGAGGTCCCCCCCCCCCAAGGGGTTGTTGACGTTGAGGCTTTATTGAGAAGGTGGCCCTCCCGGCCTATTCCCTTTCTCATGGGTTATGACTTCCTTTCTGTCAATCAGTGTGCGACATTTTCGACTATTTGAAGTTGGCACCAGCTCAACTTCACTTTAACTCCTGGAGAATCCTCGTGTGTTGTTATGTTGTGTGGAGGATGGTTTTGGAACCTACTGGAGAGGGGTATCCCAACTTGACTGCCTACGAGTTCCTCGCTACCCACGCGATTAGGGTGTTGGAAGGCAACATTCGCAGCTTTCACTCCCACCCCGATATTGCCTTGTGCGATTTAAAGGTTGCCACTCATTGCCAAATAGTGGCAAAAAAAAATCTTCTTTGTTTCTGACCAGGGATGAGATCTCCCTAGTAGGGAGGCCGAAAAGGCTTAATTCCCAGTTTGCACCATTTGGGGAAAAGTTCCCGACGACAAAACCATAGTTGTTACTATCTTTCAACGAGAGTAAGCCCTTGTTGAAGGAGTTTACTCTTGGGTTGAGCACAACATGAGTTTATTTGGACGGACACCTTGTTGACAAGGGCCTATATTGACAACTTCTTGGTGATGCTTGACCGCTCACATGTGAGTGGTCGTCGCTTGCTGAAGGAGCCCAAGGCTTCCCAAGACAAGTAAAGGCCCACTGCAGCCTTGTTGGAGAAGGCAAGGGAAGGGGAGCCTACTCCGGGCTCCCTTCCCTCAACTATTTCTAGTGGAAAAACTCCAGTGCTCTCCCATAACTTGGAGTTGAGTGGAGGCAGGGTTTCAATTCCTTCATTGTCCTTCAGTGCCTCTTTAGGAGGAGGGGGCAAGGATGGACCTTTTTCACCCGCTGCTACCGAGGAGGGGGTATTGTCCTTTCCTATCCAGGAGGATGAGCTCGTGGCAGGTTCCCTCATGTCGAGGGCTAAGGTGTGAAGAATTTGCCGCCTGTTGACCCTGCGATAGTTGGTTCAACTCTGCCTACTGTTGAGGTAGGGGCGGGCACCCTCGAGGGTCTCCCAACCCTTGTCTCCTAGGGTCTTTCAGCGGCCTAAGGCCTCTCTCTTCAGGCGAGGAGCACGCGAGTCCATCTTAGACCTTAAATGTGGCGAGGTCCACGGCGAAAGGTGATTCTGTTTGCGCCATGGTGGACTAGCTGAGAGACTTATTTTCCTTAGTAAGTTGCTTACTTGGTTTGGCCTTTGGTTTTCTTTTGGGCTTGGAGTCTTATGCGTGCGTGGTTTTGGCAAGGTGTGGATCAACTTTGTTGATGAACAGGCCGACCTGGAGGATAAATTCAAGGCCAAGCGCATGTTCGCCTTCGTCTAAAGACCAAGAAGGCTGAACCAGAGGTGATCCTTGACTAAGCCGACAAATACATTCAATCGCCGAAGGTTGGCATGGCTTGCCTACATGAAGACGTGGTCGTCCTTGGCGAGGAGCTTGATCGGGCGAAGAAGGAAGCTAGGAGGAACAAGCTTCAAAGCAAGAACAACTTTTCTGCCTTAAAGGGAGTTGGAGGAGGCGAGGAAGCGCTGTTGTGAAGTAGCCGAGGTCACAACAAACGCAGTTAAGGTGCATCTTCGCTTGGCCCTTCACCTAGAGGAGAAAAGGGGGGAGTTGGAGGAGCTGTCCAACTGGCATGCGGCGATGAAGAAAGACTATGACAGGATGGACAAAAGGTAGAACGAATTGACAGACTCCATGCTTTGACTTGACAGGAGGGTTAAAGCTTGTGATAAGTGTATTAAGGAGTTGGAGCCCAAGCTAGCCACATCTTGTGAGGAGGTCGTTCGTCTTTCCCCCTAGCGGCCAAGTTTGTTCGCAACAAGGCCTTTGACTATGGCTATAGCGCTGGCTTGGAGAGGTTAAGGATCTTCTTGCTAGTGAACCCTTAACCGACTTGAGGACACTGAACCTTGAGTCTTTCAAGCCTAACTGTGCCTCTCGTCTATATGTCGATTTCTTTATAAGGGACACAATGCCTAATGTGTTCCCAGCCCCAACCCCTCCAGCTCCTCCTACCTGAACAAGGCGTCTTTCTCTTTTGGTTGTAATCATTTTTTGTTTTGAGTAAATGAACATTTTTTCTTTCTCGGTTGTGCTAGCCATTTGTGCATTAGATCGATATTTTGAGTAAATGTAAATTTTTTCCTTATGTTAATTGATTACAATTACTGTCTCTAGGACAGATTGGGAAATCCATTGAGGTTTATGTGGACGACCTTTTAATCAAAAGTAAGGAGCCCGCCCAGCACCTTAATGACCTAAGGGTGGCGTTCGGGATTTTATGCCATTATAAAATGAGACTGAACCCTGCAAAGTATGCTTTTGGAGTGGAGTCGGAGAAGTTTTTGGGCTACATTGTATCTGAAAGAGGAATTGAGGCCTCTCTGGAGAAGATAGTTGCCATACTCAACATGAAACCACCAAAGAACCTGAACGAAACCTAGCAGTTGGCAAGCAGGGTAGCCGCCCTAGGGAGGTTCATCGCCTGGTCAATAGACAAGTGTCTCCCTTTTTTCCAGGTACTGCGCAAGGTACATCCATGGAACGAAGAATGCGATGAGGCATTCGAGAAGTTGAAACAGTACCTGGCCAACCCGTCACTCCTAAAACAACTATAGAAAGGCGATGTGCTTCACGCTTACCTAGCAGTTTCCCCAAACCCCGTGTCCACAGTCCTAATAAAAGAGGAGGGGACAATCCAGCATCCCGTATACTACGCAAGTCGGGCTCTTAGGGGAGCTAAAGTAAGATACCCGAAGATTGAGATGCTAGCCTTTGCTCTGATAACAGTGGCCAGGAAACTCCGCCCGTATTTCCAAGCCCACACAGTAAAAGTACTTACGGAGGTCCTTAGACCATGTCATCCCTTAAACAAAAAAATAAGCCTTAGCAGCTTGTTGTGCTAAGAAAGAAAAGGGCGCAGAGGTTCTCAGACCACACCATCCCTTAAACACCAAAAGCAAGCCTTAGCAGCTTATGGTGCCAAGAAAGAAAAGGGCGCGGAGGTTCTCAGACCACGCCATCCCTTAAACACCAAAAAATAAACCTTAGCAGCTTGGGGTGCCAAGAAAGAAAAGGGCGCGAAGGTCCTCAGACCACGCCACCCTTTAAATACAAAAAACAAGCATTAACAGCTTGTGGTGCCAAGAAAGAAAAGGGGGTGGTGGTTCTCAGACCACGCCATCCAAACATGCAAAATTCCAACAGCCAAAGGCTAAAAAAGTAAGCAACTCAACAAGCACAAACCATTACAAGCTTTGAAACAAACATAAAGTCCATTGTTAAAAGAAAAAAAAAATGGGAACTACATCAAAGTAGAAACCCAAGAAAAAACTAAAAAGGGTCGGGAGATTACGAAGCATCATCAGGCGGCGGCAGTGGGGGAACTCTTGCAAAAGCACTATGCATCTCTTTCCGCCCAAATGTGTCAGCCCGACGGAGATTATTTTCCTCAAGAAAAAATAGCTCCCGGTCTAAATTTACAAGATCCATGGCAGGATTAATCAAAAGGCGGGACCTGAGCCTTAATATGCCAGCACCATAACCGTAACCAAAGGCGTGTTTGCTAGTGTCGGGAACACAAGCCAATTGATCTCGCAGGCGATCGATTTCAGCCCGGGCTGTAGCAAGCTCACTTGTTTTCTTAACCAAATGCTCATCCTTGGACACCATAAGTAGCATCACCTTCCTAAGTTCCTCATCCAAATCTTTGCGATTTTCCTTATACTTACGATGGCGTTCTTCAAGCTCCTACAGATTCCCCCGAGCCTCTGAAAGATCGAGAGCAATAAGGCGAGCTTTCTCCATGATAGCCACCAACTCATGAGTTAGGTCCTGAATACGATCCTGCGAGCAAGCCAACTCCTAGCGAGCTGAGTCCCGATCTTGACTGTGGGCAAGGAGCTCAGACCTGAGGGAGGACACCTCAGCCTCAAAATTTTGCCGAGTTTCAGAAAGTTGGGACCTCGCCAAATCTCTCTCAGATTGAAGGAGCCGTAAAGCATGGTCATCTTTGTCCTTCGCCACTTGAGCAAGGCGGGCAGATTCGGGAAGTTGAAGAATTTCTTCCTCATGAATCTCCAAGTCTCCTTGGAGTGAATGAGATTAACCCTCTGATTGTTCCAACAATACTTCGAGCTCCTTCGTCCTCTCAGACAGGGCAGCCCTGTCCGCCTGCCACCTCTCGACGGTTTCACACATCTTCCGCCGCTCAAGGACTTCATCTTCTAGGTGAGCGCGATCCTCCACAATCCACACTGCCAAGTCATTAATACTCTACAAAAGGAAATAAGACAACCTGAGTAAAAACTACTTAGAACCAAAAAAAAAAAAAAAAAAGAGGAAGGAAAAAAGGAGAGAAACACGCCATGTCATACCTTGGAAAAGCAATCCTTCAAATGGCTGGCCATCTGAGTAACAGCCTTAGTTTGAACATTAGCAGAGGAGGAGGAGGCGTCGCCGCTAGCATCGCCACCAGGCCCAGGCAAGGGGGCCAAAGCAAGCCCTAAGTTTGAGTCTGCCCCCCTTTCTGGCAGACTCTCAAGGCAAGTAAAGGGAAGTGGGGACTCGGTGTGAGTTGGGACGCCCTCGATCGGGCGAACCTCTCCCTGTGAAAGATTGCCCACTTCCTCTTCATGAAAAGAGTCTATCCCTTCTCCAAGAGATAGGGAACAATGGGAAGGGATAGAAGGCCCCTCGAGACAGTGGAAGGCGGGGTCTCTAGGGGAACCTGTGCGCCTCCCATCTCAACGTAGGTGACTTCATGGTGGGAAGGCGTATGCTCAACGACACTAACTCGCTCTGCCTCATTGGCACCCAAATCTTCACGAGCCCTTGAGCCAGTAATACCTTTCAGATTTAGGGCGGCTGCAACTTTGACATCTAACTCGCCCCCTAACCCTACCTTCCACAACAGAGAATTCAAAAGTGGGGGTGGCTATCAGTGGATGTGCCGGCGAGGAGGGCTCGACCTGAAAAGTGGCGGCCAGATCAAAAGGGTCATACTGGCCAAACTTTCAACGTCTAACAGACTAAAAGACCGCGGCTTCACATAGGAGTCACGGGGTGACGAAAGGGCAGCAGTAACTGGCAGGGTGGGCCGTTGAACCTGGTCGCCCCCTGAAGGGATATCAGTTTCCTCCTGCTGCCGAATAGGCATGCACGTATGGGCGCCCTCCAATGACACCATAGTTTCTGAGGGCATAGGCGCCTGGGCCTTGGGGCCCTCCGAAGTCGCCATGCTTTTCTTTCGAAAAGGCGACGAGTGAGGGGAACCTTCAGTACGAGCCCTTTTCCTTTGGCTTGCTTCATCGTTCTTCTTTTTGCTCCTTACCTCCCTTCTCTCCTCACCTCCCTTCTTTTCAGATTTCCTCTTTGTCTTTTTGACCTTTTCCTGCTCAGGACAACTATCCCCCTTATTTCTCTTGGAAGGTTTAGTCTTCTCAGAAGGTTTCCATATGGGAGTAGGAATCAAATCTGAAACATAAATTGAGGCCCCTGAACATGGGAACGGCTAGGAGACATCAGAAAACGGTCAATGTTATCAAGCGTCAAGAAAATGTCAGTCTTCAATTCATCATAATGGGCCTCAGCCCAGGAATGGACGATCTCAATTAGGGACAGTTCTCGACGCGATAAGGACGGCATGGTTAACCACACAGTTTTCTCGTCAGGAACAAGGCGCCAAACCGCCCTGACAAGAAAATCTCGAATAAGGGCCTCCTCGGCGGCAAACTTCTAGCCCGAACCACAAATGAAGAAAAATTTAGTATTCCAAGCCTTAGCGTTGGAATGACGACTCTCGAAATGAGCCAAAGTTGGCCCCCTATCCTTCTTACAAAAGCTAACAATATTACCTTTGGTCGGCCGCAAATAATAGAAAGCTAGAAACTCCTGAACGGTCAAATCAGGGTAAAAATCTCCAAGAGGCTCTAAAACCATACGAAAGACAATGCAGGCACAGAGATAAGTCCTCAAAGAGTGAGGATGGAGCTGGGCGGGTGCCAACTCAAGCAAGTCCAAGATATTGCGAAGAGGACGACAGAAGGGAAGCCTCAATCCATGGTTAAACAGGGTAGTGGTCAAAGTGGTCTTACCTGCAAAGCCCTCGTCATCGCAGCACCCAGACGGAAGGACCTCTATCACTGCCCCCGTAAGGATGCCGAGCTCTTCCCGAAGATCGGGAAGGTGTTTCTCTCGAAGAACAGAACGTCACCTGTATCCTTCAAAGACCATACCCGCTGGAATGAAGAAAGGCGGGGTAGAGGTATTACCTTGGTCAGCCATTAAGACTTGAGAGAAGAAAATGCAAAAAAACAGAGGAAACGAGATGGGCAAATAACAAGAATAAGAAAAGGAACACAGGCACCAAGAGGAGGATAAGCAAAGAAGAGAATAAGGAAAAAAAAAAGAATGAGTGTTTAAAAGGAAAGAAAGCGGAACGTCAACAGCCGTGAACACCATGGTCTGACACTAAGTGCAAAAAGCAACCGTCACACGAAAACTCCCTCTCCTTTCGCCACGTCAACTAGAGCCATAGGGATAACCGCAAAAAAAAAAAAAAAAAAAAAGAAATAAGGGGGAAGGCGAAACGACGCAGGAGGAAGAATGTGAAGGGTTTGCGGGAACTCGGCGGTACATGAATAGGCTGGGACTATTAAACAGGCTAGGCCTATACCAACAACCATTAGCTATCTTGCGCACCAAGCTCACCACACAAGCACATAATTGAGGGCCCACAGCGAGGCTCACGAACACTTATAAAAACACAAGATTAATCGACATTTAATTCTCTACGTCATGAGACGAAGAGAATTAACGGGGTAAGTGGATGACCTATATTGGTAACAAGCCCATTCTAGATAAGAGAGCCCAAAGATGAAGGGAGCTCAATGTAAAAGGCTCTTAGTTGAGCAAAAGAAGCTAGAAGGCTCAAAGCCCAACAGAGTCGTACATCCGCCTACCACCTCTTACGGGAAGGTAGGGATCTCATGAAAATACGTGATCAGTTTAGTTATAAGACGTACCAAAAAACTCAGCATCACGTACCAAAAAACTTTGCGTAAGATAAACATCACGTCGGAACCTATATATACCAAGTAACCCTCAATAACAAATGCATCTTTTTCGTGAGCTTTCTGTTTCCTAAATTCTCTTGAACCTTTTACTGACTTAAGCATCGGAGTTTTTCCCGGCGGACCACACCGATCATATTTTGATCCTTATGTAGGGTAACGGTTGCAGTGAGGAAGTGGGAGTGGGACACATCCTTTACATAAATAAATCTCACTTTGTCCATAAAAAATTAACTGGATTTAACCTAATGGTCAAACCCAATAAAAATCTATATTCCATCATAACAAATTTTGGGCCTATAACCTATTTCAAAATTACTCGTTAAATCGAATTTTGACTTTTCATACATATTAACCCAAAAATAATTTAATATAACCCACGATTAGCCTGATCATGGTTCTGGGCCTGAGTGTTACACTCGCATTCTATTTTCATCTTACTATATAAGATGTGGCACATTTATCATAATTGGATGATAAATAATCATTCAATAATGGATTATAGTGATAAATATATCACATCTTATATCGTGAAATGGAAGTAAAATAGTAATCTAGTGCATAGAATTTTCGGTTTAAAAAGTCAAAGCCACCCCATGTTTCGTATTGCTTTTTTGAACCCAGTAATGCACCTTTTCTTACGCATTTGTATTAGAAAAAACTATGATCACTTTGAATATGAACGTCAGCTTGTTTAATCTAGTTTTCCTTCATTCTTTCTCTTATATATTATCTTTCCACTATATTTCTGATTCCTTACTTGAAAAAAAAATATGTGCCTTTTGCCAGAAAATGTCTTCAATTTACATATTGCATGTGTCCAAGAATCCGCCCTTTAAATGTGATAACCATGAAAAAATTATTTCGCGAACTTGCTCAAATTTGAATTTTTTTGGATAAATGATCAATGAATTTTATAAGGTTCACTTCATATCTATCTATTTTTCAAACTCGAACAAAACTCAACTTCATATGCCCCTTAACTTTTGTAAATTAAATAAAATACATAAACAAAAAGTTAAAGGATTTCATTGTAAGGACCAATCATACTAAAGTATTTTACACTTCCTCATCTTTATTCCATCACTAAATCAAACAGTAATGTGAAGATCAAGCTATAATGCTAATATAATTATACATGCAGGGCTGATGATATTGCACTCATTCTGCATGCAGACTCTTTCTGTTATCTAAGGGGCAACAACATCAGAGTTTTATTGCAAATCATTGTTATAATCTTCATGAGCAAGAGAGTACTAGCACTTGTTTTGGTGCTATATGCGCTTGCTAAGCTTCAAAAGGATAGACAAAACCTCATTTATGTCGGGTCGATCCTCAGGATTTGGGTGAGTGCAAAACAATGCTAGTTTTAGTAGCTCCTCCTGCACTTCCTCATGCTCCTTGGCGATATTCTGCACGAGCGTGGGGTCCAGAATGTGATGAAGACCCTCCTCCTTCATTCCAATTTCAAGAGCTTTCTCCACGAGTTGCCTCAAACTGATTGGCAATCCATCCTCTTCTGTGAGTCTCGTTGGCCTTCGTTTTGTTAGAAACTCCATGATAATTGTACCAAAGCTGAATATGTCTACTTTGGTACTGACTTTTGTCATATACGCAAACTCTGGTAAGAAAACAAACATGTTGTCAGTTTGGTAGGAACTGAGAAATGCTGTTTTCTTAGAGTTTAAAATAAGGAGATGATTTTGCAATTGATAGGAAGAAGAATGGGGATAAAGTTCGCAAGTGAGAAAGGGCTAGAAGGAGTTACCTGGTGCCAAGTAGCCAATAGTGCCCTCAAATGCTGATGACGAGGAAAGGCTGCTTCCATCTTCAAGGTGAACACCTAAGATTCGAGCAGTTCCAAAGTCGCTCACATGGGCCTCCCAATCTTCATCCAGAAGAATGTTAGAAGGCTTCATGTCGCAATGAACTATGGGGAAATCATAACCAGAATGCAAGTAGTCCAACCCAGTTGCAATGGAAATGAAAACTCTGATTCTCTCTGACAAAGTCCACCTGGACTGATCCACATTAGGGTCATGTATAATGGTATCCAAGTTCCCATTCTCCATGTATTCTAGAACTAAGGCCTTTAGCTTTCCACTCTCCCAAGCATAGCCAAGAACCTTCACCAAATTCCTATGCCGCAGCTGTTTCAGGGTGTTGATCTCTCTATTGAAGCACTTATCAGACTCTTCAGAGAACTGATGCAAATTCAGCTTTTTCACAGCTACGATCCTCCCATCTTCTAGTCGACCCTTGTACACAGTGCTCAAACTGCTGGCTCCGACAATGTTGTTTTCATTAAAGAAACTGGTAGCATTTTCTAATTCCCTTGTTTCAAACCTCTCCAGGATCAATGCTGGCGTGTAATCTGATTCAGGATTTTCAACCCCTTTTGATTTGCATAACTTGGTATGCCATTTGAGGATTATAGTTCCAAACACTACAAGCAAAAGTAGAAATATAGATCCAAGTACCACAATAACTAACACAGTCGTCTTTGATAGCTTATGTGAACTCGTCTGTCTGCAGGACCTGAGGAATTCAGTTCCGCATAGATCTGGGTTTCCCATCAAATTGGAAGTGTTAATGCGTCGAAAGATTCCAGTATCTGGAACATGGCCTTCAAGTTTATTGAAAGAAAGGTTCAGATGTTTCAAGGAGGAAAGATTAGAAAAGCTCTCAGGGATAATGCCCTTCAACTGATTCTGAGAAAGGTCCAGGGAGTTGAGGTGCTTTAGACTTGCTAGTTCTTCAGGGATTCCACCGTCTAAATTATTCCTCGAAAGGTTCAAGCTAGTAAGCGTATACATTCGAGTAAAAGCTTCAGCTGGAATTGGACCAGAAAGTTTGTTCCCTGATAGATCAAGAGAGAACAAATTTCTGCAGCCACTTATTGTTTTAGGAATGATCCCCGAAAGATTATTGTTTGAGATTTCAATAGCCTGTGCCATTTCCAACATACCAAGCTCATCTGGAAGAGTTCCAGCCAAGGAATTGTATGAGAAGTTCAGATATATCTGCATGCCTTTCATACTTGCGATCACTGATGCAGGTATTGATCCTGTGAGATGGTTGTGGGAGAGATCCAAAGTCAACAGCCGATTAAGATGCCCCAGGCTTCTTGGAATGGAACCATTAAGCATGTTTCCTTGGAGGTTTAAATATGTGAGCTGCTCAAGTTTTGAAACTGAATCCGGAATGGGACCCTCGAACCTATTGAACATCAGCCCAAGCTCACTAAGCTGTCTCAGATCAGATATCTTATCAGGTATTGCACCCTCTAGCGCATTGTCATTCAGGTACAGCCCTTGAAGGATAGAAAGATTACATAATTCTGATGGAACTAGGCCTGAAAAACTATTTCCACCAAGTGATAGGAAGATAAGTTGACTTAAATTGCCAATCTCACGTGGGATTGGCCCTGTGAATGAATTGGTATGGGCTTGCAATACCTGGAGATTAGAAAGCTTGCCAATACCAGGCTTTAGCGGACCACTAAAATTGTTCCGTGACAAATCTAAAGTTTGGATATTCGAGCAATTGAAGAGGTCATCCGGGATTTCCCCTGACATTTTATTTATAGAAAGCATTAGGCGAGTAAGATTTCGCAACTGCCCGAAACCCTGAGGAATTTTACCTGTTATTTTGTTAGAAGCTAAATTTATGACTAGAACATGGGTGCAGTTGATGATACTAGATGGAATGGATCCCTCAAGAAGGTTGGAGCTCAAGGTCAGGTTCTTCAAATTGTAAAGCAATCCAATATCCGATGGAAGCTTCCCTGTGAGGAAATTGAAGCTCATAGACAAGTAAGTTAGATTTGTCAAGTCTGTCAATGAGGAAGGAATCTCCCCTGTTAACTTATTTGAATGTAAGGTCAAAACTTGCAATGATCTCAATGATCCTAGCTCAGAGGGTACTGTTCCAGTTAACTCATTCTCTGATAGTCCTAAATGGGTTAAAGATTTCAATTGGAGTAAGGAGGTGGGAATGGTAGAATTTAACCTATTCTTGTACAACCGCAAACTTTCAAGGTGAACTAAGTTTCCAAGCTCAATGGGAATGTTTCCAGTGAGTTGATTGATGTATAGTTCTAGACCAACAAGCTTTTTGCAGCGACCTAGTTCGGAGGGAATTTTTCCAACAAGGGAATTTTCAAACAGCAGAAGAGACTCTAAATTTGACAAGTTCCCTATCTGATGAGGTATTACTCCAGACAATCGGTTTTGACTAAGGTCTAAAGCTTGCAAAGATTCCAACTTACCAATGGACACAGGGATAGAACCAACCAAACTGTTCCCATACAGAACCAAAATTTGAAGGTTAGCTAGATTACCTATGTTTGATGGGATTGTGCCGGTGAGATTGTTAAAAATGACACCAATTCCTATCAATGATGTGCAGTTGCAAATACTTTCAGGGATATTTCCATTCAGAAAGTTTCCCCCTAAATCTAGTAACTGCAGATTTTCGAGGTTTCCGAGTTCTGGTGGAATTGGACCTGAAAGAGAATTTGCATAAAGAACAAGCTGAGAGAGCTGGGAGCAAAGTCCCAACTGAGCTGGAATGTGGCCAGTGAAGGAATTCGAAGTTAAATCAAGAACCTGGAGGCTTGTCAGGTTTCCAAGGAATGGTGTGACTTCACCTTTGAGCTGCTTCTCAAGCAGAGAAATGGAAATGACATGATTTGATAAAGGGTCACAAGCAATACCAGACCAGTTGCAGTGGTGAGTGCTGTCAGTCCAGTCCTCAAGTGCTCCTAATGGATCATTTCTTATGGAACTCTTAAATGCCTTCAAAGCCTCAATCTGAACTTCTAAACTTGATTCTTCCGATAGAACAGTCACTAGAACAGCACAAGTTATGACTATTGCCAAACTGATACTTTTAGATGCCATTGCTATAGATCAAGTACTAGATACTGATATATGAAAGAATGAAGATGAATTTAAAGAAGCATTTATAATCAAAAACCAGCTAATAGTTGACGCCACAAACCTTGACTCTTTCCAAACAAATGTTGTCACTGCATGGAAGAAAAACTTGGTTCTATGAATCATATCAAGAAACCTATTTTTGACTCTGAGCTCATCTAAACATGACAAATACCTATCCAAAAGCTAAAGGAGATACAAACGAAAACATGGCCCACTTTTCCTTCCATAATGTGGAAACAAATCCCATATATCTTGGCTTCGTATCAAGTTTCCTTGACTCATTGAGCTGGATGGAACCAATGAGTAAAGTAGCAAGAAAGGATGGTGGGAATAGTTTATTAATCTAAGCTAAAAACCAAGATTTCTATACAAGGGTCAGTGGAGAAACTAATGCAGAAGCAGCACACTGATCTTTGAAATCTAGCATTGTAGTTTGGCGTAGTGTGGTATACGCGGTTTTGTCTAAGCAGTAGGTGCTTGAAAAGCACGAATACTAGGACAAGTTGCATGTTAACGGCCAAAATGATGGGTTGGCCGCGGCGCTAGCTGCGCCTCGTGCTAAGCAAGTGCATGGAGGAAAAGGACAGGAGGTATCGGAAACAAATGGAAGATCGAGATGGCTGCCGACTTGTCTGTGGGGGCCATTTCTGACCATATATTAATATTACTTATCTTGTTCCCGAGGGTTTGATTGGATGTAGGGAGTTTGAAGGTGCAGTAATGGATTGATATATTTATATTTTTATGGTGTTTTTGGTTGCTTGAATCAGAGCGTCCTTATCTTCTTGATCAAATGTCAATATTATATTTTTTTATATTTATCTATTTTATTTAAATTCAATTCTATATAAGATTACTCATTCACTCTTTTTATAATAATAAAATATTAATAAATTAATAATTTTTTATTTAATTTATTTATATCACATTTTATAATTTTACCAATTTAGTATTAATAATAATTATATTCTAATTAAATTAATATTAAAAAAATCATATTTTCAAAAGTTAATAACAAAAAATATTTGATTAAACTCATTTAAATTTTTATCTAAATTTCTTAATTACAAACCAAATAGTATTTTTATTGGAGTGAGAAACTAATATTTTAATATTTGCTTGGAGTGAGAAATTAGTTTTTAATGTTTGGTGAATCAATAGTGGTTCTCTATCTTTGGCCAATCATTGTAATAGAAGTCCATCTTATTTTAGATTTGACGAATCCAATGTGGGGTGTTTTTGATATCATTTATCTAAAATTTAACTAACTTTTCCATTTGACGAAACCAATGTGGATGCTCTCATGCATATCCTTCAAAAGGAAAACTTTAGGTGCCTAAGACCACTCGACTAAGACTGTGTTTGGATAGCGAGAAGTGTTAAAAAGTGTTGTGAATAGTTGTGAGTAGAGATTGGAATGAGTTTGTGGGTCTCATTGAGAGTAGTTTGAGTTGTTTGGATGTATGAAATATGTTGAGTTGTTGACTTTTGAGTAGGTAATTGAAAAAGGTGTGGGTCTCATCAATGATTACTTTTTTTTTTAATGATAATTTTATTTATATATAATAGTAATAAATATTATAGTGATTTTATTTTTTTTATTTTTATATAATAGTGATAAATATTATAGTGTTTTATTTTTATATTTTTATATAATAGTAATAAATAGTATAGTGATTTTATTTTTTATTTATATATAATATTAATAAATATTATTGTGATTTTATTTTTTCTCTATATATAATAGTAATAAATATTATAATTATTATTTTTTTATATTTTCATGACAATAAAAAAGTATATATATAATATATATATTATATACTTCGGTATTGTATATAGATAATGGGGTGGTCAGGCTGCTACGCCTATGTGAGCATATTGGTGTGGCTACATGCAGGTGTTTTTCGCAAACAGTAATTAGACATGATTCCTGACATGTAAACAGTTTACATGTAAGAAGAGTGTTGAATGGTTTGAAAATAATTTATTTGGATGGGAAGATATCTTCAACCGTACAAGAGTATCTCAATGTAGTTGAGAACTCTTCAATGCCCAAACACAACCTAAATGTTAATGATTTAGATGTGTCATTCCTTTCTTTAAGACACGCTTCAAGAAAAAACTTATTTGCAATAAAAATGACAATTGCTTATTAAAATGAGTCATTGTTATTATAAATAGTCATTTTTATCACAAATAACTCGTTATAAATAATCATTTATCAAGTAATGTACTTGGGTCTCGAGATATAGTGCCTGACTCTTTATTCCACCGAGACCAGAAAAATTCCACGACCAGAAAAAGTGGTTAGATGAGATCTTGCAAGGTGCATAAAACTCTATATTATCTTCAAAGCTTGGATAGTAAGTTGAGACAAGATTAGTTGAGATGAAAGTTGAAATTGAATAAAATAAAATTAGAATATTATTTTTTAATATTATTATTATTTTGAGATTTGAAAAAGTTGAATTGTTTATTATATTTTATGTGAAATTTTAAAAAAGTCATAATGATGAGATGGAAAAGTTGTAAAAATGACAAAAGAATTAATTTAAAAAAAATAATTAAAAAAAAAAAGAAGAGGAAAACTAAGATTAATAGTACGTGATCATCATGTTTCCAGTTCTATTCCAATTTCACCGTTGTTTGAACATTTTGATTAAGATTATTTTGAGTAAAATTTTTATATTTACTGGTTTATTTTTTTACTAAGTATTACCATTTAAGGTTGATTTTATTCTAGGCAAGATTTTCTCCATCTTTTATGCTAACCAATATTTTCTTTTAGGCAAGATCATAGTATTTTCATTTTATTGTTATGATCTTGCTAAGGTTTTATTAAGATAAATGCTATATACATAAAGAGAGTATATAAAAATAAACTCACAAACTTACGTGATTTCATGTGATCCGTTAGATCTATTTTATAATAAAAGTAACTTTACAATCTAACATACTACATCAAACCACATCAATTTATTAGTTTACTTTTGTATAATCTCTTTGTGGATAAAGTATTTTTCTCTTACTAAAGCAGTAGTTATATATGATGGGAAGAACTCTTTGACTTTAAGGCAAATCATAGATATTAATTATGTATTTAGACTTTGGAAGAAAGGTAGGAAAGGGAGAGAAAGAATGAGAATTCTCAAAAATTCTCATCTTATCTCAACTCATCATTACACTTTTTTCAAATCCTCATACAAAATATAATAAACAATTCAACTTTTTTAAATCTCAATACAACTTTTTCAAATCCCAATTCAATTTTTTCAAATTCTAAAACTAAAAAATAATATTTTAAACTTTAAAACAAAACACAAAATTCTTATCTCAACTCCCAAATCTCCCCTTAGAGAGGTGCACTTCCATTCTCTACTCTCTACTATAGTCAAGGTACGTTTTTGGGAAAATGTTTAGAGAGAGTACTTTCAGACGAAGAGCTTTCTTGTATTTATGCATGGTTTGTTCTCAATGTTAAAAGTTTAATCACAATAATAATAGAGAAATACTATAAAGATCAAGTCTTATACGATACTCATCCACATAACTAATATGTGATTTTACATTTTTATCCTTCTACCTTAATGTTTAAATATATGTGTATTTAACTGTAAGGACAAAAATGATAAATTGATTAGGTGGAAGTATGTGGCATAAGCCTTACATGTAGAATTTCTTATAATAATATGCTCTATTTTCATATCATGTATGTGTAAATGAATGGTGGAAGAAAAACACGTAAGTTTTAGTTCATTGCTTAATGGATGAACTTGCAACCTCCTTGATTTCTTTCTATTAATGTCAAAATATATATCCATGAAGGAGCGGGTTCTGTGTAGGGGAGACCATCACCCTCTGCCCTCATTCACGAAATGAGATTATGGAGTTCAATGGGCCAACTTCCTAGCCCATTATGGGCCCACAGCTAAATGACTATGCTAGTCCACCCAAAGAGAATAAAAGCAACACTCCATACCCAATAGATTTGGATTCATTATTTGGGCTTGCTTGATTACCGAGTACACTCATGAAATTTTAGGCTTATATTGAGGAAGTGGAATGCTATACATCAATTACTATTCATTCACACATCTAATACTTATAAATTTTTTTTTTCATAAAGTGTGAGAGTATTTTTCATGAGGCATAGAATGTGGAATAATGAATAGTAACTTACGAGAATAATTTTACATTGAAAAATATACAAAAGGTTTCTAATATACTAAAGGTTTCTTCCATTTCCAATTATTGTCCTAATTAATGAGTTATTGTTGTCCTTGATTCTTGAATTTCTTTTATTTCTCCACTTCTTTTTATTTTATTTTATTTGAGGCCCTCTTTAAATTTAGTATATTTTATAAAATTCAAGGAATTAATGAGTTTGTAAAATCAGTGTAATTCCAATTCTTGAGTACGTATAGGATTTGGAGTCTAACCAGTGGAGGGTGAAAAGCACGCACAAACCCCTAGACCACTTGAGAGTTTATAAGAGCACTCTTATCCTATGTTCTAAATTTTGGAGAAAAAATTGGGGAGAAATTGATATTTTTCCTTCCATCCGGATCCCTAAATTAGGGATTCCATTTTGGGTTGGTACAGTGGTTCCTTATATTTGGAGATCACTGCACATCCCAACTTATTTGTTTATTCCTTCTTGTTGTTGGTCCAGCGTGAAACTCTCTCTCGACGTTGTTGTTCCTATCGACCCTCTCTTGTACCATTTTCCACCATCGACAGTAACCCCCTCCGATCAGCTTCTATATGTAAGTCTTTACCCTTCTCTCTCGCTCAAATGGAACACACACTCTCAAGCTCTCTCAGTTTCTTCAATGGCTTTCATCTGAGATAAAATCTCAGTTTCGAATCCCTACTTTGCATTATGTATTCATTGAATCTTTCTAAGATGAAAATTAAAAACCCTAGCCTTAGACTGACGGTTGGATTTGGTATCTCCCTTCTTTCTATCTGTGAGTTTTTCTAGGGTTTCACCAACTAAGATTGTGTTACATATTTGGAAAAAAATGTAGGGAAAATCCATTCGAGGAGCTTCTTTGATTTATACTTTGTGAATCATTTGTGATTTTGAGATGTGGCTCTGAGATTTTCTGGAAGTTGTTGTTGTGCTTTGGTTGCTACTGTAATTTTCGTGCTCTTATTGTTCTTTGTGATTCTATGATTTTTGCCACTGTCATTCTATGTTACTTGGATTGGATTTGAGCCACTATGATTTAAACGTATGTTGTGGATTGAGCCGCCACTTGTGTTGATTCTGAGGGATGGAAGTCTATTGCCGTGCCTCTGTAATTAAATTAAATTTTATTTTTGGTGATTATGTTGTTCTAAGTTATCTGTGATTTTACCCACTTCAATGTTGGTTGGATTCAATTTGAATTGTAAATAATAGTGAATTTACCAAACACAACCTAAAATAGCCCACTCAACAGCCAAGAGAGCATAAAGACAAATTATAACATGGAGTATTGATTACACACAATACATTGTTACAATACATTTCACAACAATGTTGTAAGATAAAGATATTTTTGTAAAATAATGTTATTTTTATAAAGTGTTTTATAAAATTACCCTTCATATTTTTGCAAAGTAATGTTATTTTTATAAAGTATTTTATAAAATTATCCCTCATTTAATATATTGTTGTAAAATGTGTTGTGAAAAATATTTTTCTAACACCAACCCCCATGGCATCATTCCAACATAGCATTAGAGCAGTCACCGATAGGACAAGACATGACACCACATCATAAGCAAGTTACCGCGAATTTCAAGTTGAACCAGTTAGAGCAATGGCAATATACTATCTATTGTCAAGTCTAAAATTTAATTAAAATTTAATTAGAATGTTATCTTTTAACCTGGAGTTTTAGTTAGATTATTTCACATTAGATTAGTTATCTTAAAATCTAAATAATAATAAAATATTATATATTTTAATAATATTTAATTTTTTTAATATTTTATAAATACACTTCATATATTAATTAATAAATTTATTTTTATATTTTATAAATACACTTCAGATATTTTAATAATATTTGACATTTTTTTTTATATATACAATACACATCAACACAAGATAAAATTAAAGTTGTTTTCCCCCAAACTCATCCTTATGAAATAATGATATTGTCTGTGATCAAGCAAAAAAAAAAGAGAAGATAGGTCCTTTTACGTCAGAAATGGAGAATGGCTAAAATAAGACGAACATCAACTAGAAATGAACATCAACTGGAAATGCAAATGTAGAGAGATGAGAAGTTGATGAAAATAATAAAATAATGGAATAGAAGGTGAACAGTAACTCGCAAACAATAGAGAGCTCTCTTAATTTACTGTAGCTCAAGTATTAAGCTTTAGACCTTTAGCTAGTCCAATGTAAAAGTTTTTTATTACATATAGCTAAAATTTAGACTTGCATTGGCATTTGGCTAGGTCATTGCCAATGCTCTTACCAGCTAGCCATTCTTTTCAATTTTTCTATAAATCGGATAAAAATAAGAGTTTTGTTATATATTAATTACTATTTATTCTCATATTCCGTACCTGATAATTTGTTTTTTAATAAAGTGTGCCTTGTGAAGTGTTTTTTATATGATGTAGAGTGTAGGATAATGATTAGTAGATGATAAAAAAAACTATTCTAAAAATAAACACTAAATATAGATTCTATTGGGGTTTATACGATCTGCAAACGGTATTCGATGGCGTGGGGTTTACGGATTGCGTCTCTCTTCAAATATATTTGAAGAAGATGTCGAAGTACAAAAGATAATAGAAAATCTCAATCCACTTATAGAATCTCACTCTCCTTCAGCTTTAATGATCAGTGAGTTGGTCGTGGGAACATTGGGAATGGACAGCTTGGTTTGGCTGCAGAGTGAGACAGTGATGGTAGAGTGATGGTGCTGTGGTGAAGAAGAGTGGGCAAGCCAGCGTTCCTTTTTAGGAGAATGCATGATAGAAAATTTTTTTTTTATTTATTTATTTATAACAATGGGTATTTTTATAGAGTTATTTATAAAATATAAAATTACTTTATATAAATATCATTTCAAAATATGATCATATAAAAAATTATAAAAAGATTATATATCTATCGTTACTCCTTTTGGAACTATTTCTTACATGCCATGCACATTGTATTAACTAAACTTGGATTATGCATTTACGCCATGAGGATACTGAGCCAGATCATACCTTCAAACTGACTAACTGCTCCTGGCTGAGGGTCTACATAGCTTGTATTGTTCCACCCTGCTTTAAAATATTAAAATAATAAAAAAATGTAAAAAAATAATTAAAAAAATTTAAAATACTGTAAAAATTAACTTATAAATCTAAAATTTAAATACAATGACTAAATCATAAATAATACAAAAATAGGTGATTTAATGTGTGCAAATGATAATACAATAAAAATAATTTTATAATCTAAAATGTCACATTAAGTCATATTAGTCTGTAAGTTGACTTTTATAAAATTTTTGCTAGTTTCTAATTCTAAAGCTATGTTTGAATGGCAAGATCATTTCAATTCATCTCAAATTAATTATTGACGGGACATATTACTTTTTAACTTCTTATAAAAAGTTCAACCCATCTTAATCTATTTATACATTCAAACACATATTTCGATTTATTTCGATTCAAACTCATTTTAATAAGATTTACAAAATATTATTATTTACAAATTAACTTAAATCACCTTGATCATTTTGAAAATTTAATATTTTTAAATATTAAAATAAAATTAATATTAAAAAATATATATTTAAATAATATTTTATTTAATTTTTAATTTTTAACTTTTAATTTTAATTTCACCTCACCCACGATATCTCTCTATTCCTCAAACCTCGTGAGCCCCACTGCCCACTTTCACGCGTGCTCGATCCGACGGCCACTATGTTATCCGCATTTGGCGCAAACCATTTCCGTAGCCCAAAACTCTAATCCAACGGTTCCTGTTGTCCTGTTCGATTCCTCCCTGTCCGAACCCAATAGCTCACAGCCCAATAAAACCCACCCGGAAATAATTAAACGCATCCAAACACTACCCACACCTCTCTTTTTCTCTCTCTCTAGAACCCACACACACTCTCTCTCTCTCTCTCTCTCTCTTGCAGCTCTGCACCGACTTTAATCGATAGATCTTCAGCATATATCGGGGGGAAGAGCTTCGGAGAAACCCTAGGTTTGGCCCTCTCTCTGCTTTTGTCTACGTGAAAAATTCCTTCTCAGAACTCCTAGTAGTTTTTTGGTTCGGGAGCTGTTAATATATTTTATCAATGGATTTGCTTTTTCGTATCTACAAAGTCTACGGTTTTCGTATGTTATTGTGATCTAGGATTTCGTTTTTCGTGTCTACAAAGATCTACTATTTTTTATTTGATTTTCTCATAAATTAAACAGAGATATTTTTGCTTTTTTATTTCGCTTCAATTAGTCTTTTAGTTCTATTGTTTTCTCTACGATCCCTTGCAGTCGAAGTTGGGGTTCGTTTTTCTTTTAGAACTGGAAGGAGAAAAATAAAGATGCCGTGGACTTCCTCTTCAGCGAATTACGAAATGAACTGCGTTCGCTTGGTGGTGTTCTTTCGTGTCATACTGTAGCTTTATTTCGTCCGGGTGAGACTCTCTCTCTCTCTCTCTCACAGCTGTGGTGATCATAATTCATTTCTTTGAATCAGTTTTATTTTATTTGAATCAGATTATGAATAAAAAAGTTTAATTTTACACGATTCTATTCAGGGCTAAATAAGATGTGGAAAGAATTGGAAACTTAAGTTTGATCATTTTCTTGAATGTCGTTTTGTTTTTCACATAAAAATGAAGGCCTGCTTCTAAAAAATTATAAGTTTAGTACGCGCTGATTGGATATACCTAAAATTTCCTGTCTGGAAGATTTATCATAGGAATTTTTTTATTTTTGTTTAAAATTTACTCACAAGTTAGCATTGGTTATGTGGTTGTTTCTCATCACTTTTTCCTTTGTTGATGATCTGAGGCGGGTTTTCCTTGATATCTGTTATCTGGCGGTTGATTGCAGGTGGTTTGTGAAGGAATTTCTTAGCTAGTATTCTTTTTTAAATTTGAAACTGGTGGGAGTGAGAATGTACATTGGAGTTACCATAAAAAGATATCGAGCAGTGAAAGAAGTTGGGCAGATTAAAATGAGTGTAAGGGTCATCACATACTACCAATTGATACAAGCTTGCCAGGTAATTTATCTTCCTATTTTCTTGTTGCAAATTACTTCTTGACATCTTTGGCTCTTTTTCTATTTCTTGTTTCCTTCCACATTGCTTGATCATTATGTGATGCTTCTGAAGCCCTTATGATATCTGGATGGAAGCTTTTATGGCTTTGGTGGTTCCAATCTTTGTTTAGTTCCACATGATGAGGGCAAAGGCAGGGAACTATGCCCCACCTTACAATACTCCCCCTTCACACCCAATCTTGGGCCTTTATGTTCATTCATTACAAGCCTAATTTTTCCAAGAAGAGAGGGGAAAAAAGAAAAGGGGGGGGGGGGGGCACCTGGGTTGTACAAGAGGTATAGCCTGCCTTGTCCGTTGGATCATGCATGTTAATGATTTTCATTTCTGATTTGTCATTGGTTATAACACATGGCTAGTTTTGTGGAGAGAGAGATCTGGGTTGTACAAGAGGTATAGTCTACCTCATTCATTGGATCCTGCATGTTAACGATTTTTCATTTCTGATGTGTTGTGTTATAACCACATGGCTAGTTTTGTGCAATGAAAGATTCAGTGTCTCTATTAAATTGTAGACATATCATTGTGTGATGATGAGTGGATGTTGATGTAAATAATTGATGAAGGGGTCCAATAGGAAATAATTAATACAGGGGTCCAAGAGATACATTATTAGGTGACTTTACATGAATTTTCCAGCATGCATGTGAATTTGTTTGTCTGTAATTCATTAACAGTAATGTGAATACCATTAACAGTAATGCGAATACTCTTTAGATCAAATGAATTTGTCACCCCAAAAAAGAAAGATCACGTGAAAGTTTCAAAATGCCATCTGCTTTCAAATGAAATAGATTGTCAATATTTTTTTTTTCATCTTGAACTCTTTGCACCTTTTAACTCCATGGAGACTTCAAGCAGTCCAGAATAACTTTGGTCATGTGACTGTCCATTTCTCTGAGGTTGATAATTTTATTATGGAATTGCTTCATCCACAGAGGGATCTCACATACTGGTATAGCTTGATGTGGTACGTCAGATTGTTAGTTTTTTTTTATTGTAAAGTAGATTTGACATATCACATCAAGTTACGTCAGTTTGTGAGTTTACTTTGTGAGATTGCTTTGTGGATCTAGCACTTTACTTTTATTATACCATTGCTCAGTTTTAACTTATGAAATCCTGCTAAGCGTTTGATATCTATAGTTCTCTTTTCATGGACTTTTTGGGGACATCTTCCTTCTGATTGTATGTCTTGAACACAATTATTACTTTACTAATAGTGCCGTTATTATAATAAATGTTATTATTATCATCGTTATGTTTATTACAGGCTGAGTATTTCCGTCAGTTGCTTAAACCTGTTACGTAGTCTTCTATTTTCAAGTTCTGGGACACTGGGATTTGGATTGACTGCCTTGATTGGATTCATACTAAAGAAGGCAGTGACAGAGACGAAACATTTGATGATGGCAACTGTTTGTTTGGAAAAACTGCCGGGAACGTCGACACTTTAATCAACTAGTTAGTATTCGCATCACCTTAGGAACCTTCATCCAATTGAGGTTTGTATAATTGCAAGTGTAGAAGTGGGAACTCCAACATTTCTTCAGACTTTTAATTACATAGGAAATAGGAATATCGATGCAGGGTGACCAGCAATTTTTCCGTGAAAAGGCTCTACCAAATCAAGTGGGGAACAGTTATGTGCACACTCCAGTTGCACCTGCTTTTGGTGCACTGTTGAATTCGAGTGCTAGGTACTCGACACCTTTTCATGGTGTTGAATTTCAACCTTCTGAGGTTTGCCCCAAGAATTTTATTATCTTTGATCAAACAGATCACCGGAGCCAGATTATGTTCCATCCTTGGATTTCCAACAAATGTAGTGCTCCTGGCACCGGTACAACCTGCATTGAAGTGAAAGAAGTTGATCGCGTGGAAAGAGAAATATCATTGCCACTGAAAGAGGATTCAGATGATATTGATGCATTGTTGAGTTTAGAAGAGGATGGACAAGAATATGATGACGAAGAGGTTAGCACAGCCCGCACTAGTGGAGATCATAGAAGCTCGTCCCCAGATTCTTTCTCCAGCTATTGTTCAAAACCAAAGAAGAATAGATTTTCTTCTTCTAGTCAGAAGTCCTCGAGCAGTAGTGACAGCTGCAACAATGAAAGGAAACGACAAAAAATGAAGAAGATGGTGAGGACATTGAGAGGGATAGTACCTGGTGGCAATCAAATGAATACTGCTGCTGTGCTGGATGAAGCCGTTAGGTACCTCAAGTCTCTCAAGGTTGAAGTACAGAAGCTTGGAGTTGGGGATTCAAATGATGTCTAAAGTTTAAAAGCCGTGGTAAGGATGACTGAACCCTCTTCTTCTTGTTCTCTCTCAATTAAGTTTATGTATTATTTAGGTCTCCACCCGCACCCTCTCACGCTTGTTCTCTCTCGATTGCAGCAAGATGGCGTTAGGGGAATGATAATTGCCATTGTCAGAGACTCACTGTTGTGTAAGAAAACCAATTTATACTTGTATTAATGGAGTCTGCTCCACAAACAGTGACTTGCGTGTTTGAACTATTAGTTTCTATTATGACGTCTGCTTTATAGTAATTGGAGGGACAGCCACCACTTCGACCTATATGTTGCCATCGCTTTGGAGCTACGATATAAATGTGTGATAAATCTATTTATTTGGTGTTTATTCCCCGCCCGAGCTCTCTCTCTCTCTCTCTCAAATTTTATTTTGTTTTTGCTTTCCAAGTTTCCAGTCTCAAGCATCTGTTTAGTATCTATATTCTTTACTAGGTGATAACTTCAACTTGGATTATGTCAAATCTAAATGGGTCCCTATGTAACACTCCGCTCCCCAATAAATTTAGAATTTATTAGAACAGGTGTGCTACTAAACTTGGAATTTCAAAACTTTTCTTCTAATAAAGCGTTAGATATGAAAGATTCTATAAATAAGTCAATCTTTATTAAATGCTTAAAATTCAAAAGAAATTTTGTGGAATACTTATTAAAAATCAATAAAATTTCATGTGCTTATCAAAATAATTTATTAAACTAAAAATAATAAAACTGAGCATGACATAAACAGTTTGTCTCGTCTCCCTGAGTTAAGTCTTGTCCTGCAGTCTTATTCTCATAAGGATAATCACCTGGGGTGGATAAAATATAAAAACATACAAAAATGAGTTGAATACTCAATAAGCGACATATCATACAGTAAATATAATAAACAAGGTTTCTTGAAAAATATGTATACTCATAAATATATACGTAAATAACATGAACTTATCTTTCACTTGTCATTGATCGATACTCATTGTTGACTCATGTGCGTTAGGGTTAGCGAATTTAAGTAAATTCTGATTCCGACCGTGGCGCGTGTTGTGGAATTCATACATAAGGAAGACACAGTGGGTGCGTTACCAGCATCTACAATTTGACAATGCAATATACCACATATGGTACCCTCTTCATATCATAGCATAGTTCGTTACGTATCTTATCATTCATACTTCATCATAATCATACTTGCATACTTATCATATCATAGATTTCAAATGAAATCATATTCTTTCATAAAAATGTCGTGACACATATTTTTCCTCACATAAAATTATAATTTTTCATAAATCTTTAAATGCATAACTCTTTTCATAAAATCATGAATTTTCATAAATACTTTAATGCATAATCTTTACATAAATCATGACTTTTCACAAAATATTTTGATGCACAATTCTTTACGTAAAATCATGGATTTTCATAATTTTATCATAACTTGGGTACATAAAAAGGAGCTTCCAATGGAAGACATATATGCATAATACTTTTATAAAAGACATGTCGTTTACCGTACATACGTGTAAGAGTATGATCATGCTAGTTACCTTGTAGCGTTAATCCAATATTTCTGGCATGAAATCAATCACGTGAACTAGAAGGAGAGAGAAAACGTGAGGGATGCTAGTGAACTAGAGGTGCTCTGCGTAATTTTGGATAAGCAGAAACTACATTGAGACTTGAAGAGGAATGAGATACAAGTAAAGTACATGAGACCAAGTGTATATATAAGGAGTCGATTTAAGATTTTTAATGTGAAGATGATTTGTAGAATTGTAAGAGGGTTCTATTGGGGCATGAATCCTAGTGGAAGACAGAGATGTGCATGGCTTAGACTTTGAGAAGACAGTCGGTTAAAGATTTTTAATGTGAAGATGACTTGTAGAGTTGTATCCCCGTTGGAATAACATGTCGACTAGTTTGACCAATGTCACGATTATTCAAGAAGAGAGTTTAAATTTAAAAATATGATCTAGTAGTTTCATTCAATGTAATTAGCAGTGACTGAGATTGTGTAGGAGACTTCAATCAGTAATGATTTTAAATTGAAATAAATTTCTAATGGCTGATCTATAAATTCTAAAAGGAATCTAACTCGTTCAATAAATAATAAATAAAATTTAACCTAGTTATTGAACTTAATTAAAACTCTTAATTAATCTTAATAATTTATCGTTCATAGACTTATTTAATATGACTCATTAAATATAATTCAAACCTAATAATAATTATCAATATTTTAACCTTAAAATTATTGGAGCAAATCGTTTCAACCTATCTATGTAGTCATTATTTATGTTAAGAATGAGTTCCTCGCGAATACCCTTCTCATAGTTGTTGTGTAGGATGTTATTCTTTAGCATGCAGTGCATTCTGCCCGCCCGCCCACACCACCCCCCCCCCCCCCCCCCCCCCCGGGGGCCGCAGACCCTGTAGTTAATGTTGTTAGTGGCACACTCTTTGACTCTTGGTTTGAGGGTCGATTTGTCATCTTTGGTGCTGGTTGCATGTTTTTTATTTTTATTTTTTTAAGAAAGATGCCCCCACTAGCAACTAATCACTTTATGTGAGCATGACATCTCTGTCACTGTCTTCTTCACTTTATGAACGCATCTTGTATGCCCTTTTTTTCCTTTTCCTTTTTCTTTTTCAATTGGTTGTTGGACAAGAACACGAAAATGGTCGTGTCAATATTTCGGTACTGTGTATCCCATCAATGTTTTCACCATCGGCGGACCCAACTTAATGCTTGGTTGCTTCTGCTCCCAAAATTTCAAAAAAAAAAAAAATGATTGAAGATTATTATTATTATTTTTTTTGGTAAGTTAAATTCTATAACTAGTTCTTTAGTTACCTAGTATTTCTTAGCATAAAGGCCTTGTTGAATTAATTCGATGTTAACTCTTATCATATATCTTTAGTTAATATGGAAAAATGTAGCATTAAATTACGGATTTTTTCTTTGAATTATAGATGTAATTACGGAAAGTTTTTTGCTGAGGACTTGTTTACCTTCGAAATTAGTCGGGATATTATTTTCAGATATCAAGTGTCAATAAAAAAAATATTGAAAAATGTGAAAAATTAAATTAAAATTAATATTTTTTGGATATCGGACTAATGATTGAAATCTTATCAATTTTCCAATTCAAACTAAAGGAGAGACAACCCATATAGGCAATATTAGATGATGTAAAACTTGATTTGCAGTTGGACAATCGTGGCTTTATTATCCTTGTCAACAAACACCAACATCCTCCATCGAATAATTTCTTAAAGATTCAATTTTGAAATCATCAAAAGGACTTTACCCGAAATGAAATCATTAAAGGGGAAGAGTTGCAGGATTATGATCCCCACCCTATTGATAAAAAAAGTTTGATACATCTCCTTCGATGTTCTTTTCTTTTTAATTTGTTTTGTTTTGTTTTGTTTTTTCAAGGTGTTGGTGGGTTTGCTGATCATAACAGTTTCAAATTTCAACCGTTGACAAACTGTGACGTAAGAGACTGCAGATAAACCATTGGTGTTAAGTCTATTTAAAACATAAAGCATGAATTAATAAGAATTGCCATACTCATTGCAACATATTGAAATGCAGGTATCATTTGTCTCTTACCTCTGCAAATCATTATGGTTTTGAGTTTTGGGTGGAGGCGAATTGTCAGCTCTCTATTGCTGTCTTTGGATTTACTATTTTTTTAGGATAAAAGATAGGCAGATTTGGTCATAAATCTTTGTGGTAGTTGGCCAACAGGACAAAAAATGTGACAGGATGGATCTGATTTAAAAATTATAACAACATAAAGGGTTAATAATCCTTTAAAAAAAATCGCTAATGCTTCTTTTGTTTTTAGATATGAGATGAAATAAGATGAATTGAGATAAAAATTAAAAGTTAAATAAAATATTATTATAAAATATTTTTTAATATTATTTTTATTTTAAAATTTTAAAAAATTAAATTATTTATTTTATTTTGTGTGAAAATTTAATAAAATTGTAATAATTAGATGAGAATGTTTGCAAAAACAAATGGGGCATTTGAGATTCTTCTCCGGAAAAAGTTCACGATCATAGACCTTCAATCTCCACTCTACATTGGAAAATTTTAGATGATCGTGATAAAATATTTTTAAGTGATCGTGATCCTCATTTATCTTCCCATCAAATCAAACTAAAGGAGCACAAATCAGCTTCTAAAATCAAGAGCCATTTGACAAAATATAAGGGGGGGAAAAAACAGAGGCAATTGCTGCCCATAATAAGCCTTTCAAAATTTTTTACAACTGGAGAAAGAGAATCATCCCTCACTTAGCATTCTGTCACCATATACATACATGCCAAGAATGTCAAAAGCGTGGTAAACTGGCAAGCAGCCACCTTTGGATTGTCCTCCGATTGCCAATATGTAACGCCGCAGTCTATGTTAATCCCATCTTAATGCCAAACCAGTTTCCATTCAGAAATTCCAGCCTTCTTCCCAAGGCTGGCCGGAGAAGAGCAGTCATTATTTGCATTCAGAAAGACAACTATATAGGACTCCCTCTTGATGTCTGCACAGACCAAGTTTAAAGGTAAGATGCGAAAACGTATTTCAAGTTAATGAGAACAGCCAAGTCATCCATGGAAGAGAGCTCCTAATAGGCATGAAAGCATACGAGATACGTACTGGACTGATGCATAAGGATACATAAGGATACAAAAGAAATACAAATATACTACAGAAAAAAAAGGACTTGACTCTTTTCCATGAGAGAAATATCATACTAAATTCTTCCATCAACTGTCTAGTATTTTCTTGATCTCAGAACTCTTTTCAGAGCATCTTCTACGTCATACTAAATTCTTCCATCATTAGACGTGTCAATATCAGATAATCAGTAGGTCCTAGATAGTCCGATCTCTTAATTCTCATCCCTGTTTAAATTATTAAGAAACACATTAAAGTTCCCTCCAATATTCCTATCTTACTGTCAGAAAAGCCAATCACACTTTATTTGGTTGCTTCTTTTGCCTCCACTTTATCATAAAAGCTTCATTTATCCTTTCTCCTTTGGACCTAAATTCACCTTATAACCCTGAAAAGAAGTATGGTTGGCTTTCTTGAGTCTGTTTTGTTTTAACACTAATCCACTTCTCTGATCAAGATGCTATTTCATGTCACCATTTGTTCGCTCTTCTAACTCAATAGTCAATATGTTCAATCTACAATATCTCTCCAGCAGAAAATATTATCTCTTGTTTTGAGTTCCACCATCATATACTGGTACCTTTCTGCACAATTCAAGTCATCATCAGGTGATACTAGCTAATTGGAAATCTTAAATAAATCATCATTAAACTTGTATTTGTGACTGCTGCAAATGTGATTTACTATCTCATCATTTTGAAATCCAAAATGATCCTTAACTGTTTATTTTAATAAAGTGTCCGGCAAGAGAATTATTTTGATGATGGGAAACCTCACCACGGCAGGGCCCTTTGGACCCACCCCTTGGAAGTAAACCCTGGATATACCATCCAACTAGTAAGTAAGTAAATTTTCTAGATCAGCAAACATTAATGCTAAAAAAGCTGGTTTCTGCCATTTTAATGCTTTTGTCACACAGAGAGAGAGAGAGAGAGGACCGGGGGGGGGGGGGGGGGGGGGGGGGGATTACTAAACTCAGAAGAAGTTGTGTCATTTCCATCATTGAATAATAAAATTGAAAAGCACCTCCAAATCAAATAGACAGGGTTGAGTGTTCCAAATTAATAAGATAAAAACCTAGGTCCATGCATTCATGAATGAACCAGCAAAGAGGATGTCCAAACCTGATTCTGCATTGCAGCTGTCCAGCGCTGAGGATTTTGCACTACAGCTGAACTATCAGCAACGAAAGTGATCGTACTTGCTTCTCGTGGTTTAGCTGAGACTGATGTGGGTAGTTCTCTCATGGTCCATAATATAAAGGCTGAGGGCATTGATGAACCTGCAACAACATGATCTTCATGAGTGTTCATTCTATCTTTCTTCATTATAATAGTACTGATTGATCCCTCATAAACAGGATCAATTTCTTGCTATGCCCTGCTTAAATGTTGTCGAGCATTACTTATAAAAAAAATGTTTTTGAACATAACTTCTATAAACTCTGACAATTGTAAACTAGACATGCCATAATGGTAACCTCAACAAAAGTTATCAATCATCAAGGAAAGGCAACTTTCACTCTACTTATTTAAAGGTGGGTGGTGTTGGAGCGACAACTGGCATGTAATCAGATAAGATTAAAAAACACAAACACGTTTCATAAACAGAATTATAGAAGGGCCATCTTATATTTTTTTTGTCTTCCAAATCATAAGATGCGAGCTTTTGTGATTACAACAATGGTGTGAGGTCCTGAAAAAAAAAATTAAATTAAAATAATACAAAGATGTGATAAATTACACAAAAAGAAAAAAGGAAAAAAAAAAAAACAATGGTGTGAGGTGCTCTTTGTATCTGCAAGTAACCCAAATTTTCTTCCACTGTCATGAAACCTCCAAGTTCCAATGTCTAGTCTTATGCAGAGCTGCCATGGTCTTCTTTTCTTGAAGTAAGAAAATTTTATCGAGGCAAGTAAATAGGCATAGCCCAAATACACGGGAAGTATACAAATGCGCAAACCTAATTACGAGTCAGGAACTAGAAAGAAACAAGGAAATCGGGAACTGGAAAAGAAACAAGGAAATCATGAACACTAGTTCCATTGAATACAATGGCCGAAGCCCAAAGAAATAAGGTGTTAAAAAAGAAACATCTGAGTTCGTCCATTGAGTGTTCTTTATATTCAAAGCATAGGCCATTCCTCTAGAAACAAAAACACCACATAAGACATAAAGAGATCAAGTTCCAAACAGCAGCAATTTGAGAGTTACCCTCAAGACTTCTCCAACAGGAACAAATATCCACCACCCTCCTAGGCATCACCCATGCCACTCCAATCCTATTAAAGACCTCATACCATAACATCCTTGCCATCTCACAATGAAGTAACAAATGATTGACCGATTTGCCACCTTTTTTATACATGTAGCACCAATCCATAACAATTAATCCACGCGTCCTAAGATTGTCCAAGGTCAGAATTTTCCCAAGGGAAGCAGTCCAACCAAAGAAAGCAACCTTGGATGGCACCTTACTCCTCCATATACACTTCCAAGCAAAAGAGTGTACCACATTCTGACCAGACAACACCTTGTACATAGAGCGAAGTGTGAACTTCTTATTTCCGCTATAAATCCAAACCATCTTGTCCATCTCAGCCCTGCTAATACTTGTATCATACAGCAAACTAAACAGATCAGAAATTGCATCCATTTCCCAATCATTCGCTGCTCTAGTAGAATGTACATTCCATTGAGGGGAACCACTCAAGTTGTAACACCCCAACCCAATATGGTAAGGAATGGGTTATGGATAATTTTATTGGGCCTAAATTAGGTTTAATGGGCCATATTGGATAAGCCCACAAACAATTATATATTGAGGTTGGCTAGAGATTTTTTAATTAGGCTCATAGGCCCAAAAGTTTATTCTAAGGCCCATTAAGGTTTAGTGGATGATTTTGGGATGGTATTAAGGGGCCAACATTTTTAGAAGCCCAATTGAGTTTTATTGGATAATTTTGAATAGGCCACGGGCCCAAAATTTATTATAGTGGACTATGGAATTTTATCGGGCCTAATAATTGGATTTAAAGCTCTTTTGATATTTATGGAGCAAGCAGGCCCATATTTATTGAGTACTAGCTCAAGAATTTATTTAAAAGCCCAAAGGTATTTATTGGACGAATTGGGCTCATTTTGGAATTTAAGATCGACTCATTAGGGTTGTTAAGCAACTTAGCCAATGAAATTATAGGCAAGCCCTAGAATTTAGTTGAACCCATTAAATGGGCCAACCCATTTGCTAGAGCCCAAATAGGGACCCAAGAGAAAATCCTAAAAACCTATGGGTCAGCCCAACCCAAAACCCATGAGACTTGCATATATAACCCATGTTACCGAGTACACCTCCATCTTCAACCAAGGCCTGGGGCTGCCACTTGATGTATTTCCCTCGTGTCTCTTACTTTTTCCCACTGCAGTGCACCACCAGAGAAGGTTAAGGAAGCCCCCCCCCCCCCCACCCCCGCAAGCCCCGGCTCACGTCAACCGCTACAGCCTTGCTTCACATTGTGCACCTCCCCCCATTGGAGAACCACCGGTACAACCAACCCTTTCGCCATGCACAACACTGCCCAAAAGTAGTGAACCACCGCAAGCCGTCCTTCCCTACGTGAGGTCCAGCAGCCGCAGGCCACATAAACAGCACCTCGACCAGTTTCTCTTTCTTCCAGCAACCACCGCATGTAGCACTTGTGTCAGAACCCCGAGGAAAGTGGCCCATGGCCGAGCTGCCCATGTTCACGCAATGTCACTAACACGCCAGGACAGGCCCCTAACATGGTGATGGAAGACTCACTCTCACTCAAGTGTTTGTGGCGTGTTAGGTGATTGAATCTAAGATTACCTCAAGGCAACACCAAGATCTGATTGGTATGATGGTGAAAATTAAGATTAACTCAAGCTAACACTCAATTCTCGAAAGATTAGAAGAGAAAATTCTCATTCATTCAAAATAGCATAATAATGAATTACAAGCCAAAAAACCAAATAAATAGTAGTAGGGTTTGGCTAGCCCTCTCCTAATTATTTCCTCCAACAACTTCTAAATCCTAATCCCAAAACAAATCAAACTCCTAAGTTTAAGGAAACAATCTTATCAAAAGCCTAAAATAAAGGAAATAAACTAGGAGATAACTTAAACAAATGATAATAGATAAATCTCTAAATTAAAGCCCACTTACCTAAAATTAAAGGATTTTGTCATCTTGTCATCCAATCCCTAAAATCAAGGAATTGGCTAATACTTAAGACTCCTCTAGTTGCACTTGTCTTGGACGCCCAGCCATGCATGTCAACCTCCTAGCCTCGGCACGCCTAGCCCTCCTAATGGCATTACGAATGACCCTTCTTGGATCTCCATCACATGGCCACTGACATATCTAGACAGCCCCACAACCAGCCCACATGCATGTCATGGCCCATGCCTTGACACGCACGAGGTGCCCATCAAGGCTGTTGGCCACATGCAGGCCAGTATGTACACGTCCATGCACATGTCCAGCAAGTTTAGTGACCGTGCGCAGCCCAGCGTACAGCCTGGCATGCGCAAGCACCTGCACATGCCCACGCCTAGGCCCTTGCCTGGGCCATACCAAGCTAGCACCAGTACCAGCAGGCCAACGCATGGCACCATGCCATGCCCATCAGCAGGCCACGCAGGACACCATGTCGTCCCCACCATCAGACACAAGCCAGACCAGCCCAACCGTGGGCCATGATGCACACTAGGCCATCCATGGGCCATTGCATGTCACGGGCCACATTGGCCATGTAAGACCATATCATTTTATTATTTTTATTTATTTTATTTTATTATATTTCAAGGGGCCTATTGGGGGTTTCCACTTTGTAATCTCTATAAATAGGACCCTTAGTCATTTAGTTGACATCTTCTAACAAATTCCTTTGTAGACGGTTTATTTGTTCTTGAGATCATATTTTCGGTGCTTATGCACCTGGGCTACTTGGGTGACATCGGTGAACCCCAAGGAGATGATCAACACCTTGCAACTCATGAATAGGTGTTGTCCATTTATATACATTTGTTTCATCCCCTTGAAATTCATGGATAGGTGTGATTCAAGTTTATCCAATATATGAGAAGTTTCCTTTCATCTTTGTGCAATTCTTGACTTGGTGTTGAGTTGTTCATCATTGTGTTCTTGAATGTCCATGCTATTCATCAATTTTTCTTGGTGTTCATATATTTTCTTGCATAATTCCATCTCCCAAACACTTCACACGCCTACCACATTGCCAACCCTACTTTTCATAATTGACATTACCCCAAAATACCCTTCTTCCATTCCCCACTTGGCCTAGCCAAAATTCCACTGTCCATATAGGGTTTCCTAAACTTTAGTAACCCTAATTGCCTTCCACATCCAACTTAATTTTAGGAAAGTTGACTCACACCCCTTGATTCTAGGAATCTCCATCTCATCTCCAATCCCCTAAATCTCTCAAACCCTTCAATCCATCTAGTCAACCAAGATCTTCTTCCCATTGCCAAAACCGAATCACCCTTTCCATATTTGATCCTACATTTTAGGGATCACAATAACCAAACCCCTAAGTCGGCCAACCTTAACTTGAAACCCTAACCTCACTCATCCACATCCTTCCAAACCCTAGCAACTCATCCTACACTCCAACCCTAATCCAACTCTTTCCAAATTCGTAATTCCCCTTAGCCACCATCCAAACCCTAGCCTATCTTCACCATACCAACCCTAAACATCATCTAAGTGGTGCCAACATCAAGGGCAACCTTCAAGCTATTCCACATTGCATCAAACACACCAAATCATCACTTAGATCACCATAACTCATTATCATCATCATTTCCATCACTAAACACCATACATTCATCAACCTAAGGACCCTTCATTGCTATTATTGTTCAAAGACCAAGCAAGAGGGCTAAGGCAATCGGTCATCACAAGGCGAGGACAACATAGTGTTTAGGGACTAAACCAAGGTCCCTAACAAGTTGCCCCTCGACGTCCACCACCCTCACAAAAGGAACCTCACGATGTTCCTTGTTTCGGCAACTAGAAACATAGCACAACAGTGGAGCCCGTAGATGGTTCATCAGCCACCACCCAACGTCGAAGATAGCTTCAACGTCATAGAAGGTGCCGCCCAGCTCCTCTGTCAACCTATCCCATCCCTGCCCGTGTATGGTACGCCGAAACCCATCCCAAGCCCAAAAGCCCACAACCAACGTCCCAGCTGTGTCTGAACCAAGAACACCATGGCACGTCCGCTTAGCCCCATTGAACTGCAACACCCCTCACTAGGTGGCTTCATCAGAAGGAGAAGTCGTTGCACCAGCCACAACCCCTATTTCGTTTCCATTGCACTGTAAGCCTATTTCTCTCCCTACATAACTCCCTCCCCCTATCTCTCAGTTTCCCCCTCATTATCACGCACTCTCTCTCTCTCTCTCTCTCTCTCTCTCTCTCATAGCACCTCCCATTCCATCTCTTGCAAGCCGATTAGCATATGTTAGGTTTGGTAGATATTGAGGGCGCCATGGGTAAATGATATTTGAGTTCAAAGCTTGTTAGTTATGGGTTTATTGGTGTATATGGAGTTATGTGAGCTCGGACCCATAAAAGGTTAGACTATTTTGAAGATAATTGACTGGGAAATCGAATTTGGATTCATGAACAAGAATTTATAGTTTTAATGCCAGTATTATAGAGCTAATGCGATTTTAGAGTTACGATGATTTTAAGCTTTATGAAAAAAAGGGTCATCAATATTTCAAGTTTTATTTGCAACTAAATGCTTAATTAGAAATTCACATACGATTAGAAATTTACTCAAGTTACATGCTTATTTTATAGGTGACGATTGATATTTGCTTGGCATTGTTGTGAGAAAATTCAGAGATGTTAAATAGTTCAAGTAAGCAATGCACCTATGCTAGACTTTGCCTAAAATTGACTGAGGTTGATTTGAGAAAATATGGTTATTTCGTTATGAAAAAAGATGGTTATTTTTTTACACTAGTCTTTATATCTGAACAATGAAACGTGACATTTTATCACGACTAGTGTAGACATGACCAATTTTTGTACTATGTTTCTCTGCTGCATAAATGTGAACATTAAGTTTAAAATATTTTATCTAATTATTTGATTATTATTTGTTTAGTATATTATTCAGTTATAAAAAAAATTGTTCAGTATATTATTCCATTATTGCTTTATATCTGAAAACCCTGAGGCATAAGATTCTATTCTACTCTGGTTATGGGCCCTACCACAAGTTATAATATTAGACTTTGATTTCTGGCCTTGCCACAGGTTATAATAATGGTCTCTGATTTCTAGCTTTGCCACAGGATTTAATAGTGGCCTCTGGCCTTGCCACAAGGTATAATAGTGGTCTCTGGCTCTGACACAGGAGATAATAATGGTCTGTAGCCCTTTCATGGGATATAATAATGGCCTCTACCTCTACCACGGGATAAAATAGTGGTATTTGTTTTGAGTGCACTGACTTTGGTGACAAAACAATGATTTATGTTCTGCTTGGCTATTTGCACATATGCACAACCTTGCCACAGGGGTAAACGTGGTCTCTGTTTATGTTTCTAATGTTGTTTCAGTTATGCTTATGCCTAAGGTATTTTGTATACATTATTATTGTAATGAAATGCTTCTGAAAATACCACTGCTAGTTTTGAGAACTGCTTGATTGTGCGTTCTGTAACTAGCTCATGTTTACACACTAGTATTGGTTCGTTGCTTACTGAGTCCGTGGACTCACTCCTTTATCTCCACCATTTTTTTTCACATGACTATGTTGGTTTGTGACAATTGGCACGTGACAGGATCGTAAGAGGAAGGTAAGATAAGTGTCGGGTGGCATAAGTGAATTTGAGAGATTTGAGAGTTTAATTTCTTTGGAAGGATTTGTGAGGTATTTGATTTTGGAGGATTATCGTAACTTAGTTTTATATTTTGTGGATTTCAGGTTAAAATGGTTGTGACACAAGTAGTCAAAAACATCTAGCACTGAAGCATTATGAGCGATCCGGAAAAGGCCAAGAAAAGCAACTTTAAGGGCCCTACCACCACACCAAGAATCATGCCACAAACTAATCCTAGAACCATCACCAACTACAAAACTAAAATGTTTGGCAACATCTCCCCAACTACTCCTAATATTTTTCCACACCCAGACACCATGTGTACCTCTAACCTCATTAGAACACCAAGCCCCCTCAAGCACTCCCATATTTGGAATCGATCACAACCCTCCACAAGGTCACACTTTCCTAATGATAAAACAAGTTCCCTGATGTCCAGCCGTTCGGTCCCGGTTTGATCCTGGGCCAGACCGCTGAACTAACCGAACTAATAAAATGTTTTTTTTTTAAATTATACATATTTGAAACGACGCCGTTTCACTTAAGTAAGTGAAACGGCGTCGTTTTAGGACTCAATGTTTGAAAAAAAAAAATATAAAGCAAAAGCCAAACGGTGCCGTTTCCCTCTAGGGTTTAAAATCCCAGCACCTTCTTCCTCGTTTCTTCTTCTTCTTCCTCATTTCTCTCTCTCTCTCACACTCTCTCACAGCGCATGGCGCATCGCTCTCTCTCTCTACACCAAGGCTTCGCACGCAGCAGTGGGGTCACCTCCGTCGCAACCGAAGACGCCGATGAACCGACCGTAGTTACGCCGAGACAGATATCGACGGTTTTCTCCCCCTTCACCAGGACGGTTTCGGTCGAGATTTACATCATTTTAAGGGATCAGTGCAATTTCGGTTTTGGACCAAAACCGCACCGATGCCTTCGGTTTTCACCCCTAGGCGCAACCTTTTCCATCCCGCTAGCCTTCTCTCTATCTTCTCAATCACCCCATCCCAAACTGGTCTTGCCCTAAAATTTACAGCAGCTTTGTTGATGCCCTATTCCTTTGAATTATTCCATATTCACTTCAAACCTTCCTAAGTAACCACTCTCCACCATACCTCCTAGGCAGACATGTAAAGATTCACATTTTTTGCATAAGAAATCCTCATAATGTTATTAAGAGCTATTTGGTTGGAGAGACCTTTTGAGGAGGATGAAGTTTTTCAGGTGATTCTTGGGATGGCTAAGGATAAAGCATCGGGTCTGTATGGGTTCTCTATGGCCTTCTATCATGTTTGTTGGGATGTGGTTGGTGAGGATATATATATATATATATATATATATATATATATATATATATATATATATATTATAACCATCGGTGTCCGGGCCAGCTTGCGCGCATCTCGACTAATCCCATGAGACCCTGAAGTTAACGACCAGGTAAACGTCCAGTGGCCTAAGGGGACTCGAACTAGTGACCATTGGGAAACAAACCCAAGGCCGGACTAGCTGAGCTACCCCTCATGGTTGAGGTTGGTGAGGATATTATGAAGGTCTTTTACGAATTTCATTCTTTTGGAAAATCTTAAAAGAGTCTTAATGCGATTTTGATTGTCCTTATTCCTAAGAAAGTGAGGGCAGTGGAGGTCAAGGATTTTTTACCCATCAGCCTTGTTAATAGGGTGTATAAGATACTTGGCAAGGTACTTGCTAACCAAATGACTACCATTATGAGTAGCATTATTTCAAAACCTCATAATGCTTTTGTGAAGGGAAGACAACTCTCGGATTCGATTCTAATTGCCAGTGAATGTTTGGATAGTAGAATCAAGGCGGGAACACTTGGGATCCTTTGCAAATTAGACATGGAGAAGGCACATGATCATGTCAACTAAGACTTTTTGTGTTACTTGGGAGATGTGGCTTTGGAGAAAGATGGATTAGACATTGTATCTCTACTATTCGTTTTTCAGTTTTGGTAAATGGTGCACCGGAGGGGTTTTTTCATAGCTCTAGGGGATTAAGATAAGGGGACCCTCTTTCCCCTTTCCTGTTTGTCATTGTGATGGATGCACTTAGTCGCATGTTGAGTGCTGCTGTTGATGGAGGCTTTCTCGCTGGTTTTGCTGTGGGAGGTGTTAATATTTCTCATATTCTTTTTGCTGATGATACTTTACTTTTTTTCTGAGCCGGACCGTGGTCATATTCAAAATTTGAGGGCTCTTTTGCTTTGTTTTAAAGCTGTTTCAGGCTTGAAGGCGAATCTTTCAAAGTCTGAAATGGTTCCTGTGGGTACAGGTCTAATGTTCTGGGATTGACAGACATCCTGGGCTGTAAGGTATCATCACTACCTATGAAATATCTAGGTCTTCCATTGGGGGCTGCTTTCAAGGCGATCTCTATATGGGAAGGTGTGTTAGAAAAGATCGATAGAAGGTTGTCTGTCAGGATAGAAAAGAATTTATTTGTCAAGGGCGGTAGATTAACTCTTATCAAAAGCACTTTATCCAACCTCCCTAAATATTTTGTCTTTATTTCCATTACCTGCAGGTGTGGCAGCATGTATTGAGAAAACTTTTTGGAGTTTCCTTTGGGGAGGTATTGGGGAGGAAGCCAAATTTCATCTTGTTGGGAAGGGTAAAATATGTCTTTTGTACATTGTGGTGGTTTGGGAAATGGTTGAGGACCTTCAATAAAGCACTTTTGGGGAAATGGCCATGGTGTTTACTTTTGGCACAATGTTTGGTGTGGTGCAAGGGCTCTTAAGTATGTGTTTCCATCTCCAGATTTCTAGTGATAAAGAGGCTGTGGTGGCTGATTTGTTGATGTGTTCTAATGGTTCTTTCCATTGGAATGTCAATTTTTTTTAAAGCGGCTCATGAATGGGGGAACTTGGAATGTTTGCTGATTTTTTTAATTCCTTGTATGTTATGTCATTCAGTAGTGTGATGGAGGATAGGATGATTTGGATTCCTGGTGGGAGTAATAGGTTCACGGTGCGATCCTATTACAAGGTTCTCTCAGGATTCACTAATGATTATTGTTTCCCTTGGAAGGCTATTTGGAAGTGTAAGATCCCTCCAAAGATTGCTTTCTTTGTTTGGAGTCTATGGACTGCTTCTCTTGGGAGATTGCTCACTACTGATAATTTGAGGAAATGTGGTCTCATCATTATGGATTAATGTTTCTTGTGTAAGGAAAATGGGGGAATCTGTAGATCATCTTTTGTTACATCATGAGGTGGCTCGGTTCTTGTGGAATGATATCTTTAACCAGACTGGTGTGGCTTGGGTTATGCCTGTAAGAGTTAAGGATATTCTTAGGTGCTGGAAAGAAATTAGGGGAAATGCTCACATTGTTGCTGCGTGGAAAATGATTACCCTCTGCATTATGTGGTGTTTGTGGATGGAGAGAAATAAGAGATGTTTTGAAGATCGGGAACATTCCTTGGATGAACTGAAGAGATTCTTTTATAATACTTTATTTTCTTGGGCTTTGGTCATTAGTTGTAATGAGGACAGTTTTCATGATCTATTTGTATCCCTCAATAGTGCTTAATGGTACTTAGGCATTTTCTGTGTATACTTCCTGTGTACTTGGGCAATGCCTATTTCTATCAATAATTTTTTTTAATTTTAATTTTAAAATTTTACTTATCAAAAAAAAAAAAAAACTGTAGTCACCCTTTCTTGGACAGAAAAACAGTCTAAAAACACCATCGCATACGTTATAGTTAGGTCTTTTTTATATCATATCAAGTACAATCAAATCTAAAAACTGATAAGTTGACTAATACGCCCATAATCATCCCTCAGCAGATATAATAACACCTACGCAGATCTGCCAACAAGTTAAATTTCAGAAAACACTCAATTGCCCTATGGAGTAATAGTTAAGCATGGGAAAAGTGTAGTGAAAAACCATTTGATTAGCCAGAATAATTGCAGGTAGAATAATTAAGGGAGTCCCAGCAGGAAAAGAAATAAAGGAAGAAGCAGGATAAGATAAGAAGAGATGGGTGGATTAGCAAAAATATGAACAGAAGAAATAGTTGTAAACGAAGCAAATGTGAAAAATGCCTCCTAATCATTTGCAGCCAATCTGAGAAACAGACATGGAAAATAGTAACCACATACCGATAAAATAATACACAAGCAGTAAAAGAGATGCACAAACGACATTTGAGCGATGTTGAGGCCAGTGATATAACATCTGCAAGCATATTGAAATAATGAATTAAGAAAAAGCTATAATGTTGAGTTGGCAATTATTTAATACATAGATAATTTATGACCAACATTCAAGTCCATACCGGAATATCAGTCAAAAGAGCTACAAAAGAACTTGAAGTAAAACAGAGCACAGAGACAACAGCTAAACCTGCAAACTGCCAGGAGAAGAAACCAGATAAATAAAATAAAAAGGCAAATGAGCATATACATATATAATACTGGGTAATTTTATAAGGGAGCCACCCTATGAATTATATCCAATACGGGGTATGTCACTGCACAAAATTAGTAATAAAGAAGATAATAAAATAACAATGGATTTGATACCTTCCACTTTTCAGATGAAGCTTGCTCGGATCTAACTTTGCTTGTTTTTAAGCATAATAGAAGTCCTGAATGGAACTCATAGCACAAAAGTTAACATTAGCAACAATGGAGGAAAAAGAATAAGAATATAAAAAGAGATGACATTAAAAAGAGTTTTTTCACTTTAACAGAATCTTTATCATCAAGATGTATTAGCCTTATTGTCACTTATAACTAAGTCATGAAAAACTAATCCACTAAATTCTTACATACTGCAAACTAGTTCTTTTATGTACACTGAAGTGAAAAATCATGGTTTATTTTATCTTGTCATAATCCAGTCAATTTATAAATTGCCATAATGATCTGAATTTATAGCGACAGAAATCCTTTGGGATGATCTTTAGCAAAAGGGAAAAAATTACTATTTTGCATTAACACTAATCCATCCACAATATATCATTTCAACCATTTGAATTGACCAAACTCCTCTGCTGAAAATATTCTCTCATAAAAAGCAGTATCTTTCATGATTGATGACTGCATCATACCCAGGACAAGTGGAAAACTAATGTTATAAAAGTATTCTATAAGCATTATGCAGTCGCACTTATATTTTCCTTACTAAGATCCTATTAGAAAACCAAAGAGAGTAACCCAAGTAGATGGGACTTATACAAGATAAATGAAGGGGAAAAGCAAAGATATAAAATTACCTACTAAAAGAATTATGAAATATAAAAAGTATCCCATCATCGATCTGATGCCATTCTACTAACAGGATGGGAGCACTAAGGCATTACATCAAAGAAAGCAACAGGCAATATGTCAGATAAAGATATTGCAAGAGAAGCTGCCTAATGAAATGTAATTGCTCACCATAATATGCCAATGCCCCTCCTAATAAAAGTATTGCTATGGCAAAGATGTCTACATACACCTGCATGATGAGTAGAATCATTGCACCATGGCTTCACTAATTGTTACTTATAAGCAAAAGCCAGAATGCTTCAATACCATTTTGGAACACTCATGATATGCTTTTTACTATAACAAAAGAATTCCATCAATTTTTTTAAGCAATTAATAACACTAACGATATATGATTAAGATATAATATGGAACAACTATGGCTGCACAACCATTTCTTTGAAGCACCAAAAACTAGTAAAGGGGAATCTAGTGTTTTATTACCAGACAATTGTGTTTAACATTTTTTAATCAATATGTAAGTTTTATTGATAGAAATAGGCATAGCCCAAGAACACAGGACAATAGTGATTTACTATAGTTGAGAACATCTTTAATATAAAAAGTTACCTGATGTATTTTAACAGACAAGTTATTCGATATTCTAATAGCTATATCTTCAAAAAGTTCGTTATCCTTTAATAAACAAAGTGTGAGATTAGCCTTCTACTGTGCCCTACTGCAATATCTCCTCTTCACAAACTCCAATCACTCTAAAGCAATCAACAAAAGACTGTAACCCCAACTAATTTACTACATATATACACAGGAGCTATGAGACCCAACTAGGTCACTAGAAATCTTTCCAGCAGCCTAGAAGAAACAAAATTTATATCTATGCAGTATATTGGATTTCAATTTAATATATAAAGCAATAAGATGCTTTGAAACATGTTGCAATGGCAATGATAACAGAAATTCAATGTTCAATGGGTACTCTTTAAAAAAACATTAGAAAGCGATCTATAACAACATCATAGCAGAAAAGCAGAACTTTAATTACTGTGTCCATACCCGAGCCACAACTGCAGAGTCGATAGAATTTTTTCCCATCCCAATCCAGATTATCAGAGCACAAGCCATCATTACCACAAAAACTAGCACAATAACCTGGTAAATAACGAGTTAATGACATTCAAATAAAGTCATTCTTTCCGATGAGTACATAACAATAAAATAGGGACAATACAGCAATAGTCTATCTTAAGAAGCATATGCAGATGCTAAACAAGAGATTTTTCACTATTTGGCATACCACTATTACAATCTTTTGGTGGCTTCCAACATGGAGACGGCGAAGGGGAAAACACTTTCTATGACTATCCATTCGTAATGGGCTTGATTTGTTTAAGTTCTTATCCAATAAAGCCTCCTGAGAACTACTTTCTTCATATTCCTCGTCCTCATCATTTGCCTGATGGCAAAGGTCAACCCTATAAAAAAAATCCGCCGAAGAAACATAGAATATTGCTCATCGGAAGCACTAGTCTGAAAGAAAATTTTACATCTATCAAATGTAATGATAATGTTCAGATATAGCTAATTGAATAAAATACACCCACTATAAAACAACTGCACTTCTGGATCTCTGTTTAAATTTACTCATTGAAAATACAGTCGACGGAAATTTTAAACTGACATCATTACCAAACTTGATCCAGAACAGCTTTACCTAAACGCCAGTCCATTACATAGTTAAGGACGGACTTCAAGAGTTCTAAAATTAATCAAATAGCATATGATAGTGGTAGACAATAGATATCACTTGCTCATCAAAGCTATTTGGGATAGATAAACAACTACATAATTATTTAGCATTACTCTCATAGCATTTTAAGCAGAACTTTGTGCATTGTATAGAAAACGCAAAGTAAGAAGTTTGAAAATAAACAGAACATTTGTGCAGAGGGCTCCAACCAGCAGCACCTCAACCACAATATGAAGAAATTAAGAAAATGACTGCCCTGTAAAAGAGTTTTTCATTTCAGTATCCATTAAATATTAATACATCTGATAACCAACATTTAGGGATTCTGGCCACAGTATTAGACAATGTTTCCTCCCACAAAACTTGCCTTTGAACGGTCCTTTTACTCTATGCCATATTTTTTATAGGTAGTCAAGAAGCTTTATTCATAATATAATATGCTAGCCTAAGCACACAGGACGTATACATGAGTAATACATAGCTAGGATTGAAACAAGAAATTCATGGACATTTAGCCCATTAAAATCTATGCCAGTTTTTTTTTACAAGTAAACTTAGAGATAAAAAGTTTCGCCTGATTAAATAGGGTGTAAACATGAGAAACACATACTTATAAAAAAAAATACATGAGAAACACACATAAAGACAAAAAAATGGGTAAGGAAGTCCTATGAAAAAATTAGAGATAAAAACCAAATGAGCAATCATCCAATGATAAAAGGTTTTGAAAAAAAAAATCCTCAAGGGCTGCCACTGTCTTCTCCTTATCCTCATGCTCAGTCAATTCTTCTTATAAGAGCTACCTCCCTTTCCTATGTGCCAAAAGATCCACCACACTACTAAGCATGATCTAATCTAAATTGAACAGACCAAGAATATCATTCCAAATAGCACTTGACAATGCAATAGGAAATGATCTATAGTTTCCCCACTCCTACCCATGCATCACCAACCCATCACAATAATTTCCTCTTCCTTTTTTGATAAGTATGTTCCTCTTATTAAATTATTCATAATGACGATCTTCCTAAAGCAACTGTCCAAACCAAGAAAGCTATTCTTACATGTGCCTTATTCCACCGTAAATGGATTCAAGGGGACGAAAGGTTCTATTTTCTACATTCACACAATTGGCTATTGCATTCATGATTAAGAGAAATTAAACTAGGTGTTCCCCTTTGTATACCTCTAGTATACTTGGGTAGTGCCCCCAGTGCTTTTTCAATCAAGGTGGTATCCTAATAAAAAATAGTCATTGTTAACAAGAATCGCTCCTTCTGCAGGTGTGAGCAATCAAATCGCTCTTTCTGCAGGTGTGAGTAATCTTCCAACCCAAAAGAAAGACTAGGTCATATTATTCCTACATGTTAGTACTGTTCCCTTGAAAACTTTCAGGGTTGTATCTACTTATTTTGCTTGTGCTTAATGTTTATAGATTCTACAAGAAATCATATAAGAAACTACCATAATTGTGAGTTTATTGGATTGTTTCCTCAACAATGTTGGGTTAGAATCCCCTTATACTCTTCACCAGGGATTCCACTATTATTAATGAAAAAATATTCAAAGGAAAAGTAATGAAATCCATGCTAACATTCAAAGAGAAGCATGGCAGATAAAATTGGAATAATATCACAATGAAACAAAGAAACATACCAGAATGATAAAAGAAGAAGAAACACAGCAAAAAACAGGATTCTTGGCAAAGCTGCAAAGAAAAATTCACAAAATTCAAATACATTAACAGATTTCTCAAAATGGATATCTAGTATGTAATTAAGACTAAAGGCCTACCCATGAGGATAAAACCACAAGAGTTAGACCAACATGGCCAATCCTTACAAGCAGCGACAAGAGCTAATACAAAATAAATGAAGTAACCTGCAACAGTAAAAATTTGAAGCTTCAGTTTGAATCAAAGATTTGTATCACAAACTAATGCGAAGTGGCTACACACTATTACCACAAGCTATTACCAAATAATACCAGGCATATCTTTGAAGCAAATGACAAAAATAACAGAAACAATAAGAAAATAAGCATGCATGAAAGACTTTCATCTCTTAGTTATGGTAAAGTAAACCAAAAGCTATACAAAATTATACAAGGATCTAAACTGAAACTGATAAGATACACGAAGAAACAAGCTGAATTTGAAATTCAACTGAATCAAATGTGGCTACATCCAGAGACAGGACTTTCTTGATTAATATTATCTCTTATTACCCTAAAAAATCAAATATAAAGATAAATGGATATAGATACACATACATAGAGGTTTTATAGCACAAAGGTGCTCAAACTCACAAGGAGTGTTCTTGGCACTGTGATGGAAGCCTCACTCTCACTCAAGTATTTGTGGCGTGTTGGGTGATTGAATCTAGGGTTACCTCAAGGCAACACAAAGATCCCAATGGGTTGGTTAGTGAAAATTAAGACTAACTCAAGCTAGTACTCAATTCTCGAAATATTGGAAGAGAAAATTCTCATTCATTCAAAATAGCATAATAATGAGTTACAAGCCAAAAACCCAAATAAATAGTAGTTTTGTTTTGAAATCCTAATCCCAAAACAAATCAAACTTCTTTTAAAATCCTAATCCCAAAACAAATCAAACTCCTAAGTTTAAGGAAACAATCTTATCAAATGCCTAAACTAAAGGAAATAAATTAGGAGATAACTTAAACAAATGATAGTAGATAAATTTCTAAATTAAAGCCCACTTCCCTAAAATTAAGGAATTTGTCATCTTGTCATCCAATCCCTAAAATCAAGGAATTGGCCAACACTTGAGACTCCTCTAGTTGCACTTGTCTTGGACACCCATCACCTCACCACCCAAGCCATGCATGCGACCCAATGCAACCCTCCTAGCCTCGGCACGCCTAGCCCTCCTAGTGACATTACGAATGGCCCTTCTTGGATCTCCATCACACTGGTAGAGTACTGACGAGGTGGGCACCGAAATTGTATCTTCATCCCTAAAGACATAGATGGAATGGGATGGCGGAAAGTGGCGGAGGCGTTGAGGGAGGTTGGTCGAGAAGGTTGTTTTGTTGGGGCAGTACCGTCAGCAGCAATGGTAGAGCCGCTACAACTTTCTTCCCGATCGTACATGGAGGTTCTCCAACAACTGAGATGTTTGGACCTATCTCGTCAACATGCCAGGCGGGATGTCAGTTCTACTGCAGCTGCAATGCTGCAACTTGAAAGTGTCGCCGTTTCTGCAGGAACCCAAGGATGTGAGGGTGGTGACAGGGAAGTTGTTGGTCTACAAAAGGAAATAATCCTCGGGCAATGACTGAGATGCAAAACCAGCTGGGGGACTTGCAACTTAATTTAAATTGGCTTAAATGATGCGTTGAGGAGGGTAAGGGGGTGGGGGTGGGGGTGGGGGTGGGCTTGGGTCTAGGTCTGGGAGTTGGGCTTTTTAAAGGAGAAGGGGCCTCTTCATCTAGGGGCAAGCAGAACAACTACAAGGTCCCTAAGGGGACAAGTGCAGGGTCACAACCCACTAGGCTTAACGGGCGGGCTAGTAAAGGCAAGGAGCCCATGGTTTCAATGGGTACCCATTGGGTTCAAGAAAACAGACACGAGTCTGTTTTGGAGGAAACGTAACCCACTTGCATCTAGCACTGTCGACGACGGTAAGTGGCAGCCACCTGCGCCGATGAAGGGCCAGAGGACCCCGGCGAAGGCTGCAGAACCACTGATGGGGGCAACGCAGTCAGAGGTTGCACTCGCAGAGCCAAGTGTTGCCTCCGACTTGTTGGGTCCAGCACAGACCAGCTCGAGGGAGGACGTCGGTGCTTCAACTACAACAGCAGCTCCATTTCAATTGTCGAAAGTCGTTTTTCCAACAGAGGGGGTTCCGATGTGTGGTTAGCCATTGGCAGGGGAAATCCCACGGGAAATAGATGTGTTGGGCCCGCAGGTTAATCCAATGATGGGAGATCCCACGGCAAACCCAACAGACCATCCGAAAAGCTCAACAACGGCGAAGGAGGACTCGGGAGAAGGAGGTGAAGAGGTCGTGGTGTCGCGAGGGTCTGAAGAGGCCGAGATACCAATGGTGGGGTCGCGAAGGTCTGAGGAACCATCGATGGTGGCCCAAAAGGAGCTCTTTGTGGTTCTGATGGTAGATCCAGTGATGGGTCTCAATGTTTTCTCACCGGCAATAGTAGAATCTCAGCCACAGCAGACATAGACAGGGCCGATAGGTTGTGGGAAAGGGTCTCAGGATACTTCCTCGTTGACAGTGGTAGAATCCCATGGATTGAGAGGTTGTGGGGAAGATGTGCAGGTGTTTTCTACTCCAACGAAAGTTTCTAGGCAGCGACAGGGGGCAATGAAGCCCCTTAACTTCTTGTCTAGGCCTGAGGAACTGAACCAGTTGGTAAATAAGGAGGCAGAGATGGACCCTGTACCATTGAGAATAGAGGGTGCGCCATCGGATTAGGTAATTCAGAAAGTGAAGGATATCCATGAGTATGTGGGGATTTCATGTGACAGATTCGAGGAGCAATTCAGGGCACTACTTATTGCTATCGAAGAGGGTCGGGCTCAATCTCCTAGATCCGCCTTTAGGAAAAAAGGGAACTGAAGCGTTTCACGTGTTCAATTAATTATGATGGAAGGGAGGGGAGTATTAACAGGAGTAGAATCAAGGGAAATGTTGTGTTAATCCATGAAGTCTAGAATTCTCTCTTGGAACATTTGGGATCTTTTTTTTTTATGAGTAAAAAAAAAAAGATCCCGAATGTTCAGCATTGATAAGCCCCAAGATCTTTTGGAACATTCGGGATCTTAATGACCCAAAAAGCGACAACGGGTGAAGAATCTTTTACGGCATTGCAAATTGGACATTGTGCGTTTGCAGCAAACCAAAATGGAGTTCATGGATCGTAGCATCATCGCTGGTATTTGGGGCTGTCCATTTGTGAGATGGGTGTACTTGTCATCCAAGGGAGCATCCGGGGGTATCCTTGTCATGTGGGATTCGATGGTGATTGAATCCATTGAGGAGTGTGTTGGGAATTATACGGTGGTGTGTTCGTTTAAAAATCTAGAGGACGGTTTTTGTTGGGCCTTTGCTGGTTTATATGGGCCAAATGCGGACACACTTAGGAAGACGTTATGGGAGGAATTAGCGGGATTGGGCAGTTGGTGGAATTTACCATGGTGTATATTTCAACGTTACTTGATTCCCTAGTGAAAGATTGGGAGAAGTCATGTATAGTCAGGCAATGGATGAGTTTGCAGATTTTATGTTCGATATGGACTTCATGGACTTACCACTCATAGGTGGCGTGCATAGTACATACTTGGTCTAATATCCGGGCTTGGTCTCACTTGGACAGATTTTTGGTGTCCCTCTTGGGAGGCACATTATTCTACCTTGCTTCAAAAGAGATTGGATAGAGTATGCTCAGATCACTTCACCGTTGTACTGGATTGTGGAGGCATTCACGAAGGAAAAAGATATTTTAAGTTCGAAAATATGTGGCTGAAAACCAAGGGTTTTGTGGAGAAGGTGAGGTCATGGTGGTCCTCGTATTCCTTTGAGGGATCATCAAGCTTCATATTGGCAGACAAGCTGAAAGCATTAAAGAGGGACTTAAAAAGGTGGAATATTGAAGTCTTTGGACACATTAATAATGAAAAATTGTCCCTTATGGAGGCACTAAGGGGTTTGGAGGAAAGGGGGATGAACATCCCTCTTTCGTTTGAGGACTTGTTGGAAATCAGCCATCACTTCGGACTTGGAGAAGGTTCTTTTTATGGAGGAAATCTCTTGGAGACAAAGGTCACGAGCCCTATGGTTGAAGGAAGGAGACAAATGTACAAAAAATTTCATCGGGTGGCTAATTCTCATCATAGAAATAACGCTATCGAGGTGATTCAGGTTGAGGGCCAGGTTTACTCAGATCATGATGCTGTTAAGAACCAAATTGTCAACTTTATACAGATCTTCTTGTTGAAACAGCCTCTTGGAGACCCAAACTTGATGGTATGCCTTTTTGAGACTATTGACCAGCTAAGCTCTACGTGGTTGGAGAAACCATTTGAGTCGGAGGAGGTTTTTCAGGTGATTTGTGGGATGGCCAAGGATAAAGCCCCGGGTCCGGATGGGTTTTCGATGGCTTTTTATCATGATTGTTGGGAGGTAGTGGGTGGAGATATTATGCAGGTTTTTTAGGAGCTATACACCTTTAGGAAATTTGAAAAAAGCATTAATGTGTCTTTTATTGCTCTTTTCCCTAAGAAAGTTGGTGTTGTGGATGTGAAAGACTTTCAACCTATTAGCCTTATAAATGGAGTATATAAGATCATCTCAAAGGTGCTCGCTAATCGCATGAACACAATTATGAGTAGCATTATTTCAAAATCTCAAAATGCTTTTGTGAAGGGACGACAAATTTTGGATTCGGTATTGATAGCCAATGAATGCTTGGATTGTAGAATCAAGGAGGGCATACCTGGGCTTTTGTGTAAGTTAGACATGGAAAAGGCTTATGACCATGTTAATTGGGACTTCTTGTGTTATTTACTTGGGAGGTGCGGATTTGGGGATAGATGGATATCATTGATTAGGCATTGTATATCTACGGTTCGCTTCTCAGTTTTGGTGAATGGAGCACCGGAAGGATTCTTTAACAGCTCTAGGGGCTTACGGCAAGGGGATCCACTCTCCCCTTTGCTATTTGTTGTCGTTATGGAAGCACTAAGTCGAATGTTACAAGCGGTGATGAATGGAGGTTTTCTTGCTGGATTTTCAATGGGTGGGGTTTCTATCTCACCTTTTTTTTTTTGCTGATGACACTTTTGTTTTGAGAGCCGCACAGTGATAATTTGCAGTATTTGAGGGTTGTACTACTTTGTTTCAAAGCGGTGTCAGGCTTGAAGGTAAATCTCTCAAAGTCTGAAATGGTTCCCGTGGGTAGTGTAGTGTATATAATATCCAAGACTTGGTTAATATCTTGGGTTGCAAGGTTGCTTCGCTGCCTTTGAAATATCTTGGCCTCCCGTTGTAGCTTGCTTTCAAGACAAAAACCATTCGGTATGGTGTGTTAGAAAGAATTGAAAGACGATTGGCTGGGGTGCAAATGGATATGTTTGTCCAATGGTGATCGTTTAACTCTTGTCAAGAGCACTCTTTATAACCTACCTACATATTTCTTATCCCTTTTTCCATTACCCACAAGTGTGGCTTCTTGTATGGAGAAAAATTTTCGCAACTTTCTTTGGGGAGGCATGGGGGAAGAAATTAAGTTCCATCTTACGGGTTGCTTACCAATTCAATGTGGTGGGTTGGGGGTGGGCAATGTGAGGGTCTTCAATAAAGCACTTTTGGGGAAATAGTTGTGGAGATGCCATAAGGAAGGGGAGGGTTTATGGCAAGCAGTCATAGATGCTAAGTATGGGAGTATGATGGGGGATGGTGTTCTAAGGAAGTTAGGGGGACACATGGTGTGGGCTTGTGGAAAAATATTAGTGCAGGATGGGGTAGATTCTCCAAGTGCTTTAGATTTGCAGTTGGAAGAGGTGATAGAGTTTACTTTTGGCATGATGCTTGGTGCGGTAAACGGGTCCTAAAGCAGGTGTTTCCCACGCTTTACCAGATTTCCAGCGACAAAGAGGCTGTCATGGCTGACTTAGTGATAACTTCTAATGGTGTTGTCCATTGGGATGTAAGTTTCTCGAGAGCTGCTCATGATTGGGAGTTGGATATGCTTGCTGATTTTTTTGACTCGCTATATGCAATATCGATGGGCAGTGAGACGGAGGATAAAATGATCTGGATTTTGAATGGAAATAACAAATTTTCGGTACACTCTTTCTACAAGGCCCTCTTGGGAGTATCTAATGATCATAATTTTCCTTGGAAGGCCATATGGCAATGTAAACTACCGTCTAAGTTCACTTTCTTTGTATGGACTGCATCTCTTGGGCGGATCCTCATGTCGGATAATTTGTCTTATCACAGCAGATTGGTGCTTCTTGTGCAAGAGTGATGGGGAATCAGTGGATCATCTCTTGTTACATTGTGAGGTGACAAGGTGTTTATGGAATGAGATCCTTAATAGGACAGGGGTGGCTTGGGTTATGCCCAGAAAAGTTAGGGATATTCTGGGGTGTTGGACAGGAATTAGGGGGAATTCACGAATAGCTGCTGTGTGGAGAATGATCCCTCATTGCATTATGTGGTGCTTGTGGCTAGAGAGAAATAAGAGGTGTTTTGAAGACATGGAGCATTCTTTGGACGAGCTGAAGCGTTTCTTCTACAATACTTTATTTTCTTGGGCTTCCGCCATTATTTGTAATACGGACAATTTTCATGACCTGCTTGTATCTCTCACTAGTACCTAGATGTAATTAGGTTTATGATCAGCTTGTATACTTCTAGTGTACTTTGTTACTATCCTTATTTCAATAAAATTTTACTTTTACTTATCAAAAAAAAAAAAAAGGAATAACAAAAACAATCAGAATTGAAGTCTTTGCTCCAAAATGCAATATCAGAAGCATAAGCATATGTCAAACCTTTGAAAAGAAGTGGTAAGTGCCAGGGTATAAGAAAGAAGAAAAAGAGTGATAATATATATATGGACAGAAAACAATGTAGGGGAAAAATGGATAATCTGCATGCCTGTGTACTTGAAAAGGTAAGAGATTAATAATAAAGCACCTAGTAAGGAGATGCTTCACGAAGTCAAGATGAAACATATTTTCATGTTCAAGATACCAGATATAATATGCATATCAGTTATTTGGTACAAGAAATTAGAAATACTTTCTGCAAAATCAGTATGAAGAGGCCCATGGCATGCATAAAATCAATATTTCACAGATATAAGTCCTTAGAATTGCAAAAAGAACAGTATTTATGTAGTTGAAACCTATATTTAACTAATAATTTCAATTTCCAGAGCCAGAAACAAGAAGCTGGCTCTCACCTAGATCAAGCAAATTCATGTAGGCACGGAAGAAGAATTGCCCTTCATGTTACATTTATAAGACCCAGTATACAAGTGGTGCCTCTGGATTGTTGTCTAAATGATTGCCAGCAGTACCCTAGCTAAACTGAAGATTAGAAAGATCAGGTCATGGACTAGCCAAATTTTTTTTTTTTTTGATAAGTAGGACTAGCCAAATTATTTAAAAACCATTTTATCGGTATTATTTATTAAAAACCATAAAACTAAAAGAGAATTGCTCAGTTAATAATGGTAGCCTTTTTAAGACATTTGAGTGTGAAACTGACCTTAGGTTCAGCTATTAGGAAAACTAATGTTAAGCCAACTCCAAAATTAGTTGTAAACAAGTGATCATACTGATTACTGGAGGAATTCAATGTATCTTTACCAGCCCAAACTTGTCAAGCATTATATATATATATATATATATATATATATATATATTGTAAGTAAGCATTATATATATTATGCAACAGATAAAAAGAAGTCATGAGATTATTTCATGTACAAAGCGATAATTAAAAAAACTTTAAAAACAAAAAATAAAATGGCTTAGAATAAGATTGCAAAGGACTCATCTCATGCATCAAATAAAAGGCAATCATGCATTATATAATCACCAAAATGGCCACAGTAAAACATTGCAAACATAACAAGAATAGAATACACAGAGGAAAAGGGGATAGAATGATAGAAATACATTTGCTTACCCATACTAGATGACCCAATCATTAGGTGACACACCTGCAGTTTGACATTCATAAGTATCAGTATATGCCAATTTACTTAAAATTGGAATTCAATATACAACTAGTTCAACTAGTTATATTTGCAGGTATACTTTTTTTTGGGGGGGAGTGTAACACCCCGTATTTTAGTGTATTTTAATGAAAGATTATTTTAATTAATTTAAAGATTGATTCCATTGTTTTAGAATTTTGGGAGTTTTAGAATATTATTTTATAATATTTTAAGTTGTGAAGATTATTTTTTATTGGACTTTCTTATTGTTAATTATTCTTTTGGATTTAAATTGATCTTTAATTTAAATTGGTTTGTTTATGGATTTTTAAATTATTATTGTTTTATTAAAGCATTTCACTGCGTTTGATTAATTTTAATTAGTGATCTGCAATTTAATTGCTTGTTTATTTTAAAGGATGTTTTTGTTGGAGTTTAATATTTACTTTAACTAGTTTTGAGTTTAAATTGTTTTAATTATTTTATTGTTTTAAAATAGTTATTTTGAGGATCAGTTGTGACCCAAAAGTTATGAGGATTGAACCTCATTTCTTTTCCTCATCTTTTCTTTTCTCTTCTTTTCTTTTTCCTTTCTTTTTCTTCCGGATTTTTCTTCTTTCTCCCGCGTTCTCTCTCTCCTCGCCCGACTCCCTCTCTCTCTTCTCTCTCACGTGTTTCAGCCATCTTCCTCCCAGCACCGCCGCCGGCCGGCCGTGGTCGACATCGCCAGCACCACCAGACTCCCCATCGACCGGCGACCTTGCACCACCAGTTTCAGCCCGTGCCTTGCCGCCGTTAGCCTCCACGGCTCGTTCGAACCCGCGGTGGTCTTCGCGCCGTTCCGCCGCCATCCAGCCACCATTGGCCACCATCTCTTAGCCACCTCATCACCGGCCCTCTAGCAACCTTTTAGACCCAACCCCGGCCCCGATCCATCACCGGAGCCGCCCCTACGAGCACCCTCTCCGATTCGAGTTTCTCGGCCTTAAACCGCCGTTTCGGCTGCCACCCACGGCCAACCATCACTTCCATTAGTTTCACCACCTCCCATAGGCCCTACCCTATCAATTGTAAGTCTTCGTTTGACCCCATTGAAATTTGGGTACACTGTGTATTTTGGCCACAGTGTTTTTACACTGTGGATTTGTTGTTTTGGTGCTTCCAGTTCCTCCGTGATCCTCCATAAATTATTTTAAAGCGCTGTAAGTATTTCTCCAAAAGATTTTTAAGATTTAAATATATTTTTACAATAACCTGTTTTATAAACTGTGTTTTGGTTATCTGATTAGATTGTATTGGTTATTTGGAAATTACTGATAACTGTTGGTTGTTGGTAATTGGTTGATTTCATGGCATTGTGCACGCATGCGTGGGTGTGTATTTTTGGAAACTGTGTTTTGTAAAAAGGCTTTTGGGTGCGTGTGTATCACCCCCAAGCCGAGATGGGTTATTATCTCGGTGGAGCTCCTCTGGGCACTCGGGAGCGGAATATACTAAGTGTCGTCCCCTAGAGCTGTTGCTCGAGACTTGGACGAGATGGTAGTGCTCTCGATCCGACTCCGTGATCCCTCGGGCTGGGGGGGATCAGAGGATGCTTGGCTATGTACACGGTGGGCGCGGAACTGGGCATCACTCGTGTTGTATCACTCGCACGGTCGCTACCTGTGGTGTGACGAAGGGAGCCAGGGTATGTGGATGGTCCCTAGGGGAGGCCATGGTGCATACGGATAAAATTGGAATTAATGTAACTATTCCTGGATATTAATTTGTGTCAAATGGTGATTTTTGGCGTGCGTGTTATCTTGGAGTATTTTTGGGTTTTACTTACCTGCGGTACCATTTTCTGGTACCATAGATTATGATATTGTTGATGCAGGCTTTGAGAAGGTTGAGCCCGAGGATGTGACTCCGCCTAAGGAGTAGGGATATTTGGCTATGTTCTATTTTGTATTTGTATTTTATTTGAGCTTGTTTTATAAACAAGAAAATTGTATTATGCTGATTTGTGGATTTCAGTGCTATTTTTGTATTGTATTAAACTCTAGTACTTAGTTATTTGACTTAACATTTCCGCTGCGTATTATTTGTTGTACACGTGTTGCATTTCACACACTCGGCACGTGTCGTTGGGGTGCGTGACCGTGTTGTCATCATCTCAGGTGTCTCGATTTCTGTGCGTGTCCGTGCATGGAAGTTGGGGGCGCCACAGGGAGTATATATTTGCAGGTATACAGATTTTTACATATACACATATGTAAATACACATGCAGTCAAAGAGTGAAGTAACAACCCTATGCATGCATCATAAACCAGTGATTACACTCGAAATAAAGTAGCGTTCGTTGACAGCACCATTTGAATTTACCTCTCCATCATTCATCTTCTGCACATCTATGCATCTCTCCAATGAGAGATTTATGCACAACCTAAATGGATAGGTGCTTCAATTATTAACCTATATCTTTTAATAAAAAATCATGCATTTAACAACTTTATTTAGTCCCAACCTAGTCAGCACAGATACACTTCCTAAAACTCTTCCAATTCAGACAGGAAAGTAATCAAATTACTGGACCAGAAGGATCGAGGCTGCTCATGAATGTTTGGAAAGTAGAAAAAGGATGGGACAATCTGGAATTTTAGTCAAATTGGACATGGAAAAGGCTTTTGATCATGTCAATTGGGATTTCCTTCTTTACTTGCTTGGGAGATTTGGATTTGGGGAGAAATGGTGCTCATGGATAAGACATTGCATTTCGACGGCAAAGTTTTCTATTTTGGTGAATGGCTCTCCGGCTGGTTTTTTCAGCAGCTCCCGTGGATTAAGGCAAGGAGACCCATTATCTCCTTTCATTTTTATCTTAGTCATGGATGCCTTAAGTCGTATGATTAAAATGGCAATTGAAAGAGGTTTTATGTTGGGCTTCAAAGTGGGAGATGTTTCTAGGGGATGCATCACAGTTTCTCACCTTCTACTCGCGGATGATACTCTAATTTTCAGTGATGCTAACAAGGATCATCTTCATGCTTTAAGAGCTTTATTGTTCTGTTTTGAAGCTGTCTCCGGGCTTAGATACAATTTAACTAAGTCTGAAATTGTTCCAGTGGGTTCAGTCAGCAATATTTATGATTTGGCTAATATTTTGGATTGTAAAGTTTCTTCTTTTCCCATGAAATATCTTGGGTTACCTTTGGGAGCTCCTCATAAATCTGTGGCTGTTTGGGATGGGGTGATTGAGAAGATCGAAAGGAGACTAGCTGGTTGGAAAAAGTTTTATTTGTCCAAAGGGGGAAGAGTTACATTAATTAAAAGCACCTTGTCAAATTTACCCTCTTATTACCTCTCTTTTTTCCCTATTCCAACGGGGGTGGTTAACAAAATTGAGAGGATTTTCAGAAATTTCTTACGGGATGGTATTGGGGAGGAACGAAAATTTCACTTGGTGAGTTGGAATAAGGTTTGTACTCTGGTGTCTTGTGAAGGTTTAGGCCTGCGGAATTTAAAGCTTTTTAATAAAGCTCTTCTTGGGAAGCGGCTTTGGAGATACAACAATGAGAGTAATGCATTGTGGAGACAGATTATAGATGCTAAATATGGTAGGATGTGGGGGAATTGGTGTTCTAATGAAATAAAAGGGGCATTTGGGGTGGGATTGTGGAAGTCCATTCGGTTGGGATGGGGGGATTTTCTTAAAAACATTAATTTCAAAGTGGGGATTGGGACTAATATTTCCTTTTGGAACGATGTTTGGTGTGGTGATTCACCTCTTAAATTAGCATTTCCTAGTCTTTTCAAGATTGCTAAATACAAAGGGGCTGCTGTGGCTGATTCATATTTGTTCTCTAATAACATGCTGAATTGGAATGTGGAATTTACTAGAGATTTACAGGACTGGGAAGTAAGTGAAGCTGCTGATTTCTTTGTAAAACTTTATGATTCGAAGATTGATCTGATCAGGGAGAACAGAATGCAGTGGGTTCATGATATTAAGTCCAGATTCTCGGTGAATTCCTATTACAAGGTGTTAAATAGACATGATAATAAAACATACCCCTGGAAATGTATTTGGAAAGCTAGAGTGCAGTAAAGTTGCATTTTTTTGCTGGTTGGTGTTGCTGGAGAAAGTTTTAACTACTGATAATTTGAGGAAAAGGGGTTTATGTGCCATGGATTGGTGCTATATGTGCAAAAAAGATGGCGAATCAGTTAACCACCTGTTTCTTCATTGCGAAATGGTGACTGCTTTATGGAATGAGTTATTTGCAAGGGTAGGAATTGCTAGGGTGATGCCTCTACAAGTGGTGGATTTCTTGGCTAGTTGTCATGGTGCTGTGGGATGTGGAGGCAATAAAGCTGAATGGAGGATGATTCCTTTATGTTTGTTCTGGTGTCTATGGCTGGAGAGAAACGGGAGGTGCTTCGAAGATTGTGAACGCAAAGTGAGAGAATTTAGGGATTTTTTCTTTAGCACTTCAAATTTTTGGGTGAACAATCTAGTGAAGGACATGAATATTTGTAGTGTTTTCTCTTCATTTGCTTTAGTTTGTATTTAGGTGTATTCTCATGTATACTTCCTGTATACTTGGGCTATGCCTTTTTACTTGGAATAAAAATAAAATCTCTTATTACCTATCAAAAAAAGAATAAAACTTAGTTAACAGACATTATACTTGAAAATCACTTGTGCATGGGCTCATATCCTGTAGGGATCATTGGGTGGTAGCCCACACCTTAAGTGTGCCCTTAAGAATGAATCCCTGATGTGCATTTATCACAACTCCTAGATTAGTCTACCTAGCATATTAATTATTGATTTATAGATGTACACATGTATTAATACAGAAAATCGGAGGTATGTGGTATGATCGTACGCAGCATATCACTCACTTTTTGGCGAGTCCAGACAACTTGTGAATTCCTTGAATGAATCCTCATTAGCTGGAGCACAATGAGGCAAAAAATAATAGTCAGAAAATCACATTACATGTGGGATTAACATAACATCTTCATACTTCTCACATAATATTTCAAAATATTCAAATTTAATTACAACTATCGCTCTCACTTTGTAGACATCAGCAGCGTACAGACCAATGAATTATGATGCATAAATGTGAAGAATCAAACAAGCAATTGGTGACATATGGGGGTAAACCTAAAACTAAAACTTCCAGCATTATAAGATAGGCAACTGACATCATCATTGTACCTAAGCCTCACACCTAAGCTATAAATGATTTTTTTTATAAGCAAGATAAAAATTTTACTGAGTCAAAAAAGGGACTCATCCCAGTATATAGAAGGTATACAAGAGATCTTCCTAACTAGGAAAAGGAAAAGTGTTAGCAAATCTTGAAAAGAAGAAACAGAAAAACCACACTGTTTTGGACCACTGGGTGTATTAAGGAAAGATGACTTGAGCTCCATCAACTTCTTTTCACACACTTCAAAGCTCCATTCATTTCTTTATAGCCAAATACCACACAATAAGCAAAAGGAAGATCATCCTCCACAATAAAGTGCATTGATGGCTAGCAAATTGTTCTCTCCAACATGCCAGAAGATTTGACACTCGATCAGGAAAAACCCAATCATTCCCAAATAGGCCAAAAGCCATATTTCATAAGACATCAGGGACTTCGCAATGCAATAGCAGGTGATCCCCAGAACTCCTCATTCTTCTTGCACATACAGCACAGGTTAACCACAATGAATCAATGATACCCCCCTTAGTCACATTTTCCTGAAGTCACAGTGCAAGTGAAGTTCACTCTAGGGGCCCTTATTCCTCCAAATAAGCTTTCAGGTCCCAAACATGGGCACACAACACATTGTGAAATGAAATTACATTGAACACTCCTTTCCAGGATAGGCCCCAAACCATTTAATAATCACCGTTATATCCCACCCGCTTCAAATACAACCAATCAAAGAACAACAAGAAGAGATCCACCTTCCACTAATTAACCTCTAACAAAATCAACACACCACCAAAGGAGGTTCAGATGATAGTTGGTAATTCTTGCCACATAAGCATTTACTGACAAAATCCCCAAAAGAGATTGGTCAAAGAGAGCTAGGTTTCTAACCCCTATTCCACCTGCTTTAATAGGCAAGGATAACTTGGTCCAATTTACAAGATGAGGATTGGGCTCTCTCCCATTTCTCCCATGAGAAATCTCGCTGCAACTTCTCCAGTCAGCTGGCAACAACCATAAGTAGTGGGAAGAGAAACATATAATAGGTTGGTAAGTTGGATAGTGTGCACTTGATCAATATGTATCTACCAGCCTTAAAAAATACAATCACTTACATCCTGCCAATCAGCGCTCCAGAGGGAAAACCAAGGAAAGTCATGGGTAAGGCAGAGATCCTACACCAAAAAGTTCACCAAGTACATTCTCAACCCTACCAATTGGAAACAATTCCGACTTAGCCATTTTAATCTTCAAACTGGAGACAACTTCAAAGCAAAGGGATAAGCAAAAAAAGTAACAGAGATGATCTCCGCTAGACTGACAGAATACCCAGCTATCGTCTACGAACAGTAAATAAGACAGATTGAGCCTGATACCATTCCTGGCACCCATTAAGAATCCCCTCCATACCGTAATAGATATCATCCTGCTCAAGGAATCCATAATAATCACTAAAAGCAAAGGGGATATAGGGTCCCCTTGAAATAATCCTCACGTACTAGTCAAGAAACCCATGAGAGTGCCATTCACCAATACTGAAAAGCGCACAGAAGAGATGCAATCATACCATTTCTTCCCAACATTATAAACACATGATTATAGGCCTTTTCAATGTCCAATTTACGTACTAGTGAAGAAACCCCAATTCCTTTCATCACATACCATCCTTTAACACCATAAACCTTTCAAACCCACAATGCAAAACCAACACCATTAATCAGAATCCCACTCCTGAACACATTTCCAATCTACATTCTCATCTTACACAAGGAGCAAAGAACACACAAAGCAGCGAAAATCGTAAACGCAAGAACAAAACACAAAACCCAAACAAATAAATATATACAAACATAACAAACCTGATAAAATGCAAGAACAGCAATAATGGCATCCACTAGAGCAAGAAACACATTCAAGCACACCAAGACCCGTGGAAAGCAAGACTCTTCTCTCAATTCAAACATCTCTCTTTCTATCTTGGTGACTTTCTCTGAATGGGAATGAAGGGAGTGTCTACTGGCATGTTTTTCGATCTAAACGGTGTAGTGTGCGGTCGGAAATCCAAGTTCTTTCCGAGGTAACTTTCATGGCAGACCAGTTCGGCTGATTTTTTTTGCTTCCAATTCTGGGAATTCCCAAAGATCCAAAACACAAAATTAAGCAGAGAAGAAAATCTTGAAATTTGGATAAGTTTGGGGGTATTTGTGATAAGCAACAGAAAATGTCAGAGGTCAGAGAAGTAATTTAGGGGGAATACGATTGGGGAATAAAAAAGATACGGTATATTGTCTGATACTGACGCGGGTGGCCTTCCGTCGTGGAAAACTAGGGGAGACTCCTCGCTGACTCTCTTTTTGGACTTTATACTATATTTTCCTTTTTATTTATATATATATTTTACACATATAATACATTTATATTTTCTTTCTGCGTGATACTTTTCTTATTATCTCTAATTATTTTTAAAAAAAATTAAAAAAGATTGATAAAAAAATACTACCTCTCGTTGTAATGAGATAAGAGTGAAATAAGAATATCATACGTATATATATTCTCTCTGAGTTTTAATTTGTTACACTCAAATTAATTAAATAATCAATCACTATCGGATTTTGAAACTTGCCTCGTTAACATCTTCATTTTTTTTTGGGTAACTCTAAGGGGTAAATCAATGCTTCAAATCTTCATCAAGATTCATTTTCAACAAACTCAAACTAAAAATTACTGCTTAATTACTTGAAAAGGCCTGCTTGCATTATAATTTTACTTCTTGCATGATTGTTAAGCAAGACATATGTGTGTGTATACATATAGATTTTTTTTTTTTTTTTGTGTGTGTGTGTGGCATGTGTGTCTATTAAAAAGAGTTTAGATTTTAGAGGATAATTAACTAATTGTATGGTAATTACTTAGAGAACCCCAACAAACTATCGCAATATATACAATAGAGAGGGAAAAAAAGGCTCTAGACCAATGAATCGATCTTGGCCACCTCATTCCATATTATGTCATTTTAGTTGGAGAATTTTTCTTGAGAATAGAGCATATGTGTGAATCAATTGGCCCCATGTGCAAATGATGCTCAAAAAAATTATTTGCCCATCTACTAATTAGCAAATTCTAATTTTTCAAGAAAATTTAATTTCTCAAGAAAATCTATTTCATATCCTATCATTTTAGCTAGGAAGTTTTTCAAATTTATAATCAGTGCCATTAAAATGGATATATCACAAATACCCACAAACAATTTTCAAATTTCTTCCTAAATGATCAACTCATATGAGTGCAAAAATCAAACCATGAAGTGGCAAAGGAGATGGTGGCAACCTTTATCAACGATGATGGCCAACTCGAACTTGAATGTTGTAGTGGGTGAAGGTTGTGATGGGCAAATGTAGGTGGTGGTTGCTACGGTCTCCTGCGTCGATAGAACCTGGTGGGGATGACAGAGCTTGGTGGGTGACAGCATTGTCCGATTGTGGGGGCGACGTACCTGGTGTCTTGAAGCGGTCTGGATTCTTCCCAATGTTCATGATAATTTACTGAAGTTCCAAAGAGGTGTCGAGGAGAATAAAGCTTCAGTTTCACTTCAATTGGTTTTATAAGATGAGACCAGATTCATTACATGTAGTGTAGAATTTACACATGGTAAGTTTTCATTGAGGTTGTTAAAGGCCCAGGAATAGACTGACAAAACTTTCTCACTATCAGAACTTGAAATTTGATTACTTGTTACAAACTAATCACATTACAAAATCGATCAAGATATACAAAATATGATCCTTCAACAATCTAATTCGACTAATTTAAAAAAAAAAAAATTGAAGCTAAGCACACAATCTGAAAGTCTTGTAGTCATTTTAGTCGGAAAAGTTTTTAGATTTATACAAATGTACTTGAGGATAGAGCACATGATGCTCCATGTGCAGATAAATAGCATTTGCTAACTAGTAAAAGATATATGTGAATATATCGATCCCATGTGCAGATGATGCTCCAAAAAATTATTTGTCATACTAACTAGCAAATTCTATTTTGCCAAGAAAATCTAGTTTTTCAAGAAAACCCATTCCATATTATGTCATTTTAATTGGAAAATTTTTCTCGAGGATAGAACATATGTGTGAATCAATTGGCCCCACATGCAAATGATGCGCCAAAAAATTATTTGCCCATCTACTAACTAACAAATTCTAATTTTTCAAGAAAATTTAATTTCTCAAGAAAATCTATTTCATATTCTGTCATTTTAGCTAAGAAGTTTTTCAGATTTATAATCAGTGCCATTAAAATGGATATATCATAAATACCCACAAACAATTTTCAAGTTTCTTCCTAAATGATCAACTCATATGAGTGCAAAAATCATACATTAGTGCAAAAATCAAACCATGAAGTGGCAAAGGAGATGGCGGCAACCTTTATCAACGATGATGGCCAACTCGAACTTGAATGCTGTAGTGGGTGAAGGTTGTGATGGGCAAATGTAGGTGGTGATTGCTACGGTCTCCTGCGTCGATAAAACCTGGTGGGGACGATAGAGCTTGGTGGGTGACAGCATTGTCCGGTTGTGGGGGCGACATACCTGGTGTCGTGAAGCAGTCTGGATTCTTCCCAATGTTCATGATAATTTACTGAAATTCCAAAGAGGTGTTGAGGAGAATAAAGCTTCAGTTTCACTTCAATTGGTTTTATAAGGTGAGACCAGATTCATTACATGTAGTGCAGAATTTACACATGGTAAGTTTTTATTGGGGTTGTTAAAGGCCCAGGAACAGACTGACAGAACTTTATCACTGTCAGAACTCAAAATTTGATTAGTTGTTACAAACTAATCACATTACAAAATCGATCAAGATATACAAAATATGATCCTTCAACAATCTGATTCGACTGATTTTAAAAAAAAAAAAAATTTTGAAGCTAAGCACACAATCTGAAAGTCTTGTAGCCATTTTAGTCGAAAAAGTCTTCAGATTTATACAAATGTACTTGAGGATAGAGCACATGATGCTCCATGTGCAGATACATAGCATTTACTAACTAGTAAAAGATATATGTGAATATATCGATCCCATGTGCAGATGATGCTCTAAAAAATTATTTGTCATACTAACTAGCAAATTCTATTTTGCCAAGAAAATCTAGCTTTTCAAGAAAACCTATTCCATATTATGTCATTTTAGTTTGAAAATTTTTCTCGACAATAGAACATATGTGTGAATCAATTGGCCCCATGTGCAAATGATGCGCCAAAAAATTATTGCCTATCTACTAACTAGCAAATTCTAATTTCTCAAGAAAATTTAATTTCTCAAGAAAATCTATTTCATATCTTGTCATTTTAGCTAGAAAGTTTTTCAGATTTATAATCAGTGCAATTAAAATGGATATATCATAAATACCCACAAACAATTTTCAAGTTTCTTCCTAAATGATCAACTCATATGAGTGCAAAAATCATACATCAGTGCAAAAATCAAACCATGAAGTGGCAAAGGAGATGGCGGCAACCTTTATCAACGATGATGGCCAACTCAAACTTGAATGCTGTAGTGGGTGAAGGTTGTGATGGGCAAATGTAGCTGGTGGTTGCTACGGTCTCCTGCGTCGATAGAACCTGGTGGGGATGATAGAGTTTGGTGGGTGACAGCATTGTCCGGTTGTGGGGGCGACATACCTGGTGTCGTGAAGCGGTCTGGATTCTTCCCAATGTTCACAATAATTTACTAAAGTTTCAAAGAGGTGTCGAGAAGAATAAAGCTTCAATTTCACTTCAGTTGGTTTTATCAGATGAGACCAAATTCATTACATGTAGTGTAGAATTTACACATGGTAAGTTTTTACTGGGGTTGTTAAAGGCCGAGGAACAAACTGATTGTCTCAAAGAGGAATTGTTGCATAAAAAGAAACGGGTTGTGATTGATTTTATGAAAAACATGAATAATTTGTTATGACAAGAAACTTGAAACAACATCGATTATGTGATCTATATTACTAATGAAATCTGTATAAAAAAATAAAATTATTTTCTGTCATAACTGGTGTAAACATGAGCAACTTTTGGCATTCTGTTCTCAATTATATAAAAAGAGCGAATATGAAATATGCAATTTTGACATACGATTATAAATTATTTGTCTCTGTTCTGTACTCTGATTCTATGAAACGTTGTATCTGAAAACCCTCTGGCATATCATTTTGATTATGTTTCTATTTCCGACCCGACATCTATGATTATGATTTTGTTACTTTGTTAATATCAATATTTATGTTTCTGAGTACACCTACTTTAGAAACAAGTGATTTTTTTATGTGGTATTTCCTGTGTATAAACCTGTCAAAAATGGTGCCCTGGATTTCAATCAACTTGCGGCTAATGCAATGCCTTTCATCCTAGCTATGATATTCATGGAAACTTCCAATGATTTATGTACAATACATTATAATATTCTCTCGAGCCAAGGATAATTTAATATCTATACTATATATAATAAGTGTGGATAGTGTGTGAATAGTATTTTTGTCGTCCTGCGTGTATGTGGTCCCTTTTTTGTATTTTTTGTCCTTTTATTTTGGTGTTTTGTGTCCTTTTGGCAGCGCCGTTTGGATTTGAAGATGGCTTCAGAACAACTAAACACATCCCGTACGGTAAACTTTTCTCCAATCCAAACGGTATATTGAATTTATTGATGTGTTTTTTTATGTGTTTTCATATAGGACAAAATAACTTACTGACTGTTGCTTTTTACTTTTCCAAGGGACTGTGATGTAATGAATGCTCTGAAGTCCGAAGGCCTCACCCACCCCTTCACCCAGCCCCCTTCACACAGGTGTAAAATAAAAAATTATTTTATATATAATAGTCAAAAATATTATTTAACTATTTTGGAAACAATTTACAAATTATTTTTTAAACAATTTTTATTTGATATTTTACAAAAAAATTCCTTTAGAAAAAAATATTGTAATCCGGAAAATATTATTATGAAATATATTATAAAAAATAAAAATGAGGTAGGTAATTTATAAATTATTATTATTTAAGGAATAAATATATTTATAAATAAAATAAATTTATTAAAAATACTATGCAATAATTTGTATGACCCACATCTATCTTATTTTCAAAAAGTTAAAATTATCTCAACTCACTTCCAATCCAAACACACAATATTTTCAAAAACCATCTCATCTCAACTCATTTCAACAATCTCATTATTATTTATAACTCATCTCTGAATCCACAATTCTTTTAGGTTATTTTGGTCTTTTTAGTTTTTTTTCCCTCTTGAGTCTTTTTATTTGCTTTGCATTTTCTCTCTATGCCTTTTATCTCCGAAAGCAAAGTCCTCTCTCTCTCCACATTTTCTCTCCATCTTTGCGTGGTTTTCTCTGCATCTTATTTCTTCGTCTTCTCTCTTCTCTTAATTTTGTGTTCTTTGAATATTTCTTCAGGTTTTTTTTAGTGGTTTGGTTTTTTTTTCCTTTTTGGTTACTGTTAGTTTGGGGATTTTATATGAGTTTGTTGGATTTTTTTTTTGGGTACCATTTGTTTAAGATTTTACATGGATTTATTCAGATTTTACATGAGTTTGTGCTTTTTTTTGCGATTTGGTCTCTCTCTTTTTTTCTTTTTGGGTGCCGTTAGTTTGAGGATTTTACATGGATTTGTTAGGTTTTTTTTTTTTTTTGGTGACGTTTGTTTGGAGATTTTACAAGGTTTCTTTAGATTTTACATGAGTTTGTGCATGTTGTGGGTTTTTTTATTTTTGTAAAACAAGAAAAAAATTCGTGGTTTTTGTTTTTTTTTTTTGTGAAAAAATAGATTTTTTACATGGCCTTTTTCGCATTCTCTTTTTGGATTTCTTCTCTTTAGGCTACGTTTGAATGTTGAGTTGAGTTGAGTTGAGTTGAGACGATAAAATATTGTTAGAATATTATTTTTTAATTTTATTATTATTTTGAAATTTGAAAAAGTTGAATTATTTATTATATTTTATGTTAAAATTTAAAAAAAATTGTAATAATGAGTTGAGATGAGTTTGACATCCAATCTCACCCTAGTGTTTTGTGCTCTCTGGGTATTTCATGGAGTTTATTTTCTACAGTTCGGTTTTTTTTTTTTGTGCCATTAGTTTGAGGATTTTACATGAGTTTGTTGAGTTTTTTCATAGGTTTGTGCACTTTGAGTTGTGATGTTCTGGGTTCTTGGTTTGCATCCACAACATGATTAATGCTAATTATGTATCAAACTTAGTTTTTGTTTCTATGCATCAAATTAACATATATATATAATTAACATATATATTTTCTCTACACTGGACAAACATCCCTTGGACGTTTCATTACTACTAGTATATATATATATATATATATATATATATATATGGTTTGCAATGGATAAAAATTGCATAATACTTTAATTAAAGAAGTAGCAAGATATTTTTGTAAAATCATAATTATAAATTGATGTGTTTTGATATCAGATGCCAGATCTATTTTAGATTAGAATAAACTAATTTACAATATGAGGTGCCACGTCAAACCAAATAGTTCAATTTTTAAATTTATTTTTATATAACTTTTTTTGTAAATAGGATATTTTTCTAATTAAAATATGGTCTCAACAGTGGTTATAAGCTGAAGCTGGCACTTTCTTGTACTCATGATAATGAGTCCTAGCAAGGCTTCACAGGCCGCCTAAGCCCTAAAACGCATGATGCAATTAATGGCAATCCCATTATAGGAATCTTTATTTCCAGACAAGACCAGTGGCGAATTATTTATTGAAAGCATTCAGAAGTAGAAAGACCAAAACTCCCTCATAAAATTAGCAGCAGCAATTTAAGAAGGCATACAGGGAGCCACAAAATTAATTTAATTGGTGAGGTCCTTATAAATTCCTTCGCCATTTTAGAGTTGCCACCACCTTTTCTAATTGATGCCAAAACCAATATTATTAATGTAGAATTTGTATTATACATGCAAGTGAATGAATGATCATTTGGAATATATAGCGGTAGAATAATTCTATTGAAAGTTTTTACAACTCATACTATCTACGTGACATAATATAATTTAGAAGATAAATTTTAAAATAGTCAGACCACAATAACAATTGAAAAACAACGAAATGTGCACATAATGATGGCCTTTAACTTTTATATTATCGGGTAGTATTAAATTCTTGATAAATATTATAGAAACCATGCAGGATGAAAGACTACTAGGTTTGGAACACAAACTCATCTCAACTCATTATTATAATTTTTTCAAATTTCAACACAAAATATAATAAACAATTCAACTTTTTGAAATCTTAAAATAATAATAATATTAAAAAATAATATTTTAATAATATTTTATTATCTCAATTCAACTCAACATCCAAACGCAGCTATTAAGTCTTAGAATTCGAATAAAAAATTTAGAAGATTATAAGCCAAACATGTTTTTTTAAAGGGAATATAAGATTGAGATTAGTCTGAAATTAAACTTCTTCCCAAAATATGTTGTGGTCAATTAGTAAGCCAACGAAGGGTGTTTAAAGTTTCATAGCATGCAGGAGTAACCACAATAAATATGAAAGACAAGACTCCTAAGCTTTCCATACAAAGCCATGGAGGAGCCTAGCAATGTCGTCTCATATAGAAAGAATGGAGGACGAGAATCCAATATTAGAAACACAGAAACGGCCTCTCTGAACTCTCCATCCTCCTCTAACCTTCATATCAAGAACCAAGAAAAATCCATCCGGCCTGATCTTCCATCACAAAATTATGGGGAGGCGAAAGATTGAGATGACTATGGTGAAGGACGGCAGCTCCAGGCAGGTAACCTTCTCCAAGCGCCGAAACGGCGTTTTTAAGAAAGCGAACGAGCTTGCTACTTTATGCGGTGCAGAAGTTGCCGTAGTTGCTTTCTCTCCGGGTGGAAAGCCATTCTCCTTTGGCCAACCGAGCGTTGGGGCTGTTTCAGACCGATTCCTCCATCGGGACGGCCAAAGAAAACCCAATCATGGTAAAACTGTTGTTCGTTCTTCCAAGGATGGTGCCAAGGTGAGCAACCTTACTCAGCAACTTAATGAGCTGCTTAAGCAGTTATATGCTGAGAAAAAGAGGGGAGAGATGCTTGAGAAAGCGAAGGAGAAAAGCGGATACAAAGCACCGATTATCAATGAGATGGGTTTACAGGAACTTGGAGAATTGAAGGGATCGCTGGAGAGGCTTCGGGAAGATATAAAAGCACGAGTCAATGAGATGGAGGCATCATCTTCGTTGCTGCTCCTGGCAAAGAAACCTGTCCATGAATCTGAAAGGCCAGTTGCTAAAAAAGTTCCCAAGTCTTATGTTTGATGCAGATAATTTAGATTATGGCTCTTTCAAAGGGCTTTCCAAATGTGTGCTCAAATATCAGAATGAATGAATGAATGTTGTTAGTGGTAATAGTCTTTATATTTTTTATTGCCTAAATTAATACCCATGATCAATGGAAGAACGTTTGCAATGTCGTCACTGTACTGTTTTCCATTTAGCTTTAAATACATACATACAAACATATATATATACACACTAGGGAACACTCGAGTGCGTTAGTCCCAGATACACATGATATAATAATTTAAATAAAAAAAATAAAAAAATCGTTAGCTTATTTGTCTGAAAAAAGAAAAATACATAAGATTAAAGAAAGAAAAAAAATCAAGATTAAAAAAAAAATCTAAACTTTAGTAAAATATGAGCATTAGTCTGCATCTATATTATATGAATACACTGTCAGAACAAAAAAAACATAAAAAAGAGACGTCAATTCATGTGCGCCGTAGGAGCATTAAGGGCCTTTTAGTAAAACATGATCCTTCATTAAAACAGGACTTAATAAACTTAACTAAAAACAAGAAAAATTAACGAAAAAAAATAAAAGTTACTATTTATAGTTAGATAATCACTTATTATAATAAAATAGATATATAATTACTCCCCAGATTTGTATATAAAATTAAATATGTTCGTATGGCTGAGCACTGATACACACGCATCTCATGAGAGAGCTGACTCATATAAAGTTTTATTTCTAAGGAATTCTATAATCAAAGATGGTTTTTCCAATCAATAATGTTTGATGCAATATCCCCATGCATGAGCTAATATGCATGTCCTTCTAGTGATTGTTGCTGAAGTCATATCGTTGACTGTTTAAGTCATATCATTGATGTCATGTCATCGACGAGGTAAGATGACAGATCAATGGTCAATATTTGATCATATATCTAACTGACGTGACAGTACCACGTGATCCGGTGGCGTCAACCCATGCAGAATCTGTGTTCTAAAATTTTTGCACAAAGCAAGTTCTTTCTCACATTTGCTGTCAACCGCTTCTCCCCACATATGCACGGTGCACTACAATGAAGGTTTCCTCAGCCAACAGACGCACGGTGCGCTACAATGAAAGTTTCCCCAGCCAACAGACAGCGTCATTTGTTTTTAAAAAATTTTTCAATTAATCTCATCTAATTATTATAATTTTTTTAAATTTTAATATAAAATAAAATAAATAATTTAACTTTTACAAATTCTAAAACAAAAATAATATTAAAAAATATATTCTAACAATATTTTATTTAACTTTTTAATTTTAATCTCAACTCATCTCATCTACTTTAAGCATATACGCCAAGCCAGCATAGGTTGTATACCAAACAAATTTCTCAAGAATCTTCAAAAATTTGTCAAAAATTTGCATACCAAACAGGCCCAGTTTTCAGTTTTCTTTCGGATTGCAATTTAAACCCAAGAAACCAAGAAACACTTTGCAGAAAGCACATCGGTACAAAATCAAAATGACACTGTCAAATTTTGTAATCATAAAATGCAAATGTAAGCATTAATATACACAAACATTGATAGCTTTAATGACAACAACAAATCACAAAGCTATTCAGTGATCAAATATGCAACTGTTGTCCAAAGTACCATTTACCCTTATAGAAACATTACTTTTCCGACAACAAACCTGCAGTCCTACTCATCCAACTCTGAATCTGAATCTGAATCCTCACTTTCTATATCCTCACCGCTTTCCTGCAAAAAGATAATGTTTCATGTAATTTGCTGCATATACTACTGTGAGACCAGTGAGCATTCAAGACAAAAATCAGCCTACAAAAAACAAAGACTGCGGAAAGAAAGTTTACCTTTTTCTTGATATAATCTGCCATGGCTTTATCAAACTCCGCTCGTTTAACAGTAGCTATGTCATAATACTGAACTTTTTCCTATCACATGACCCACAACAAACGCAAAGAGACGAAAGAAGAGTGAAAGAGAGGTTAGAATGGCAGAACTCTTACCAGCGAAACCTTAAACTTCCTTCTAGAGGCGTTGCAAGAGGAAATTTGTAAAACTAGTCAAAAGGTGCAGAGCCTTTTGATTCTCTATACCAAAATATAGGTAAAGAAATAACATATAAAAGTGAAAATGACAAGCTTCGATTTGGAAATAATTATTACTGCTTTGTAATGTTTAGAACCTAAGACACCAACACCCCCCCCCCCCCCAAAAAAAAAAAAAAAAAAAAATCTCTAAATGCTAAGGCACTCCTAAGCTTGAAAAAGACCATTAAAAAAAAAAACTTGTGTGGCACTGCAAATCAGGTCAGACCTAAACATTTCCGCATGAGTTAAAAAAATTAGCAAAATATCATGCAATCACAGCCCCAGAACCAAAAGTCACAAGGGAGAAAATCAGAAGTTTTATTATGAGAATGAAGTATCGATTACATGCTTAGAAATTACAATAAAACATCAGCTTGAAAGCAAAAATTGAAAAAAAAAATATATTAGTACTCAATAATAGGATAATGACTTGGGCTAAAAACTCAAATTTGGCTGCCTCTACACCTACTGTAGAAGAAAATGGAAGGATTCCAGTGAAAGCAACCCTGAAAAAGACGGAGGCCAGAGGCCCTAACCACCACTGCCTTTCAGATTGGCACCACTTTTACTGACAGTGCCCCGGCGATTATCAAGCAGAATAATCCTCGAGACAAACCTCTACCTTTGCCATCGATTCCAAATTAAAGGGCAATGTTAAACATAATGAGAGAGTAAAAAAAATGCAGTTCCTTTGTTTTTTCTTAAACCAAGTTCACATACTCCAAATCAAATAATAAAAGAGTATCCAAATAAGAACTATCTCCATGAATATGAAATATCTTGATTAGGAAATATTGCCAACTTAGTAGCTAACTCTACACTAGTGTGTAGGATCACATTCCTTCAAAATAACAGTTGTCTTAGTTTTCTCCTTCGGCCAGTGATTAGTGCATATAATTCAAACAATTTAATGGTCACCTTAAACTTCTATAAAAATGGCTGTAGGTTCCTTAATTTAAGGTAAGTGCAAGAAAGATTCACTCTAGGGGACATGAGTGGTCACGAGTCAAATTGACTCAATTTGATAAAATCAAGGTAAATTTTTGGCATGTTACAAGAGTAAATCCAGTCAGAAATGGTCTATTTTGCCCCAAGAGATCATAATAACCATGGGTAACATTTGGTGCAGATTGGATAGTGAGATGAGATGAGATAGTTTTAGATGAAAGTTGAATACAATATTGTTAGAATATTATTTTTTAATATTTTTATTGTTTTAGGATTTGAAAAAGTTGAATTGTTTATTATATTTTGTATGGGAATTTGGAAAAGTTGTAATGACGAGATGAGATAAGATACTTTCACTATCCAAACGGGATTGATAAATTTGTGTCTAATACAACTAACATTTTTTCAGTCCAAACCACTGTAGGAAAAATAAGGTCAGAAACATTAAAGAACCAAAACAATCGGTACATACTCAAGCTTAATTACTTGCACTAAACAACAAAACATGTCTTTGCCAAGGAACTACTCAACTCAATGAAGCAGATAGTCCTTAATCCTAACACCAAAGACTTAATTTTTTTTTATAATTAATAAGAATTTTATTACCAAGAATAGTTACCGCCCAAGTACACAGAAAGTATACAAAGGAAATCCCTACTACACACGAGAAAGCAGGAAACTATGACAGAAACAGATTCAGTACCAAAGACTTAAAAAAATAAATAGAAAAGAATGCTTAATATAGGTACAAACCTCATATGTCATTGTTTTCCACTTCTCTCCACATGCCTTGCCAATCTGAAAGATGGAAATAGAGCTTATTTCATGTATAAGGAAAGAAGAGAGCGAGCAAGCAAGAAAGAGAGGGCATTAAATATAACAAACCAAGGAAAGTCCAACCAAATTTAAGCTTATATTCCAAAAGGAGTAGTCAAGGTTGCTGAAGTTCCTTGAATCATTATAAAGACCAAGTTTCCATTCACCAGCCTTTAATAGGTGTGGGATATTATAATTAATCTTCTTGCTCAAACCTCTCACTCGTCAAGTCATTCCATGGTAGCATAGCTCAAAATCCCCACACTTTTGATTCGACTCTAATAACAATTATGATGATCCAAAAGGACTAATCGATATTATAATTGGAGCTCCAAAAAATCATTGTAAAGTAGTTCACAAATTTTTCCATCTCAGGCAATGTCAGATCCTATTTATCAATCTCTCTCATTCGCTACTCCCACATATATGCAGGCTGTTACATTAAATTAATAAATTAATACAAAATTGAAAACTATGTCCCACTTACATCACGCATTGACTTGACATTTGGGTTCTGCTCTTGAAAATCCTTACGAAAATCTTCCCTTGAAAAACAAAGCAAAATTTATTTCAATACATTAAAGAGTTTTAGAGACAGGTTCTCACATATGGACAACTTGCCATACTAAGCTTACTAATATAATGGTAGAATTGAGGCGATGCTAATCATTTTCTAGTATCGACAATAATAATGAAGCAAATACATTTTAAAGCATGAATATAGGACTTAAGGTGAAGCTTAACAAATGGACTTCAAATTATGACCAGGAAGTGACACAAAACTCAAAGTTAGACCTAGCTGAAATATATAATTTTTTTATTTATAATTTAGACCTAGCTGAAATATAATTTAAAACTTAAGATTGTCGTAGATGAGTGTTATGTGTCATATTGGGTGGGTGGATTACAAGAGAATTACATGAGAGTTAAATCCCATAATGGTTGTATACTAGGCGAAACTGATATTTATAACTAAATTTAAAAAACTCTAAACTTTTTTGGGTATAGCATAGATAACTAAACTTGAGAGTGACCAGTACTTTTTTGGGTATAGCATAGATGCAACTACGCCTTTTCCTAGATTTTTGAGGTGAAAGTAATGGCTGATTGGTGAAAGTCATGGAATGTCTCTCTTTAAATTTCTGTTTGTATATAGACTCCAGAAATTATTTTCTCCAACTCCAGAGAACATTAAAAAGTTATTCTTAGCACTTTTGGAGTCGTTGATTAGTTTTTTAAACAGCCTATGACAGCAAAATGAGCAACACACAACTTTTATATGGTGTGATGACCAAAGGAAAATGTGCTAGTAACATCTATGCTACAATCCCAAAAAGATTAGTCGATTTGAAACTTCCATAGAATCACTTATAATTCCAATTTCACCCAATAAGTAGCCAATGTTAGAGTTAGCACTGATGACTACCTTTATAACTTACTCTATGTGAGTTATTCATTTCCAATGTGGGACTGCGGTGTTACAAACTCCTCTTAAACTCTTGACACCCTTGTCAAGACCATATCATATAATGCTTTAGTATCACATGACTTACCTTACAAGAAGGCTCTAATACCATATGTAACAACCAAAGGGAAAATGCCACTCACATGTGCACAAAAATTTCAAAAAGAAAAGTCAGTTTGAAGCTTTCCTAGAATCACTAATAAATCCCACTTTTATCTAGTAAGTAGCCAATGTGGAACTTAACACTCATGAATACCTTTATAACGTACTCTGTAAATCATTCCTTTTAGAATGCAAGAATGGAGTGTCACATTGACAGGATTGTTTCCAATATTAAAGTAAACCGGTCCAGTATATCCCCTTTGACCTTACTTTAGCCAAGCATTTTAGTATCTAGTCTTGCTTGGTAATTAATGCATTCAAGCGCTAAAAAATCCTAAACAAAAAATAAAATAAAATATGGCACATACAAGAAGTAGAAGAAAGCCGTTGGCGGTTTCTTTGGCTTATTAGTATCAGATTTATCATTTTTCTTCTTATGTTTTGTTTTGGTCTTTTTTGCCGACTTGGGTCTCCTCTCCACGCTAACTTTGCTCAGCCTTGCCGACCTCTTCATCCCCTCGCTTGATTTTGTCCTCAATGCCATCTGACTACAAATTTTCAATCGAATTCTCTCTTTAATTGACATTAACAGAAGTAAAAGAAATCAGATAAAAAATGTTCAATTGTTCACTATGAAGAGCATAACAGAAATACGGTTGACATAAAAATGAAAAAGGAAAATCCTCTCCTTTATTTCATTTGTATTTTCGTTTCTTGATTTTCACAGGAGCCAAACAAAGCCTAAACGTATGTACAAATTATATCTGTAAAAGGGTCCAAGACCATAGATAATCCCATTGAAAGAAGATAAATAAAACTACCAGTCTCCGATTCTCAACATCAAAATAAATGGAACAACCCCCTCCCCAAACACGCACACACGCTCAAGAAGCCAAATGAAACTGCTTTGGTCAGCTGAGGTTTTGCTCTGCGCTTAATGAAATCCAGAACAAGACACTCAATAATTGAAAACTTCTTCGTTCTTTGCTTATTTTATTTTATTCTCTCTTTGTGGGTATTGTCAGGAACCAAAAAGAAAGCCCTTAGCAGCTTAAAGAGTAAAGGACACCCAAGACTTTGGGAAGAACATGCGAAATACCGAAGGAGTGAAAGGTTCTTACTCATCGGATGCTCTCTTGGGGACCGTAGCAGAGGCAGAAGCTCGAGACGAGGGAGAAACTTGGGACTTCTTAGCAGTCTTCCCCATTTCTTTTGAGCTTCCTGTGGTGGTCGGGCGTGACTCGGTGTTAACAATAGCTTTGAGTTAAATCGTCAAATCGACAAGGTCGTTCAATTGTGAAACCATTAACATCAATCAACCATGGAAGACAACTGAGCCGAAAACAAAATTGGAGAATGAGTTGAGTAATACGGGGCGTTTGAATTGTTATGTCATCGAAAAAACACCTAATAATAATAATAAAATCATCAAATATCTAATATTTTATATTAAATTAATACTCTCTATTTAGTTGAAATTTGAGAGAAAGTGATACTTACCCAATTTTATCATTAAGAAATACTTTCGCCACAAATTATATATGCAGTCGTGAATTGTGTAAGTATAATTTTTATGAAAAATTATATAAAAATAAATTCACAAATTGATATTATTTTATATGATACGTTAAATTGTAAAATTATTTTGATTATAAAGTAAACATATCACAGGTGGAAAGGCCCTTTTATTGCCACTGGATGGGCCCAAAGGCGTCGAGTAAGAGGCCCATATAATGGACCCAACGAGTTAGAGAGCTGCAGGTGCACCATACACTCATTACCATGAGATTATACCACCCCAATGGGATTAACATGGTGATTATCACTGATCCAAGATATTTACCTCTAAGAAAACAACAAGATACTCGAGACGTTTACCCTCGATATGTTATTCATTTCCTTCTAAAATTATATCCTGAGAATTTCGTGATCAAATCCTCGAGATTTGGGGAAGGGTTAAACTATCTTTATCATCAACAATCCACCCCTATATAAATGATAACAGCTAGCAGCCCAAGGTAACAGATTCAGACCTTTCATTATAAGGCAATACACTCATATTTTTGACTTAGGCATTGGAGGTGCACCAAGCATACCAGGCCACCCTCTTTCTTTATTGTAGGTTAGCAATCGAGATTAGTTGGTCGTAAAACATGTTTGAAACAGTGGCGTCGTCTATGTGATCGACACAGATTTCTTGAAGATGTTTCAACTTGGTTTTCACATGCCTACCACAACACACTCCCATACAATCTGTGACTAGGAAACCACCTCCATAAATATGGAAGCACGACTTATAGATATGGAAGAGTAGTTAAAGAAGATGAGTGAAGCAATGGAGGCCCTCAAACAAGAGAACGAGAGCCTGAAATGGAAAACCAAGATTATAGCGAGGGCATCTCGCAGACCACAACGAACAACCAAAAGGAGAGGCACACAATGCAGGTAGAACAAACCCCCAAGAAGTGGAGAAAGAGAAGCTACAAGACGAATTGCGCAGCCTTGTTGATAAATATGAGGAGATGACTAGGAAGATGGGAGGATCATCCTCAGTCGATCAGTTGCTTAACAGCACGAACTTACCCTATAGCTCGGAGGTGATGATCATGCTGCTCCCACCAAAGTTTAAAGTCCCCAGATAGAGTTGTATGACGGGTTGCAAGATTTAGTAGACCACCTAGAAAACTTAAAAGCACATATGACCCTTCACGGGCTCCCCAGGGAGGTGGCATCTCGGGCTTTTCCATTAACATTGAAAGGCGTGGCGAGAGGCTGGTTTGGGTTGCTATGACAGAAAATGATCAATAGTTTCGAAGAATTGGCCAAACAATTCGTAACGTAATTCATGGCCAGTAAGAGGCAAAGGCAACCTACAACATACCCTATGACCAGTAAGCATAAAGAAGGAGAAAGCCTGAAGGATACCTCACCCGGTTAAATAAAGAGCGATTAACTACCGACGACCAATATGAGAAAATTACTGGCAGCCCTCAAAATCTTTAAACATCCGATTTACTAGCCTTTGATATGTTGCTCCAGCATTCTTCAACCCAAATGGCATGACCTGTTAGCAATACAACTCTCGGTCAGTAATAAATGAAGTTTTCTCCTCGTCGGTTGGGTGCATCCGTATTTGGTTGTATCCTGAGTAAGCATCCATGAAACTTAACACACCGTGTCCTGTTGTTGCATCCATGATTACGTCGATGCGTGGTAAGGGAAAACTATCCTTCGGGCAAACTTTATTTAGATAAGTGAAATCTACACACATTCTCCACTTTCCATTCGCCTTCTTCACCATGACTACATTGGACAACCATTCTGGGTAGTGAGCTTCTTTGATGAAACCAGCAACAAGCAAATTCTCTACTTCTTCCTTAATGGCAGCATACTTTTTCGCGCTAAATAACCTTTTTTTTTTGGCGTACTGCTTTGTGGGTGGGGTCCATGCCCAAGCAGTGTTCAATGACCTCATTATCTATGCCCGACATTTCCTCGTGACTCCATGCGAAGACGTCCACATACTCGATCAACAATTGTTTCAATGCTTCCTTGTCCGCCGGTGGCACATGGGTCTCGATACGCGTAGTGGATCCAGGGCAATCTGGGTTTAATGTTACAAGCTCTAATGGCTCGTTGACTTCAGCATGCTACTGGTCCTGCTCGTCCCTCACTTCCACACCTTCTTGTAGGGTTACCGCCGGTGAGGGAGGAGAAGGGGGCGTCAATGCCTCGCCCTACTCCGTTATAACACAAACTTCGCCGTGACCTTTTCTTAGTTACTGTACATAGCATTCTCATGCTAAAACTTGTTCACCCTGCGACTCTCCTATCCTGTTATCGGTTGGGAATTTCATCTTGAGGTGGTACGTAGAAGTGACCGCCTTTAGTTGGTTAAACGTTGGTCTTCCTAGTATATCGTTGTAAGAAGAGAGAGCTTTTACTATCAGGAAGTCAGTCACGGTGGTTGCCGTTCGTGCCCTAGATCCGGCAGTCACCGGGAGAGTGATGGTTCCTACGGGCAGGATTGTATCTCCAGAGAAACCTTTCAATGGCATCGAAGAAGGTTTCAGCCTACTGGCGTCAATACCCATTTTTACGAATGCTTCCCAGAATAGTATATCCGCTGAGCTTCCGTTATCGATTAGCACCCGCTTGGTTGTGTAGTTGGCTATCACAAATGTGATTACTAAAGTGTCATCATGTGGGTATAACACCCCTTCACAGTCCGTCTCTCTGAAAGAGATCATCTTTCTGTCGACGCCCAGCTTTTGTTGTTTGGGAGCTCTCTCCGCCATATAAACCTCCTCATATCTGGCCTTCCGGGCGTACGCCTTCCTGCTGGATGTGGACACGCCGCCTCCTGCAAACTCTCGTGCTATGGTCCGAATTTCTCCAATAGGCAGCGTACCCCTCTCGCCTCTTATGGGCGCCCTATTCCCATCATCCTGGCTGCTACGCACTCGACGCCGTTGCTCAGGACTTTTCTCCTTCTGGTTTCTTACCTAGTTTCTTGGCGTCTTCTTGGCTTTGAACGTTCTGCAATCATTCATTCTAACTTCCCCGTTCCTGACAGTTCTGCCACTTTTTTCTTCATGGTTGTGCAGTCTTTCGTCCAGTGAGATGCAGTTTGGTGGTACTTTCAGTAATGACCACCGCTCGTCTTGGGCAAACGTATTTCCTCTCTTTCCTTTTCGTCTTCTCGAACATTTAAATTATTATGTATAAGCCTAGGATTGTAATCCGGCCTCTTCTCCTGCCTTTTTTCTTGGCAACTGTTACCGGCTTTCCTGTTAATATGCCCGCCTCTTCATTCTGGCTTGCCACCCGCCTTCTATGGGTTCACCAAGACTTGTAGTATATCTTCGACATTGACAAAGTCATCCACTTTTTCTATGAATTCATTGAGAGTGGATGGGGTCTTCCTGGTTAGCTCTGCCATAAAGGGACTCCGAGGCCATATTCCACCTAGGAGGGCGGCAAGGGTGATTTTTTCATCTTGGTTGTCCGTTGTTAAACGTTCTTTGTTGAAACGGGTAAGATAGGTCTTCAAGTATTCATCTTCTCCTTGCTTAACTATTAGGAGGTAGGCAGCTGGGCACTGGCGCCTTCTGCTAGGCATATACTGTGTTAAGAACTGTTTAGCCAGTTCTTTGAAACTATCTATCGACCGTGGCCTAAGGGTCCTGAACCACCCTCTCGTTGTTCCCTTCAAGGTCAAAGGAAAAGCCCGACATGCTATTTTCCTTGGAAATCCGTGGAGCGTAATATGAGTTTTGAAATTCTCTAGATGGTCCACCGGATCTTTGGATCCATCATATATGTCTACCTGGGGTACTTTGAATTTTGGCAGGAGGGGCACGGTCATAATTCGTTCTCTATACGGTAGGTCCGTTTGGTTGAGTAAGCATTCCACTGAAAAAGATTCCCTATCTTTTTCGTCATTTCGTCATATTTCTCTGCTAGTTCTTTTAGCTCGTCATGCATCTTCTCTTTTTCCGTTCTCTCCAGATTAGACTCCATATCAGACAGTTCTTTTCCTTCACCCTGCCCGCTCTGGGCGGGTACGGCGGTATTGCTGGATTCAGCATTTCTCCGTCGCAGGTCATCGTTTTCCTTCTTCAGGGCCTCCATTGTTTCAAGTGCTTGTTTCAATTTTTCCTCGACCGCTGTCAGCCGTGTTTCACAGATGGTTCCATTGCTCGGCTTGCTACAGATCGGGTTACAGTTGGCATGTGAGAACTACGTAAGAAAAACTAGTATCCCACAGACGACACCACTGTAAAGGACGTGTCCCACTTCCTCACTGCAACCGTTACCCTGCACAATGATCAAAATATGGTCGGCGTGGTCCGCTGGGGAAAACTCCAATGCTTAAGTCAGTAAGAGGTTCAAGAGAATTTAGAAAACAAAAAGCTCACGAAAAAGATACATTTGTTATTAAGGGTTACCTGGTATATATAGGCTCCGATGTGATGTTTATCTTACGTAGAGTTTTTTGGTATGTGATGCCGAGTTTTTAGGTACATCTTATAATTGAACTGATCACGTATTTTCATGAGATCCCTACCTTCTCATAAGAGGTGGTAGGCGGATGTACGACTCTGTTGGGCCCTAGGCCTTCTATCTTCTTTTGCTCAATTAAGAGCCTTTTACATTGGGCTCCCTTCATCTTTGGGCTCTCCTATCTAGAATGGGCTTGTTACCAATATAGGTCCTCCAATTTATTTGGTATTTGGCCCTAAAAATTTATGGAACGAGTTAGCCTAGTTTAGAATTCGAGTCGAGACCCACTAGTATTTAAAATTTACTCGACTCATGGAAATACGAACAATGCAAAGAGGTCATTTGGACTACTTTAACTTATCAAACCCATTTTTGTTAAGTTCATACACCACCAAGGTGTAGGCCCAAATATTTCGAAATGGACCTAAAGCCCACAAGCTAAAGCAGGAAGTACTACCTTAGACACGTGTAACCCGCACGTTGATCTCTCTCTTCTTTTTCATTAGGGTTTCCAACAACGTTTATATATATATATATATATATATATATATATATATATATATATATATATATAGATAACCTAAACTTAGATCACACTTGACGCACAATAGTTTCCTCCCACCACGAAGACCCATGTGAGTCTCGCGACTTTGCACTCAGAGTCTCCTCTCAGCCCCCCTATAGAACGAAACAACAGACTCACCTTTCGTTGGAAGCCAAAACCATAGAAACCACCCCTCTTTAGCCCACGATTAAACTGCCTTGGAGCCATCGTACCTCCTCAAGGCCATCACCACCCCTATGTGGAGTCCAGCAACCCATGTTCAATGGCTCTAGCCACCAAGTCACGACCTCCTCCCATTGCTTAGCCTTGGTGTAACATCAAAAATCCTCCACAGCGTTGCCCCTACACCACCAAGCCACCATCCAACTTCACTTGCACCTCTGTTTGCACCACATCGAAACAGGGTATTTAATTTCCTTGCCGTACGCCACCACCCTCATCTCATGAAAAGTCGCTTTGGAAGCCACCATGTGAGACACCGAGCCCAGAACCAGGCTCAGGATAATCGCGAGGTCTATTAAATTATTTTTGGGTTAATATGTATGAAAAACCCAGATTAGATTTAACGAGTAATTTTGGAATAAGCTATGGGCCCAAAATTTGTTATGATGGAATATGGATTTTTATTGGGTTTGGTAATTAGGTTAAATCCAGTTAATATTTTTATGGACCAAGTGGAATTTATTTATTTGGTATTTGACCAAAAAAATTTATGGAACGAGTTAGACTAGTTTAGAATTTCAGTCGAAGCCCATTAGTATTTATAATATACTCGACCTATAGAAATATGAACAAGCCAAAGAGATCATTATGACAACTTTAACTCGTCAAACCCATTTTTGTTAAGTTCATACACCATCAAGATGTATGCCCAAATATTTCGAAATGGACCAAAATCCCACAAGCTAAAGTAGAAAGCACTGCCTTGAACACGTGCATAGCCCATGCATGTTGATCTCTCTCTTAATTTCCTCCCACCACGAAGACCCACGTCTCACGACTTTGCACTCAGAGTCTCCTCTCAACCCCCTATAGAACGAAATAACAGACTCACCTTTTGTTGGAAGCCAAAACCATAGAAACCACCCCTATTCAGCCCACGATTAAACTGCCTTGGAGCCACCGTACCTCCTCAAGGCCATCACCGCCCTACATGGAGTCTAGCAATCCACATTCAGCAGCTTTAGCCACCAAGTCGCGACCTCCTCCCACTACTCAGCCTCGGTGCAACATCAAACCTCCTCCACAACGCTGTCCCTACACACCCAAGCTACCGTCCAACTCCACTTGCATGTCCTCTATTTGCACCACACCGAAACAGGGTATTTAATTTCCCCGTCGTACACCACCACCCTCATCTCATGAAAAGCCACTTCGGAAGCCACCATGTGAGATGCTGAGCACAAGCAACCACCTGCATAAAAGTACTGAATGAGCCTCTGTTTTAAGCAAGAAAAACAGAGCACTTGTTCTCCAAACCGTGAGCCACAAAGCCACTGCCACCATCCTCCATTTCTCCACTGCTGAAAACAGCCGTATGACATTGCCAAGATTTCACTCCGGTCGACACCCACTTGGCCGTTAGCCCCTGGTTACACTACAACCACGTCAGAGATCACGTGGCATAGGATCCTTCGTCCGACACCAAGCCTCACCAACCACGACACCCAACCCACAAGCCACCACTCACAGTGCCTTTTGCTGGAAGAGCACAGCCAGTGCTCCACCCATAGACACTGCCATCAACCTCTTGGTAAGCCCAGTTGCAACTCGTAACTCAATCTTTCTCTCTCTCACGTTACTTTTTCTCTCTCGCAGCACCTCACTTTCCTCTCACATAGTCCTCTCTCTATTTTTGATTTTAGGTCTAGCACAAAATATTAGATGATTACGGGCCTGGCCACACACAGCAGGGTAAGAGTCACACATTCATCCTTTCAGGTCTATCAATTTGGTTTTTATGAGCTTCACATGTTTATAGGCAACAAGTGAATATTCAAATATGGATATTTTTCGAGGGTCAAAGGACACGGATTTGAATGGAAAATATTAGAAGCTCAAATTATGGAGTTAATATGATATTAGGATTTAATCGGTAATTAGTTGGAGAAAGTACGTGGGAATCAATTATTTATAGAGTGACGATATTTTTGGGCTTTGAGGATTTTAACCATTAGGGAAATATAGATTTTTAATATCTCAAGTTTTTATTACGAAGTACGTGTTCAATTGAAAATTTATTAAAGTTACGTGATTATTTTATAGGTGATGTTTGATACTCCATGACACTGTTGTGTGAAAATTCAGATAAATTAAAAAGTCCAGGTAAACAGGGTTCTTATACTAGATTTTTCATAAAAGAAATGAATTGATGTTGATTTTGAAAAATATATATATATTTTGTTATGAAAAAAAAATTAAAACAACCTCAGTTATTTTACAATTTTACAATCTGATAAAATATATAAAATCACGTTAGTTTATAAGATTAAATTTATATAATTTATTTATGGCTAAAATACTTTTTTAATTATAAAATTATTATTAAGATAGATGAAAAAATATATGCTTTTTTTTTTATAGACAAATCGTAATAATGATCAAATACAATCTAGGGGTAGGCAAAAACTCTGAAATTTCGACGCAGGTAGAATTTCGACAAGGGTCCGACTCCGATGGAGTCAGAGTTTTCAGAATTCAGAGTCGACTCTGACATATATATTTTTTTAAATCACATAATCAAAACGGCGTCATTTTGCTCAGAAGTGAGTCCAAAACGTAGGATCTAAATGATGTCATTTTGTGAAAAAGGGGGTCCAAGACGCAGGACCCCTTTATTCCCCCCTCACTTTCGCACAACACCCACCTACAACTCCCTATGTCTCCACACTGTGTTTCACCTCCCCCCACCCTCGTATGTCATCACTTGAGGCCATTGCGAGCCACCTTCTGGAGTTTATCACAAATTGTAAGCCACTTGGCACTCACTCACTCAATTTTTTTTTTTTTTGTGGAGAATTTTAAGATTTCAAAATCATTTAATTGTCACATTGTAGTTTGAAATTTGTGAAATGTGTATGATTTGTTGTTCATTTCAATGATTTCGATTTTTAGGCTGTTAAATTTAAGAATTGAGGAATTTAAGTTTTGGAAAAATCGGGTCTTTTTGTTCTGGTCAATGGTTGCTCGAGCGAACGTCACACAGGTTATTCGATCAAGCCTTCGCTCTATTATGGCTCGAGCGAATGTCCAATTTTTGTGTTTTATTTATTTTTAAAATAACAAACACAACTAGACACATATGTTTTTCCTTTTCAATGTGTTTTCAATTTGTAGATAATTTTCATAACAAGTTAAATGACGATTATTTGTTAATTGTTTCACATTATTTGCATTGCAAATTATGGATACTATACCATCTCGCCACAATTCTCCACTAGAGGATGACTTAAATGCATCAACTGTCAAGACTGATACGAGAGATTGTGGCTATTTCATATATGAATGAAATATATGACATTATTAATATTTTTGTACTGTAAATTTAAATTTATTGCGATTTATAATTTTATATTTAAATTTATCATGTGCACACATTAAGTCACCTATTTTTGTATTGTACATGATTTAGTCATTGTATTTAAATTTTAGATTTATAACTTAATTTTTTACAATATTTTAGATTTTTTTAATTATTATTTTTTTAATATCTTTAAGCAAGGGTGGACCAATGCAAGCTACGTAGACCCTCAGCCAGGAGCAATTAGTAAGTTAGAAGCTATGATCTAGCTCAGTATACTCATGGCGTAAATGCATAATCCAAGTTTAGTTAATAGAAGGATATATCCTTGCATGGCATGTGAGAAATAGTTCCAAAAGGAGTAATGTTATATATATAATCTTTTTATAATTTTTTATATGATCATATTTTAAAATGATATTTATAGAAAGTGATGTTATGTTTTATAAATAACTCTATAAAAATACCCATTGTTAAAAAAAAAAAAAAATCTTTTATCGTTTGAGTCCACCCCTGAGCTCAAATATTTATACACAAAAACCAATCACTACCCAAATATTTATACACAATATTTTTCACAACACATTTCACAATAATATATTAAATGATTTGTAATTTTGTAAAAAAACTTTATAAAAGTAACATTACTTTACAAAAATATCTTTATCTTACAACATTGTTGTAAAATATGTTGTGAAAATATGTTTTGTGTATATCAATACTCTTGTGTTGTAATTTGCTTCTACGCTCTCTTGGCTATTGAATGGGCTATTTTAGGTTGTGTTTGATAAATTCACTATTATTTACAATTCAAATCTAGTCCAACGAACATAGAATGACCATGGGTAAAATCACAAATAACTTAGAACAACATTGTTAAGGATAAGGAAGTCGTCGAAGATAAAGATGACGTAGAAGACTAGAAGTTCAACTCTAGTAGACTTAGTCATCTAGTTGTTATGTTTTATCTTATTTGTTTGTTCTAGTTGTTTTGCTTTCTCTTTCTAGTTGTTATGCTTTCTCTTATCTGTTTGTTAAGACTTCTACTACTACTGTACTTGTTATCCTCTATTAATAATACAGTCAACACATCTGAAGGTGTAATTGATATTTTCCTCAACATGGTATCAAGAGCCTAAGACTAACGTCATCTATGGCAGATTCCAGTCCACCCATATTAGAGACTAATGTCTCTTCTCCTTTTCTTCACCCACCCATATTTACAAATAGCTTCCATGCACCTACTACATCCATCTCCAACTTTACTCCTATAAAGCTTACATGAGATAATTACCTGCTATGAAAAGCGCAGGTTGTCCCCTATCTCAAAGGGCAGCATTTGTTTCATTTCATTGATGGATCATTTGTTTGTCCTCCCCCCATGATCACTACTCCTACAAACCAAACCGTACCCAATCCTACCTTTATGCAATGGTTTATGCAAGACCAATTAATTCTCTCAACTCTAAATTCCTCCCTATCTGAAACGGTCCTCGCCCACGTTATCAAATGCCAAACTTCTCATCAGGTCTGGTTGACGCTTGAATGAATTCCACATCTCGTGCTAGATCCATGAATCTTCATTATCAATTAGCCACACTAAAGAAAGGAGGTTCCTCAATCTCGGACTATTTCCATAAATTTACAACCCTTGCTAATACATTAGCCACTGCTGATCAACCTCTCAACGAGTTTGAGTTGGTCTCATTTTTGCTCGTGGGTCTAGGATTAGGGTATGACTCCTTTGTTACATCTGTGACTACTAGAGTTGATCCACTCTCTTTGGAGGATCTATATGGCCATCTGATAGCCCATGAAACACGGCTGGAACATCACCAAGCACCCACTGATCTTACTCTCGTTGATGCGAATTTTACATCTCATTTGCATGGGTCTTGTGGTGGACGTAGTTCTGGGCATTCCTATGGTTTCAATAATGATGCCTATGGTTATGGCCGCTCCAATCATGGTAGGGGTCATGGTCGAGGTCCTCCTTCATCTGACTCTAGGCTTGTTTGTCAAGTATGTAACAAACAGGGTCACACTACCTTACGGTGCTATCATCACTATGATGAATCTTATGAGCATGATCCATCTCCTATGCAAGCATATTAAACTGGATCGTCTACGTCCAATGATATGAACTGGTATCCAGACACAGGTGCTACTCATCACTTGACCTCAGATCTCTCCAATCTCAACATCATTGCTGCAGAATGTACTGGCCCTGATCAGATACGCGTTGGTAATGGCACTGGTTTAACCATCACCCACCTCGGCACTTCTAAACTCTCTACACCTACACTTTCCTTTTTACTTCATAATGTGCTTCATGTGCCCTAAATTACCAAAAATTTAATCTCTGTTCAAAAATTCACTACAGTCACTAACACTTTCTTTGAATTTCATCCCTCTTATTTTTTTGTGAAGGATCGAGCAAAGGGAAAAATTCTACTACACGAGCCGAGTAAGAATGGGCTTTATATCCCTTTTCTGTTTCAAATAACACCTCTCCTCCATCTGCTCTTATTGGTGAACGAGCCTCGCTTCATCAATGGCATTTTCAGATGGGTCATCAAGCTTTCAAAATTGTTCGTCATGTTTTATCGAAATTTTCTTTACCAGAAGTCGTGTCTAAATCTAGTTTATCATGTTCTGCATGTTTAAGTTCTAAAAGTCGTCAGTTACCATTTTTTGAGTTATGTACTCATGCCTCAGCACCACTTGAATTAATTTATAATGATGTTTGGGGCCCATCTCCTATTCTTTCTCATAATGGTTTCTGCTATTATGTTACCTTTTTAGACTTATATAGTCGATACACGTGGTTCTATCCCATAACTTGCAAAAGTGACGTTATTCATATTTTTCACAAATTCCAACCTCATGTAGAACGACAATTTAATTGTAAAATTAAATCTATTCAGTCTGACTGGGGTGGTGAATTTCGCTCACTATCCTCGTTGCTGGCCTCACTTGGCATTTCTCATCGGAGATCTTACCCTCACACTCACCAACAAAACGGTGCTATAGAACGTAAACATCGTCACATTGTTAAGACTGATTTGACTCTCTTAACTCACAGTCATGTTCTCTCAAATATTGGGATGATGCATTTGATACTGCATGCTATTTAATAAATCGAATGCCATCACCCATCTCCCACAATCAGTCTCCTTTCGCTCATCTTTTCCACAATGACCCAAATTATTCATTCCTTCATGTTTTTGGTTGTGTTTGTTAGCCTAACCTCCGACCATATAATCGCCACAAGTTACAACCTCGGTCTACTCGCTGTGTCTTCCTTGGGTATAGTCCCCATCATAAAGGTTATAAATGTCTAAACCAAGTTATTGGAAAAATAATTATTTCCTGAGATGTCTTTGAAGAGTCCTTATTTCCTTTTCAATTTTCATCCTCCACTCCAACTCAACAAAAGCCTTCCTCGGTACCATTTATCATACCCATTTTAAGGCCCAATTCTTTCTCATCCCATGTAACAGAGCAGACCCAGTTCGTGCAGGATCCTTCACTTCAAGCCCACTCCAACACCCAAACCCATCAAGCCCACACGTATTCCTCTCCCTCTCATATCTCCTCTGCCCTTTCACCCCCATTACCCTCACAACCTTCTCCAGAACCAAATCCCCTAAATCCACCAGAAGCCCCCTACACTCACTCCACCTCAAATACCCATGCATCCCAACACCTTATGATCACCCGCTCGAAGCACAACATCTCCAAACCAAAAACCCATACCGATGGCACCATCAAATACCCTCTCCCGAAAGCCCTACTTACTGAAACAGAGTCCCTCATGGTTGAACCATCTTGTTACACCAACGCGGCCAAGCACCCTCAATGGAGACAGGCTATGAACCAAGAATTTGATGCTCTCCTCAAGAATGGCACCTGGATTCTAGTATCCCCTACTACTGCCCGAAACGTGATTGGATCAAAATAGGTCTATCGGATAAAGAGGAAAGTTAATGGTGATGTGGAACGCTACAAGGCACGCCTAGTAGCCAAGGGCTACCTTCAACAAGCCGGAATTGATTTCTCAGAGACCTAAAGCCCAGTGATTAAACCCACCACAGTAAGAAGAGTTCTATCCATTGCTATTTCTTCTGGCATGGAAATTAGACAAATTGATGTACACAATGCTTTCTTACACGGCACATTGACAGATGAGGTCTTCATGACCCAACCTCAAGGGTATACTCACCCACAATTTGCTCCAAATCATGTTTGCAAATTGAAAAAGATTTTGTATGGCCTAAAACAAGCCCCAAGAGCATGGTTCTCACGCCTTAGTAATCGGCTTCTAGAGCTTGGTTTTCATGGGTCACGATCAGATACTTCTCTATTTATTCACACTACATCAACGTTCACTATGTATATTCTCATTTATGTGGATGATATTTTGATCACCTGCTCACATAAGCATGCTATTGATGAACTATTAAAATCATGGCATAGTGACTTTGCTATCAAGGATTTGGACAGTCTGAATTTTTTCTTGGGTATTGAGGCTATTAAGTCTAACGGGCAGCTTATATTATCTCAACATCGGTACATTATGGATATACTCAAAAAGACGAAAATGCATGAAGCTAAACCAATTAGCACTCCCATGGCTACATCTACCAATCTTAGTGCTTTTGACAGTGAAAATTTCGGTGACCCCATTCTATTTCGCAGCACAGTTGGTGCTTTACAGTACTTGTTCGTTACTAGGCCAGATATCGCATTCACAATTAACAAGTTGTCTCAGTTCATGCATAAACTGAAACTAGCTCACTGGCAGTCAACAAAACGGCTACTTCGATATCTTAAACAAACCATCACCTATGGTCTTGCATTTAGCAAGTCAAGCAACAATACTCTACAAGCATTTTCAGATGTTGATTGGGCTGGGTCTTGTGATGATAGACGCTCAACTGGAGGTTTTTGTGTGTTTCTCAGGCCAAACCTTATCTCATGGAGTTGCAAAAAGCAAGCAACAGTAACTCGATCAAGTACTGAAGCAGAATATAAGGCACTTGCAAATACAACCGGTGAACTTTAATGGCTTCAATCCTTGCTGCAGGAACTTGGACTTAAAGCCTCGGCTCCTCCTATCTTATGGTGTGATAACATAGGAGCCACATATTTATCATCTAATCTAGTATTTCATACACGTACAAAGCGTATAGAAATTGATTTTCACTTTGTGCTGGATATGGTAGCCAAGAAACTTATTGAAGTTTTTATCTTCCAAAGACCAACTAGCTGACATTTTTACAAAGCCCCTCTCTTCATTCATGTTTGCCAATGTTCACCCATGACTTCTAGTAGACTTAGTCATCTAGTTGTTATGTTTTATCTTATCTGTTTGTTCTAGTTGTTATGCTTTCTCTTATCTGTTTGATAAGACTTCTACTACTACCGTACTTGTAATCCTCTATTAATAATACTGTCAACACATCTGAAGGTGTGGTTGTTATTTTCCTCAACAAACATAATCACCAAAATTGAATAAAATTACATTCAATTACAGAGGCACAACAATAGACTTCCATCTCTCAGAAGCAACATAGAATGACAGTGGCTAAAATCATAGAATCACAAAGAACAATAATAGCACAAATGTTACAGTAGCAACCAAAGCACAACAACAACTTCCAGAAAATCTCAGAGTCACATCTCAAAATCACAGATGATTCACAAAGTATAAATCAAAGAAGCTCCCCGAATGGATTTGCCCTACATTCTTTTCCAAATCTATAACACAATCTTAGTTGGTGAAACCCTAGAAAAGCTCACAGATAGAGAGAAGTGAGATACCAAATCCAACCGTCAGTCTGAGGCTAGGGTTTTCGATTTTCATCTCATAAAGATCCAATTAATACATAATGCAAAGTAGTGATTCGAAAGTGGGATTTTATCTCATAAGAAAGCCATCGCAAAAACTGAGAGAGCTTGAGGGTGTGTGTTCCATTTGAGCGAGAGAGAAGGGCAGAGACTTACATATAGAAGCCAATTGGAGGGGGGTTGCTGTCGATGGTGGAAAACGGTGCGAGAGAAGGCCGATAGGGACAACAACGTCAAGAGAAAGTTTCACGCTAGACCAACAACAAGAAAGAATAAAAAAATAAGTTGGGGATGTGCAGTGATCCCCAAAATATGGGGAACCATTGTACCAACCTAAAATGGAATCCATAATTTAGGATCCGGATGGGAGGGAAAATATCAGTTTCTCCCAAATTTTTTCTCCAAGATTTAGAACACAGGATGAGGGTGCTCTTATAAACTCTCAAGTGGTCTGGGGTTTGTGCATGCTTTTTCACCCTCCACTGCTTAGACTTCAAATCCTGTACGTAATACTCAAGAATTGGAATTACACTGATTTTACAAAATCATTAATTCCTTGAATTTTATAAAATATATTAAATTTAAAGAGGGCCTCAAATAAAATAAAATAAAAAGAAGTGGAGAAATAAAAGAAATTCAAGAATCAAGGACAACAATAACTCATTAATTAGGAAAATAATTGGAAAGGAAGAATCCTTTTGTATATTTCTTAATGAAAAATTCTTTTCATCAGCCACTATTCACTACTCCACATCTTACACCTTATGAAAAATACATTCACACTCTATAAAAAAATTATAGGTGTTAAATTTAAATGTAAAAATAAATAGTAATTGATACATATCATTATGCTTTTTCAATATAAGCCTGAAAATCCATGAGTGTACTCAGCAATCAAGCAAGCCAAAATAATGAATCCAAATCTATTGGGAATGAAGTGATGCTTTTATTATCTTTGGGTGGACTAGCATAGTCATTTAGCTGTGGGCCCATAATGGGTTAGGAAGTTGGCCCATTGAACTCTATAATCTCATTTTGTGAACGAGGCCAGAGGGTGATGACCTCCCTACACAGCACCCGCTCCTTCATGGTTATATATTTTGACATCAATAGAAAGAAATCAAGGAGGTTGCAAGTTCATCCATTAAACAATGACGTAAAACTTGCGTGTTTTTCTTCCACCATTCATTTACACATACATGATAAGAAAACAGAGCATATCGTTATAAGAAATTATATAGGCTTACGCCACGCAATTCCACATAATCAATATGTGATTAATTATTTTTATCTTTATAGTTAAATGCACATATTTAAATATTAAGATAAAATGATAAAAATAATAAATCACATATTAGCTAGGTGAAAGTGTGTGATATGAGATTTCTTTTTAGCATTTCTCTATTATTATTGTGATTAAACTTTTAACATCGAGAACAAACTATGCATAAATACAAGAAAGCTCTTCGTCTGAAAGTACTCTCTTTAAGGTTGAGTTTGGATGTTGAGTTGAATTGAATTCTCTATAAATAATAATAAGTTGAGATGGTGGAGTGGATTATGTGGGATCTACCTAAAATGAGTTTAGATGTGTTTGGATGTTAGAATGAATTTATATATACTTATGAGAAGTTAAAAAAGGTTATGAATCCCAGGTATAAAAAGTTTTTGAGTTGAGATAAATTTAGTGAAGAGTTTTTAAATTGAGAGTTGAGTATTTAAATATTAGAAGAGATTTAAATTTGAACCGAACTCAACTGAATTAAGTGGAGTCAAGGAACCAAACGAGCCAAACATTTCCCCAAAAATGTCCATATCTTGACTATAGAAGAGAATGCAGGTTCACCTCTCTAAGGGGAGGTTTGGAAGTTGAGATGAGAATTTTATGTTTTATTTTAAAGTTTAAAATATTATTTTTTAATTTTGAGATTTGAAAAAGTTGAATTGAGATTTGAAAAAGTTGTATTGGGATTTGAAAAAGTTAAATTGTTTATTATATTTTATATGAGAATTTGAAAAAGGTATAATGATGAGTTGAGATGAGATGTGAAATTTTAAGAATTTCTAACTCCCAAACCAGCCCTAACTCTCTCCCTTTCCTACCTCTCTTCCAAGGTCTAAATACATAATTTACATAATTAATAATCTATGATTTGCCTTAAAGTCAAACAGTTCTTTCCATCATATATAGCTGCTTTAGTAAAACGTTAGTAACATCGTATAAGCGCGAATAACAAGTCAACAAGTTATAAAATAAAAAAAGTTCTTCTAAATCTTCTCAAATTTGGATTCAAGTTTTTTTTTTATATTCTTCGGTCTCGTTTGTTTTCGCAAATGAGAAGAGATGGAATGAGATGAGATTAAAGTTAAAAGTTAAAAATAATATTGTTAGAATATATATTTTTTAATATTATTTTTATTATAAAATTTGAAAAAATTGAATTGTTTATTTTATTTTGTATGAGAATTTAAAAAAATTATAATGATTAGATGAGATGAGATGAGATCAGAAGAGTTATGAAAACAAACAAGGTAGATTTTCTCAAATTTGTATTCTTTTATACTATTTTTAATTTTTAATACATGTGTCTTTCAAGGGTGGCATATCAAATGACAGACGTTCACTATCATTTAGGCTTGGTTTGGATAGCAAACCCTCCTAACTGATCCATCTTATTTCATTTTAATATCTAAACACTACAAACACAAACAATTTTCAATTTCAAATTTTTAATTTTTAACTTTTTTTATCAAATCATTACAATTTTCCCAAACTTTCAAACAAAATATAAAAACAAAAAAAAAATCAAAATTTTCAAATCTCAAAACAAAAGTAATATTAAAAAGTAATATTTTAATAATATTTTAACTTTATAATATTTTTATTCAACTTAATTTTTTTCTCTCCTTTTCCAAAACTTCATAAAATATATTAACTCAAATTTTACTATTATTCATAAATCATTTCACCATTATTTACAGATAACTTTATCTCATCTCACTATCAAAAAAACCTTATACTTGGTATATGTGGGTTTTCTAACGAATTTCTGATTGAGAGACCGATTTGATCGATCTTAAAATCATGTATCATAAAAATTTCAATTAAAAAGGATAAGAAACAATTGATTTTAAGACAAACTACCTCAAACAATTTTGTATTTAACCAAAAAAATATCAGAATCCCGTAATAAAGAATAGGATTTGAAATTGATATTTGAAAATTCTCTCAACTGCCCCATTTGAATTCAAAAATAATTTCAAGTCATCTCATCTAATTATTACAATTTTCTTAAACTTCCACATAAAATATAATAATAATATTAAAAAATAATATTTTAACAATATTTTATTTAACTTTCAACTTTTAATTTTCATCTAAACTCATCTCATCCTAACTCAATATCCAAACCTTGTGAGATATATAGAGTTTTATGCACCTTGCATGATATCATCTAACCACTTTTTCTGGTCTTTGTGGAATAAGAGTCGGGTGCTATATCTCGAGACCCAAGTACATTACATGAAAAATAATTATTTATAATGAGTTATTTGTGATGAAAATAATTATTTACAATGAGAATGACTATTTTAATAAGAAATGGTCATTTTTATTGCAAATAAGCTTTTTTTTAAAAGCATGACTTAAAGAAAGGAATGACACATCTAGATCTTTAACATTTGGTCTCTGCCTTCTCTTTAATTTGGTTAAACATTTGGTCGAGTGGTCTAAGGCACCTGAAGTTTTTCCTTCTGAAGGACTTGCATGATTCAAGCAACCAAAAACTCCATAATAATATATCAATCCATCACTGCACCTTCAAACTCCCTACACCCAATCAAACCCTCAAGAAAAAGATAAGTAATATTAATATTGGTCAGAAATGGCCCCGACAGATTACAAGTCGGTAGCCACCTCAATCTTCCATTTGTTTCCAATATCTCCTGTCCTTTACCTCCATGCATTGCTAGCACGAGGCGCCGCTAGCGCCGCGGCCAACCCATCATTTTGGCCGTTAACTTGCAACTTGTCCTAGTACTCGTGCTTTTCAAGTACCGCTTACTCAAAACCGCGTATACCACACCACGCCAAACTAGAATGCTAGATTTCAAAGATCAGTGTGCTGCTTCTGCATTAGTTTCTCCACTGACCCTTGTTTAGAAATCTTGGTTTTTAGCTTAAATTAATGAACTTTTCCCACCATCCTTTCTTGCTACTTTACTCATTGGTTCCATCCAGCTAAATGACTAAAGGCAACTTGATATGAAACCAAGAAATATGGGATTTGTTTCCACATTATGGAAGGAAAAGTGGGCCATTTTTCGTTTGTACCTCCATTAGCTTTTGGATATGTTTCAAGTTGTGCTGTATTATCACAATTAGGTTTACCATGATAGGTATTTGTCATGTTTAGATGAGCCCAAAGTCAAAAATAGGTTTCTTGTTACGAATCAGAGAACCAAGTTTTTCTTCCATGCAGTGACAAAATTTCTTTGGAAAGAGTCAAGGTTTGTGGCGTCAACTATTAGCTGGTTTTTTTATTATAAATGCTTCTTTAAATTCATCTTCATTCTTCCATAATCAGTATCTAGTACTTGATCTATAGCAATGGCATCTAAAAGTATCAGTTTGGCAATAGTCATAATTTGTGCTGTTCTAGTGTCTGTTCTATCGGAAGAATCAAGCTTAGAAGTTCAGATTGAGGCTTTGAAGGCTTTTAAGAGTTCCATAAGAAATGATCCATTTGGAGCACTTGCGGACTGGACTGACAGCACTCACCACTGCAACTGGTCTGGTATTGCTTGTGACCCTTTATCAAATCATGTCATTTCCATTTCTCTGCTTGAAAAGCTGCTCAAAGGTGAAATCACACCATTCCTTGGAAACCTGTCAAGCCTCCAGGTTCTTGATTTAACTTCGAATTCCTTCACTGGCCACATTCCAGCTCAGTTGGGACTTTGCTCCCAGCTCTCTCAGCTTGTTCTTTATGCAAATTCTCTTTCAGGCCCAATTCCACCAGAACTCGGAAACCTCCAAAATCTGCAGTTACTAGATTTAGGGGGAAACTTTCTGAATGGAAATATCCCTGAAAGTATTTGCAACTGCACATCATTGATAGGAATTGGTGTCATTTTTAACAAACTCACCGGCACAATCCCATCAAACATAGGTAATCTAGCTAACCTTCAAATTTTGGTTCTGTATGGGAACAGTTTGATTGGTTCTATCCCTGTGTCCATTGGTAAGTTGGAATCTTTGCAAGCGTTAGACCTAAGTCAAAACCGATTGTCTGGAGTAATACCTCATCAGATAGGAAACTTGTCAAATTTAGAGTCTCTTCTGCTGTATGAAAATTCCCTTGTTGGAAAAATTCCCTCCGAACTAGGTCGCTGCAAAAAGCTTATTGGTCTAGAACTGTACACCAATCAGCTCACTGGAAACATTCCCATTGAGCTTGGAAACTTAGTTCACCTTGAAAGTTTGCGGTTGTACAAGAATAGGTTAAATTCTACCATTCCCACCTCCTTACTCCAATTGAAATCTTTAACCCATTTAGGACTATCAGAGAATGAGTTAACTGGAGCAGTACCCTCTGAGCTAGGATCATTGAGATCATTGCAAGTTTTGACCTTACATTCAAATAAGTTAACTGGGGAGATTCCTTCGTCATTGACAGACTTGACAAATCTAACTTACTTGTCTATGAACTCCAATTTCCTCACAGGGAAGCTTCCATCGAATATTGGATTGCTTTACAATTTGAAGAACCTGACCTTGAGCTCCAACCTTCTTGAGGGATCCATTCCATCTAGTATCATCAACTGCACCCATCTTCTAGTCATAGATTTAATTTCTAACAAAATAACAGGTAAAATTCCTCAGGGTTTCGGGCAGTTGCGAAATCTTACTCGCCTAGTGCTTTCTATCAATAGAATGTCAGGGGAAATCCCGGATGACCTTTTCAATTGCTCGCACATCCAAACTTTAGATTTGTCACTGAACAATTTTAGTGGACCGCTAAAGCCAGGTATTGGCAAGCTTTCTAATCTCCAGAAATTGCTAGCCCATACAAATTCATTCACAGGGCCAATCCCACGTGAGATTGGCAATTTAAGTCAACTTATCATCCTATCACTTGGTGGAAATAGTTTTTCAGGCCTAGTTCCATCAGAATTATGTAATCTTTCTATCCTTCAGGGGCTGTACCTGAATGACAATGCGCTAGAGGGTGCAATACCTGATAAAATATCTGGTCTGAGACAGCTTAGTGAGCTTGCGCTGATGTTCAATAGGTTCGAGGGTCCCATTCCGGATTCAGTTTCAAAACTTGAGCAGCTCACATATTTAAACCTCCAAGGAAACATGCTTAATGGTTCCATTCCAAGAAGCCTGGGGCATCTTAATCGGCTGTTGACCTTGGATCTCTCCCACAACCATCTCACAGGATCAATACCTGCATCTGTGATCGCAAGTATGAAAGGCATGCAGATATATCTGAACTTCTCATACAATTTCTTGGCTGGAACTCTTCCAGATGAGCTTGGTATGTTGGAAATGGCACAGGCTATTGAAATCTCAAACAATAATCTTTCGGGGATCATTCCTAAAACACTAAGTGGCTGCAGAAATTTGTTCTCTCTTGATCTGTCAGGGAACAAACTTTCTGGTCCAATTCCAGCTGAAGCTTTTACTCGAATGTATACGCTTACTAGCTTGAACCTTTCGAGGAATAATTTAGACGGTGGAATCCCTGAAAACCTAGCAAGTCTAAAGCACCTCAACTCCCTGGACCTCTCTCAGAATCAGTTGAAGGGCATTATCCCTGAGAGCTTTTCTAATCTTTCCTCCTTGAAACATCTGAACCTTTCTTTCAATAAACTTGAAGGCCATGTTCCAGGTACTGGAATCTTTCGACGCATTAACACTTCCAATTTGATGGGAAACCCAGATCTATGCGGAACTGAATTCCTCAGAACCTGCAGACAGACGAGTTCACATCAGCTATCCAAGACGACTGTGTTAGTTCTTGTGGTACTTGGGTCTATATTTCTACTTTTGCTTCTAGTGTTTGGAATCATAATCCTCAAATGGCATACTTGCAAATCAAAAGGGGTTGAAAATCCTGAATCAGATTACACCCCAGCATTGATCCTCGAGAGGTTTGAAACAAGGGAATTACAAAACGCTACCAGTTTCTTTAATGAAAACAACATTATCGGAGCCAGCAGTTTGAGCACTGTGTACAAGGGTCGACTAGAAGATGGGAGGATCGTAGCTGTGAAAAAGCTGAATTTGCATCAGTTCTCTGAAGAGTCTGATAAGTGCTTCAATAGAGAGATCAACACCCTGAAACAACTGCGGCATAGGAATTTGGTGAAGGTTCTTGGCTATGCTTGGGAGAGTGGAAAGCTAAAGGCCTTAGTTCTGGAATACATGGAGAATGGGAACTTGGATGCCATTATACATGACCCTAATGTGGATCAGTCGAGGTGGACTTTGTCAGAGAGAATCAGAGTTTTCATTTCCATTGCAACTGGGTTGGACTACTTGCATTCTGGTTATGATTTCCCCATAGTTCATTGCGACATGAAGCCTTCTAACGTTCTTCTGGATGAAGATTGGGAGGCCCATGTGAGCGACTTTGGAACTGCTCGAATCTTAGGTGTTCACCTTGAAGATGGAAGCAGCCTTTCCTCGTCATCAGCATTTGAGGGCACTATTGGCTACTTGGCACCAGGTAACTCCTTCTAGCCCTTTATCACTTGCGAAGTTTATCCCCATTCTTCTTCCTATCAATTGCAAAATCATCTCCTTATTATAAACTCTTAAGAAAACAGCATTTCTCAGTTCCTACCAAACTGACAAGATGTTTGTTTTCTTACCAGAGTTTGCGTATATGACAAAAGTCAGTACCAAAGTAGACATATTCAGCTTTGGTACAATTATCATGGAGTTTCTAACGAAACGAAGGCCAACGAGACTCACAGAAGAGGATGGATTGCCGATCAGTTTGAGGCAACTCGTGGAGAAAGCTCTTGAAATTGGAATGGAGGAGGAGGGTCTTCATCACATTCTGGACCCCACGCTGGTGCAGAATATCGCTAAGGAGCATGAGGAAGTGCAGGAGGAGCTACTAAAACTAGCATTGTTTTGCACGCACCCAAATCCTGAGGATCGACCCGACATAAATGAGGTTTTGTCTATCCTTTTGAAGCTTAGCAAGCGCATATAGCACCAAAACGAGTGCTAGTACTCTCTTGCTCATGAAGATTGTAACAATGATTTGCAATAAAACTCTGATGCTGTTGCCCCTTAGATAACCAGAAAGGGTCTGCATGCAGAATGAGTGCGATATCATCAGCCCTGCATGTAGACTTATATTAGCATTATAGCTTGATCTTCACATTACTGTTTGATTTAGTGATGGAATAAAGATGAGGAAGTGTAAAACACTTTAGTATGATTGGTCCTTACAATGAAATCCTTAACTTTTTGTTTATGTATTTTATTTTACAAAAGTTAAGGTGGCGAGCATATGAAGTTGAGTTTTATTCGAATCTGGAAAATAGATAGATATATAAAGTGAAACTTATAAAAATCATTGATCATTTAATGCAATCCAAGAAATTCAAGTTTGAGCAAGTTCGAAATAATTTTTTCAGGGTTATCACATTTTAAGGGCGGATTCTTGGGCGCATGCAGTATGTAAATTGAAGACATTTTATGGCAAAAGGCACATATTTATTTTCAAGTAGGAATCAGAAATCTAGTGGAAAGATAATAAGAAAGAATATATGAAGGAAAACTAGATTAAACAAGCTGACGTTCATATTCAAAGTGATCATAGTTTTTTATAATACAAATGCTTAAGAAAAGTGCATTACAGGGTTCAAAAAAAGCAATACCAAACATGGGGTGGCTTTGACTTTTTAAACGGAAAATTCTATGTACCAGACTACTATCTCATATTTAGGAATAATACCCGCATATGCGGGAGCAGGGTGCGGGGACATGCTGTCACAAGTTTTCCGTTAAGTCAGGTGGATACGAATAAGAGGTAATTCATAAAATGAATTACGTAGGGAAAATGCCGCAAATCTCAATCAAATTAGCAAAACAAATGGAGTATGAGTTTATATCGACCAGATTTCTCAATTTTCTGTAATATATGTAAATTTGTTTTTCTTTTTTTATCATTTTTTTTACTTAAAATAATCTATTACTATATATAAAAACGGAGCCATATAATTTCAACAAAACATTCTACTCATAAAAGTATGCATTCTACCAATTTAATTTGAAGTGTTATGTTTATGAAGCGGTAAACCTTTTAAAAGTAATATATCATTATGAACTATTGTAATTTTTACCTTTCATTTCTTTTCTTACATATAAAGATATAAACTAATTCAAGACTCCATCAAAAAATACTAATTCAATATTTATATTATTTTATATTTTAAGCTGAGTCATATGACTCTGATGTAGCAATCTATTCATAAAAGTAGGCATTCTACCCATTAAACTTGAAGTGTTATGTTTATGGAGCGACAGTCCTTTTAAAAGAAATGTTTCATTATGAACTGTTGTAACTTTTAAATTTTATTTTTTTTCTTACATATAAAGATCAATTAAAGTCTCCATCCAAAAGTACTATTTCAATCTTTATATTATTTCGTCAAATAAATCGTCTTATAAACCGTTTCAAATTTCTCTACTATAAAACACAGTCTCTCTCTAAATCTCTCTTCCTCATAAATAACATATACAACAATCCACGCATTGCGCGAGTTATAGACTCGTTATAATAATTTGAAAAATCATTTTAATTACTATATTAGGAATTATGAAATTTTAAAGATTTGTAACAATTAATTGTCTTTGTTAGTACGTACTCTATAGCACATCCTTTTTATTCTATATCTTGATAGAAACTTTTGGTCACTCACTTTGTTATGGGCACCTAGGATTTCGTCCTAGACAACGTGATTCTTGTTTTGTTTTGTTTTTTTTAATAACCATTTGTGATATGAATTGACTAAAAAGTAGTTCTTGGAGTTCCTGATCCTATATATAGTTTTTTAATCATCAACAATTACAGTAAATACGTACAAGTAGTCCACTCAAAAACTTTTATTCTTTTAGAAATTTAATAAATAACAAATAGGGACATTTTCTAGTTAACTTATGGGTTTTGCTATACAACCTCCCAACACTCCACATTTCATCATTTTTTAAATTTTTATTATTTTTTAATAATTTTTTTAATTTTTTTTTAGTTTATTCTTTTTAAATTATTTTAAATTTTCTATTCATTATTTATATAATAAATATTTAATCAAAGAAAAAAATTAAAAAAATTAAAAAAAATATAGAATGTGGAGTGTTAGGAGGTTGAGAAGATTTATTGTTTTTTTTTTACCCAAATCTACTATAATTAAATACAATTACAAATCAAATAACAGAAATGCTATTGTCACCGAGAAATGGTTTGTTCTTTTTGGGAGCCGTCTCCTACTACATCCTCAATGGATGTAGCATGGCTAATAAATAAAGCCATATTTAAATAACTTCACGATCTCGGATTATAAATAGAATTAAAAAATAAATAAAAATATAATTAACCATTTTTGCACACTTTAATAATAATAATAATAATAAAGATGGGATCATGAACGAGGTAACTTATGCTTTAATAATGATGATGATGATGGTGATAAGGCTCCGCTAGGTAAAGCAAATTCCAATTAAAGGAAATATTGAATGAAACAGATGAGCTTGGAAATAGAATAATAATGGCATTCATCATATTAGTAGTACAAGTAATATTTCACATTTAGTGCTCTTCTTCATACCAATTTACATCACTGATCTCAAATTCACACTCAAATTGGAGGAAAATAATTTCATGGGGTCACAACCTTTGTTGCTCACTTTCCGGGGACGAAGTTGGTTGCATAGGCCCAGGCATTGTTGTTCACGGGGTCAGCAAGGTGGTCGGCGAGGTTTTCCAAGGGTCCTTTTCCGGTAACAATGGCTTGCACAAAGAATCCGAACATGGAGAACATGGCCAATCTTCCATTCTTGAGCTCCTTCACCTTAAGCTCGGCAAAAGCCTCTGGATCATCAGCAAGGCCCAAGGGATCAAAGCTTCCACCTGGGTAAATTGGGTCAGTCACTTCACCCAAGGGTCCACCTGCAATACGGTAACCCTCAACTGCACCCATCAAGATAACTTGTGTGGCCCAGATGGCCAAAATGCTTTGTGCATGGACCAAGCTTGGGTTGCCCAAGTAGTCAAGGCCACCTTCGCTGAAGATTTGGGCTCCAGCCTTAAACCACACAGCCTCTCCGAACTTGACTCCATTACGGGCCAAGAGCTCGGGGAAGACACATCCAAGGGCTCCAAGCATGGCCCACCTAGAGTGGATGACTTCAAGTTCCCTGTTCTTGGCAAAGGTTTCTGGGTCAGCTGATAACCCAGCAGTGTCCCAACCATAATCGCCTGGGAATTCTCCGGTAAGGTAAGATGGAGGCTCACCAGAGAAGGGGCCCAAATACTTGACACGGTCTGGACCGTACCATGGACTTCCAGAGGAAACGGACTTGGAGGCACCTCGCCTCATGGTGATGCGTCCAACACCAAGCTCAGGGGTGGATGGAGCAAGCTTGACTGCCTTGCCGGCGAATGATGGAGAAGAGAGAGCCATTGCTGAAGCAGCCATTGACGTAAATTGTAAAGAGTAGTGTAAGAAACAATAATGGGAGAGAGTTAGTGATGGGTATTTGTGTTGGAGCTTGATGGGTGTTATAAATAAGAGTTGGGTGGGGGAGGAAGCTAGGGGTCCTTATCTTCAAAGATCAATATCTGTAATCCCATTGGTCGTCACACTTTGGGATTTTAATTCTCTGTCCACTTGGCACCCTCCATATCACCTAGCCCCGTTGATTACTTCTTGTCCAATAAACGATGGCCACTTGTATTACACGATAGATACCATAATCCACGCAAGTAGAAAATCCATCAGACACGTTTCAAGAACCACTAAAGTGGATTCCCTAAGATTTTCAAAAGCTAAGATAAGACTGGTTTGAGCCTGAATTCCCACGAACTGTGTTTACTGAATTAAGTTCATATTGAATTCACTTTTTTTTTTCTTTAATTATTTAATACGATTACCAACAAATATTGATTACTTCACATTGAACTAGTGTTTGTTTTATAAAAGAGCGGTGCTATTCTAACCGAAAGTTTGGTACCGAATGGATACCAAATAGTGTAATTTTTTTTTTTTTTAAATATTTTTTAAATCACTTTAAATTTTTTTTTAAAAAAAATAAAATTTACAAACTTATTAAAAAACACATATTTAACTATTAAGTAAAAAAATTAAAAAAAAATTGGTACAAAATATGTGCATAAAAATTCAGTGGCTCCATCATTTTTCTTTAGTATGTGGCATCATATGGTTGAATGATAGATAATTTATCAATAATTTAATATCACATGAAAAAATGTCATTCTATTTATTATTGTGGGATTAAGTATAGTCATAAAAAAATCAAAACGCCAATGTTTTCATCATCATAATTTCTGGACTCCTCGAACTTCGGATTTGGAAAATGATTTTTTCTTTTCCTAACTATGGTATAGGTCACCCACCTTAAAACGTGTTAGTTCATTTTCTTCCATTTTACTGCCACAAGCTTACATGATCATATGTTGATTTTTACCAATCTAGTTTCTAGTTTCAGTCTTCACTATTTATTTTTCAGAAATTTTCCACAGGGTGATTTTTATACAGTTGTGTAACTTTACAGGGCATATGTAGCTGTTTCTGAAAATACATGCATAATATTTTGAGCATACAGACAAAACAAAAATATCTGATATATCCTTAAACTGACATAGTTTCATATGATACGATAGATCTACTTTATAATTAATATATTTTTACAATCTGATATACCACATTAAGCTACGTCAGTTTGCAAGTATACTTTTATGAAATCTCTTTACAATTTATTATAAAACATTTGATTATGAAACTCGTTTTATCATAAAGAATATCTAATAAACCGCAACGGTATATAAATTTTATTTTCGTAAATTCTCTTTGTAAACCTACGACATCTAGGGGTACATGCATTTGTAAGCTTAGAAAAATAATTTAATGGTGCGAATTATGAGGGAATTAATGAGATAATTACATTCCCTTGGATATCAACGTGAATTTCGAGAGCTAGCTCCTTGGATCGAGTTTAAAGTCACTGACTCGGTGGCAAATGAACTGAGTGAATCGCCATCGATCTTGCTTTGGAGATCAGAAGAACTGAAGAATTAATTAAGTTGGCATGTTTCATGAGTTAAGGATAATATGGTGCAAGAAGTAGCCCGGCCAGAAGATCAGTAGTAGTGGTGAAGAGAATGATTAGTGAATTAGGGGTAGTGGAGTATTTTTATTCATTATTTTATTATTATTTATCACATATTTTTTCCTATTAGTTATTATTATTCATTAATATTTAATATTTAATTATTATTTTTTCATACTATTTACAAAATATTTAAAATCATCTTCCTATCCAAACAGTAGTAGTGGTTGGGGTTGTTGGGAGTGTTGCAGTAGTTGGAGTTGGTCTCGGGATAACTGGTGAGCTAGCTTGTGCTGCTAAAATGGATTAGATTACCGAGAAATGCCAAGACAAGCTTCAAATGCATTAGTTTTGTACCAGTTTTTTTTTTTATAAAAAAGTGTCCCACTAAGAAAAAGTGTATATTTCACATTTTTTTTTATAAAAGATCTATGCTGTACATTTTGAATTTGTATATATCATTACTCTAGATTATTTTATGTTGCCTTTAGCAACTTTGACTGGAGAAATGAAATTAGAGAGATGGAAGTTATGAATATTACCTGAGTGTTGTGGGTGATGCGTAATTACCCGTAAAAATGAGAAAAGGTAGCAGAAATTATGAATGTATTTTTTTAGGACTATAAGAATTTCGGATATCTTGCAAATGCAATATGTTTTATTTATTAAACTTTAGACACTTATAATGCTCTCTCATTACATAAGTTCGAACCTTGAAAATGAAAATTATTTGTGCAAGCCTAAGTAAGTTTTGATTGGTACCAAGTCCGGATATTTAGGAACAACATCCCGACTAATTTTAAAAATGCACAGGTGCTTGGTAAGGAATTTTTCGCAATTGCACATCGAATAATTATTCAAGGAAAAAAAATCCTTAGATTTAGGAGAACATACCCCTAAATCTAACGCTTTATGGTTATATTATTTGTCTTTTAACAAATGAATAAGGGCTGCTTAAAAAAATAAGAGAGCTGACAATTTCTTTCGGTGAGCTTTTGTTTTTCCTGGGTCCTCGTTCACTGTTGAGGCTAAAAATGAAGAGGATCCAGCCAAGGGTGAGTGTGTGTTCAAAACAAAAAGTCTGCCAAGTCGAGCTTGTAGAATCAGATATGTGAACCGAAAAGCATACCGAACCACCAAGGGTCTGGGTTTGAGTTTACGACAATTCCATACAGTTTGCAACTGAGGAGGATTGGGGATGATGCAACCTCATTGGTACCCCAAAATGTATTCCCAATACATTCACAAACTACCACCAGCTTTCTGGGATATGAGAATAATCAGTAACAATATACGTGGAGTATTGGTTCCACGGACAAGAGTAAGCACAACAACATTAATTCGCCTCTAATTTTGTCTATCAGTGCAGTGAATTTAAAATAAAAACTCTGTATATTCTGACTTTCTGTTTCAATGCTGCATTAGTATAAAATACTGATCAGTTCTACTTTGTCTCAGTACAGTACAAGATATTACCATTGTTGAACTATAAAGTAAGTGAACTAAATATTTTTCTTTTCAATAATAATGAAGAGAATATGAATAAGTTTCTTGCAACAATAGGGGGTTTTATTTGATGAGCCTGGCGTGCTAGTGGCTACTTACAGTCTTCCAGCAAATTCAAGTATAAACAATAATGGCCATGAAATCTTCTTGTGGCAGTGAATTGGATTGAAAACCCCCCACACCCAGCTTCAATGCAAATTTCTTCCATGGTGATCGCCGGGGTAATTTCTTCTGAGCTGATCAGAATCGTGTACCTGTAAGAATAAAGCCTTGAGTTAATACTGTCAACACCTCAAATCCAAAAAACCTGTTGTCTCTAAAAAGTTCAAAACTGCCCTATATACCAAGGCGTACAGAAGTAAATGCCTTGGAGCACCATATCTAAGCTCATAAAGCACAAAAGCAAAAGTAAATTCATATTATCGGCTTGCTTTGCTACTTCCAGGTTGTATATCAGTTGGTTTTTGCAGATTGTTTTAGCTACTTCCAGTTGTGTCCTTGTTTAGGAATAAAGTTGTTTTGGCTACTTCCTAATAGCATACTAGTTAGGGGTGGCAATATATGACACGATCTGTGAACCCAACATAGAATAAGCGGGTTTCAGTTTGATATAAATGGGTTGAGGTTAAAATGGGTTGACCTAATAAGGCACAATTAATAAATGGATCAATCTACGAAATCCGCAATCAACCCGTATAATACAAATAAATTATCTTTTCAAATTTTTAAATGTGTAGTCTTATATGTCTTCTTTTTTGTTGAGAATATGTAATATTAATATTAATATTTGACTACATAATACCTATTAAACTTTTTTCATTAATATGTGATTTTATTTATTTATTATTTATTTTTTGATAGGTAAGAGTAAATTTTATTGATATAAGAGGCATTGCCCGAGTACACTAGTGGTATACAAAGAACATGCTTGATTGCAATTAAGTACTAGTAAGAGTTACAAGCAAATCATGAAGGCTGTCCATCTAACAAATAATGGCCGAAGCCCAAGAAAGAAGTGTATTGTAGAAAATCGTTTCAGTTCATCCATAGAATGCTCCATATCTTCAAAGCACCTCTTGTTTCACTCCAACCACAAGCACCACATAATGCAGTGAGGGATTATTCTCCACACAGCAGCGATTTCGGCATTTCCCCCGATACCTTTCCAGCAGCACATAATATCCCGAACTCTTCCAGGTAGGGCTGTACAGGAACCGAGAAAACCGGCCGACTCCGACTCAGACCTACGGCTGGAGCACAAAACCTGCCGAAACCGGCAGTGAACCGATCGGCGTGCAGCAGGAATATATGAAAACCAATGTCGGCCGGTTTAGCACCTGCTTGAACTAGGAAACAATCGCTGAACTGGCCGACCGTTTATATATTTCAAGATATATGTAAATGAAACGGCGTCGTTTCACTTAAATGAGTGAAACCGCGTCGTTTTAGGGCCTGGAAGTTAAAAAAAAAAACACATAATAGAACAGCACCCTTTGGCTTTTAAGTCAAACGGTGCCGTTTCAAAATGGATTAATAACCCCCCCTTCTTCTTCCCCGCGTCTTCTTTTTCCTAAGTTCATGTCGTTTCCTCGTTTGCAACTTTCTTCTAAACTCCCATGGCAGACAACGGCGCAACGCAGCATCCCTCCTCCTTCACAGAAGACGCTGAAGGTAGAATGAAGACCGCACCAACGCACGTCAAGACCGATATGATCGGTTTTCTCTCCCCAATCGACCAGTTTCGGCCGGTTTTAAGCTCTCATGGCAGATATCGATGGGGTCTCGGTTTGGCACCGAAACCGACACTGAACCCATCGGTGTACAACCCTACTTCCAGGCATGACCCATGCCACCCCTATCCTATTTAAGACCTCATTCCATAAACACCAGGCCACTTCACAGTATAATAAGAGATGATCAACTAATTCCCCATCACTCTTACACATATAGCACCAATCTGACATAATGAGGCCACGTTTTCTCATATTATCCGAGGTGAGAATCCGCCTAATAGATAACATCCAAATGAAGAAAACAATTTTGGGGGGGTGCCTTGCACTTCCAAATAGCCTTTCAAGGATAGCTATGATCGTTAGAAAATCCCAAGAGAGCTGAATAAAAAGAGTGCACCGAGAATTTTTTATTTCCACTTGGATTCAACAACAGCCTATCCCTCATCTCATTGCCAATTGACAATTGACATAGCATATAACGAATAAAAAAAAAACCAGTAAACATGTCAAACTCCCAATCTTGAGCCACTCTAAAAAATCTCACATTCTAATGGACAACACCATTAAAGCGTACCAATAAATCAACCACAACAGCCTCTTTATCACAAGCAATTTGGTAAGCATAAGAAACACCTGCTTAAGAGCCATGACCTCACACCACACATCGTGGCAAAAGTAAACATTGTTGCTGCTTCCAATTGCGAATCTGAAAAATGGAGAAAATCTATCCCATCCAGCTCTCATATTTTTCCAAAATCCCACTCCATGTGCCCCCTAACTTTGTTAGAGCACCAACCCCCCTTAATGCTCCCATACTTAGACTCTATCACTTCTCTCCATAAGCCCGCTCCTTCACTATGATAGCAACCATTTCCCCAAAAGTGCTTTGTTGAAAACCCTTATATTACACACCCCTAGCCCTCCACATCTTATTGAAAAGCGAACTTTGTGCCAATCCACAAGATGGAATTTAGTTTTATCCCCCATTCCTCCCCAAAGAAAATTACGGAAATTTTTCTCAACACAAGAAGTCACACTTGTAGGTATCAGGAATAAGGATAAAAAATAAGTGGAGAGATTAGATAAGGTGCTCTTAATGAGAGTCCATCTACCACCCTTGGATAGATGTAACCGTTTCCACCTGGCCAATCTTCTTTCAGTTTTTCCTACCACTCCATCCCAAATAGATTTTGTCTTGAACTCTGCCCCCAAAGGAAGATCGAGATAGTGCAAAGGCAATGAAGCAATCTTACAGCCCAAGATAGTTTCCAAGCCTTGAATATTGTTCACACCAACCACAGGAACCATTTCAGACTTTGAGAGATTTACCTTCAGACTTGAGACCGCTTCAAAACAAAGCAATACAACTCTCAGGTACTGCATATGAACACTATCCGGTTCACAAAACAGCAGCATGTCATCAGCAAATAATAAGTGGGATTGGCAATCCCTCCCACCGAAAATCCAGCAAGAAAACCTCTATTAACAGATGCACGCAACATGTGACTCAATGCAACCATAACAATGACAAGCAACCAAGGGGAGAGGGGATCCCCTTGTCTTAATCCCCTGGAGCTGTTAAAAAATCCTTCTGGTGCTCCATTCACCAAAACCAAGTAGCAAACCGTAGTTATACAATGCCGAATCCATGAAATCCATCTCTCCCTGAAGCCACGTCTCTTCAGTAGATAGCACAAAAAGTCCCAATATTTACGTGGTCATAGGCCTTCTCCTTGAGTCTACAATCCAGACATTCATTGGCAATCAACACCGAATCCAAAATTTCTCTCCCTTTCACAAACGCGTTTTGGGGTTTTGTTATAATACTACTCAAAACCTTACTCATGTGATTGGCAAGCACTTTTGAAATAATTTTATACACCCCATTAATGAGACTAATAGGCAGAAAATCTTTCACCTCCACTGCCCCAACTTTCTTAGGGATGAGAGCAATGAAGGATGCATTAATGTTTTTTTCAAATTTACTAAAAGTGTATAGCTTCTAGAAAACCTGCATAATATCCTCCCCCACCACATCCCAACACTCATGATAGAAGGCCATTGAAAACCCATCCGGCCCCGGTGCTTTGTCCTTGGGCATCCCACAGTGCACCCGAAGAACCTCCTCTGCTTCAAAAGGTCTCTCCAACGACACAGAGTTAGCTTGATCAAGATCCTCAAAAGGCATACCATCCAATTTGGGCCTCCACGGGAATTTTTCAGCAAGTAAATCTTCATAGTAAGTAACAATATGGTTCTTAATAGTATCATGATCACAATATAGCTGCCCCTTAACCTGAAGCGCCTCGACAGCATTATTCCTGCAGTGAGAATTAGCCAACCAATGGAAAATTTTCGTACAACGGTCCCCTTCAACCAAAAGGCTCTTGACTTTTGTCTCCACGAAATTTCCTCCATTAGTAACACCTTCTCCAACTCCGAAGTGGTAGCTAGTTTCCTGCAAGAGTCTTCTTCGAAAAGAGGAGCACTCACCTCCCCTTCCTCCAAAGACTTTAAATCCTTCATAAGAGACCTTTTTTTATTATTAATATGCCCGAAGACTTCAGCATTCCACCTCTTCAAATCCCGCTTCAATGCTTTCAATTTCCCAGCAAATATAAAGCTGGGTGAGCCCTCCAAAGAGTATGAGGTCCACCACGACCTCACTTTATCCACAAAGCCCTCAACTTTCAGCCACATATTTTCAAACTTAAAGTAGCGTTTACCCTCGTGAATGCCTCCACAATCTAGTACAGTGGGGAAATGGTCTGACCAAACTCTATCCATTCTCTTCTGTAACACTATAGAGTAATGTGCCTCCCATGAAGGAGACACCAAAAACCTATCTAAACGAGACCACACTCGATTGTTAGACCAAGTGTGCACACCACCAACAAGTGGTAAGTCCACCAGATCCATATCAAAGATAAATTCAGAAAACTCGTTCATTGCCTGGCTATGCCGGACTTCTCCCGATCTTTCACTAGGAAATCTAGTGACATTAAAATCACCACCAATGCACCATGGTAAGTTCCACCAGCTGCCCAAACCTACTAACTCCTCCCATAAGACCTTCCTATGTGTGTCCATGTTTGGCCCATACACACCAACGAAAGCCCGACAAAATTCATCCTCCACATTTCTAAACGAACACGCTACCATGTACTTTCCAATACACTCCTCAATAAGCTCAACCAACCTCGAATCCCACATAATAAGGATGCCCCCTGATGCTCCCACAGAGGCAAGAAACACCCATCTCACAAATGGACAGCTCCAAATGCTAGTGATGAAGCTATGATCTATGAATTCCATCTTCATTTCCTGCAAACAAACAATATCTAGTTTCCATTGACGTAAGAGATTCTTCACCCGCAACCGCTTGTTGGGATCATTAAGACCCCTAATATTCCAAGAGAGAATTCTAGGCTTCATAGGGAACAACAACCTTTCCCTTGGATCTTCCCTTGCTAGTGCTCCCCTCCCTTCCGTCGTAATTGATTGAGCAGTTAAGACATTTCAGTTCCCTCTTTTTCCTAGAAGTAGAATTAGGGGATTGGATCCACCCCTCCTCAATGGTGATAAGCAATGCCCTGTGATTTTAATTTATGAAAATATTAATTTTCTTCCATATTATTGGTTTGGATATTGATAATAAAATGTTTTATCATGGATCCAGTTGTAACTATGAATGATTTCTATTCTCTTTACTTAAAAAAAAAAAACTATGAATGATTTATATAGTTATCATTCTATTATATATGAAATTATATTAATTGGGTTAAAAAATAAATATATGAGTCAGCTCAACCCATTTATATTATATGGGTTAAACAAGCTGAAGTAGGTTAAACGGGTTAAAATGGGTTGAAATTGGCCGTGTCTAGGTTAATTACTAAACAGGTTAAGCGGGTCATGTTGTGTCACATGTTATCTATATGGGTCGTGTTAGAGTTTTGGGTCTGACCCGTTTAATTAAATGAGTCGGATTCGGATTGACCCACATGGTCTAATCATGACTTGACACAATATGAACACAACCCGCAAATACGAATTGCCACCTCTACCAGTTGATTTTGCACCATATCCAAGATCGCAAGGCACAAAAGCAAGCCAATCAAATCATATCTCTTCCTTGTTTGATTGGCTACTTCCACAGATAAATTTTCAATAAAAACAAGGAAGTGTTCACATGATCATGTCCTACACTAGCTATCAAACAAAATGTAGAAAAAAACGCATAAGAAATTAAAGCTAGAACTGAAATAAAAAGGCCATAACCTCTGTTTCATCCTTGCGGAAGCTTACTGCACTGAGATAGATGCTGCCTGACATCACTCCAAGCTGTATGTGGAGTTTTATTGTTTAGATTAAATGGGGCCTTACTATCACTTTATCACAGAAATTTACAAAGAACTCTACCTGGGAAATTACGATAATCAGGCTCTATTCCATTGCCATTTATATCCCTGTGATTTGGTGTGACATACTTCCCAACAGTAACAACCACACCAGATCCATCATGAAGTTCAAATACAGATTGAATCAAACCCTGGTCAACATATAAAGCCTAGAATCAGAATTAAAAGGAGGGAGTTGCCATTGATTCTTACTTTGAATCACGTTATAAAAACAATCTAGGATAATCGCATACCTAGTTTTTTTTTTTGACTTATAACAAAAAATCGCATACCTAGTTTTTTGTTAGTCAGATACCAATTATTAAATACAAATCTTGAAAACCAAAACCCATGCTATGGCTGGAGAGAGCAGAAACTAACAGAGAGTTTTATTTTTATCCCTACCAATAATAAATAAAAGCATCTTTTGCAACCGTCCAAAGTGAAAAAAAAAAAAAAAAACCTCCATATGAAAGTTTAAAGCCGAGTACAATACTCTTTTCCTTTGAACAGCTTTGATAGACTTTAATGGGATTATCTTTCACGATTTTCTAGTATCTTTTTCCCCAACTAAATAGGTGTTTTTTTACACTTCACATGGCATATAAAGACAAATCTAAACCACTAGAAATTATTAAATCAGCAGTTATGAGTGAATATCTGAACCTTGCCAAAAGTCCTTTCCCCCACAAGAACAGCCCTACAATTATCATGCAGTGAAGAAGCAACCTGCGATAAGAGTACCACTTACAATAGTACAAATGTAAACTACAAAAAGCAATTTCAGATGCTCTGGGAGAGCCACTCACAATTTCACTAGCACTGGCAGTTTTGTTGTTCACCAAAACCTGCATTAGAATAAAGTCAAAAACTTGGTAATGAAGGTCGCCATGGTTGACATTACATGGTCAGTGGTCACAGTTCCTTACATGATAGTACAGAAAAGATATAAGATTGATTCGATAATATCACTCCAGGAATGCTATGGGTAAATATTTTACAATCATTTAAGAAAGAAAAAAAAAAAAGTCAGGATGAGGTTGGCGACTAAATTTGGCAGTATAGAGTGCAGAAAAGTCTACCAAGAGCTCATTTTTCCAAATAAGCCCATTTAAAGCATTACCATGTCAAGGAATTAGGCAAAAGTATGTTAAGCAATTCTGTTTATGATGCAATGTCTGGTTTTAGAGCAAATGAAACCCTAACATCATCACTCATTATAAGTTATCATTGAGCAACTCCAATCAATTATGTATTTTCATTATCCCAATCAATCAGTTTTTAGTTTAAAACAGATCGATGGGCAATCTAAAGTTTGACCTAGAAGCCTAGAACCTTGCTTATCAAATTGAACAAACTAAGAAAGATCGAGCTTATTACCAATTGACAAGCATAGATTTATGACAATCCATGTATCCAACACAAAGTTTAAACAGCTCTTCCCAGCTCAAATTATTCACGCCCCTCAAAATAAACAGTAAATAAATTGTTTGGTAAGGCCAAATGGCGGTCATTTGCATTGCATCCCAATTATCACAAAATACAATCAACAGGGGAAAAGCTACAAAAAATTACGTATATTGTGGCCTCATTTCCATATTTGGAACAGAAATCATGCATGCATTCTTTCTTATGATGCAATTCAAATTTATTTTAGTCACCGTATATGCTAGGTCATTTGTCATCAGTGTCCAGATCCATATTGGACAGACATGTTGATTCAAACGAGTAATGCTACATATAGTCGAGTGCACAAGCGCCGTGCAATCGCTTTGTAAAAAAAAGTGGGGTCCACTATAAAAAAATTAATTTTCTTTTCACGTGGGTCCCATATTTATTCACTTTTTTCAGAGTGATTACTTGCACACTCATGACTGCAACTATCATTTCTCACGTCAAAATTATCCTGTGTCCAGGCTCTGGTTGCACAGACAAGCTGTTTGTTCAAATTTGAGTATACTGCTAATGAATGATAGGCTAAGTCTGAAATGAGAGATCTAATTTCATCATTGACCACTAAAAAGAGAAGAGGTGATAAATGAGAACAAAGATGGAGCACTCGTCATAAAGATCTCAGATGTAGAAGTGCATACAATAACTGGAGCTGTAACCAATGGTGCAGTATCCGCCACAATAGTATTTTGGTACTGAAGATCCTTTCCAACGGTATAAATCACCTGTGCCGTCAGAAGAAAACACCACATCGATATGCTGGTTGTGGACCGGATATATGCACTAACAAATGTATAGAAACTTTATTGTGCATTTAAGATATATAAAGGCATTATTGATGTGAAACATTATTGATGGGAAAAAGAATGCCAACATGATAAAGTAATGCCCAAAATGCACTGCTACCAGTTTTGCAAGGGAAAGGTCCAAAGCAACACAGAAAACCACTATTAATTAATAGATCTACCCCTAACATAAAGTTTTTTATTTCAATAAATATTCAAAAGAATTAGGGACAAATTCTCCACATAGATGAAGGATGAGGTAATTCTGCCATATGCAAAAGGACCATAAGGCCAAAACTCTCCATGTTACAGTTAAACGCTGTCTTCCCCAAGACACCACAGAACACCAGCAACAGCCATCAACCAACTCTGCCTGTCTTCCTAGATCCCTTCCTTACAGACTCAGCCAGTCCTGATTCTGGATGACATCTCTTAAATAATAAACAGATAGCCCGCATAACCATCTGCTGGATCCCATTAATATTATTTGTTGAAATTTGTGATTAAATGCTAGAATTCCTGTAATTGGTGTATTGTACCATCCGAGTACACTAGGAGATGATCGCTCTATGAGTATCTGGGTGTGATGGATGATAGAAAGAAAATACTCTGCCCAAGTACACTAGGACATTGAGAAGCAAATTACTAGGGTAGTGGGCAAAGCATGAGAACTTGTATCAATCCAAGTTTCTACTCAAACGGATTCTTTTGAAGAAGAGATTGATTTATTAAATAATGGGGATATTGAACCGTGATGAAGGCAGGCATATACGTGGATGTTAAAATCTATTAAGTGGAATTGATACCAGTGACTTCATCATATTTTCTGCTCAGTGACAAGAAACTTCTACTTTTGGATGCTCTAGGTAAACGGTACTTTCAAGTGCAACCCACAACTACTGATATGCTTTTCAACAAATCAAAAAGATTAGTTGACTGCTTTTAAGAGCCTAGATGGGGGAAGAAGGGAAGATGAAAATAACTGCAAAAATTATAGTCTGCACAGGAGACATGGAAAACATAGGCAAATAAAAACACAGTTGCAAACAAAAATTATTTATCAAACGCATTTTCAATAAATTGCTCTACCGTCTCCCCTTCTTTTAGAAACAGTTTGGCAATTTCAATTCCAGCCTGAAATAAGAAAAGAATAGGATCAAACTCACAATATTACAATATCTAATCGCAATGATGTACGCAAATTAACAGGAAATATAGTTTTCCACATATCTCTAATAAAATCAAACAATAGTTGTAGAAACTGATCAGACATGCAGAGAAGTACACGTTCTAATATACGAGAGAGAACAACAGGATATGTAAGCTGGAAAAAATGTAGCAGATACCATCCACTGTCCTTACCATTCTAGAATGAGTATTATTCATGCTAATGTAGCATCAATAATCAGCAGTGTCTTTAGTAGTTCTTCTATTTTGGTTATTCTGGAAAGATGACATTGTAACAACTGAAAGAAAGTGCCAGTCATATGTGCACCTATACTCTAAAAGGCTGGTCAAAGTAACAATTGGAGCACTTCAGAATATTATACCAGTACCATCAAGTAAGGAAACAATGTGGGACTTGCTGCTCAATGCACTTTTATCATACTTGCCATCCAATATGGAGCTTAGAGGGACACTACAATCTCTCTAACTCAAATCTTTTGATGTACTCATCAGGTCCCATAACTCACAGACTGTACCAACAGCAAAGAATAATATTGGCACTTGAGTGGAGTCCTGGACAGCAGTGATTGAAGTGGATCAAGATGCTCTGATAGGTTTAATTCTTTGATGGGTTTTTTAGCTAACGCTATGTCCCAGGAGTGTTGCAATGATTCCTACTTTCTCTGCCTGTCTACCCCATGGTGATAATTTTGTTGTCCATTGAAAAACAAGCAGAAGAACTACAGTAACTTTTCGGGTGACAAACAAACATGGTCTTTCTACTTTTGACCCTTTTGCTTCTTTGTGGAAATCTCTTCCTGCCAATCTGAATTCTTCCTCACAAATCCTATGCACGTATGTAAGCCACAACAAGAACATTGTTTTGTTCTCTTAGTCCTTAACCCAACTCACTTCCTTACCAATACTCATTGTAGCCACCTAAGTGCCTCCAAAAATTCTTCTCTGTAAATTTAAGTTCCTCTAGGAAAAGCTTAATTACGGACATTCGAATGTTCAACCAAAATACATTCTCTAGATTCATTTGAAAAATTATCTTAAAAGTGATCCAAAGATCAGAAGATGACACAATAACAAGTATAAGATGAACAAAACAAATAAAGTTAGCACTTGGAAAATCTAATGACAGGTGGCTTGACTAAATCATCAAAACTACCTATTAAGTTGAACATAAAGATCAATCTAGAAAACAAACCTGCACTAATCCACCAAGGTTATCTCTAAGATCCAGAACAAAATATGAGGCTCCCATATCCTGAAGTCGCTTCATGGCTGCAACAATAATTATTTTATTTATTAGACTCATACAATCAACAAAGCTATATTGTTTAAGTATATAGCAAACCAAAGCCTCTTGGAGTTAATTGGTGCCATAAGCATCACAAAAGAATGCGGATCCATGGAAGCCAAAGAGCCAAATAGGTCCATGATAGCAGCCTCAATAGTTTTAAAAAGGCAAATGCTATCTATACTTCAAATTTTACTTACAAAACCATACGTGTTGATGTGTCAACTATTGAAAAAGAAAAGAAAATTTTAAAATTCAAAATTTGAAATTCAAATTAATAAAGAAAATACTGATAAAATGGGGCTGTCAGTCTATATGTATAATATTATACATAAAATTGTACATATGTGTAGCACTGCTCTTTTAAAAAATAGAAAGGATCCATTCGTACACTACAAAGGCATGTATTCTTAGAGGAATGCAAATTAGGTTTTTAATCCACTTTTGTGCTCTTTTCTTTTGGTTTTTGTATGCACATAGTAGCATGAGAATAAAGGACCAACACTGATTCCATAGAAGTTTCCTGTTGTTGAGACTTAGAAGGTTTGTGTATTGCAAAAATATGCAGTATTATACAAAAGGTTCTGAAGAGATATGGTTTGATTCAATTAACGCCTACCAGTCGCCAAGTCTTTTCTAGCCAATGCATTGAACTCTTTTAATCGCATGTAGCCAACAGAAGCATTGCCATTTTCACTTTGCTCCAAACGATAAAAGACAGGGGTTCGAGCAACAAGTTGCCTCTGGACTGAAATAGATTGAATAGGCCCACAGTTCCCATGCTTCACCTAAAATTAATAGAATAATCACTATGAAGACAAGTCACGAATAAACTTACCGTAGTATTGCTATACAAGACGAAATTAAAACCACTACCTTAATAGTCACAAATGTTTCGTTTGGGCCTTGTAACAAAGATGATACTTCAAACGCTGATTTCCCTCTCACATCTACTTCATTAACAGCTAACACTTCATCCCCCTAATGTGGTAGAAGAAAGGAAAAAAATAAATGTAAGTGAACCCATTATGCACAACCAGATATATACAAATGCTGGCAAAGAGTCAATCCAGATGGATACTGGAACTTCCGGGGGAAAAGGATTTGTATATGGCTACACAAACCCTTTTCCACCATCCATCCCTAGCTAGGGCCATATTCTGTTTCTAATTAATCAAAACAGGAAAAGAAAAAAAAAAAAACCCCCTTTGTGGGGGAAATAAGAAAAGAATAGAAAAAAGTAACTTGGTGAGACTATTACATTTTGGAATGCTAATGCCAACAATACCAAACAACTGAGTTGAGTGGTAGAAGTTGGCACTACTGAACAAATAGAAAAATATAATGTTGGCAGAACCCATCTCGATAGTTAGGCATATGCGTGCCTTGACCACTATCATTACCCTTTCCATTTGTCTCTGGCACACAAAGAAATCTAGCGGACTTCACCTCGGAAAGAAAATGTATAAAGTTTTTTCTCTGTTTCTCACTTCTTTATATTGTTATTCAGTTGCAATCTTGGGAACAATCTTTATGTTAGTCTTTCCCCATTGTACTTCCATCTTCATGTGGATAATTCAACATTATGCACTTGGGAAAAAACTTAACATAAATACAAATAAACAGACCAAGAAATTGGTGAAAAATGACATGAACATATCCAACAAATACGGTTTTATTTTTTTAAATAAGCACCACAGCTTAGAGACCAGAGAACAGAAAACCGTTGATACAAGGCTAGTAATTAGAGTCAAATTTGGATAAAATGCAGTGGTTCAGAACTAAAATAATTACTTAACTCAACAGAATCTCAATTAAAAACATATCATTCATTGTTGCACAAAGAAAGACTTTTCATAACATATGAATTCCAAGACTCAAACAGTGAATCAAGAGTTCAGTATAAAGAAAGGCACAAACTGAAACAAACATTTGCATGTTGCATGCACAATTTTAGCTCCATAGGTACCTGTCTAACACCAGCAGAATGTGCAGGGCCATCCAACAGGAGTCCTAGTACCTTCAGTTTTACACCTCCATCATCTTCCAGAACTTCCCTAAGGTTTAGCCCAATACCACTCATGTCATACCTTGCCATCTTGGTGAACTTTCAACAATGAAAAAAGCAGCATATAACACGGAAACAAGAAAACTGAAAAGTTTGTAAGTAAAGACCATTATGCATGCCTAAGGGAGACACAACAAATGTGAAAACAAATATCAAACATAAGCATCCAGTACGCTAATGTCCTAAGATATCATTTCTTTTTGTAAGGAAAATGTAGCAACAAGAGTGAAGGAGAAAAGCAAAGGCAAGCAAATTGATGGCAGTAACCAACAACCACAACCACCTTAATGTTCTGCTTTCAATTGGTAAATTAGAATCAAAATTAAGAGAAACCCAACCTCGACTGCTTGAAAATTCAATAGGAGAGAAAATAATAGTAATATAATGAATTCAAAAGAAATTCTATCAAATTCTCTGATTGGGGCTTATCCACATATCCTTTGCACTGCGGAAAGATTTTTTTTTGATTGATCGGGATTGCACTGCGGAAATATTGCAAACACAAAGATTAACCAACCAACGGTGTCGACCACTGTTCTAACTACCATACAAGGACCACTCCCTGCTTGTAGTGTGCTTGATAAGGAGAAAAGCAAAGGCATGCAAAGTCCTATTCAGTCTTCACACACACACGCACACTAAGATCCATGCATAAATATATAACTGTGTGATGATTACCTCTTCAGGGGAAAGGAAACGCGTATAACGATCACCCAAGCTCGCCAACATTCGTTTGATAATATCGTGGGCCTTTGACCTCGTCGGAATGGAAGTGGTCAGAATATCTTCTTTTTTTCGCTGGAAGCATGTAAAGGCTATATACGTCAAACGGGCCCCGTATTAGCCATTAGGCACTCAAACAGTCCCAGGAATTAAAAAGCTGTTGTCAGTTGCCACAGCAAGAAATTTACTGGTTCGTCTCTAAGAACTCGCACACATATTCATAATTACATAGAAACACACGGATCACAGATATTGTTATTTCAATTTGTATGTACCTTCCATGTTTGGGGAGACCAGCGATGGCGACCGGTGTCGAGAAAACTGTCGTTGACGATTTCCCAAGCTTCCTCCACAATCCCCTCGTTAGTCACCACTTCCGGACCAGTCTCGGCCTTCACTAGTCGCTCGTCTTCGCGGCAGAGCTCAGACGATGAGTCATGTTTAGTAAACAAAGACGAAGGAGGAGGAGGTGATTGAGCTGTTGGAGACTGTAATGCAATAGAGCACGGAGACGAGAAGAGGATACCGAAGGAGAGAGCTCCGGATAGAGCTCCAATCAGGGATTTCTTGGCCCAATCAGCAGAAATGCCATGTGTGGTGATGAAATTATTGCAGAGGATTTGAGGCTTCCGAGTTTCTGGTGGTAATGGTGGGAGGGTGGGCAAGGAGCTTGAGAGGGCAGAGACCCTCATCTTTGGCGCTGGATTTTGGTTCGGTGGTGGTGAGGATGCGAGTGTTTTTTCTTTTCTTGAATTTCATAATATTCAGCCCTCAATTGATGTATTATATTTTTAGTAGTTTTTTTCTATTTAATTGATTAATTTATAAAATTATTACAATAATATCGTGTTAATCAATGAAACTAAAAATAATAACATCTGGACTAAAAATAATGATAGAGTTATTATTATTCTATAATGTATTTATATTTTATTATTATTTTTTTTAAGTATTTTTTTAACATCTTTAATCATTAATAATAAATTAAAAAAATATACGATTTTATTAATAATCACTTCCTTAACTATTAAATTAAAAAAAAAATAGTACAAGAATAATAGGAAGTAGTAAACCTATCATTATTCTTTTGAGAAAGAGTTATACTATTCACTATGGGCGTAACTATTCGGTTAGATCTGATTTTGAATATTTTGTAAAACTAAACTGATATCTATCGGTTTTGAAATTTTAAAATCTGAGACATTTTGTAGAATCGAATCAGTATACACCAATTTTGAAATTTTGAAAATCGATGCTAGACTGATTAATTGCCAAAATTAGAACTTACAGTTTTCTGGTTTCAGTCTTCCAATTTTACTGATGAACAAAATTATATTCCAATAAAATTTTAGCAAGTTATTGAAATATAAGATTAAAATTTTTGGTTAAACTTATAAAATTAAAATTTATACGTTAATATCAAAATTCAAATATTATATTAAAAATATAAGATTAATTTATGTTATATCATGAATCAAACGTTATATTAAAACATTTAAGATTAGTTTTATGTTATATAAAATGTGATACCCTGTATTTATGTGTAATTTAAATAAGTAAATTATTTACTTAATTAAGATTATGGGTTTTCTTGTTTTAAATTTTAGATGATTTACGTGGTATTATTTTAAGATTTTTAACTATTAATTTAATGTGTTTGTTCATTATTTAAATTGCTCTTTACTTTAAATTAGTTTAATGTTGGACTTTAAAATTTTTGTATTGTTAGATTTTTATTATTATTTTATTATAGCTAGTCACTACATTTAAATCATTTTTTTCAACTTACTATTTTGAAATTATTTTCGTTAGATCAATTTTGTGACCCAAGTTATGAGAATTAGATCTCATTTATTTCTCTCACTTTTTTTTTCCATTTTTTCTTTTTCCCTCCTTTTTTTTTCCCTCATTCTTCTCGCCTGCCTTCCCTGCGTGCTACCCCCTCTCCCCATCGTTTTTTTTATTCCTCCCAATGCGCCGCTGCGCACCACCGTGACCATTACCGCCCCTCTCCTTCTCTTACCCACCAGCCAGAGACCACCTCCCTTTGTTTTCAGCCCCTCCAATGCTGCCAATCTCCTCCATGCACAGCTTCAAGCCGCATGGCCTTTGTGCTCCAATGTCTTCATCATGCCACCATTGGCCACCATATTTTCACCACACCACCGACGACCTCTTAGCTACCTAACCTACCGATTCTTATCCTCGATTCACTATCGGTAAAGCCCATCCATCTCCATCTTCGATTTGAACTTTTTGACCTATAATCGCCATCCACGCTGCCACCCATGGCCAACCACCACCACCAATAACTTCACCAACACCCCTAAACCCTTTCCTAGTAATCTCAAGTTTTCGTTTGTCCCTGTTCAAGAGTTGGATTTTTGAGACCCACGACCATAGTGCAATTTGCACTGTTACATTGTTGTGCCGCCACCTCTTGCACCTCATTTATCTTTCAAAAATTATATTTTAAAATTGTAATTAATTTTTCAAAGAATTTCTTGAGATTTAAATATATTTTTGCACTAACAAATCTTCTACAGTCTGGTTGGTTGTGCCGAACATTGAATATGAGGAATATGGGGGTCGATTGGATGTAAGGATGTGTTGTTTATTTAATTGAATTATGCTTGCGTGCATTAATGTTGTGTTTGGCATTATGACATTTATTGCGTCATTTCATGCATGCTCATGTGTTGTGAATGAAAACTGAATTTTTGAATAATTGCATCCATATTCATGTATATATTTGAAAAACTGGATTTTCATGTGAGAGATAATTTTGAGTATGTTTGAAAGATTGGATCAATCAGTTTGAGAGAAAGGAAAAGCGACTGTAGGGATAGTGGTAGAGTCCAGCCTGTGATTCCCACCTACAGTGCTCTGATAGGCACCTCTTGTGTGAAAGGGAACTGTAGGGATTGTGGTAGAGTCTCATATGTGATTCCCACCCACAGTACTCTGATAGGTACCCCTTGTGTGGAAAGGAACTGTAGGGATAGTGGTATAGTCTCACCTGTAATTCTCATCCTACAGTGCTCTGATAGTTACCCTTTGTGTGGAAAAGAACTGTAAGGATGGTGGTATAGTCCCGCCTGTAATTCCCGCCTACAGTGCATGTGGTAGGGATGATGGTAGGTAGAGATGGTGGAAGTCCCGCCTGTGATTCCCGCCTACAGTGAATGCGGTAGGGATGATGGTAGTCCAGCCTATGATTCCCGTCTACAGTGCATGCGGTAGGGATGGTGGTAGAGTCTCACCTGTAATTTTCGCCTACAGTGTCTAATAAATGGTGGATTATATTGGGTTATTTTATAAAAAAAGGACGGATTTTATTTATGGCATGTTTTGGGTCATTTTTTTTGCGTGCATTGGAAAATAATCATTTTTGGAAAAAAATGAGGTTTTTGGATCACACTTGTGTTTCGTCATGTGCACACATGTTTGTTGGTTGCATTAATGCATTTTTATCTCTTGGGTTACTTGGTTGGTGACTTCATAAACTCACGATATTCGATACCTTGTGGTATCGTTTTATGGTACCATAGATTTTGACGCAAATGAGAATGAAGAGCCTAAAGATTCAGCTCTACTGGATAAGTGATTTGGGATTACTTGTTCGTGTATTGGGATTCACCCACTACTTGGCAATATATTTGGTTTGTATTATATTTATATTGGATAACTATATAACTTTTTCAAGGCAATTTATTTTGGATATCTATATTTAAAACTTCTGGTATTTAGTTGGCTAACTTTTAATTAACCGCTGTGACTTTTGTTGTGCATATTTTGCATGTTGCACACACTTGAGCACTTATCGTTGGGATGCGTAACCCGTGTTGTCATCATCCCGAAATTACGATTTCTGCATTTCCGTACGTGGGAGTCGAGGCATCACATAAAATGTTATACATGAATAATAAGATTAAAATTTCATGTTATATTAATTAGCAATTTAATATATAATATATATAATATAATATAAAATTATATAAATAATATTTTATATATAATATACAAAAACTTAAAAATATATATGTGTATATTTATATACCGGTCCAGTGCGGTTCAAATCGATTTTTAAAATACGAAAATGGGTACCGGACTGGTTCTAAACCTGTTTTGAGTTTTAAGAAATGGTTATGAACCAGACCAAACACACCCCTACTATTCACAAACTGGTTCACCGGTTTTTTTTACACCCTTACTATTCACAAACCGGTGTCATAATACATCATCTATACTATTGATATGATACAACTTATTTGCGAGTATAAATCTCTTAAAGTTTTCATAAGTATCAAATCATGTCATAATACATCATCTATACTATTGATATGATACAACTTATTTGCAAGTATAAATCTCTTAAAGTTTTCATAGGTATCAAATCATGTCACACCAACATGATAGAATGTGTGTCATAAATAGTACATATTCCATATTGATTTGATTTATAAAATAATTTCAAAGATTTAAATCTTGTAAATCAAATGGTGCCATTTGAATGATATAAATAATGTATTGTTTTATTGGTGTCTATCGAAGGTGTATTCTGATACCAACTTGTAAATAAAATAACAATTTATATATGCTACTTAGTTTGGGTGGCCAAATTGCGGAAAAAATAGTTTCCTTCCCTAATAAATACATATTTAGACTTGATTTGGATATAAGAGTGATTTCAACTCATCTTATCTAATTATTACTATTTTTTTTAAAATTTTCACACAAAATATAATAAACAATTCGACCTTTTTAAATCTAAAAATAATAATAATATGAAAAAAATGATATTCTAGTAATATTTTATTTAATTTTCATCTCAATTCATCTTATTTCAACTCACTATCCAAACGACACCTTAGTAGTATGTTGATTGGTGTATCGTCTGTGGTTAAAAAGGTAGAAAGTCGGATTTTTGTGATTTACAGAAAATTCAAATTCTTGCATCTCGGTTTCATTGAAATGGCAGAGTTCCACGACACTTTTTGGAAGTGATTCCGAATTATCCATCCAATTATTACATCCAAATAAAAAAATATTACAATTAATTGCTTTGACACTTTCTTTTGCTACATAATATCGATAGACTGAAACTTCATAAAATCACTTTGATCTGCCAAGCAGTTAAATAACTATTGGCAAATGGGGAGACATGGGATGAATTTGGGACAGTATTTGTTTATAAGGATTTATCTTCAATATATTAATTTTTAACCAAAAAATAAAAAATCTAGTTCTTTCTTAACAATTTCCAATCTCTCTAATGGATCTCTAATGGATCATGTTTGGGAATTGAGATGAGTTGAGAACTCCTAATCTCATTCCAAAATTTCTTATAATTTTTTTTCCAAACATCACTCAAATACAAAATATATTTCAATTTCAAATATTCAACTTTTTCATCTAATTGTTACCTAACCATTACAATTTTTCCAAGCTTACAAACAAAACACAAAAAATAATACAATTTTTTTCAGATTTCAAAACAAAAAAGAATATTCAAACAATTTTTCACTTTATAATATTTTTGTTCAGTTTTTTCTCTCATTTCACAAAACCTAATAAAACATCTTAACTCTAAGGATATGTTTGGAAGGTGAGATGGGAATTTTGTGTTTTGTTTTAAAGTTTAAAATATTATTTTTTAGTTTGAAAATTTGAAAAAGTTAAATTGAAATTTAAAAAAGTTGTATTGGAATTTGAAAAAATTGAATTGTTTATTATATTTTGTATAGGAATTTGAAAAGATTGTAATGATGAGATAAGATAAGATGAAAATTTTGAGTAAGATAAAACATCCAAACATAACCTAACTATTTCATTACTATTCACAGAATTCTCATCTCATTTCATTACTCAAACATGCCCTTCATTACTCAAACATGCCCTTCATACGGGGCCCCCCAATTGGAAGCATTGGGCAGTAGCCAGTAGGGGAGTTTGATTCTATCATGAAATTCCAAGTACTTGTTATGTAGGTGTGCAGGGGTGCATCTTACTGCCTCCAAAGTACAAATTGATCGAGTTAACCAAAAAAAAAAAATACAGAAAACAAATTGATTCAAATTAAGGAAGCTACCAACATGCATGCAGCCTTGCAGGATTAAAGTAAATTTGAGTACACCGAAAATATTGGAGCCAAGCAGTACACAAAAATATGTTCCCTCACCGCTCCTCTGCGCTTGTCCCACATAATCATCATGTAAGGAGGGATCTTGTTAGATGTTCACGGGCGGTGGCTAATGCTTGACTTATTGTCTGCAATAGAAGAAAAATAAAAAGTAAAGGAAGGTCACAACTTGAATATGCTACTCTGGTTTAACCAGAATGTGTTTATTTTTTTAGATGAAAGGGAATTGGGGGAGGGGGCTGAGAAGAACAGGATTTGATACCTGCTCAGACAAAGAAGCACCAGAATCCACACTGTTACTTGCAACCTTCCCCGCTATAATATTTGCATCTGTCTCAAGAATAATACTGCAGCAAATACAAATAAGTTAAATCTGGATGGGAAGACATGACTACATTGCAGGCTGAGTGGGGAACACAATAGCTAGTGAAAGAGAAAAAAAAAACATTTACAGTAAGGAATAGAAAGACGACATATTATCCAAATGTTCAGACTGTTTACGCATTTTTTACTATGATTGGGTATTGACTTAATGGGGATGGATTCACTACTTGAAAAAGGGACCACATATGTTCAACCATGTTTCCTATCCATTCCCATCTGTGTCAAATAAGTTCTTAAAATGAAATTTTACAGAATAAATATAGATACTAGTGGTGTTCCACCAGAATTTGTGCATATATCAGTACATGTGAATTTCATATTGGACTACAAAGGGAAAGCAACACAAAAAAACCCCCCAAGTCTTCCTGAAAGCCCGTCAAAGTTGAGAAAATAATTAACTGAACTATTTAAAGGCCATTAAGTTTTTTTTTATTGGCACCGGGTGTCTGGGAACAGCGTCCCGACTAATCCAGGGTGCATAGGCCCTTGACGTTTCCCGCAAAAGCACCTTGGATAATTTAAGTCGAAAATCTCCCAATCTGATGGCCCTAACAATTGTTTGCACTCAAGTGGATTCAAATCTTAGACCTGAATGGAGCATACCACTAAGACCGGCCTTTACCACTTGAGCCAACCCCTAGAGGTCTAAAGGCCAATAATTTGTCAAAGCATTATGAATTAATGTCTATCAAAAAGCCATCAAGCACCAGTTGTGCAGCTCAACATTGCAAGGTCGAAAATCCTCAACCAAGAAGAGTTGAACTGAGACCCTCACTTCTTGAGCATATGGCCAACAAGAGTTGGGGACACCTAACAACTAAGAAACAACTAGCCCACTTCCCACAAAATTAGGTTACTGATGAGGTGTCAGAAGGCCACTTATAATTCTAAAACATTGTGGTACTGGGATTTAGGAGGGTTGAGGAGTCGATGCCAAACTTCAACAAAATTCACAAAACTTTCCATCACTTTTGAATAGATTACCAGAAAAATACCACACATAGTTTCTTTCGATGAATGTGTGAATATCGAAATTTGGAACCTAAGAACTATTACCGTTTTTATAGCAGTTAAAAAAATTATGGAGATTTTGGATTGTCCAATAAAAATTAATTGAAGATACTAATTGCAAACTACAAAAAGTATCTTCAACAATATGGCAGCATCACACCAAGCTACCAAGATGGCACTCCCCTGCAACTAGCCATGGTCAATCGTCATACCTCCCCAACTAACTAGACACTGCCAAAATGGAATACTGAAGCAAATGATTTGGGCGCAGCAATTTTCAAATATGGTTTTCATGGACTAGCATGCATGTTGTGCCTCACAATAACATATAACTACTAAATTCCACACAAAAACAAAAAAAACTTCTAAAACTAATTTCACCAAATAAATTTATACAAGCAAGGATTTATAGGCTCTAATTTTTCAATAAAATTCTTGTTTACTGATCAAAAGGCTTTCAGTTTTAGATGCCAAGATCAATAAAAATAAAGCCAAGAAACTTAAAAAATAGAAGTTTGCAAAGCAAAAGAAAGTGGAAAAATATAAACAAAAAAGCAAATTGCTTACCCGCCATCAATAATTTCATCCATACATAACAGAATGAGATCCAAGTTTTCTAGTGCCTCCTTCTTTTCCACGTTACCTCTAGAACAAAAACAAACAAAAGTAGATAAGAGAGTATATAAACAATAATAACCTCAATTGAATTACAAAATGAGGGCAAACAATAACAGCACTAAACCTAAGAAGAATGCCAACTGCATCAAAAAATCCCTGGAGAACAGTGGCTAAGATGAGCTCGTTTTCGTCTTCACCCCCAGTGACAAAAAAGTGAAGGTCTTGAGCAAACTTGTAAACAACGATGTTATTCTCAAACATTCCTATTTCAGCTGTAAATAAAGTAGCAAGATGTTAACATGTAAACATTGAGAATCAAAACTAAGCACTGTAAATGTAAATAATTGCTTACATCCACCAATAAATACAAAAAAGGATTAAGATTCATATTCAGGTGATCAAAACAGTAAGGTTGTCAATCACAAACCAAATTCAATGCAGTTAACTTACATAAAATTCTCATTAGAGGATGATTATTTCAAAATTATAGTAATTTATCTTCCAATGTCAAAATCAGCAGTGTTTTACATAGAGCCAAGGCTTGCACGTCTATAATGGGATAGACAAGTTTGCAAAGTTGCCCATTGATAAAAAATGAAGCACTTCACAACTAGACAAAATGGAAACAGGTACCCTCTGTCCGTGCATTTGTCTTTAGAGTCTTAGTATATACAGCTTTCTCAAATGCTTCCTTTGCACTATTTGTCGACCAGTCATCTGAGTAATACTTGGCAGCAACACGCTTCCCTTCAGAATCCAAGAGTAGGATGTTTTTTATTGAAGGGCATGACTCCTACAAAATAAAAATAAAAATGGTAATTAGATTACCATTAACTTGATTCTTAACAGTATCATCGTGACCATATTCTAACCCTGCCAAGAGTATCCACCACAACATCTCTAAAATGATGGACTAAAATAGATTATTTGACTAATAACCTATCAAGAAAGTATGAAAGTCAGCAGACAATCTTGAGCTCCCTGCAGTCATGTGTAAAGATAAAACATTTGAATCAGTTGCACTGCTAAACATGGAGAACAAGATGTCTAACCAGCCACAGTATAACATGAGCCAAAGTAGAATGCAATAGTATCATATTAGGCTTTGATCGAATTTAGCCTCTTCCTTCCCAGAGCTTTAAATGCCACAAGAGGCTTGGTGGATACCTTGTATTTGCTTTTGGATAGAACAAATAAACGAAGATAATAGAATCACATTTTCAGATCACCAAAACTGATATCTTTTAGAGGAAGTTTATAACTCAAAATCCCAAATTGTTATTTTTTTAGTATTTGATGAGTTGTGGTAACCTAATTAGAAGTTCATGAACTCCCAACAGAGGCTCCTGATGTAAAGTATACTAACATAGACGCTATAACATGCCTATTTCCTAGCAATGGTCATGATTAACAGATTACACATTAAAGAAACATAAGAAAGAAGTTTACAAAAGCAAACCCATGGGATTAGTTGGGACTTTGTTCCAGACAGCCGGTGCCAATAAAAAAAAGTTTTGTAATTATAATTTGAGGAGCACTAGACTTCTTTGGGATCATGAATTCTTACTTTATTTTATAGTTTACCCATTTTTAAGTCTTGATCAATATTTTTCTAGGCACATGCTTCTTCAAGAGAGTAATTTTTTCTTAAAATTGGTGAAATTCTCGATCAATAAGATAAACTCGATAAAAAAAGGAAAGATAAATCATCTCCAGTAGATCTGGAGCACAATAAACACACGGTCCCTTTTGCCACACATTTACAATCTAGTGTGCACTTTCTGCTACTAATAATATTATTATTTATTTATTTGGTGGGAGGGGAGGGGGATCTAACTCTAAGAAACATATTTATGAGACCAACTGTTAGAAAATATGGGAGATCGGAAGCCTTCTATCCACACATATCGGATCTACGTTTTCAGACACATAAGACTAAATCCGAACAATGAAATTCCTAGATGCAGTTCAAAGTAACAGATCTAGGTCTGAGTCAAACCCTAAAATGCTCCAAACACGCATAATTCGGATCAATTGAGGATGTGAGACATATTACTAGCTTAGAGAAAGCAGGAACAGAAACTGACCATGTCGTTTGGCGGAATATCTCCGGGAAAATCTTTGTACTTTTGAGCCCGTGTGCGGTTGCTCAGACTGGAAGGAAAGAGATAAATATAGAACTTGAACGAGTGCTAATTGTATTGGGAAAAAATGGAGGATTTTTTTTTTTTTTTTGAGGGAAAAAAAATGGAGGATTAGTATTAGGCGAGGCTTTACTTTTTACGGTGAAAAATTCTATTCATATTTTTTCACATCATACGTCATATTTTTTTTTTCTTATTAAATAAGTAATATATAAATAATAAATAAAAAAATTAAATAAATTTAAGAAGAATCAAAATAAAAAAAATGAGATATGTAGTGTGTAGAGATGATAAATAACAAAACTCTTTTACGATTAGTTGACATGATATAAGATAAAATTAAAAATTAAAAAAAAATATTATTTAAATATTATTTTTTAATTTTAATTTTATTTTAAAATTTAAAAAAATTAAATTATTTATTATATTTTATTTGACAGTTTAAAAAAGTTATAATGAGTAAATGAGATGAATTAAAAAGTTTTTTTAATCCAAATAATTCTTTAATAAATTATTAAGAATTCGTTTTTTTTTCCATTTTATATTTATTAATTTTTAATGATTCTTGTACTCTCTTTTTTCTTCCATATGATTCGTCTATGATTATTATTTTTTTTTAAAAAATTATAATCAAGAGAAAATAAGTATTCGTTGAGCATGCAAGTAAATATGTTTTTAAAAGTTTAATTTATAAATTGTCAATGTGTTCCTCTAACAGATATAATTCTCGCATACTCAAAGAACATGTAACAAATTTATAAATAAATAAGAAAAAGTTTATAAAAAATAACTCTGTCAACCTGACGAGAGATTGATAAAAGTTTGAACTCACGAGCTTTTTAAAACTCATAAGATTTTTGAAAAAAAAAATGTTATCTTGGTTGCTAAAAAAACAAAAGCAAAAACAGGAGACCATAATAAAATATTGGAAAGGGATCAAATTAATAGCCTCAAATTTGTTTTAGGCTGTTATTGGCAGGAAATGAAGCGTTATTTTATAGTTATAAAAAAATTTATAAAAATAAATATATAAATTGATGTGGTATATCAACTTTATAATAAAATATATCACATCAATTATATAAATTTATGAATTTATTTTTATGATTAAAAAAATATTTATCTTTTATTATTTGGATTAATGGAAAAGTAAATTAAGTGAAAGAAAATGTACACGATTTTGGATAACATTTTGTCCGAGAAACTCTCGTTTAGAGGATTAGTTGAATTGAATTTTTTATTAATAACAGTGAGTTGAGATGGTAGAATGAGTATTATGAAATGGAATAATATTGGCATCAGCCACTATTTTAACTCACACAACACACATCATTGTAAATTTGATCAAAATACCCTTTAATAAATACTACTTTTCTTTCATTTCATTTCACATTTCAAACTCTTTTGAATATTGAGGAGAGAGACAGAGAGACGGTGAGGGATGAGAGAGAGTCGAGGAGAGAGAGAGACGCAATGAGAGAGAGAGAGCTCTGCGATGAGAGAGAGAGAGACCGACGAGAGAGAGAGAGATCTGAGTTTGATGAGAGAGAGACCGACGAGAGAGAGAGACCGAGAGGAGAGAGAGAGAGATCGAGAGGATGAGAGAGAGAGCGTCGAGGAGAGAGAGAGCGTCGAGGAGAGAGAGAGACCAAGAGGATGAGCTCAGTGGCGGTGGTCGTTGGCTGCGGTGGGAGGCCGAACCGACGACGACGATGCCGGATCTAGGCTGCAATGGAGGACACAGGAAGAAGAGAGAAACAAGAGGGAGAAGAGAGAAACGCGAGAGGGAGAAGAGAGAAATGGGTGAAAAAAAAAAAAAGGTATAAAAACTATGTTAACACCTAAGGTGTGCTACGCATCAGCCGTGAACAGTGGCTGATGCGTAGCACGGGTCTTATGAAATTTATTTAAGATAAATTTAGATGTATTTAAATATTAAGATAAATTTAAATAGATGTATAAGAAGTTAAAAAATATTGTGAGTTTTACGTGTAAAGAGGTGTTGAGTTGAAAAATGTTATGAGTCTCACATATAAAGAAGTTTTAAATTAAGATGAATTTAATGATTTGAGAATTGAGTATTTGGATGTTAAACTCAACCTAAAATTAGATTGAACTAAATTGACATAAATTCAATCTAAGTTCTAAACTCAATAGGTTTGGATAGTGAGATGAGAATTTTTGTTTTAGACGAAAGTTTAAAATATTATTTTTTTAATATTATTATTATTTTAAGATTTGAAAAAATTGAATTAAAATTTAAAAAAATTGAATTATTTATTATATTTTATTTAAAAATTTAAAAAATTATAATAATAAAATAAAATAAAAATTTTATCCCTCGCCCCACTTGCCAAACCTCCCCTAAAATCTACCAGTGCAGCTGCAGGCCTCAGCTAATAATACATTGCTGTCGTGGAAGTCTGGAATACGTACACGTTTTTTATTTTGCTTTTTTTTTTCTTTCTTGCATCTATTTCTCACCTACAAAGCCGACAACGCAAAGCATTTAAGCAAGGAGTCGAAAAAATTAACGTTGTGAACCGTGATGATTCGGATGCTAAGGATTCCCTTTCTTTCTCTCTATACGCCTAAGGTATGGAACTCCATGTCCCTCTTCGTGCAGGCTTGAATCTTGATGCCCACTTCTTTAAAGAGAATGCTCTAAATAAAGCTTTTGCTTTTGATGCTTGCAGGTGTCATCAGCGTCCTTGTTTGGAGATCTGCTTGTGAATCATGAGCGGTATATCTCTGCGTAACCCTTGGTTTTTTTATTCGATTCATTAGGGTTCTAATTATGCTTTATTTCATGAGCCCCTTTTTTTTTGTTTGGCGACCAATGAGAATCTTATTTTAAGAACGTATTTATTGGATTTTAGTGCTTAGACTGTGCAACTCTGGAATTTGTATGTGTTTGTTTGTTTGTTTTTTATATTATGATTATTATTATTGTAAAAGAAGGGGTTAATGAGTTTGAGCTCAATGCTTCTGGATTGTTAAGTGTTTGTGCTTATGCCTGGCTTTACATTTTGATGGATTTCATTTCATGGTTGTGAATCACTGTTAAGGTCAAAATAAATACTATTTTTCATGGTTTTTTTAAAGTAAGTTTTATGCTGTTAAAAATGAAGAATGAGTCGGCCATCTAAAACATGTCCTAATTTGGCAGATTGGTGCATGTGAAAAAAAGGATTTTTGGAACTTTTCATCTTGTCGAAAAGTTAGTTTGGCTTTCAAATTTCCAAAAATAGACCCTTGGACTCGCATGTTAAAGAGTAAAAACTCATCTGGTCGTGCTTCTGTTGGTATAAATGTAGAGCTCAGTTAACAATAAATCACATTGAATCTACATGAAATTTTAAGATGATCTTTGTGAAAATGTCAGTCTTTCTGATTATTTATAATATTTTACTCCAATATGGTCTTATATTCTTCACCATATGCTCCATAGAGATCACAACTTTTTCATTTTCGCAAAATGCTTCTTTTGTTCCTGCTTTTTAATTTTATTTTGTCAATGTGAAATTTGTACGTAGTTACAGTCCCAGTATACGAGTAACGGAGATACTTAAGGACCACGTGGTTGTTTCATCAAATAGAAATTCACTTTGTGGATTTAGAACCTTTTGCACCGGCCAAGGTGTGTGGAGACAATTTAACTATCTTCTACTTCAACTATCAAATGTGATTCCACTCATGATGCCAATTTTTATACCAACATCGCTCAAAATTTATATGCAGTACAAGGTCCCAGTTCTTTGCCATAATCCAAGGGACTCCATTTTTTTTTTTTTTGATCAATAATCAAGAAATTTTATTCATAATAATAGGCAAAGCCCAAGTACACAGGGAGCATACATGAGAAGTACCTAACTAGAGTTTACAAATGAAAGTAGAAAGTCATGGACATTTAGTCCATTACAAACAATGGCCCCCACCCAAGAAAACAATGTTTTAAAGAAAAAAACTTTCAGCTCCTCCATTGAATCCAAGGAACTCCATTTTGAGGTCAATATTATATATATGTCTATTCATAGAATTCCTATCTACTTGGAGCTTCATGCAAACACTTGTTAAAAAAAAAAGCTTCGTGCAAATATTCTCTGAATGCTTGGAGAGATAACTTTTCTGGATTCACCATTTCTGCGAATAAGAGGACTGACAATAAGAATAGATTTATATACGTTTCTTCCATGATCAATAACTGTGAGATAAATAGTTTCTCCTCTTTCTTAACTCTCTATGTTTTTATTGAACATTAGAAAGATCAGAAAATTTTAGCAAGGTGTCATTTATGATGTAAAACTTTACACCCCACATTTTTTTTTTTCGTAGCCAGGAAATTTTTTTTATTTAGGATATTTTTAAGAAGTTTTTTTTTTTTTAAATGTACCTTAGTGTTTAGGTGTTGCCTGTGTTGTTTCCATAACTAAAACATGCTACTTTGAGAAGATACAGTTTTTTTTCTACCACTTTTTGTTTTAGATTTGAGCTTGTTAAGACTATGTAAGTGTCGGTGTTAGTTAATATTTTATTTATTTTTTGATTACCCGGTGTTCGGAAACAGTGTCCCGACTAATCCCGGGAGTGCACAGGCCCTCGGCAAGGAGTTTCCCGCAATTGCATCTTGGGTAATTCAAGGGAAAAATCTCCCAGTCCAATGGCCCCTAGACATTGTCTGCACCCAAGGGGATTTGGACCTTAGACTTGGGAGGAGCATACCCCCAAGCCCAAGGTCTTTATCACTTGAGCCAACTCCTAGGGGTTTAAGTGTTAGCTAATATTGTAAGTGTCAAGATATGTTTTGGCAGGTTGGCCATGCTGAAGCCAAATTTAAGTCAATGTCCTCTCCCCAGTTACTTTTGAATAGGCTAGATAATCATGAAAATTACTTGACGCATATTTTATGGTTGCATGTTTTCAATTGAAAAGATAAATGAATTCACTGTTACTTTTGATTCACACTTCTCAAACAAGCGAAAGAGGGATTGAAACTAACGCTACGATTGGTTAGTGGGCGAGATCACTCCACTACTATTCAATATTCTATCATTATTTTTCACTACTATTTACTACTATTTGTTAGAGGACATGGTTGTAATTAGTTTAGTTTAGAAATGTATAATGGTCTTGTGTATGTGTATGTATAGTCGGTTACTTGTAAATGAACAATATAATTTATTCTCTCAATATATTCGACTACATGGTATCAAAGAGAACTGTAGTCAGTGGTGGTTGTGCGACGGAGATAGTGGTGGTTGTGGGTGTACGACGGAGTTAGTGGTGGTTGTGCGACGGAGGTGTGGTATCACCGTTGTTGTCTGTGGTGGTTAGTGGCCGGTGTCTGTGGTGGTTAGTGGCTGTTGTATGTAGTGGCGGCCGGAGCTATTTCTAGCTTTTCCGGTGACCTCAGTTGTTTTCTCCGGTAGTGGGCACCATAATCGAGACCGCCGGCGTTTTCTGTGCACACCGGTGTGTCTCCCGTCGTCATCCGCTGCCGGAATCACTGTGTATCGCCGGCGAACTCGACGTCTCGGAGTGCTTGGTTACAGGTATCGACTATCCTATCCTGGAATACATATGCCCTAATCTGGAGTAAGTTCTTATCTCTATCCAGAATAAGGTTCGTTTGGTAATAGGTATAAGGTAAAATTATTCCTGTTTAGGATAAGTTATCCTCGTTTAGGATTAGGGTTTGAAGCCGGTACCGGCGATACCCGAAACAATTCCGATACAGGCCGGTACAACCGGTTCAGATCCGGTTCAACCCGAAATATAGCGGTTCAGACCCGATACAGGCCGATTCTGAACCGATTCTTGCTTGTTTCGGCCGGTACAGACTTGTTTTGACCAATACAGATCCGAAATTTGGGGTTTAATCTGATTTTCGACCGGTACAGGCTTGTTTTTCATCCATATTTCATATTTTGTGTGGATTCTTGTTTCCAAGTTGAATTCTTGTGCTACTTTTCCTCATGACAACTAAGTTTGAGTCAATGTCTCTTGCACCAAACATTAGTATGCCTATGACTTCAGTGAAGTTGAATGGAAAAAATTATATGTTGTGGTCAAAATCAGTTGAAATGTTTCTGAAAGGCAAGGGTCTTCGTCGTACTCATTTGGTTGATCCAATGCCTGAGTCAGCTAGTTCTACATTTGCTCAGTGGGAGCAAGAAGATGCTCAAATACTGTCCCTAATGTTGACAAGTATTGAGCCTAATATTTGCAACAGTTTAATACATTTTGACACAGCTCAAGAGGTGTGGAAGCATCTCCAGCAGATGTATTTGGGTGCTGGAAACATAACTCGTATTTATGAGTTGTGTCAGCAATTCTTTGGGTTGGAACAAGGTGCTTTGGGCCTGGAAGAATATTATTCTCAAGTGATAGGCATATGTGAAGAACTCAAAATGTATCAACCTATCACTTCAGATGTTTCAAGTATGCTAAAACAACGGGAAGATTTTAATGTTGTTCGGTTTCTGGTTGGCTTAAAGCCTGAGTATGAATCAGTGCGCTCTCAAATTCTAGCAAGTCCACAGCTTCCCTCATTTCCTGATGTGTTCTCCCGACTCCAGCGAGCCACATTATCTGGACAAGGATCTCAGTTTTCTTCAGATCAGAGTAATGAGAGAACTGCTTTAGCTGCCGCCTATGTTGCTCCTGGTGGGCGTGGGGGCCGGAGTGGTAGAAGTGTACGTGGGGGCCGTGATGCTAGAGGTAATCGCACCCGAGGTCGTGAATCTCGTAAGTGCACTCATTGTGGTCGCACTAACCACTCAGTGGACTATTGTTGGGATCTCCATGGTAGACCATCTGGGTCTGCTAATCAAGCTATTTGCCAAAATAGCTTCGACTCGACTCCAGAAATGATTAGCATATCGAAGAATGAGTATGATCAGCTTTTGGGTCAAACACGAGCGACTTCATCTTCCATAGCTACTCGTGCCGATTCAGGTACAGCGTTCGCATGTCTTATCTCATCTACTCCAGATCCATGGATCATCGATTCAGGAGCTAACGAACATTTGACTGGTTTGTCTTATTCCTTATCTGAGTTAGATACTTTGACATCTCCAAAAAGTGTTACTCTTGCTAATGGCTCTCTTGCTAAAGTTACAGGCATTGGATCCACTAAGCTCACTGATTCTATATCCTTGTCATCTGTTCTATATGCTCCTAGTTTTCCTTTTAGTTTGTTGTCCATTAGTAAAATTACTCAAACTCTACAATGTTCTGTGACATTTTATCCCTCTGTGTGTATCTTTCAGGATCTCAAGACGGGGAAGAAGATTGGTACGGGGCATGAAGCTGGTGGCCTGTATTACCTTGATGGCAAACAGTCACCTACTCGAGCCCTCACATCCTCGTCATCTGCTTTTGAATGGCATTGTCGCCTTGGACACCCATCTCTTTCTCTTTTGAAACATCAAGTTAGGAACATTGAAAATGTATCTTCTTTTCCTTGTGAAGCATGTCAGCTTAGTAAACACCATCGTGTGTCTTTTGTACCTCGAGTTGATAATCGAGCATCTACTTCTTTTGAATTGGTTCACTCTGATATATGGGGACCAATCAACATTGTATCAAACAAGTTTCAGTATTTTGTTACATTTGTTGATGACTATTCTCGTATGACATGGTTGTTTTTGATGAAGGCAAGATCTGAATTTCTTTCCATATTCAAAGTCTTTCGAAAAGAAATTAAGACTCAATTTAGACAAAAAGTTCAAGTGTTGCGTTCTGACAATGCTAAAGAATATCAATCGAGTGCCTTTGCTACTTACTTAAGTAATAAAGGAATTGTTCATCAAACTTCATGCGCTTATACACCCCAACAGAATGGGGTGGCTGAACGCAAAAATCGTCATTTGTTAGATATAACCCGAGCACTCTTACTGCACATGCATGTTCCTAAACGTTTTTGGAGTGATGGTGTTCTTACTGCGTGTCACCTTATTAACCGTATGCCTTCATCAGTCCTCGATGGTTCCTCTCCCTTTTCCATCTTGTTCCCTTCTTCTCCACCATTTTCTCTCCCTCCAAAAATCTTTGGGTGTGTTTGCTATGTTCATAACCTTGGTCCAGGCTTTGATAAGCTTGATCCACGTGCTACCAAATGTTTCTTTGTTGATTATTCCTGGACTCAAAAAGGATATCGATGCTATAGTCCTACTCTTAGACGTTACTTCACTAGTGCTGATGTCACCTTCTTTGAGTCCATACCCTATTTCTCGGCAACATCTGCAGCTGTTGAGTGTGATCCTCTACCATTACCTACTCTTACTCTTTCTCCTGCACACTCACCCACTCTTACCCAATCCTCCTCTGTTCCTTCTGTTGTTCCTTTGCAGGTGTACTCTCGTCGCGTGCGGCCTCCGGTTCCCATGCCTCCACCAACCTCGTCTCCATCTTCAGATCCTGAGTCACCTAGTACTTCAGACTCTCCACCTATTGCTCTTCGAAAAGGTACTCGTTCTTGTGTTACTCGACATCCAATTACCCAATATGTCTCTTGTCATGCCTTATCTCCATCTTTTCATGCTTTACTTCTCAACTTTCAAAATCTTCTGTTCCTAAGACAGTTCAGGATGCTTTATCTGATTCGGAATGGAGGATAGCTATGAAAAATGAAATGGATGCTCTTCATAATAATGGGACATGGGATCTTGTTCCTCTACCACCTGGTAAACATTCTGTTGGTTGTAGATGGGTATATACAATCAAATTCCATCCTGATGGTTCTGTTGAACGTCTGAAAGCCCGCTTGGTTGCTAAGGGTTACACTCAAACTTATGGCATTGATTATGACAAGACTTTTTCCCCGGTTGCCAAAATTTCTTCTATTCGAGTATTGATCTCTCTTGCTGCTAACTTGGATTGGCCTTTATTTCAATTAGATGTTAAAAATGCATTCCTACATGGCGACTTAAATGAGGAAGTGTATATGGAGCAACCACCTGGGTTTGTTGCTCAGGGGGAGTATCGAGGTACTGTGTGCAAGTTAAAAAAGGCATTATATGGTTTGAAACAATCTCCTCGAGCATGGTTTGGGAGGTTCTCTGATTCTGTATTAGCATTTGGTCTGCATAGATGCCAAACAGATCACTCAGTATTTCACCTACACAGTGATGCAGGTCATATCTTGTTGGTTGTATATGTTGATGACATTGTAATTACTGGGAGTGACTCAACTGGAATTGCTAGGCTGAAGCAATTTTTACATGATCAGTTTCAGACAAAAGACTTAGGCAAACTCAGGTACTTTCTTGGAATTGAAGTTGGTAGATCAAAAAAAGGCATTAACCTATCTCAGAGAAAATATGTACTTGATATTTTGGAAGAAACTGGCATGTTAGGTGCACGACCTATTGACACTCCTATGGACCCAAACCGTAAACTCTTGAAAGATGAAGGGGAGTTGTTTGGAGATCTAGGTCGGTATCAAAGACTTGTTGGAAAATTGAATTATCTTACTATCACTAGACCTGATATCTCTTATGCAGTGAGTGTAGTGAGCCAATTTCTACAAAAGCCCAGGGTCTCACATTGGGATTCTGTAATCCATATTCTTCGTTATCTTAAACGAGCTCCTGGTCTGGGACTATTATATAGACCGAATGGACACCTTAGAATTGAAGCCTTTTCAGATGCTGATTGGGCTGGATCTCCTTCAGATAGAAGATCGACTACTGGATATTGTACATTTGTAGGAGGTAACTTGGTTTCATGGAAGAGTAAGAAACAAACAGTCGTAGCTCGGTCTAGTGCAGAAGCTGAATACAGAGCAATGGCTCATACGACTAGTGAGATGACATGGTTGCAACACTTTCTTCAGGAGATTGAGTTTCCAGCTCCTGTTCCTCTTCAGTTACTTTGTGATAACCAAGCTGCAGTGCATATTGCGTCTAATCCTGTATTCCATGAGAGGACTAAACACATTGAGATTGATTGTCACTTCATTCGAGATAAGATACTAAGTGGTGACATTTCTACACCCTTTGTGAAGTCTGCTGATCAACTTGCAGATATGTTTACTAAACCACTGTGTTATAGTCGGTTAAAGCTTATTTGTTCCAAGCTAGGTTTATATGATATATATGCCCCAGCTTGAGGGGGAGTGTTAGAGGACATGGTTGTAATTAGTTTAGTTTAGAAATGTATAATGGTCTTGTGTATGTGTATGTATAGTCGGTTACTTGTAAATGAACAATATAATTTATTCTCTCAATATATTCGACTACACTATTCAATATTTTTTCATTATTTTTTCACCACCTTTTCAGTACTATTCACAGATCATCTGAGATCACCTCATTATCCAAACGTAGCCTAAATCCCTAACTTCCAACAATACACCTCCCCCTCTTTTTTTTTTGATAAGTAATACACCTCTCTCTCTCTCTCTCTCTATATATATATATATATTCCATGTTTACTGGGGAAACGGTGGTTGAAAATCATACATTGTGATTGGATCTCATAGATAACGTTGAATCTGACTTGACAGGTGGTATGGCTTGCAGCTTTCACTTTCAAATAATAAGTTTAGAAGAGAAGTATTTTTTTTGGATTTACATTAATTATACAACAAATAATATGCAAAACACGAAATGTGAGATGATGTACTTGAGTTAAGAGAACTTTGGCACTTATGCTAGGACTGGTTAACCCTAAAGCCATCTCAGTGGCTTGGATAATAGTTTGGAGTTATTTCAATCCCCTCACTTTTCCCATCAATGGCTCTTATTATTCAAACTCATTTGCCTCATTATCAACATTGGATTCTGCCCCATGCAATTGTCATCTACTCAGATTGAAGACCTCCTCAGGACTCCTTTGGCATCAATATTGATGTGAGAGTAACAATTTATCTTTTCTTAATAGCCTATTAAAAGTTAAAAGTTGAATGAAGCTAAGGGAAGTTATGAAAACTTGTTACGTTAATAAAGCATAGATCTGCTTCAGATAGAAGTTGCCTCTATTGCCTACTGCATGTGCTGTTCTCTTGGCCTAACGGGATACATGATCATTAGATGCTATAGGGTGCCAACTTAGTTTTGTAGCTTCTAAATCGATCAGTTTTACTTTTTGTTTTTCAATCCCCAAACATAGAGGCATACTACTTGTTTATTTTTGTTTTTTCTTTTTCTTGTTAATATTTGTCTTGAATATGTCCCTAGACTATGCATAGGTGCTGCTCTCGCATATGTCCCATGTACTTGGGTTTTGCCTATTTTCTATCATCAATGAAATTCTTATTTACTGATCAATTTTTTGTCTTTTTAGTGAATTATTCTTCAGCATTTCCCATATGCTCTCCTATTTGTGGACTTGGAAATTGCATCGGGTCTAGTTTCTTGCCATCATTGGCCCTCGATGCAATCCATTTTCCAAGCTGGATTCTGTACTACTTGATTTATCAGAAATGAATAACTGGAAATGGGTTGTAGTCTGAAACTTTTGTCTGCCATGTTAGATTTGTCAACTAAGAAGTGTGTGCCATGCACCTCAGAGGACCTGCAACCCATGACCGAGGAAGCAGCAAATGAGCTAATTCGACAGGTTTGCATTTAAATACATGTTGCCTTTCACCATAATGATATAAAGTCACGCTTATTATTGCGCTGCATTGTTTAGGTAGCCGGATGGAATTTGGTCAATGAAGGTGGCAAGCTGAAGCTGAATCGGTCATGGAGAGTGAAGAGTTTTACCAAAGGATTGGAATTATTTACACGCGTAGCTGCGGTTGCAGAAGCAGAAGGTATCTTACATTTGGTTAACAAGTTTTTGAATTATGTATAATGCTATCCATTGGATTACCTGGAAGCTGGCATTTATGCTGTTAATGATCCGTAATATATGTTGAATACAGGTCATCATCCAGATCTTCATCTTGTTGGATGGAACAATGTAACAATCGAAATATGGACACATGCAGTTGGTAAGAGATAACCACTAATGCATCAGTGTTTAGCTATAATAAGATTCTTTCTAACCAGACTTAGAAGTGGCTAACTTCAACTTATCTTCACTGTAAAAAATGTTTAGTTGAGGTTTTAGTCCTGGTGTCAATGACCTGTGTCAGACATCAATTTTTGAAAATGGATTCTTCTTCCTCGTGTTTGTATATGGATTATTACTTATCCTTCAGTTCAGGGCATTTTTTACCTACATGAATTTGACCCCCTCAATACTGAACTCACCATTTCCCCTGACCGTCAGTGATAGAGCCTGCTAGATATCACTCGAATGAGGCATTGAAACTTTAAGTGATTCTTTCTCTAGTTCCAGATATTTAATATTCTTTCTTTTTCTTTTTTTGCATATGTTTACTTTTCTGTACACGGGTTATTTTTTTGACATGTTTTGCATTTGCGCAGGTGGACTTACTGAAAATGACTTCATACTTGCTGCGAAGATAAGTGGACTTAACATACAAAGCCTGTTGAGGCGAAAAGCTTCCGATTAAACTGCTAGCATAAACATGATGTGGAGACGTTGCAAGTAAGCTCTGTTGATGTGCCATGACTGCTTACTTTCTGGTAGACATTCTGATTTGAAATGGACTACCTTAGAGTTGCTTTTGTTTGTTGAGAATTTCAGGATGTGACATAGCTGTGCGTCCAGATGATAGAAACTTGATCAGTTTTGTTCTCTATTTTGCACTATTCTGTAGACCTTCCCTACACAGCATTTCCTGTTAATGGAGTGTATATTGAGTGTGTTTGAAGGCTTCATAGTTAAATCGTATTTCCATTTAATTTCCAGGATATGAGGAGCATCTTCATACTCTATCTGGTCAATGTCATTTCGACTCAAAACCATATGCAACCAAGTCTACCCAGTATAGAATAAATCCCGTTGAAACCTCCCCAAAGTTGCAAATTCTCGTATGATTTCTTCTGTCTGTTGATTTGTCAATTATTACAACGAAAAATACTAGAGGCAGTTGGCTGGTGCAAGCGCTGGGCAAACGGTGCTGACATGGAAAATTAAAAACGACGCCGTTTTGATTTTATTAAGTTTCCCTCTCCTCCTATCCAAGTTTCGAATCCTCTTCTATGTTTCTCCTTCCCTGAGACCTCTCTGTGCTTTTCGACCCCTCTCTCCCTTGCTCTCATTAGCTGCCCCTACCATCCATCCTCACTATTTTTCTTAGACCCTCAAGAAATTTCTTCTCTCCCTCAAAGCCCCTTCCTTCCTTCCTTCCTTCCTCTTTGGGAATAGCGACCATGACCTCAATATCAGACCTAGCCAGAGCGCTCATTGTAGACTGCTCTGCATCAAACAGCTTCACCTTCTTAATCCCATTGTCTTTCAACATCTTAACCACTGTGTTTGGAGGCAACTTGTGGGTTGCCATGGTACCCCAATTCACACCAAGACCTTCAACACAAACATAAACACAATCGAGGAGCCACACAACAAAAACCCACAGCCTCTCCAAGCTCCCACCGTTTCTTAGGGGGAAATTGCCATGAAAATTATGGGTTTTTCAGGGCAAAGAGACAGAAAGTCTTTTTTTTTTTTTTTTTTGAATCAATACTAAAGCAATTGTTCGTTTTTCTTTACAAAGATAGGGGAAAAAGCAACAATTTTTTGCAAATGGGTTCAAGGAATTAGAGAAAATCCAACGATTTTCCAGCAAGTGAGAGAAAAGGAATCCAATATGTATCAAAAGCAGCACAAATATATTTCACAAAGAAAATAATTAAAATATCGAATAAAATTAAGGTTTTGCGAAAAGCATGAATGGGGCAAAGGTTTTCATCTCTATTTTTGTATTCGTCTTCTTTTCAATTTTTTTTTTTTAAATATAAGCTTACGTGGGTCAGTCGACTGCACAATGTCTACATAAGACGACTGTGCATAGAAGAACTGTTATTACAATACGAGTTGGTAGATTATCTTTAATGGGTTTCCCGAACCCAAAAAAAATCTCTCAGAATTCAATTTATGTACGTTATCCATGTAGTGTTGTTTATAACTAGAAATAAAATTTTCATCAACTCACACGGTATTGTGCCCACACAATTTCTATGGTTGGGGGAAGCAAGTTTGACATGTTTGTTCACCTGGACTTCGGGTCACCCTCTCGCTCGATTATGAGAAATGCAAGATACAAATGAGTTTTATAAAAATAAATTTACAAACTAACATAATTTGATGTGATATGTCAAGTCTATTTTGCAGTAGAAAGAATTTTATAATCTGAAGTATTATATCAAATTACATCAATTTTTTAGTTTACTTTTGTAAGACTTGTGACTTGGTGTAATATATCGTATCTATTTTATAGTAAAAAAGAATTTTACTATCTGACGTACTATATTAAGCTACATCAGTTTGTGAGTTTACTTTTATAAAAAAAAATTTTGTATAACATGTCTCTTCGATTTTTTTTCTTTCTTCCTTTTTATCAATGGTCACCCTTTCGATTTTGGGAAAAATAAGCACAAGTGAAGTGCTTAAAACTATTTGATAAAGAAAAATATTCGAGAGTTTCATTTTTCACTTTGCATTAATCTTTTTTTTTCCCTCTCAAATTGTCAATGGATACATTAAAACTAAATCAAGATACAAGGGATCCACCTAAAATCAGTTTGTAATATCAAAAACGAAAGAAGAGATAGACAGTGTCCACTTAGCCAAGTTGGGGAGTTAGCCGAGTGGGTATCTTCTAGGCAGTCTATGGACAGAAAGAGGGATTACAAGAATGTCAATAATAAATCTCTTATCACCCTAAGAGGCCTGTAATCCGACCAATCCACTCTGAGCGTGACTACCCGACCCGTTAGGGTTGGTTTAGGTCGAGATCCGTTTTTTATTTATTTCTTGGGTTCCTTAAGCATCCAATGAAAATGGGGACAATTTATAACATTATTAAGCAATCAATGCTCTTAGCTTTAATAAAACAAATAAGCTCAATTACAATAAAATAAACATAAATTAGCTAAAAAACAAGTGGTCTTGAACTATGTATAATAGCCATGCACGATGCACCTAAGGAAAACACATCGGAAAACTTGCATGATACTGAACAAGCGTTTAATTCCTAGCTATGAATCAAATACCAAATGGATTCTGCACTTTTCAAACACTGGGACCCATAAATGCTATGCTATTATGATCAACGACCATTATATAAAGCCAAATGAAAATGCTATGCTATGCTCTCTCCTGTGCTGCATCAGATGATCAGTAACAGCGCCACAAGATCACTGCCTGCAACAGTTTCCCAAATATCACCTAGACTTCCGGTCTCCTTGGTGAATCCTACAGCACAAGCTTGAGCAAATGATCAAGAGCCCTTCCTCAGTCCAATCTGCATTACAAAAAGCACCCTTACAAAAATAAGTGAGAGGAACGTAATTAAAGGAAGTTAATCCTCAATGAATAACAACACTTCAAAACATGAGGCAGTAGGCTATGATAACTAGACTATCAAGATTTAAACTGAATGTGGTGTTGCATGTGTAAAATAGAATAAGTTACGCGAAGGAAGGCTCGAGACTTGAAAACCAAAGAATGGCTAGACTATGATGCCATGATGGCAAACTATTACTACCAAAAGCATGAGCTGTTAGGAAGTGAGAACGTAAGTGTTAGAATATTTTCAAAATATGGGCTTCATTTGATTGAATATTTTATGTTTTATAAAAATGGGTTAGATATATAGCTCATAATGGTACTTTGGTTAAACCCAATATGTTGAGTGAGCATTTGGGGTTTTTGCACCTTAGTAATATATGATTATATCCTATTTAATGTGGTAAATTACGTATGTAGGCCAGGAAGCTTAAATTAGGTTTTATTCTGAAAATTTCCTAAACCCTACTGGAAAGCTTAAGAGTTTTTTGTTTTGGAAACTTGAGTCTCTAATGGGAGAACTCCCTAAGTTTTCTATATATGGCTAGGTCCCCTCTCCTCTCCATATGTATCTATTGGTTTGCCCATTGAAGGCTAATACTTTTGTAAGGAGCAAGGAGGGGAAGATTTGACTGCTAATATTTGTGGAGTATCAAGATTTGCTTTCAAGATGTCTTCCACGGGTATATTTTCTAAACTGTGATTTGAGGGTTGTGATTTTGTTCTTAGTATGATTTATATTATATACAACAGTAAGTGCACACACATAGCACTGATAGCTATGCTCCTGTAAGTTAGTGTTATTTGATATGGTTGCTAATTAGGTGCCTGGTTGTTGATCAACCCATTGACAACTCCTATGGGTGTTAGGCAAAGCATATGACTTACATTGCTGAATAGAAGATGAAGCCTCTTCCGCTCTCCCACTATGTTGCCTAACTAACCATCTAGATCTTTACTACCCTGCTTCATTTGTAAACTTCTTCAACTTTGATGCCATAGATATTCTCCGAGAGAAGGGGTCAGTGGAAAGCAGCAACGCAGTCTCAAGAATTCTTCAGAACTCTTCAAAGATATTACAGCAATGCCTATATGGATGCAGACAACAAGATACAAGTTGGGTTGCTTATTCCTTGTTATTGATCGATTGCTACCACTTTTGAAAGAATAAATGTTTGCATTTTGTATTACATTCATTCCTTTTTCAAATAATTTGCACAGATTGTTGGGTCACATGGATTACAAAAAAATACAAAACCTAACAAAAATATGAGCTGTTTGTTGCAGATGTAATACGGGAAAAACAATAAAAATGTGATGAATAGCAAGTCTGGCCATATCTTTTTTTCTTTTTTTCCAATTAAATCACAGCTCCATGGGACGCAAAATGTAAAACCACTACTCAACTAGGGGAATCAAGACTGAAACAAATAGGAAAAATCCATGCAGGACTGTGACAAAATTCGGAGGAAATGGCTTACCACACTGTCAATTGAAACACCCAACATTTTTGTGTTTAGACTTGATGCTTGCCGCTTGGTAAGCCTTCTCCGAATGGCCCTACTTTTTAGGGGTGTAAAAAAAATAAAATAATAATAATAATTGGTTGAATCGTACCAGACCGAACCGAGCCATTGGTGGGTTCGATCCGGTTTGTTAGTGGTCTAGTGTAGTACTAGTTCTTAAGAACCAAAACCGGTCCTAAATCGGTGCAGTACCGGTTTTCATATTTTGAAAACCAGTTTAAACCAAACTGGATTGATATATATATATTTATAATTTTTTATATTATATAATATTATATATTATATACTAAATTGCTAATTAATATGGACGTAACCCGTTCTTTTTTGGAGCACATAGACGATTACAGATGCATCATTAAACATTTTGCGAAGCGTGAAACCCCGGAATGGAATCATTGCAGAAGAAAGGTATAATGGTTGGGGACCGGAACATGATTAAGTCCTTAATAAGCATGCAGATGAGTCTTTGCTACCAGCCCCAATCCTTTGGTTTTTGGATTGGAATAAGGAGTTCATGTTCATACTGACGCATCACTTTATGCCATTGGATGTATGTTTGCGCAGGAAGGGCCGCTGGATTACCCCATCTACTTTGCAAGTAGACGACTTTCCGCTTGGAAATTATACAACCACCGAACCTTCTTTCTCATGATCTAACCCACACTTAAGACCCAAGATTGAGCAGCTCTAGTTCAAACTATTTTCTGTCAATTCAGATGTCCCAAGATTGTCTCATTTCTATTTAAAAAAAAAATGTCTTGAATCATTCGATATAAGGGATTCACTTCAAAGAGGCATAGGAACAATATCCCGAAACTGAAGATGAGACAGAAAGCTGCCATACGAGATTAGAGAATAGAAAGAAAGGAACTGTCTGAAAGTTTGTCCCTTTAAAGCCAACTTCGTCTCTGAACTCAAGCCTTCCCTTTACTCCAATTGGCCTTCTCTTATTCCCCTGACCCCTATCTACTTTGGCTAATAATCTTCTTTCTCTGGTCATTGGTCCAAGGTCAGCTCTTGTCTATGGAACTGAGCTCTTCTCTTGGGGCACTAGTCTCTCTCTTCTCCTTATCTATGTTATAGCATTGTATTAGGAATTAAAAGCACACCCCTAAGCCAGAAAGCGGTAAAAATGAGAGCGCTCCTGCATTATACGGCTTTTTGGCATCGCCTTATCTTGCTGGAGGTAGATTTTCTAAAATAAGTGGTAAATTACTCGGATTGGTTCTCGCGTCCCTGTGCCCAAAAGGATGGACGAGTTCGGCGCAAGTGTTCATTGATCGGGTGGATCAATATGTTCCGTGGGTGAGACGAGGTGTAGCACAATCTGGTTAGCACATCTGTTTTGGGTATAGAGGGCCATAGGTTCGAATCCCTGTCACCTTGATGTGGTATTCTCAAGGGCCGAACTGCAAAGCCCAGTAGCCTCTATCTGTAGTCAGGAAGGCAGATGAAAGCGCACTTTTAAAAACTATAATGAAAAACCAAATTATGTATCTACTTATCGTATTTTTGCCCATGCTCGGTAGTTCTGTAGCAGGTTTTTTTGAATGTTTTATAACTACTTCAGTGCTATCTTTATAACATGAAATTTTAATCTTATTATTCAAGTCTATTAATCTTATAACATAAAATTAATATAACGTGTGATATAACAAAAAAATAATCTTATAATTTTTAATATAACATTTGATATAATATATCAATTTGAATCTTATAATAAAAAATTATATAACATAAATATTAAATTATTAATATAAACTTACATCAAGGATAAATACATTTTTTGCATAATAAATTACAATATATATTCTTTTTCTAAATAAATTTTTATACATTTGATCATATATATTCATATAAAAAGTCTAAAACTTATATAGACTATCATTAAATTCAATACTATACTAGTATGTATTAATTATCATAAAATAATGTACTTATACTATAATATAATTAGACTAATAGTTAAGTATATGTAAATATCATATTATTACTAACATATATAATTCGTAAAACTGAAAATAACCAAACCAGACCGAACTGAAATCGGAAGAACTGAAAATTCTGGTTTCAATAGTGAATCGATCTGATATCGATTCTTAAAATTTTCAAACCGGTGTATACCGATTCGATTATAAAAAATATACAAAATCAGATCGAACCGGACCAGTTACAACCCTACTACTTTTCTTGGGATGTAGACAAGATGTAGATTGGAGGCAGATTAAGAAGCAGCTGGTGAGTTGGTGACCTTGGCAGCATGTAGGAAGGCAGCAGGTGAGCGGTGAGTTAGACTTAGAAGGCTAGGGTTCTCATCAGTGGTACTTGGAGTCTTGGAGGCTAGGGTTTAGAACTGAAGTTTGAAGGTAAGAACAAATTTATAAGTTTAACACTTGAAATCCAAACCCGTCACTTATCGGGTTGGTGAACCGATCATTTAAGAACCCAACATATGCCAGTTTAGGTTAGGTCGGGTCACTCGTGCCACTAGATTTACTGGGTCATATGCACAGGCCTAAGTACAGATAGTGAGAATTTATCAATGATCCTTAACTTGCATGGACTATGCAAGTGAACTTGTTGCATTGGCCTCTCCAAGTAGTAAAGATAGCAAAGAAGAAAATATCTGTTTATAAGGATATTTCTTTGACCAATTTTGCTAAGTACCTGCACCCTTGCAAAGGCACCACGTACTCTACTGACATGGCGGAGTACCACATCATCTTAAAAAAAAGAAAAAAGAACTAGAATGGGAAAATACAAAGAAAGAGAACGAGGATCTCATCTATGCTATTCCAATTCGAGCAAAATAGCAGTTCGTGTTGAAGTAAAATGGGAGTGTGTTATGTTATTCTAGATTGCCTCAAAACCTAAAAAGTAAGCTCACTCTATTTTTTTGTTCCTCCTCTTTGTCGCCCGATTCAAGTAAAACCGAGATTGTGAGTGTGTTCATGGCGTGAACGGCTTGCTTCATGTTTACTTTTTGAGAAATTCCATATTTTTTTTTTCTTTTCATTTCATGTAGCATGGCCCGATTTAAGATTTAAGAATTTTCTTTTGGTTCCATTTTATTTGAATGTTGTCCTTTGGATTTACATTTAGATTTTGGAGAAAGTTGAAGATCTGTGAAGATTGACATGTTTCTCATCGGCAACAATTGGGTTTGAATGATTTTTTTTTTCTAAATGGCGGCATCTGTGATAATTGGTGAAGAACCTTGCTCTTGGACACTGTGGAGGATTCTCTTGTTATTTGTTGGTAGTTGTGGCATTCATGGCAACGAGTTATGTTGCAGCCACATGGTTGGTAATGCCAAAAAGAAAAATCTAAATGTAGTCGATTTGGGGGATGAACCACACACCAACCATCCATTTGGATGTTAAATGAAACAGTTTGTTTTATTTTACTTCAATTGACTGAGTTTTGAGCGAGAAGGGGATTTAAATGAAATGGGAGTGAGATCTGATAGAACAAAGGGATTTTAATGAAACAATTCATTTTGGGGGTGGTGAGCTGAAACGGTGCGTTTCATTCGATTGACTCTTCCTTCTCTTCTCTTCTCCATGTTCATTCTCTCTTTCCATTCTCCTCCATTTTCTTCTCTTCTCCCTATAGATTCTCGTTCTCTCCTCCACCTAAATCCATCATGCTTTCTATTTTTCGTTCTGAACCCTAACCTTTACCCGTCATCCTCTTCTTCTTTCGTTTAACCCCTATTTTTTTTTTTGAATCCTAATCCTAACCTCCTACAAATCCCTCTTCTCTGTGATTTGTCATCGAGGCTAATGTTTATTCATTCTCAATCACCGGTCTCTCTCTCTCTCTTTGTGATTTTCAATAAATTTAGGTTGATTAAGTTTATGTTGCGGATATATTTTGATTTTGTTGTTTTCAAATGTTAGGTTTTGAATTTAGGTTTTTGACCTAGTATGTGAAACTTAGGTTTTTAATTCCTACTTTTGAGATGAATACCAGATTAACAAGTTCTACTGTCTTGGTACAAGTTTGTATTTCTTATTTACTAAAAAAATTAAAGATTGTTTATCAGTTTCATTTGTCTCGCCATAGTTAAAATGTTAAGTACTGCATCTAGAATAACCTTAAAACAACTTAGAATATTAACTAGTAAAGCTCTAAAGGTGCAAAAATTAAGCTCTTATATTTGGTTTGAACTTATCTTAATCCCAAAATGTGTTCGTTGGTTTAGTAGATGATGTTGCAATGTTGTTTGCATTATATTAGAATGTGCCTGTTTTTCTTGGGTCATATTAGAATGCGCCTGCTAAATTTATTAAACGAAAATTATTATTTGTGTCTAAGTGAGTTCGTGATTTTCAACATTCAGTTGAGCATCTTGATCTCCTCTTCCCTCACTCTGTTTTATTTCTATGTTAGTAATGGGAAATCTTACATATTTTGTTTGAGTAGAGAAATGCACCAAGAGCTTTTGATATGGTGTGCCAAAATAACTTTGGCAATCAAATGTAATTTATAGGCTTTCTAAATAAATTTTATGAATCCATTGGTTAGGAAACTAAAAAGCCATGCATTGAGAGAACAACATATTGTTTTGGCACATTATATCAAAAGCATATTGAGAGAACAACGGGAGAATGAGCCATAATTTTCATGCTAAACATATTGAATGAAATAAGATCAACAAAGTGTAAGGTAGAGATTAAATAGGGAATTAAAAAGATGGTAGCCACTGGGTTCTCTACTTTTACTCATCAACTGGATTTTTTCCAACTACATTGACTTATAGCCACGGTTGTGTCCCAAGCAAGCTATCCGGCTAGGTTCCATCCACCCCAAGTTGCATATGTGAACATAATATAATAGTTAAAAACAAATCCACATGTAACAAAATCAATCACTTTAGAGAGAGTGATGAAGTTAAAAAAGATTAATTACACTTTCTTAAGTCTTAATCACCACAAAGCCAAACTGGGTTCCACTAAAGTCTAATAGTTTGGTAGTGTTTTGGGATGGCTAACAATACATAAAAAATATTAGATCAAAGTAATCCGTAGATCAAAAAGTCAGAATCATATAATTTGCCCTAACATTAATGACACAATATAATTTAAAGACAGTAAGAGGTATGTAAGCTGAACGAAACACTCTCTTGAGTCCCAACAATTGTTTGCCTAAATAAATTCCTGCACGTATCAACAATTTCACTATCTCTTCCATGCGGCTACAAATCAATAAAAAATAAAATTACGTCTAACAAATAATTACACAATATAAAGCTCACATATTCAGAATGGAGCACTAAGTTTACTTGTTTATGTTTTTCTTTCTGAGCAGCCTTCTTCATCGTCGATTTGACTCTCCCAATCATTGATTTTTTTTTTAGAGATGGCAATCTGCCTTTGCCTTTCACTACAAGTGGACTCAGTACTTTCTTCGAACTCCCAGCCGTAGTTGTATCGACAATTGCAACTGCAACGTTGGAACAGTAGACGTCATTCATTACATATAACTTAGCTATCATATCTTCAACATGCTCATCACATGAAACTACATTTATGGCAACGTCATAGCATATCTTGATGATACATGAATATCTGCTCACTTTTGACCTCGCATCAACTATGTCATAACTACTTCGTATAGGAGTGTATGTCCTTTTTATGTCTCTTCTTCATCGATCTAATATGTTCTTTTCTGGCACCGAACGAAATTTTTTAACTCTTATAATGGCTAATTCATGTCTGTACAATATCCCTCTCATCTCAAACAAGGCGCATGAACACTTCACCCTGCATTCAACCTCATTAAAGTACATCGACTGGGTTACCTCCTTGATGAGATCATCAACATGGACTTCATCTTCTATATGGTACATTGCAATTACATCATCCTTCCAGTATATAGTTGGAAGACAACCAAGCATCCCATTACTTCTTTCTGAACTTCTCTAAATTTAGAGTTAGTGTATATATCCTGAAATATCTTTTCAAGTGGAGAAACAAAAATGACAGGAATTGTGACATTGAATGAGTCAAAGTTCGTCCCATTTTCATTTTCAATCTTATTTTTCAACGCATTATCGAACTGATCGACCAACTCATTTAAATTTGTCCTAGCATGAACATACCCAACAAAGAAAGTATTTATGCTCTCGCTTCGTTGGGTTGTACTCATTCTAACCTAGAAAATTTCTTTCAGGAATATTGGTGCCCAATATGTACGTTCAGCGTATAAACTTTGCAACCAAGCATTCTCCTGCAAGTTGTGCATCGTAATTAACACTTTCTAACATTTCTCAAACTCCTCTATTGTTTGAGAGTCATATACACAATTTAGCAATTGACTTTTCAACCCAGTTTTGTATGCACTATGTGAATGGAGTTTCTCAAGTACTTTTTTCAATGTGTCATAAGCAAAATTTGTGACGGCTATATGGAAAGACGAGTGCAATCACATTTTTCATCACTCTATCTTAATCTATGAAAATAACTTTCGGAGCTTTATCATCCATACAGTTCAAAAAAGTCTGAAACAACCATGTAAATGTTTATGTATTCTCACTAGAAATGAATCTTGTCCCTAAAAGGATTGACTAGTTATGGTGGTTTACACCAACAAACGATGCAAACATCCCATATTTATTTGTCAAATATGTGGGGTCGAATATGATGCATCACCAAAATGTTTGTAGGTTGCCCTACTTCATGCATCTGCCTAGAAAACATTCTTCAACCTCCTATCATCATCCATATCCATTAGTGAAAAGAATCCATCATTTATGTATTGCATCTTAGCAAAATATTCAAAGAGGGCTCCAATGCCACCTTTCCCAAGCCGAAGGTGGTGTGCCTTGTCAATGTAATTACCACAATCTTTTTCATTAAATGACAAGTTCTCAAACCCACCAGCTTCTTGCACAAGCGAGGCGAAACTGTTGTTCATTCTGATGCCAGTCTGATCATTTGTATCTAACACTCTCTTAGCAGACTTGCTCACTTCTTTATTACAATGAAAGAACCTCGACTTTTGTGGACTTAGGCCATGATTGTGGGAATTGTGAACAGTTAATACTTTCAACAACCATTCAATGAATGTAACATTTATCTTTGCCTTGCAGTTTGTCTTTGATGTTGGATGTGGCCTCGCAACATTTGATGTTTCGTTCCGTGTCTTCCCACCATGAGCACAACCCAACGTGACATATCTAAGCCTCCCATCCTCAACATATTACTCCTTTCTGTCATTATCCCAAAACCGTATTGTTTCCCATATCTTTTATAATAAGAAACTAACTCTTATTCGAATTTAAACATTATCCCTAATTTCGGCTCCTCAATGGTATCGACCCTCTTAGTATGCACTGTATTTTATGTCCTGGACTCATCATCATATTTGGATTTAGAGGGCGTAGATGGGGTTTTAGCCTCCTTGAAGTCAGGCGTAGATTTTTGAATTTCTTCCACATGGTTTGAGCTTGTAGGGTTTAAAATCCTCAGAGAGCTAACTAATGATTGAAATTCCAATAGAAGATTTTCATGCATAATACAATAATAAAAATTCATATTTAAATCAATAGAAGCATTTTGAAAAATACATGCGCTACTTAAAGAATGAACTCATCACCTGACAAGCCATAGAGATGGGTTGGCATTAGGACGATGTAAAAAGGGTGGTAACCAAGTATGTGGCATTGTTGCATGGCCTCCATGCATATAGGTTGAGAAATCTGGACAAAAGGGTATTGGTATCACCTAACATATAGATCAATAATGACAATGAACTAAAGATATAGTAATAAATATAGACATTAATATAACTATGGTGTCAAATTAATATTCAAACTACATGAGTTGCTTGATTGGTTAATGGGTTTGTGCTAGGAGGTGTTGACATATATGTATAAAATCGTCTTGGTATCACCTAAGATATCAACCATGTCATGATAATGAGCAAAAAACTAAATTTTAAATAATATTTTGAATACCTGAGTTTATGGATTTGTTGATGGATATGTGGTATGAAGTGTTATAGGAGATGCGTGTTCTTTTCTTTTTCCCCGTCTAGAGAATATTTAACAATATTTTAGAACAATAAAAATCATTTACAGAAATTGAAGTCACTTGAGAAGCAAAGAGAACAGATGCCCAAACTAAAATCATTAAAATATGCTTATATTTTTTTCGTGTTAAGTCCCAAAATATTTTAGGTTACTTTTCTTCGATGCTAACACTATCTTGGATTGGTACCTTTTGACACTTTTTTCGACTCAACAAATTAAGTTATATGATCTGATCTAATTTCCAACTTATGATTTATACAAAAACTACAGAGGAAAATAATTTTGGAATATAGTTGTTAGTTCTATCATTATCCAAAGGGTATAATTGACATGCCTTCAGCACAGCTTCAACAAGAAGCACCAGCACAAATTAAAAGGCTTGAATCTCAAGAAAGTGATTTGAGAATGTATCACCAGTTTCTGTTTCTATATGATATGACTAACAAATATCACCGGAAATTTCAAGAATGATGCTTGAAGATATGTCTATAAAGACTTGGACTTGTTTTTTGTCCCATTTTGATGATAATGTATTCTCTAGTAGACAGATAGAATAAACATTATGAACAAAGTTTCCTTCAATGAACATTTGGCAAATTTTTCAATAGGTCGAGGAAAACTTCCTCCAGATTTAAAAAAAAATAATATCATAACATTTCGATCACTAGATCTGCCAATTGCATGGTAAATTGCAACGGGTTTTGCTACACAACCTCCTACTATTCATCCACACTCCACACTCCACATTTTTTAATATTTTTTTTGAATTTATTTTTTTTAAACTATTTCAAATTTTTTATTCACTATTTATATAAAAATTATTTAATAAAAAAAATTAAAAAAAAATTTAAAAAAAGATGGAATGTGGAGTGTTGAGAGGTTAGAAAGATTTATTGAAAGAAAAGTATTGATACTTGGATCGTTGTAGCGGGCTGCCCAACGGTAACACTAGTATAAATTTCTAATTTTTTTTTTCTATTATTTTCTTTCTTTAGTCATTAAAAATAATTAAAAAAATATATAACTTCATTGAAAATTTCTTTCTTAATCATTAAGTAAAAATAAATAAAATTAAAATATTTAAACAGTAACTTTTAGCATTAACATTGAGAGCTAAGTAATATTTTTCTTGATATTTTAACATTTTTATAATGATAATAATTCCCACGACAAGTAATGTATAGTGAAGACAAAAATGTCAACAACACAGGGACGTGATAGAATAAATTCAGATTATCCAACTCGAGGGGCACATGATTTCTATGAATCCTTTCTGGCTGTATAACTAGACCGCAATAGCACCTGAAAAGGCACAAGAGTGTTGATCTTCTTTTTTGTTACCCCATCCCTGTGATTTGCTTCCTTTCCCAGCTTTCTAGCATGTAATGGAATCCATACTTTTACTTCTGGACTAAGAGCACTAGCATTGGTTTGGCCAAATGCATCTCTAAATTTTAGCCAATATCATACTTTTTTACATTTGCCTATTCTATTTACATTCAATCCCCACATTGGATTAGCCATTTACTCTCTATATAATAATAAAATATTATTAAATTAATAATTTTTTTATTTAATTTATTTGTATCACATTTTATAATTCTATTAATTGAATATTAATAATAATTATATTCTAATTAAATTTATATTAAAAAATTTATATTTTTAAAAGTCATTTAATGTTGATAATAAAAAATATTGATTAAACTCATCTAAAATTCTATCTAAATTTTTTAATTACAAACCAAATAGTATTTTTATTGAAGTGAGAAACTAATATTTTAATATTTTCTTAAAGTGAGAAATTAATATTTTAATGTTTGGTGAATCAATAGTGATTCTCCATCTTTGGCCAATCACTATAGCAAAAATCTATTTTATTTTAGATTTGGCCAATCCAATGTGGAGTATTTTTAGTACATATTATCTAAATTTTAACCAATCTCTAACTTTGGCCAATCCAATGCTAATGCCCTAAGGCCACCCACATGTTGGTCAATACAACAAGTTTAACTGCTCTGAAGATCCATTTCTACATAATTGACAGGAATAACAAGAGCACTATCAAGAGATTATAACACACTGATAGCAGCACTCGGATGAAAGTTACTGATCTAGAGACAATGCTCCCGAACCATCACCTAGATGCCGATTCTGTCTGTTAGAACTCGGACACATAAAAATAGAGGGCCAAATTGAAAAATGGGTTGTGAATTTTAAGGCGATATGTTACTCAACAAACACTGAACAATTCGATGATAATGGAGCCATGCTTGGGCAAACATGACAGATCAGTGCTGTGGACAGAATGTCTTCAATTCAATTGGTATTGGCAGAGCATCAGAGTCGGATAAAATATTGAAACCAAATTCTCTCCTATGTCATCAGAAAGAGCACAGTAACTTACCACACCAGAACTCCCCTGCCTTCACCAACCGGATTCAACTTTGGTCCAAGTTCCAGCTAACGCATAAGCAGCGCCCTCAATACTCAATTGTCAGCTCACCAAAAAAACCCAGAAAACTCAATTATTTCTAACATTGAAACTACCCCCAACAAATGCTGGATCCAACCAACTTATAGTTAACATACTCCAATTTAGTTCTAAATGCACAGCAAACTCCAACCAACTATAATGCACCATAAATTTCTGACCTTGCAATCAACACAGAAAACTTTCTCTGCCTTACCCCAAAATTTCCCCTTCATTTGGACACAGGCTTCTGCAAAAGCGCAGTCAAGTAAACGTCCCCGTTCTTCGAATTGGCCTTGATCCCCGTCGCCCACTTCACCTTCTTGTACCCCAATTTCCCAATCAACGGCGCATAAAGCTTGTCAAGATCCACCCTTTTGCTAAAGAAATGATCCAGCCACAGATACCCTCCACCCCTCAACACTCTATCCACGTCGTAAAGCATGAACTCCATCGCCGTCAATGGTATCCACCTATTCACGGCGTGGCCGCACCGCACAAGATCCACCACCCCGTCGAACACCGGAAACCGCTGCTGCAGCGGCACGTGCAGCGGAACCAGGCCCCTCAGAGCCACCGCCTCGTTGTACGGAGCGCCGAGGTTCATCGTCGTTGTCACAACAGTCACATTGTAGAGCTTCATCCGCGCCGCGAAAGTCCCGGTCCCGCCACCAATGTCGAGGCCGAGACGGAGAACAGAATTAGCCGCCTTGGTAATCTGTAACAGTTGTGGGATCGGAAGGTCGAGGTCGTCCCTGTAGCTCATCAATCGGGTGGCTTCCGCAGAGAGGTCGAAACCCAGGTTTGGGTAAGAGCGCACGAGGCAGTTGAAGCTTTTGCAAGTGTATTTATCCCACACAACGTTTTGGTCCGGTATCGAAGGAGAGAACGGGTTGTGGGAAAGAGACGAGGTGGGTTTTGGTGGGGTTTTGGAGAAGCATCGGCGGCGAGGGAGTGGATGGCAGCCACGCAGGATGAGGGACTCGGCCACCTCGTCGGAGTCCTGGGGGCAGAGAGAGAATGGGGTATAATTCATATATCGGTGGAGGAGGTCTGGGTGGTAGTGGCAGGAGGTGGCGATGGGAGAGAGGAGGGAGTAGAGGAGGAGATCTGGCGGGAGGGTGGCAGAGGCAGCCGTGGGTTTGGTGGTAGGATTGGCGGTGGGTTGGAGGCGCGTGAGGCGGTTGATGGTGGCGCGTATTGTGTTGAGCTGGTGGAGAAGTCGGTCAGGGACAGGAGGTGGAGTGGGGGGCTTCTCAGATGTTTGAATTGTGGAGGAGAGATGGTAGAGGGAGAGGATGTTGGTGGCCACCATGGCTACAAGAAGCAGCAGATTCAGACTCATTGTGAACCCCATTTATTTGCCTCCCTAGTTTCAGTCTCTACAACTTTTGCTTTTAGCCTGGATCTCTGCTCTCTAGTTTGCTGGCTTTTGCCGTATCTGTATCGCTGTACACAGATTTTGCTTGCTTTTAAGCTTCACTGTTTGTTTGACTAATCAGTGAAAGTAAAGTTAAAAGCTTTTAAGATCCTATGTGGGAGAGCTTCGGGTACAAGATTCAGATGGTCTTCCTTCTCTCTGCTTCTTCTTCTCCCCTGGGCATCACGAGGGACTGTAATGACGAAGGGGGGCCATGGAATCTGGAACCTCACAAAGTTTGATGCAAATCAAGTAGATTTGGTTGGGATCTAAAGGAGGAAAGCAAGGTTGCATGGGTCGGCCATCTATTCTATTTCTGCCTTTCCTCTTTCTTTCGACTTCGGGTTGGTTCCGTAAATGTAAAAGAAAGGGAAAGAAATAAGAAGAGGCACGTGAATTAGGGACCAAAAGACCCCAACTTCTTGTTTGATAAAGGGATTCGTTCATTCAGATTGAGATTGCATATGGATGGATATATCTATGTTCAGAATGGTGGTTGAGAAAGAGGCATCCAGATCCTTGTCTGCTTTGTCTTGCTGTTGCTGTTACCCAGACAAAAGGGTTCTGAAGCATTGTTTTTTCTTTTGACAAAAAGACGTGTGTTAATGTTTGGTTCTCTCATTTTTTAAGAAAAATTTTCGAAATAAAATTCAAATTCAATTTTCAATGGTTAAAAATTATTATATTCAAATAATTATTTAAATATATCTATCTATTTTTACAAAGCAAAATATCTATATAAAAAAAAAAACTATTCAAGTTTTGATATTCACTTTCACAAAACCTAATAAACTATAAGGCTAAAACAAACTTTTGATAGAATCATAAGTTATGATGCGGTATTAAATGATAGGTTTACAAATAAAACATAATAAAAAAAATTAAAACTACAAATTACCCTTAATAATTATCTGATATCCATGTAATAAAGGACTATAGGAGACCTAAGGATTAATAATTGAGTTGAGACCATTTGGATATGGCAAGATATATTAAATTAAACTAATTTAAATATGAAAAGTATTATTCTTCATTCTAGTAATTGTCATTCACATTCATACAATGACACCACACATTTTAAATTGCTATCAATTTATTAATCGACATATGAAATTATTTATAAGTAAAACTAATAAAACTTAGGATGAAAAACATTATCACTCTTAAAATATATGATTAAAATCGATGATAAAAAAAAGGGGGGGTTGATGAGTTTGAGCTCAATCCTTGCTAGCTTCTGGAGAGTTAGGTAACATTTTATGCTTGGCTTACCATTTTGATAAAATCTTATTGCCTTGCTGTGAATCAAAAGTAATGATATATACATCACACATTTTTACATTTTTGCGACACATTTTACAATAATATTATAAGATAAGGGAATTTTTATAATGAATATTGGGGCCTCTCTCTCACTAGGAAAAAAACCGAGACCCTCTCTCTCTAGAAAACACTCGTTTTGAAGCCGAATGGGGGGGGAGCTTCGGCTCCTTTCCCCCTCCCTCCCTCCTCCTCTTTGCAGCTGTTTCTGTGTTTTTTTGTGTGTCTTTCTTTGTGTTTTACAGGTCTTTTACGGTGAACCGCCGATCTAGGACTTCCCGGCGAGCTCAGGCCAGAACGCGCCACGCCATGGTGTTACCCAGCTGCCGATCTCCATAACCACGGATCGCGGCGTCAAACGGAGCAGCGAGTGGCCCGCACGCGCGGGTCGAAGCTCCCGGAGTTCTCGGGCGCGTGGCTTCCACGAGCCACCGGGGACCCCTCTGACGTCGTCACGCGCGGTTTTTCTGGAATCCGCGAGTCCGGCACTTCCAAGATTGCTCACTGGTTCCCGCCCAGTTTGGCGCGTGGGCTACACGCGCCACAGCAGCCTCTTTTTGTGTATTGCTTATGCAGTGGCTGTTTGTGTAGTGCTCGTGTCACTTAGTGTTTTTGTAATCCTGTTTGTTTGTAACTTTCGTTATGTAATGTTGTTTTTAAATTAATAAAAATTCAAAAAGAAGTCCCCCCTCCGCGTTGTCGGATGGTGGGGTTTGGAGAACCCTACCCTATTTTGTCGGGGTATGGGGGCTTTTTAACCTCTGTCGTGTACAGATGTGGCATTTCTCTAAGATTTAGGTCTTTAGAGATTTGTCGTCTGGACTAGACCCTATCAGACACGTATGTGTTCTGGGGAGCTATTAAACGTTTGTAATTGGCTTGTATTCAAGTCAGTGTATGTCCTATATTAATGAAGGGTGATTCGCTTCTTTCAAAAAAATAGAATTTTTATAAAATAATGTTACTTTTTAAAGATATTTTATAAAAATACTGTTCATTTAAAACATAATTGTACGTGAAAAATGTTGTGTACTAAAAGGCATGATTTTTGGAAGTACTTGTCATGTTCTTGTTGTAAAGTTAGTTCGAGACTCGAATGTCCAGAAATAGCCCTTAGGACTGGCCTGTTAATATGTAAATCTCCAAAATAATTCCAATAATGCATGCCAAAGAAGTTTTTGATTCTTTCTCTCGAGATGTAAATGGATATCGTCTATATAGGATTTTATGCAGAAAAGGCAATATTTAGTTTTCGATCTTGTTCTAGTCCAGTTTTAAAATTCTTGAATGCAAACCATTTTTAGGCCAAACAAGTTCTCAATAAGGAGAATTTTTCTTTGCATTATCCAAGTGTAGTTATGAGATATTTTTTATTGAGAACTTGTACACTACGAAGATAGATTAGTGGAAACTTTATTCCAAACATGCCAGTAAAAATTAAAAAAAAAAAAAAAGTCTACTCCAATATGGTTTTGGACACCTTACCATATGCTCCTTACTGATCACATTTTTTTTTTTTTTAGTTTTGCAAGATGCTTCTTCTGTTTCTTTTTAATTTTATTTTGTGAATGTAAAATTTGTACCAGTTCTAGTGTATGAGTAAGGGAGGGATTCAGATACTCTCAAATTAATTCAAGAGTTTAAAATGAAAAAAAGATAGACACATAAAGTAGGTCCTACAACATTTATGATTGATTGAGTAAAGTGCTCAGGTAATATTAAATGTTTCATAAATACTGTGAACTCACTTTATATGTTCATCTCTCTTACTCTAGAATTCAAAAAGCAACTTTGTCGATCTCAATGACGAAGATACTTGAGACCATGTGGGCATTTTGTCGATCTAGAACTTTTTGCAAGAGGAAGGTGTGTGGAGACATTCAACTATCTTTGTAATATCAAATGTGATTCCATTAACGATGCCAATGAATTTTTATACCACCATAGATCCTTCGAAATTTATATGCATACAATGTCCCAGTTCTTTGTCATAAATTCATAATCCAAGAGGTCAATATATATATATATATATATATATATATATATATATATATATATATATCTATTCCTAGAATTCCAATCTACTTGGAATTTCATGCAAATATTCTCTATAAATCCTTGGACAGGAAATTTTCTTGAATCATCATGCAGTTACTACAAATCATAGGACTTACAATGACAATAGATTTATATATCGTGATCAATGCCTAGCTACGAGATAAACAGTTTCTCCACTTTCTTACCTCTATGTTTTTCTTCAATATTAAAAAGATCTCAAAATTTTAACGAGAAAAGCTTCATTTATGATGTAAAACCTTATGCCCCAACATCTTCTTTTGTAGCCATGAAGTGTGTGTGTATATATATATATATATATTATTTAGGATATTTATATGAGAAGTTTTTTCTTTTTAAAATCTACCTTTGCCAATGGAAGTTATGAAAGCTTTGTTTCACCATATTAATATGAGCAAAAGGTATCTTTAGTTTAGTTAGCATGTTTGTGAATATATAATGCTATCCCTTGATCACATGGAAGCTGCATTTATATTGTTGATGATCCTCAATCTATTTTGTATGCAGGCCACCATCAAGATTTTCATCTTGTTTGATGGAACAATGCAGAAACTGAAATATGGACACATGCAATTGGTAAGAGATACCCACTAATGTATCATTGTTAAGCTATAATAAGATTCTTTCTAACTAGGGGTGAAAGACGGACACCATTGCCTGTTCGTCCACACCCCCCTTCCGGTTCCCACCTGTTAGCTATGGCCTGTGGGGCATCTGCCTACATGGTGAAGCCATGTGGGGATGGGGCCCAAGTTAGGCCTTGGCCTGCCTTAGATATCCCCGTTCAGCCTGCACACACACATGCACATATAATAGGTTTATAAAGAAATCCCAAAATGACATCATTTCATTACAGGGTTACAAAACCCTACGTATAAATATCATATTTTCCCTCCCTCTCTTCTTATTCTCTCATTCCAGACTCCGCGTTGCCATTTCCCCCATCTTCTTCTCCACTATTATCTTCTGATTTTTCTTCCCATTCGTTAGGCTTTCATGCCTCAATGCCAGTGGCCATGGCCCACGACCACCATCCTCGACTTTTCTCACCTTTCTCTTCTTCTCCCTCTTCCCTACTTCTCCTTCTCCCCCTCTAAAATGTCAGAGATGAGAGAACTTCTTTTTGTAACTTTGTTGTCATGGGTAACAACTGACAGCTACTAGGGGTGCTACTCGCCCCCCCATGGGCGGGGGGGACAATTTGAGCCCCCATACCCTGGCATCAAGGTGCTCCTTATTCAGATGCATGGGGTGGGGTGAGGGTGATCGGCCCGCCCCCCTGCCCACTCACAATGAAGAAGTTAAAAACAATCGAAGAAGCCAAAAAAATCCAAAACAATAGAAAATCCACAACAAATTAGAAAGCAACAAAAAGGATCCAAAATAGTAGATCTAAGCAAACTCCACAAAGAACCACAGCCACGAATGGTTGTGGGTTTCTTCACAAAACCAGGGCCACTTGTGGCCACAGTTCCCTTTGCAAATCCACGGACATTCAATTTCGTGGGGGAGGAAGAGTCTGAGAGAATGAGAAAGGGAGAAAATGAGCCAAGGAGGAAAAGAAAGAGGAGAATGAGGGAGGGAGGGAGGGAGAGAGAGAGAGAGAGGGGAAGAAAGAGACAGGAGGTGGGGGGGGGGGGTGGAGGGTTAGGTTTAAACTTAAACCCAATTGTAAACGACGTCGTTTTTTAAGAAAGTGCTTTTTTTAAAAATATTATATATATATATATATATATATATATATATATATATATATATAGGGAATGGGCCAGGGTAAGCCCCATGTGGGCTTGGGCCCAGTCCCCGGCTCTCAACTCCGCCCACACACCCCCATCTACGGATGTGGGTGTCGGATGAGGTGGCAGGTGGCGGTGCTCTGCTACCCAACTCTAGCGACTATGACCGTGAGTCCGTGATGCTATGACGGGTCTTCAAGTTTAATGACCCACAACCGTGACCATGGAGACCATGGGCCATACATATCTACCCATAGATTTGTATGACCCATGACCACGATTGTGGGTCTGTTGTTCGATTTGTTCAATTTCTTTTTTTGTTCAGTTTGTTAGATTTCTTATATTCAAGTTTATTTATTTATTTGATTTATATGATCTGTATTTTGTAATGCTTTGTACAATGTTGTTAGAATTTTTGTAAGATCTGTATAGTGTATTCTGTAACCATGTAATGCAGTGTTGAATGGGCGACGAACGGACTGGGGGTACAATCCAACCCTAGCATCTAGACGGGGGCACCCACTCACGAGAGGTAGTGCCAAGGTTCGGGGGCCCAAACTATCACCCTTGCCCATGCGAGAATAGGGGTCAGCGACGAGACTGGGGCACCCAGATTGTGGGGTGCGGATAGCACCAATATAATTCTAACCAGACTTAGAAGCGGCTAACTTCACTATATCCCTTCACTATATCCCTGACATTAAAAGAGGCTGCTAGATATCACTCTACGAGGCATTGGAATTGATTCTTTTCTCTAGATCTAGACCATATTATTCTTATCATTATTTTTGCACGAGCTTGCAGTGAACAGGATATTTCTTTCTTTCTTTCTTTTTTAACATGCTTTGCATTTGTGCAGGTGGACTTACTGAAAATGACTTCATACTTGCTGCAAGGATAAATGGACTTGATGTGCAAAACCTGCTGAGGCGAAAAGCTGCTGCTTTAACCGCTAGCATAAAGATGATGTAGAAACGTTGCAAGGATGCTCTGTCAGCCACAAACTGCTTCCTTTCTGGTCGATAATTTGGTTTTGGAAGGGGACTACCTTAGAGTAGCATTTGTCTGTTTAAGAAAGAGGGATTATATGAATGCCTATTGGAGTTCTTGTCTTCATTAAGAAGATGAGTGCTAATATGCCAAATGAAGAGCTAACAGTAAAGAGGCTGGCAATCCATAGAAACAGAGGCTCAGAATATAAGCATCGAGAGAACCAGGTTCAAACCCCCACCATTATACAAAAGAGTTCGATATTGTATAAAGTTAACAACATACTCGACAAAGTAAAAGCTAAATGAAGAGTGAAATGATTTTCCTTTTTCGCTGGTAGTGGAGCCAAGAATGTCAACAAGACAGGGTCGTGATAGAATAAAGCCAGATTATCCAACTTGGTGGAACATGATTTCTATGAACCCTTTCTGGCTGTATAACCAGGCAGCAATAGCACCTGAAAAGGCAAAGAGTTTTGATCCTTCTTTTTTGTTACCCTTTCTCTACGCTTTGCTTCTTTTCCCCACTTTTTAACATGTAATGGAATCCATGCTTTCACTTTTGGGCTAAGGCCACCACATGGTGGTCGATAGAACAAGCTGAACTGCTCTGAAGGTTCATTTCTACATAATTGACAGGAATAACAATCTTGCACAGATTATTGAATGGGAAAAATAAATCAATCTGACAATCTCTCTAAGACCAATAAAGGTTATCCACGAGTAATTATTAGTTACAGAATACAGACTCCTGTCTCATCACAACATGTCATGCCATTGAAAGTTAGTGACATTTTATGGTAGGATCAGGAGTACCTAAAAATTTCCACCCACCTCATAAACTTTTCCCCCAAAGATCCCAGATCCCTGTAGATATACATCCATAATTATAACTTTCTTATGCTTCTTTGCATTCTACGACCCCTAAACATCCCTTATAAGATGCAAGTGTATAACCCCCCCTGCTAGAAGTAATATTTTTGCTTGCTAAACTCCTTTCACAAGGACTATATCTTCTAGGAGTGTACGAAATCACGGTATCCAATCCTTTGAGGGGGCAATATTCTCAGCAATCAATACCTGCAAGCCAACCAGAATCCACCAAAAGCAGTCAAAATATTAGTTGCAGAAAGTACCATGAATAGACAATTTTGGATCTTGGTACGTGTTCATTAATTTAGATAGATTCATTTTTTAAGTTTCATGAGGAGAAAATAGAGAACAGGCTACAGAGAGAAAAGAAAAATCAAATCCTCAAAACCCTCAATCCATTGAAATGGAGACGGTTAAAAGAATAAAGGGATTTGAACTTGCTGGACTTCCTAGGATATGACAGTATAACTCACAGAAGGATCAAACCACCACAGTGCATAATGATTTAGGAAACTTAGCCAAGCAAGAATATGATGTCTCTTTAGGTTGTTTGGATTCGTAAGGAACCCATTAATTTTTGACAATCCTATTCAGTTTTCTGAGCATTCAAACTTATGCAATAAAGTTGTATCCTGTTTTATTTTTTATTGATGCTAGGTGTATCCGTTTCTAGTTGGCTTGTGTCCATTTTATAGACAGTTTATATCCGTTTCTAGTTCCTAACTAGGTGTAATCTCTTGTATACTTCCTATGTACTTGAGCTATGCCTATTTCAATATCAATAAAATATCATCTTACTTATCAAAAACATTTGCTCTTGAATTAGATTCAAAATGTTAACTGACTAACAATTCATCACTACTATGGGTTATTAACCTTTGCCTAGAGTATATGTGCATTTTAAGGGATTATCCATTTTGATGCAAAGCATGCCAACTCACTTTCTTTACCAGAATCCATTGCACAGCCCAAAAACAAAGGTTCAATTCTTAGGAAAACTCATTCACTCTACAAGGGAAGATTACACCTGTATACAGTAGAGATCTCGAGAAAACTAGTGACGATATCACAGCCATAGCAGGACTCGGGTGAAAAGGTTACTGATCTAGGGCTCAAGAAACTCGATTCTTTTTACTTACCAAAAAAAGAAACTGTTCCAGAACAGTTACATAGATGCGGATTCTGATTGTTGAGCTTGGACACATCAAAAGAGAGTGCCAAAATGACAATTAGTTTGTGAATTTAAGGCAATATCTAACTCCAGAAACACTGAAATAATTCGATGATATTGCAGCCATACTTATGCAAACAAGAGTACAAGACAGATCTGTGCTGTGGACAATATGTCATCAAAATCAATTGGAATTGGCAGAGCCTCAAAGACATAAATATAAATATAATAATGCAACAAAATTCTCTCCTATGCTATCAGAAAGAGCAACAAATTCCCTTGCCTTCACCAACCGGATTCAACTTTTTTCCAACTAACGCATAAGCAACACCCTTTACACTCAATTGTCCTCTCACCAAAAAACCTAGCATACTCAATGTTTCTCACATTGAAAGGAGCACCAACAAATGCTGGATCCGACCAACTTATATTTAACATACTGCAACCTAATTCTAAATGCACAGCAAACTCCACCCAATTTCTAAAGCACTATAAAATTCTGGCATTTTGCATACAACACAGAAAATTTTCTCTACCTTACCTCAAATTCCCCCTTCATTTGGACACAGGCTTCTGCAAAAGCGCAGTCAAGAAAACGTCCCCGTTCTTCGAATTGGCCTTGATCCCCGTCGCCCACTTCACCTTCTTGTACCCCAATTTCCCAATCAACGGCGCGTAAAGCTTGTCAAGATCCACCGCTTTGCTAAAGAAATGATCCAGCCACAGGTACCCTCCACCCCTCAACACTCTATCCACGTCGTAAAGCATGAACTCCATCGCCGTCAACGGTATCCACCTATTCACGGCGTGGCCGCAACGCACAAGATCCACCACCCCGTCGAACACCGGAAACCGCTGCTGCAGCGGCACGTGCAGCGGAACCAGGCCCCTCAGAGCCACCGCCTCGTTGTACGGAGCGCCGAGGTTCATCGTCGTTGTCACAACAGTCACATTGTAGAGCTTCATCCGCGCCGCGAAAGTCCCAGTCCCGCCACCAATGTCGAGGCCGAGACGGAGAACAGAATTAGCCGCCTTGGCAATCTGTAACAGTTGTGGGATCGGGAGGTCGAGGTCGTCCCTGTAGCTCATCAATCGGGTGGCTTCAGCAGAGAGGTCGAAACCCAGGTTTGGGTAAGAACGCACGAGGCAGTTGAAGCTTTTGCAAGTGTATTTATCCCACACAACGTTTTGATCCGGTAGCGAAGGAGAGAACGGGTCGTGGGAAAGGGACGAGGTGGGTTTTGGTGGAGTTTTGGAGAAGCACCGGCGGCGAGGGAGTGGATGGCAGCCACGCAGGATGAGGGACTCGGCCACCTCGTCGGAGTCCTGGGGGCAGAGAGAGAATGGGGTATAATTCATATACCGGTGGAGGAGGTCTGGGTGGTAGTGGCAGGAGGTGGCGATGGGAGAGAGGAGGGAGTAGAGGAGGAGATCCGATGGTATGGTGGCGGTGGCGGCGGCTTTGGTGGCAGGATCGGGGGTGGGTTGGAGGCGGGTGAGGCGGTTGATGGTGGCGCGTATGGTGTTGAGCTGGTGAAGAAGTCGATCAGGGACAGGAGGCGGAGCTGGGGGTTTTCCAGAGGTTTGAATTGTGGAGGAGAGATGGTAGAGGGAGAGGATGTTGGTGGCCACCATGGCTACGAGTAGTAGTAGATTCAGACTCATGGTGAACCCCATTTTCTACCTCCCTTGTTCAGTCTCGACTCTCTACAGCTTTTGCTTTTAGGAGGGTCTCTGCTCTCTCGCTTGCTGGCTTTTGCTGTATCTGTATCGCTGCACACAGATTTTGCTTGCTTTTAAGATTCACTGTTTGTTTGGCTAATCAGTGAAAGTAAAGTTAAAAGCTTTAAGATCCGTTATGTGAGATCTTCGGGTACAAGATTCAGATAATGTGCTTTCTTTCTCTCTGCTTCTTCCCATGGCCGTTACGAGGAACTGTGACGGCGAAGCAGAGCCCTGGAATCTGGAACCTCACAAAGTTTGATGCAAATCAAGTAGATTTGGTTGGGATGTAAAGGAAGAAAGTAGGGTTGCATGGGTCGGCCATAAGGAGGTGAGAGTCTCAGCAGTCACCACTATTTTATTTCTGCTTTTCCTCTTTCTTTCGACTTCGGGTTTGGTTCTGTAACGACAATCAACAGAGACGGGACAATTAATGAATGCAGAAAATGTTAAAGAAAGGGGGGAGAAAATAAGTGGAGGAGGCACGTGAATTTGGGACCCAAGTCCAACTTCATCTTTGTTAAAGGATTCGTTCATGCACACAAGTTCACTCAGACGAATAAATTTAATTTTTTTTCATTTTTCATTCTTTCTCTATTTTATTAAAATAATATTTTTTATTTTTTTAAAAAAATTTCTACTTACACGAGTTACATCTTTAATTACTCAAATTTTTTATCTTTCGAAAAAAGAGTGGAATAAAAATTTTTAAACTTTTTTTTTCACATTTTCATAATTATTTAATTATTTATTATACCTAAGTTTTCAATTTTTTATTTGTAACAATTTTTTAAAACTACTTATCTCTCTAAACGACAATATTTTTAAAATAAATAATTTTGTAACCATAATATTTTAAAAAAATCATATTTTCACAAATTGTCAATTTTTTTTAAAAGAAAAAAGAAAAAGAAAAATTTGATCATCTCAATAGTGACATTTTTTTTCAAATTTCAACTATAACAAATATGAGTATGATAGAAAATGTAGATAATTGGAAAAAAGTTTACTTTATTAATTACAATAAAATATTTGTAAAAGATAATTTATGGATGAACAATAACTTCTTATATTTAGAGAGTCACCGTTTAAATTCTAAAATATTTTCCTAAAATAGGCAGCCATGGAGAGGGGATTTTATAAATAATAAAGAAAAAAGAGTTAAATTTATTTACTAAATTTTAGGGAATTAAAAGCTTTAGGCATGCATATCCGGATGCTCTAAAAAGATGTGATCATGTTTGGTTAACTAGTTAGGTTTGGATAGTGAGTTGAAATGAGATGAAAGTTAAGAGTTGGATAAAATATTGTTAGAATATTATTATTATTTTTAAATTTGAAAAATTTGAATTGTTTATTATATTTTATGTGTAAATTTGTAAAAATTATAATGATGAGATGAAATGAGATGGATAATTTTTTAGGAAGAGCTTTAAAAAGAAAACTCAACTTCAATCTAATTATCTTTTAATTTGAAAACTATTTTTTATTTCAAACTATTTTTTTTATTTTGTGCTTTTACTTCTTTTGGGTGTATTTTAACTCAAGTTTGTAAATTTTTTGTAATATTATCTATCACTACCTTTCTCTTTTTATGGGATCCAACTTATATATATATATATTATCAATTCTTTTCTATATGTATATATACACGCGCATAGGAATGAGACAAATACACACACGTATACATTTATTTATACAATTAATTATCAATGCTTACTTTAAATATATATTAATAATCTCAAAACAGTACACTAGAGCTCATTTAAAAATTTACAATAAACTATACATCGTAGAAAATCTAAAAAAACTCTCAATTAACATTCTTACTATTTCTCATAACAAACATCACATTAGCTTCTAAAACATATGATCCCATCATAAAAAGAAAAAGAACTCAAATGACAAGTCAAAGTCTTGATAAACCTCTTGACTGCTATATGTAATAAACATTCAAAATCTTATAACTTATTGCACAATAATTGTTTAAGAGTTAACTCTCAAAGTTTGGGAGTGATCGAATAATATTCTGAGATCCATGAAATAATAGACTGCATGTGATCAAAGGATTAAATATTGGTGAGTTTGAGATCGACCATTTGGATTAGGCAACATATATATATATATATATATATGTATGTATGTATATTAATTAGAACTTTATGTAAGACTGTGGTGCCTTTGGGCAATATTGTAATAAAATTGAAGGGTTTTCTTTTTCCCTGCTTTATTAATTAGTGTTTTTGACACTTTATTAAATGTCAACACAACACTTACAAAATATGGAAAATGAGAGATCTAATAAAGCCATGTAATAAACAAGATTATTATATGCTAAATAGGTAGTTGAACTGTCATATTCCACATATGCATCGGATATGGAATCTTATAAATAACACATTGGAATATTTTCATAGTCGCTGTAAATATGTCATTATAAATTGAAGGTGCTTGGAAAGAATGAGAGTGCTAAATTATTAGCATAATGCTTTGAGAGTGACACATAAATGATACAATGTTTTTGTTGGTTGTATGTTAAGAAAGAGCATGATTGTATTTTGCTTAGCGTGATGTTCGCGCTATACCAACAAGAAAGTGAGTTGTCCAATATATGGCAATTGAGAATTCAAATGTTGAAATTAATCTTATGTGGAGAGCCTGCTTTGATGCTCTCCCATCAAAATTAAACATGTTAAAAAAAATATGGTTGAAAATCCAAATTGTCCCATATGCATCAATGAAATCGAAATAGTTGAGCATGCTTAGTGGGGTTATACTTCGGCAAAAGATGTTTGAGGAAAATTCTTAATAAGGATACAAAAAAGCAGGATCATGAGGAAGACTTTCTTGAAAGTTTTAAAAATTCTGATTGAGTCCATAGATAATGAGGAATTCGAAGAGATAACAATAATAGCTTGGAAGATTTTGCTGAAAAATAACTCTTTTGTTTTTCGTTGAGAGTTTCTGCACCCTTGTAGATTGGTAATGCATTCAAAACGGGTTTTGCATGGCTTCATAAATTTGGCCCTCAAGAGCACAACAAATGCAGCAACCCTCTCAAGAGCACAACAAATGCAGCAACCCTTACAAGCCATAACTATTGTTAGGTAGCACCCCCAAATGAAACACAAAAGATTAATTGAGATGTGACAATTGACAAAACTCTCTGTAAAATTGAGATTAGGGTAATTGTTCGTGATTGGGAAGGTAGAGTAATAGCTACTAGAGGGCGAGAAGGGACTTATATCCAGATGCTTTTTTAGTTGAGACTCTCTCTACACTTCAAGCTCCAATTTTTGGTATTGAGTTGGGTTTGAGGAACGTGATTCTAGAGGGAGATGCCTTATAACTTACAAGTGGTCATTGCTATTAAAGGTAATGAAGTTCAAGGGAACAGTACATGAATGCTACTATGCTAGCAAAACTTTTACTAAGTTTGATCACTGTATGTTCAACATGTTAATACAGAAGCAATTGAAGTGGCTCATGTACTAATAAAAAAATGCTCTAAAAATATCTGAAGATATTATTGACATGGATGAGGGATCTTCTTGTATTCACTTAAAGGAGCATTCTTAATAAAATTCCTTTCTTCTTCCAAAAAAGAAAAGACATCTGGATTGGCTGTTGTATTTTTGTGGTCATGCTTGATCTTATCAAGGTATGGTACATGCTCAATTATTGAATAAATAGTTGTTTTTATTTTAATTTAATGGGACTCTCTATTTAGTAATTTATAAGGATAATGATATGCATATAATTTTTTTATAATTTATAATTTTATAAATATGTTATCTTATTAAAAATATATTGTAATTTTATAAAATTAGAATATTTTCTTTTTACATAAATCAATTTCATAATTTTTTACATAATTATATTTTTTTGAAAGATATTTTTATAAAATATTCATAAAAATAATTTTAATTTATAAAAAAATTTTGAATTAAAGTATGAATTGTATAAAGAATTATAATAAGGATTATTCCTACATTATTATTCTATCTTAACACATGGAATATCTTTTGTGACTATGCTTTTTATTTTTTTTATGTTGTTACAAGTACCGATAATCAAAGGGTACTGATAGGTATTATATGGTTTTTTTGTTTTTAAATTATTTGTCTTAGTATTTAAAAAAATAAAAAAATAGACATAAATATTTTAAAAAAAAAATTGATCAGCACACTTTAATAAGTTGGGGAGTATTATTTTACCTTATTTTATTTTGAAGCATGATTAATTGTAATAAATTATCAATGTTAAATTGAAAGAAAAAATAAAAGTAAAAAAAAATAAAAGAAAGTTGTTTCATGTCAGGATTGAGAGTGACAGCCCACCACCTGAGCCATCCTTTTCCCGTGAAAATTTGAGAAACCACATATTATATATTTTTTTACTCAAAAAACAAAAACAAAACATATTTTCCGATTCCAATCATTCTCGAAATTCACTTCTGATATGGAAGTAACCCTTTTACAAATCTTTAGAGGAAAGTGATTGGCTTTACAACCACGCGCCATAAAAGCGCGTTTTCCAACTAGCATATTCATCTGCACATATTGAATCTAGTAACATCTCTGTCTTTCTTCCTTAACTCTGTCAGACTGTATCTGTCTCTTCTTTGCCGCTTTCTTAAGTCCCATGCTTTCTTTCTCTTCCTGAACAAATAAAAAAGAGAGAGCTTCTCTCCGTTCTACACAACACACCGACGTCTCTCTCTCATCTCTTCTCTATTCTCTATCTGAAAAACCAGTGCTTTTTCATTACTCTGTATGTTCCGCACTTTCTTTCTCACAAAGACCATTTCTCTAAAGACCTCTAATTAGAATACCTCCCGGTTCCTGGTCTCCCCGCAGCTCTAGAAGTGGTATTCTTGGCAACCCCCCAGGCCCCAGATGGAGAAAGAGCCTCTGCTGCCGTATCTGAGCCCAAGAAGAAAGCCAACACCACCGCCGCCAGTTCTAGCACCACTTCCAGAGCACAACGAGATCTCTCTCCCTCTAACCCCTTCTGAGCTCAAAGACCGCCTCATCTTTGGCCCTTCTTCCTCTTCCCCGCAAGACGCTTCCCCTCTGGTCGATGCCTTGACCCTCTCTCTCAGCTCCCCAAGACCCTCTTCTTCTTCAACTTCTGTAGACCTCCCTACCCTGCAAGACCCTCAATCACAATCGCTGTTACAGTCCCCACAAGGTTGGCTCCTCGACCCCAATAATCCATGGACCAATATCAATCTTCACCGCTCTAAGACCGCGCCAGCCATGGCGGTAATCAACGAAATTAACCACCCCCCTGTGCCTAGACCGCCATTTGTGTCCCAATCGATTGTTCGCCAAGCGTGTATTCTTCTTATGTTGTATTTGTTCTTGGGAGTGATTATATATTGGTTCAACAAGGACGATTTCTCGGCGGATGAGACCCACCCGGTAGTGGATGCTCTGTATTTCTGCATTGTGACTATGTGCACGATTGGCTATGGTGACATTACGCCGGCAAGCACAGCAACCAAGTTGTTTTCGATAATGTTTGTGCTGGTGGGTTTTGGTTTTATTGATATTTTGCTCACTGGGATGGTGAGTTATGTGCTTGATTTACAGGAGAGTTACTTGTTGAAGACCGTGAAGAATAAGGATGAGAGGGATACCCCAAGATCGTACATAGTTGATGTGAAGAAAGGGAGGATGAGGATTAGGATGAAGGTGGCATTGGCATTGGGGGTTGTGGTTCTTTGTATTGGGATTGGTGTTGGTGTAATGCATTTTGTGGAGAGGCTTTGTTGGGTGGATTCGTTTTATCTATCAGTTATGTCCGTCACGACAGTTGGGTATGGTGACAGGGCATTCAAGTCCTTGCCGGGTCGTATTTTTGCTTCAATTTGGTTGCTTGTTTCAACACTGGCGGTTGCTCGAGCCTTTCTGTACTTGGCCGAGGCAAGAGTGGATAAGCGGCAGAGAATGATGGCAAAGTGGATTCTTGGTCAGGATATGACTGTTTCTGAGTTTCTTGCTGCTGACATTGATAACAATGGATTTGTGAGGTATACATTTGTCTTGATTATCTTTTGAACCTCGTTTAGCTGATTAGCTTTTGAACCTCAATAAAATTTTATTAGGATTGGCTTTTGGATGCTTTGAGAAGTCCTGTAGTTTCTATTGGAATTGGCACTGTATCAACTGAATGTCGTCCTCAAGCATATGAGTTCGTGGTGTATTTTTGTTCATCTTAACAGTAAGAACTAACATTCTTGTTGAGAAACTGCAAGCCCCCTTTCCAGTAGGGTTTGGACGCTACATATTGTTCATATTATAGCTGAAAGAATAAAACTCTGTAAACTGAAAGCCTAAGCGATATTTATCAGTAAAACTTAATAATGTACCGTGTCATCATAAGGTATGCCTTATCAAATAAGGATATATCAAAAAAGGCATGCCATATAAAAGGCAGAGGTGACCATTAACCATAAGGTATGCCTTGATTGTTGAAAGGTATGCCTTATCAAATAAGGATATATCAAGGCTAAAGGATCATGATAGGGTCTGGTTCCGGGTTTGAAATGGGTGATGAAAGTGCTGAAAATCACAGGGAAGGGGAGGAAAGAAAGATGGAGACTAAAAGTAGCTAGATAACCATACATTGAACTATTTGAAACACTTAAAATCTCATTATTAAACTGTGATGATCTTTGGATGTAACTCCAATATTTACAGGTATGCAAAATTTTCTTATTCTAGTAGGTGTAGGATTCCTCATTTCAGAAATTTGACCAATAAACCAAGCTAGCCATGTTCTGCTACTGCCATCTTCCATCACCCATTAAAATTATAAAAATACCCTTCTTGATAAGCGTGGCTAGAAGTTCAAGATCACATGGATTTATGCATTATTTTTTAATGTCAGGGTATGAGGAATTGTACCCAAGGTTTTGAATACCGTGCCATACTGGCCGGTATTTACCGTGCCAGAACAGTAACCAGCACGGGAGAGGTAGGTGTTTCGTACCAGGTCAAATACCAGCCATTTCGGTGCGTTTTGGTGTACTGGCTGATTTTCAGTGCATCGGCTGAAATTTTGTATTTTTGTATTTTCAGTGTATTTTCGTAATTTTCACTTCAATTCTCACATCGGAAGACTATTTTCTTAATTTTTTTTAATCCCATTTTCTTGAGGGCTGAAAATCAAATTCCTACTCCCCTTTTCATGATAAAGATGAGTAATTATTCTTTTTAATAGTTGGATTGAGAACTTAGAAGTATTATTGAGTTTTATAGATATGTGTTTTAACTTTTTAAGACTAGCATTGATGTTATTTTGAAATATAATTTATACGTATATAATTAATTTATCTATATATAGACTATCCTAAAATGGTACCGATACCGAAATATTTCGTTCCAGTGTCTTAACCGAAACGGTATTCAAAACTTTGATTGTACCTATGGTGTAAGGAGTGAATGCATGGAAAATGAAATCTGCAGTTGCATCACAGCCATAGATTGGATGATTTTCTGCCTATATCTTTCCACCAAAAAGAAGAAAAGTCAACAGGGCTCTTGATTATTGTCGCTTCTCTGCTCTATGATTTTGTTTCCATTGTTATTCTGTTTATGTTTAGGATCTGTCACGAAATCTTGTTAGAGTTTCAAAATACTTTTTTCTGTAAAGTAATAACTTAAATGGTTATGTTTGGCGAATAGTTTTGGTATCTTTGGATTTATACTAAAAGGAAGGTAGGTATAATGTGGCATCTTGCTGACGATATTAAAGAACGCAAGGCATTCCATATTCAGGCTGCTTGTCATCTCTCTGCTCTTGTTTTGGCTTGAAAGCAGAGGTCTGTTAGTAATGCAACAGTGAGTGATAAAAGCCCACAGGCCCCAGATTTATCATCTTCCTTCTGATTGAATTATTTTCTTCAAGATACTAACTTCTCTCTTTATTGCGTCATACTTCCTAGTTCACTCTCATCTTGCTCTATTTGATCTCTGATATCACCATCAGTTTTTATTCTTTCTCGTTCTCAGTTATTTATGTTATTTTCATTTGAAATGAAACCAAACAATTAGGTTGAGTCTTTGTTGAGTATTTATGTGTTTTATATATGCAGTAAATCCGAATACGTCGTATACAAGCTCAAGGAGATGGGAAAGGTATCGGAGAAAGACATTATGCAGATCTGCAATAAATTTGATGGGCTAGACACTGGAAACTGTGGAAAGATAACTCTTGTTGATCTCATGGAGAGTCATCATTGACATTAAAGTACCCTTGGTAAGGTTATTGCTATAGAACCAGCCAAAGGCTGGAGATAAATACTATATGTTTTCTATTCAAGCTGCATAAGATGATTAGAGGAACTTCACTACCTTATATGTTGTTCCACTTGCAAGTTCGCACTATTCACCCTGTTCATGGATGCTGGAGTGCTGGGTTTTGGTTCGAGTTTATTCAACCAAAATGACTGCATATGAAGTATGATCGTTACAATTGCATGAAAAAACACCACCTCCCGGCAGTTTTGTTGCCCACTCGTGTGGTAAGATGGTGAACATTAACATCTGCCAACTTGCTCGTATCCGTCGTGGTATGCATGGTGGATCAGGGGTTTGGATATGCGGAAGAATTTTGCCCAATGGAAGCTATATTTGCTTTTGCTCAAGTTTTTTTGGGAGTATTTTGTACAAAGGTTGGGGTTTATTCTTTTGCAGAAACCTGGGTATAAAAGATTAAGCCCAATACTTAACAAGTTTATTAACGGTTCATCTCTGGCTCTTGGCAGTGGCTTATGCATCTATATATGAAAAACTTATATATTGGATTATGCATCTTTAAATTAAATAATAAAATATTTATTATTTTATTAATTTATTAATTTTTTTTTTCCCTAAATCAATAGACCATCCAACTACATATAACCAAAATCAATAGACCATTCAATTGCCAACCAAAATCATGAAAAGCTGCTTATTTTAATTCATCATTCAACTGCTAATGAAAATCATGAAAAATTGCTTATTTTCATACAAATTCAATTGCCAACCAAAATAAATTTCATACAGATTCAAATAAATCTCATGTATCATGTGCTCAAATTCGATGTATCATCAACTTAATACAAATTTTATGTATAAAAATCAATTTAATAGAAATTTAGTTGATTTTAATACAAAATTTACAAACTCCAAAAGTGATACAAAACAACAAGTTTTTTCACAGTAGCTCCACAACAGTTTTCATATCGTTGATAGCAACCAGCAAGACAAAAAATGATGGAATTGGTGTGCAACCAGCAGTACAACAATACTGAAAATATGTCACCACACAGTCAAAAAAATTACAAAATCACCATCATACAAACATACAATTATTTACAAGATATGACTTTATTCCTTTGATCCTTAATGATTTCCATTTGAAAATTATGGAAATACTCTTGTTGCACAGAATTCATGGAATCAATATCCAATTTCATAATTTTCATATCAATATTTCTCTTCTTAAGAGCTACTAATTCAAATCTATCTTCTTCAGCCTTAATTTTCAAATCAAGTTTTATCTTCTTAACAAGTAGTAACTCAGATATTTCATTCTCATACTTCAATTGTAATTTTCTTCTCTCCATCATACAAGTCCTCCTATTATATTTCATTTGGCTTAAGGCCTCATTAATTATATTATTTTTTCTTTCGTTACATTTTCTTTGTTTCTCTCGTGCTTTTTCAACCTTCTTGCTCGAAGCTCTCTCACAATCCATGGATACATTTTCCATATCTTCCCCTAAACGTAATGAGTTTGGAGTAATACTTGAACGTGACACATTGTCTTTTTTTCTTACGAAGTCCATGTGTGCTTGCTATTTCGGTTGGTGCCTCAAAAGATTCCAACAATGATCCATGTTAAAGTTTATTTTTTAGGTCTCTCGATACAAGATTTTTGCCTTATCAATCTACAAAATAGCGGAACAATTAGTTGGGCTATGTCATTGCAAATACTTAATAATGAGAACAACAAAACATCTAATTAAGAATTATAACTTGTCTAACTCGGTCGCATCGTTTGGATGCATTCCTTTAACTTGGGCTATGCTATCACACAACTTATTGACACATTTTTAAATAATTGATCACTGATTAGTCAAAGAGAGGATCGATCGTTCTTGACTATCAGGTTTTTTTATAGGTAGAGTAGTACTTATAAATTCTACTCCACAATTGTGTGGATGATTGGTCAGTTGCTCATATGAAATCCATACTAATGTTAAGCCAAGTTGAAACGAGGAGAGTATATTCCTCTACAGTAAATGATACACCCCGCTGAGATTTTTGTTTCCCTTTTTCCCTTTGGGGTTGTGTCACTTGGACAACAACATTTGCACTGTCCATAGTGAGGTTGTTAATATCACCCTCACCATTTTCCAACAGTGTCGTGAAGAATGGATCATCATCAATTAAATAGTTCATTCTTCAACAAAATATTGAAGAATAAAATTTTACTAAAACAACACATGGGAAAAGTATGTATGCATGGAAAGTGCAAAACAAATGAGAAAAATATTCATGGAAGAGAATAAGATGAAAAAATGAATATCAATATATTTGCCAAGAATGAAGTAATCTAAATGACAGTTTATCAACTAAACTAAAAAAATGAAGTAATCAATATATATGTCAAGCATGCTTCCTAAATACAAAATACCAAAATCATGTACACTGTGGCCTAGTATGTACATTGCACGTAGATTAGTCCAAGAAAAACCAAACCCAGTTAATTTTAATATCATGTAATTAAACATCTAATTCCTAGTTGAAATAACTCTTCATTGCATGTTCCCTAACTATAGACAACAAAACTACCTTCTTTCTCTTTTTCCATGACTGCTAATTCTGTCAAATTCTCTTTCCCTGAGTTTACTACCTTCTTTCTCCCTCACCTCAGCTTGGTCCAATCTACCACCAAACACCATCATTTTTGTTGGTGACAATATCGTAAAATTTGTTCAAGGGCACATGTCACGTTTTACCCAATTTCTGTTCTACTAATTGGCAATACCTACGTAGGTGATTTAGACAGCAAGGGACACATTACAACAATTCCATTAAATCGGAGTACCAACAAATTAATTTATAGTTCATTAGAGGATTCTAACTGGGGTAGTGGGGTGATAGTTTGGAGTAGTCAAGTGTAGTCTTTTGTTTTGTTTTGTCAAGAAGGCAAAAGTTTTGGGCATGGCACTTGGTATTCTTTGCTTAGATGCTCCCAATTCTGTCAAACTTCCTCACCCTCCATGATGTTTTCCCCCATCCCCTTCTAAAACTTCCAGGTTCTTCCCCTTTCTCATCATCCTACAATTATTTTTTTAAATGACCTTGCTGTCTACAATGATAACAGAACATGGGGACTTTTTTGTATACTATTTGTTGCCAAAAAGCCTTTAATTCAAACACTCCAATCTTTAATTCAAATACTAAGCAATCACAAAGCATAAACCTAACCAAATCAACAAAACCTAACCAAGAGATGGAAAATCGAGTACCAGGCTATGAGAAGAGGCCTTTGTTAATGAGCATTGTCCTCAAGGCAAGGAACCACAAAACCTAACCAACAGATGGAAATTTGTTCACAGGCCGTCGTTGTCAAAGAGGGAAGAGATGAGCATTGTCCATAGGTCGTTGTTGTTGAAGAGAGAAGAGAAGAGCACTGTCCACAGGCTGTCGTTGTCGAAGAGAGAAGAGATACAAATATGTCAAGAGTTGTTCTCTAGTGCCAAAGAAGAGATACAAATCTGTTTGTGGAGAGAGAGAGAGAGAGAGAGAGAGAGAGAGAGAGAGAATCGAGAGTTGTTCCCTGGTGCTTTTGTTGTCGAAGAAAGAGAGAGCAAGGAGAGAAAAGTGTTCGAGAGAGTTGGGGACAAAGTTCGAGAGAGAGCCAACGGAACACTGCTTGGGGAGAGAGAAAAAACATTAAACATAATGTTTGGGGAGTGAACAATTGAAGAAACACTATTCATAGTTATGTAAAAATTTAAAGATGCATAATTCAATACAGATGAATTTGAAGAGATATTATGCAAATACAAAATAAATATGAGGATGCATAAGCCACTGCCAATGCTCGTTTCTTCTTCTTCTTCTTCATAAAATCTCTCTCGTCTGTTCCCGTCGCACCAACTAATTGGTTTCATTCCTCCTATGATTCATTATTGTAAAACTGTCATAACAGAGCCCTGAAGTGTTTCTTCGAGATTCCAGGGAAGTGTTTTTGCATTTGGTGGAAGGCATCTTGAAGGGTAATTTCAAGTTATATCTTGGTTTTAGAACTGTTTCTGCCATCATCTATTTCAGTCTGGTTGTGATCAAATTTGATCCATTAGCTGCAGACTACATCTTCTTTTTGAAATGGGAGGGGAGAGATCAATTCAGAGTTGCTAAATTTGACTTTCCTAACTTACATTGCAAATTTAAACGTGAAAATCCACACTCTCACTTGCAGATTGAGTTCTAGCAGTATGATTTTTCAGAAGAATCCATGATTCCCCTGAACCAGTTTTTCTTTTTTCATTGTTTACCAGTGGGGGGGCTGAGTTCGCCTGTCGATGGTCATGAGGTTCGGGTCCTAGTATTAAAAGATATTGTATTGAATACAATGTTGTCGATAACTTGGTCGGCCGCTTCTGTGAGATCGATCCCTTTCAGTGTTCTTCCACAATCAGCTGAGCTTTGGGTTTTGGAGATAAATTTTATTATTTAATTTATATCTTAGAGCATTAGCATTGGTCTATGCATATGCATATGCAAAATTATCTCTTTTGCATAACCATTTGGCCATTCAAGCAAAACTTTCACGTTAGCTTATGCATATTTGAGACCAAATAATAATAAAATATTATTTTATTATTATTATTAATTTTTTTCTAAAATCAAAATTTTTATATATTTTTTGTAATTAGCATCCACTATATACATTTGAGATTAATAATACAAATGCAATAATAAAAAATATAATTTTTTTATATATTATATTAAAAATATAATAAAATGAAAAAAAAAATATAATATATTATAATAATAAAATGAATGTGTATGTGGAGATTTGTTGTGTTGTTGAGGGAGGGAGAAGAGGAAAAGATTGAGAGAGAAAGAGTGGAAGGAGAGAAATAACAATTAAAATATGTTTGATGGAGTGAATAGTTGTTATCCAAATTTGGATAGCAACTGTTCACTGCTAGCTAAATTTATGCATATGCATAAACCAATGTGAGTGTTTTTTGAGTCATATTATGCAAATATGGTTTTACATATAGATATACATAGACCAATACTAGTGCTCTTAACACGCACTACTTCCAAGACTAGTATGAACAGTGCAGACCCAACTAATTTTGAATTTCTCCAATGTATTCACTATGAAATTATAAAAAATTGATCTTAGATAGTAGAAGAAAGACACATAAAATAGACCGTACAATATTATTTCTTTTTTAATAATATTCAAAATATTTATACTGACAACATTAAATACTGTAAAGTTCACTTTATATATCTATCTATTTTACATGAGACATGTAAATTTAGACAGAAACTTGGAGAAAACCTCGTCATTTTATTTAGGTGCACAGCACACTGCCTTTGGAGTTTTGGAGCGTCAAGTTCTGTAACGTCTGCGTTATACAGCATGCATACAAGTTAACGCACTGCCATCGGCCACTTCATGATTCATGTTGTTGTGGCCCCTCTTTTATTGTCATTTCTTTTACCAATCGTGTAAACAGGGAGACCCATGGCATATATGTGCCGGCATTGTCGTAGTTAACAGATGCGTCTGTCTACGTCACGTGCACATGAAACATGCATGCATGATTAATGGAATATATATTATGCACCTCAATCTGCACTTTCATGGTGGAAATGTCAAATCCCCCACCCCCCTTCCCCGGGGGTCGTAGGGTCCAAACTAAAGTGACGGTGGTAATTGAAGAAAAAAAACATCGTCAGACTTTTACTCGAGGAATCGTGTCAAATTACAGAAGTTTGTAATATTACTTTTATGTAACCTTTTTATTAAAAGAAAAATTTAGGCAACAATAACAAATAATGCCGTAAGGTTATCTCTTTCATTTAAAATCTTTAAATTTAAATAAAAAACTCGAAAAATTATTGACTCGAAACCCAAAAATAACGTAAAGAGTACCCTCAATTATGACTTGCATGCATGTTACATGTATAGTAGTATCATAACTGGAGTGTAAGAAACAGTGCCGACGGTGTTCCACCAAACAAGAGAGAGAAAACTTCATTATTATTATTGTGTTCTCATTGAAAGGTTGATTTTGTGAGTGCCCAACAGGCAACATGTTTGTCATTTTTGGCTTAGGATTGCCAGCATCCACAATCATTTCTAGGAAAATTAACGAGAAATCCCAAAAAAAAAAAAAAAAAAAAATGATTTTACCTCGGATTGACAGCAAATCCTTCAAGTTTCACCTCTTTCTCAGTCAGATCTTCATATATGATACTTCTCTTGACTCTTAAGTAATGCGCGCAATTAAAGCATGCAATTCCTTGGTTCATAATTATCCAAAAGAAGCATTCAGCTGTATAATTCTTGTTTGAGTTTGTCCCGGAAGATTCACGGCCAACTGTTTCAACACAAATTTTCACACTCAAGATCCTTTTAGGACCTACCTCAAGCCTCAACCCAAGTCAGTCTCTCTTTATCTCAATTACTTAATTGAAGAATCTTACCCCCAAACTTTTTGAATTCAAATGAAGAGGACTGTCTTCAAGCAAAGAATATGCCATTATAAAGCATTTACCCAAAAGTAAAAAGAAAGAAAGAAAGAAAGAAAGAAGAAGAACACAAAACAAGTTCAGATATTATAGCATGGATCCGGCCAGTCAACTCATCCCAATGACTGACTCAATAATAAAATGATAATTTAGGAAAAAAATTGGTCGTTTTATTTCTCAATATTCTTGTTCATGACTAGTTGATAGATATTGGTGGGAGCATATTATTAGAAAATTCGTATGCAAGAAATGAATTATGTTAAATATTAAAAGAAAAGTCCAATCGAATTAAAGACTATGTTTGGAGGTTGATATAAGTTGAGTTGATTTGTGAATATTACTATTTTGTGAGTCTCATTGAGATGGGTTTAACATTTTTAGGTTGAGATGAGTTTAACTTTTTAGGTTGAAATGTATGAAGAATGTTGTGATGAATTTAACTTTTTCATGAAAAGTTGAGAAAGCAATAGATCCCATCGACGATTAGTTTGAGATGGGTTCAATAACCAAACACAAGAATCAGTCAAATAAGTTCTTGACCTGTGGAAGAATCAAGCCAAAAGAAAGACCTTTCACATTAGAAGCAATTGCTCTAGTACTTTAACAGTAGCTAGGTGGATTAGAAAAAGCCAGATCACATGTGTTTTTGCTTATTAAATCTGCAATGTGATGTTGTAAAAAACCGGAAACTTTGACCCATTTTGGAACCTTTTAAGTGGAGTGGATGGCTGACTGCTGCATCTTGACTCTCTTTCCAGTCACTGGTAATAATCAACATTTGAAACAAAACAAAAAAATGAACTTGTCAAAAGTTTCAATGAGGTACTACATTGATGCCTCATTATTATATGCTGGAATAGATGAAAAAAATCATATTAAAACTTACTTTAATGAGCAATATTATTCTTCATCTTAGAGTTTATTATCTTTTGTCACACCCATTGAAAATAATTAACTTGTGCTACTAGAATCAGTGAAAAACACGACCGATATAGGCTGCGTTTGAGAGTTTAGACCATCTTAGAGTCAGATTATTTCATTATTATTCATAAACTATTTATATATTATTATTTTACTATCATTTACAGATTGTTTGAGATATTCTTAACATCCAAACATAATCATATGTATACTCATCGTGGTAAAATGTAAATGAATATGTGGTGTGTGAGACACATGCTACAACAATTATAGTACGTTAGGGAAAATCATGTTTGGTTTTTGTCTGAATTAGCAATGTACTGAACTTTGTCTGCTTTAGAAAGTTTCAAGCAATGTTTGGATCGAAAAGGCCATGAGCATGATAAATGGTCGATACAATTCTGGTTGTTCCCATTTTCCAGCATCTCATAGTCATAGACAGGACAGGGTTAGGCAAATGATCAAAGCAGTGACGTTTGCTGGGATGGATGTTAAATGAGAAGAGACATGCAATGAGTGCATCATTAAGACTTTAATTAGGGATTAATTGGGTGCTCTAATTAAAATATTAAGAGAAATATTCTACCTATAAAATAATTATATAAAAATAATTTTATAAATTAACGTGACTTGATGTGGTTTATCAGATTGTAAAGTTATTTTTATTGTAAAGTATATTTGACGAATCATATAAAACTACATCAATTTATAAGATTAATTTTATATAATTCTTTTGTGGCTATAACACTTTTCAAATATTAATGTGTCTGCATCTCAAAGATAGTTTTTCTCATACTGCACACCTAACCAAAAACCTGCCCTCTTTTTGTATTGATAGTGATTTCCATTATCATTATCGACCTATAACGTCATTTTCTTTATTAATTATTTTGTTTGATTGAATGATTTTAGATAAATATAATATTAAATATTCGGCAAAATTAATCGTATTTTTTAAAAATGGGAAGAACAAAAAATTTCATTTTGGGAAGGGAAAATTAAAAAGAAAAGAAAATAAAAGAAAAGAAATAGAGGTAAAATTAATCTGATCTATAGAATCTACGTTGTAAAAAAATTGAAAAAGAAAACTAATTATTTTAACCTCCTCCTCCAATAAAGGAAACAAAACCAATCTTACTCTTCTAAATTCAACGTCCTGACGTCATTGTCTATACTACCACTTGATTAATTAAATAAATTTGTGTTATGCAGGTGACGTATAGGTAGTCATCTTTGCACGTCATGTTTTCTAATTTTTATTTTTATTTTTTATTTTTTTTCTAAATAAGAAAATAAATCATTCAAATAAAGAAAACAAGATATATGAGAAGGAGATGAAGTTCTACCAGCAAACACCCTATTTTAACTTTTTTTCTAAGCAAGAAAATATATCATTCAAATAAAGAAGGCAAGATATATGAAGAGGAGATGAAGTTCCCAGCAAACACCCTATTTTAACAATTACATCACAAAAGTGAAAAAAAAATACGGGTTTTAAGACCAAATATTTGGTCTCCACCCATATCCTGCAAAGGGATGCCATATTAAATGAAGGTTTTTTGCAACTTGCACAACTGTGTGAATTATGAAGCCATCATTGGAGGCGGTGGAAGTTGAAAGTATACTGTAATTTGTTGTCTTGAAATGTTTCCTCAAGAGATTTGTATTCCCTTCCTATATATTATCGGTTAGGGAAAGTATAAATATAGTAAGAAAATCGGCATCGGATGAGCTGGACTGTGGCAGACCAACCTTCTTCACGCGCAACTTTGGTGGGATGTGGAGACCACCTGTCGGTGATTGAAAGATAGGGTGGAGTAGATTTAGAAGATCTGGAAGTGGATAATCTATTAGTACGACGCGTGTAGCTAATAGATGCATTATGACGTGGTGGCATATGATGGCCATGAGTGAAACAAGCCACGCGTGAGTTTCACGTACCGAGATTTTCTCTGTAGAGAATTACGTGGTGGGACACGTGTCGTTAGTCGATTGCTGGATTGCGATATTCTTTACACACAATGTTGTCTGAAATAAGTTCTTATTTAGCAGTACTTATTCGTAAGTGCAATTTAATAAATAATGTATTGAAATCATAATAAAATAAAATAAAATTTCAGATTTCGAATTAATATATAATTTTTTTTAATAAAAAATACATAGAGAAGGGTGGGTGGCAACTACCCTCCCCTTGGAGCGGCGGGCCACTCGAAAACTGGTAAAATCTAGTCACGTGATCTGCATGTTGCTGGGTGGCCACTAGCGACCCCAGAGCCCAGAGGGCATGGGGGGAGGAACTAGGAAGTCCTCCTGATTTCCCAGCCAAATTCCTTTTTTTTTTTCTTTTTTTTTTAATGTACTTTTGGATTTGTTTTTAATTTTCAATATATATTTTTATGATTTTTTATTATAGTTTTTTAATGGATACGTGTAATCAAAATGATACATGTCGGCCAATGTCACGAGGCTTGTTTGATTGTTAAAATATTAAAATGACACGTGTAATCAAAATGACATGTGTCGGCCATTGTCACGTGGATAGTTGTACTATTAAAATATTAATTGTGAATTTATTAGAATTTAGTGATTAATTTTGCACAAAGTGAAAAACTAAATAGTTTTCTCCATTATTATAATGGAAACTATATATTGATTATAACCCTAACAAAAATCCCAAATATGAAAAGAAAAAGATAGTATGAATTCTTCTCATGGTTACGATTTTATGCCATTCTTTTTTAAGAAAAATTTTATTCATCATCTCTATACAGTACACATTATATTTTTTTTTCTTCTTTTACTAAATATGTGGTATATAAATAATGAGTAAAAGAATTCAATTAATTCAAGAAGAATAATATAAAAATAAATAAATAAAAATATGTGGTGTGTGAGAATGATGAGTAGCAAAGTTCAGAATGATAAACACATGAGTAGATACAATAATATTTATTAAACATTTAATATTGTTCGAGAAAATCATTCTGACAACTATAAATATTGTATGATATATTTTATATGTTTATCTCTCTTCTACCAACTTAGAGTTTGAATTCGGTTTAAAATTCTAAAAGATCCAAACCCATCCCAAATGGATGTTTGACTAGTACTTCAACGACAAACAAAGAATTAGGCTAGCCAAGTAATTGGCAGGGCACCAAACGAACTTTTTACCCATTTGATTTTTCAAAGCTAGTCTATTTTTGACTAAAAATCACATAATTTATCGGCTGGATTGTCATGTCTTGTTCCATGATGAGTGTCTGAAAGAAAATGCAATGCTGTTGACTATATATAAAGTTAGGACGTGTTCTCTATTTTTTTTCCCTTATTGTATTGTATTGTATATTAATGATCATGAAGAATATTTTTCGAGAGTACTTGGCTTCACGTATCTCATGGCTGGCCTTGTGGTTGTACTCACGAATGGACTGTATTGGTCAATATCAGTGGGGTCACTACCAATAAACTGAGTTGTAGAAAAATCTAAATACATGTGCTTACTATAAAACAAAATTGCTTATTTTTGATTACTCATTTCTAGCGAAATAATTATTTTTAATTAAAATGAGTTTATTTTTATTATAAATAATTATTTTTATCGTAAAAAATATCATAAATATCTATTTTTTTTTGTAGTGATTTATATATATATTTTTTAGATGGTGAAAATGAACAGTAAATAAAAATATATTATTTTGTGTAAATCTTGTATCTATATTCACGCGTATGTCAATATTCTCCGATACATTTGATTATCATAGATTTAAATTTTATAGGAAAAAACAATTAGAAGAGGAAGATTCTTAAATTTTTCGAAAATAATATGCGTATGGTCGACACTTTTCACGGTACCCATGTGTGTAAGTGCTCTAAAGTTTTGGAGGGTCATGATGGCTTTCACAATCCCCTTTTAACTCGATTCATACACATTTTTCATGTCAAAAGGTCATCTTAACAATGGTGCAAAAATCGATCTCACAGCAGAAAAAGCCCCCTCCATACCAGACCCTCTCTCTCAAGAAGCCCCCTCGTCCGATCACAGTTGGGGGGAGGGGGAGCTCCGGCTCCCTCCTCCCTCCCTAACGTCGGCCCTGTGTCTCCGACGATTTTTCTCTCTGTTCTTTGATTTTTCTAGTGTTTTTTTTTTAGGTTTCGGCTAAATAAGGGGTTAGTCGATTCGAGTTGATCCGGTGACCATCTATATACACGCGTCCCACCAGGAGCCTTCCCTGCCGCCGATCTACAAAACCTCGTAATGCGGCCTCCATCGGAGCGGCGTGTAGCCCGCACGCGCGGGGCGAAGATTCGGAGCTCGCCTGCGCGTTGACCCCACACGCCACCATGCAATCATCTGACGCTGCAACGAGCGGTCGTTTCAGAACCGGCGTCACTAGATCTCCATAGCTCGACCGTCGGTTTTCCCTCCATCTGTTGTGTTTTATGTGTACTGATTTTTTGATTTACAGTGTTTTCACATTGTAATTTATTTTATTGATTGTCTTTATTTTCTAATTTATAAACTCTTATTATGTTATTCTCATTCGGACTAGGTTCGAATGGAGTATCTCCCCACTCCGCGTAGGCGGAGATAGCCGGGCTCCCCTCCTCCATGTCCCGCTTGGTCGGGTATGGAGGTTTTGTGGGATGGGTATTGTTACCTCTGTCGTTGACAGATGTGTGCTATCTCTTAGACTTAGGTCTTTAGAGATTGGCCATATGGACTAGACCAGCCAGTCATGAAAGTGTACTAGGGCATTATTAACGTTTGTAATTGGCTTATCTTTAAGTCAACTTTGTATATCCTCTTTATCGAAAGGAATGAGATCTGTTTATTTTCAAAAAAAAAAAAAAAACAATGGTGCAAAAATATATGTTTGAAACACTAATTTGTGTCTCACATGACCATGCATCATGTGTCGGCTACGGTCAATTAATATTGCCGGTGGCCATGGGTTTAGGACACGTGTAATCCTCTCCCAAAAGACCCAAAATTGTCGCTAGACAAAAAGGCAAGCAGGCAACCGCCGTGACTGACTGCACCTCCGAGAAATTGCATGCAATTTCTTTTGCTTGGCTTCTTGTAATATTTGTAAATCATGCTCTTACCTGTTCCTTACCTAGCCGCGTGCTTTGACTTAGCTTTCCAAACCTTTACATATATATATATATATATATATATATATATATATATATATATATATATATATATATGTATGTATGAAAGTACGTATAATGTGCATTTTCAAAAAACATGTTAAATCATCGAATTCATTTTCCCAAAGGTTTGTTGTAATAGTGATGATGAGTCCGAATGAGTTTGATATGGCCTCGCTCCGGTTGTTGACTTTGGGATTTTGTCTAAATTAATTTAAGATTTATATAATTCGAAGAGAGATAAACAATTCGAAAAATTATTATTAATTTGTACCGTCTTAAAATGTGAAAGTTTCACACGTACACTTTTCGAAATATAATGAGAAAAGTTTAGGAAAATAGGTAACTAATTAAAATGGTATGATATAATAATATTATAATGAAATCTGAATACAATTTTTTGTTTAATAAAATAACTTATTAGATTTTTTTTTTACTATATGATTATATATATATATATATATATATATAAACCAATCATTCATCCAAACTATTCACATAATTACTTGATGATATAAAATTAATTCTAACCATATGACCAAATGATCTAAATGACATAACTCGATCAAATTAATGAGTCAAATGCGTCGACTCAAGGTGAAAGTTGATTATTGACAAGGTAAAACATGAGCATCCCAATGAGAGTCCTGGCCACGAGCTTTCTTAGCACGCCTCATGTATACATTGTCAACAAAAGAACTTCTTGCATACTGAAAATTTAGAACTGCTACATACAGTCGTTGTAGGTAAACGGCGTGTAAAGGGCTTTAAAAATAATAATAATAAATACAAGCCAAGCTATTAACGTGACAAGTCTATCTCATAAATATGCGGTAAGATGTCGTCTTCTTCGTTTGTTGTCTTCTTTTCTGTTCGAAATAAACATCACGAAAATAAAATCCAGCTTTTAACATCACAAAAGTTGCTGACTTTTGCTCTAGCGATTTCCCCATACTCGTATTTATAGATTAAGAAGCAAATACTAGAACCCAAATCCTTCACGATCCGGTGGGCTAGGTCTCTTGAACTACTTCAACTCATTTCTTTTCCACCAACAATGATTAATTCTCAAACCCATCAACAACAACAATATACTCTCACATTCATAGATTTGATTGATTTAATCTTGAAATTGAGTGAAATGCCGAGAATCTGAGATGTCAAGAATGAACAAGTGCCGAGATGCCCAGCCCAGAAATTTCGAGATGCCAAAACATGAATAGAGGCTGCCGAAATTTATCACACCTGGAATAGAAAGTGCCGACAGCACCAACCCAGAAAATAGAGACCGAAAACAAGAAGTTTGGACGTTGGGTTCATCGAGAAAAACCCAGAGGGAACGAAGGGTCTTCGAGGTTTGGTCGAAGAAACACATACCTTTACGGGAAGGAGAAACACAAAAGACCCTGGACGAAGATGGGAAGAGAAATGGGGAGAGAAAGGGGCTAAGGGCTCGAAGAAGAAACACAAAAAAGGAAAGAGTTTACGGAAAATGAGAAATTGGAGAGGAGGGAAATGGGTAAACTTAATGCGATTGAAAATGGCGTTGTTGCAACTTTTCTATGTCAACGTTTGCATCCCGCTTGCATCCGGCGTTTGCATCAAGCATTTTATCTGAAAATTATGCGTCTAAGTCTTTTAACGTATCATATCAAGTTATGTAAATTTAAAAAATATTTTTTTTTGTATATAAAAATTAAAATATTAAATTAAATCAAAGAATAAAATAGACGTCGTAGAAGACCTTTGTCTACAAATATCTGTACTAAGATCCAAGTACAGATAATCACTCTGATCATAATCTCTAAGATTTTGCCAATTCCCTTGAGCTCTCCATAGTGGTCTACTTTAATGTTAGGGTATATGAGGCCTTGAAATTTTGGAGCATACTCCTAAAGTTTCATCATGATCATCTCAATTATTGTTGTATTGTAGGTCTCCTCGCGCGAATATCGGTAACCCTTGGAAATTTGTTGGCCTGAGACCAAAGGATCAATTGAGTTTTGTATATAAAAATGAGTTTTAGAAGCTCGGGGAGAGTGATCAGGCCAAGCCATTAATTAAATTGAAAGGAGAGAATCTTAATCATTACATTAAAGGAATATTGTCTTATCCTCTTTTATTTATTTATTACTAAAAAATTAAAAAGAAAATATTTTCTATTTGTTGTAACTATAGAACTTGTTTGAATATTAAGAATATTTTAGATCATCTATGAAGAATAATAAAATTATTTATAAATAATAGTGAATAATTTATGAATATTAATGAACTGTTTGTGAATAGTAGTAAAGTAATCTGAGAAGGTCGACTGAGAAAAGTTACGTTTCCAAACATAGCTTAAAGAAAAAAGAATTAAGAGTTATTCTATTATCAAGTCGGTGTATAGAGTACACTATATTATATTTATGTCATATAAATAGTAAAATTTAATTTGTAAAATTTAAATTTTTAAAATCTATCTTTAAATTAGTTAGGTGAATAGTATATAGTACAGATAACTTAGAACAATGGTGTTGAAAAACTAAATAAGACTAACGTTACATCTGAAAGGCACTTTTTGGACTTGTGACTAGGAGGGTGTTTCGTCAACCTCCTTTTTAAAGTGATATTATAGCATAACTAGTCCTATTCAAACCTAGACGCCTTCTGCTCTTTTCTGCTATATATAAAACTCCAATCACATTACCAGAGATAAGTGCAGAGATTGGAGAAATACTAGTCATAGAACCAAAGGACCCTTAAAGCTTCCTGTCAAAGCTTCCTTTTTCCTTATTCTTCTAATTCTTCGATCCTCCTCCATGGCTGATCTTTTCTACCATTACCTATTTCAAGATAATCAGCATCTTGAAAGTGGGACTGGCAGCTCATACAATGAAAAGCCTCCAGCTTACAATAATTATTCACAAGGATTTGATGATGATCCTTCTAATTACATCATGAGCAGCTTCAATGATCAGTGTTTGCAACGACCTGTGGCTTATAATTCAATGGCAAGCGCCTCTGGTTTGTCACGGCCTTCATCATCCCAAGTATTTGCTTCAGTTGAAAGCAATCTGAAGCCAAGGGAAGTTGGAGATTTAGGTACTGGTGGTAGTAGTGATGTACTTGTGACTGCAAACTCTTCGATATCTTCCTCTTCGACTGAGGCTGGTGCTGAAGAAGCCGATTCAGATCACAAGAGTAGCAAAGATAGGCAACCAAAAGAATTGGAAGATCATGGAGGGGAAAGCTCTAAGAAAGTGTAAGTTTGAATATTCTTGGTGTGTAAATCAATGGCAAATTTATTTATTTACTTGGTGCATTCAATATTAATGGGAGTTAAATCAACAGGCCGAGCAAAGCAAAGAAGAAAGAAGAGAAAAAGCAAAGGGAGCCACGGTTCGCTTTCATGACCAAGAGTGAGGTTGATCATCTAGAAGATGGATATAGATGGAGAAAATATGGACAGAAGGCTGTCAAGAACAGCCCTTATCCAAGGTAAGTTATCATTTTCTTGCACCCAAAAGCAAATTAATTTGCATATGTGCTTGGCTTCTTACATTAATTCCTTATGTTGGCTCCTTTCCAAACTAAATGGCTGGGATCAAAAGAATAGATCCGAAACCTGAAGTTTTACTGCAAGATATATGTTGTTCGACCGTATTAATTTAGGGTGCGTTTGGTTGTTGAAATGAGTTGAGTTGAGTTGAGTTGAGTTGAGTTTAGATAATAAAATATTGTTAAAATATTATTTTTGAATATTTTTATTGTTTTGAAATTTGAAAAAGTTGAATTGTTTATTATATTTTATGTTGAGATTTGAAAAAGTTGTAATGATGAGTGAGATGAGATGAGTTTGGTTAAGGAACCAAACGAAGCCTAGTCTGATCGATATTCCTAGCCTTTCCCATCAGCATGCATGTGGGTCTATTGTTTCCATATAATTAAAGAAACCCTAAAGTGTTGTTCTGAAACCATTAAATAGATATATGTTGTGATAATCTGATGTCTTGGGTCTCGAAGAAGATCAACTTGATCGATCTCATGAGAACTGAAATGGTTAATTTCCAAAAGCAGGAGCTATTACAGGTGTACAACTCAGAAGTGCACAGTCAAGAAACGAGTTGAGAGGTCATATCAAGATCCAGCCGTTGTGATCACGACATATGAAGGTCAGCACAACCACCCAATTCCCGCAACGCTTAGAGGAAGTAGTACTACTGCGGCTGCAGCACTTTTCTCACCTTACTGCATGTTCACACAGCCGACAGCAGCAGCAAGACCAGTACCAACCTTTCCTCATGAACACTATTTTGCGGCTCATGCTCAGATCATGCCTGCTCAAATAATGAATAATAGCCAGCATCAGCAAAATCCACCTAATAACCCTCATCATCATGATCATCAACTTCCTGACTACGGATTATTACAAGACATAATTCCCCCAATGTTCCTTAAACAATATAATTATGAGGCGCCATGAATTAGCTGATCATGTTTCTTCTTCCTTTCTCGATTGGTTTCTCTCGTTGACAAACAATTTCTAGATACGTAACTATGTTTTTCTCCAGTACTTTGTTGTTCCCGAGATCAAGGCCGCCACTACTTTCACACACGCTAGCTAGCTTGGTTTAGAAGTAAAGTTGAAATATCTTTAGATTATTTAAGTTACTAAATTTTTCTTGAATTGCCTCTGTGGGAAATGCATGGAATTAAGAAGATCATGAGGTTTGGTACGCGCGTGGTGTGTAGACTTTTAGTGATTTTAGACAACAAAAAGGAAAAAAAGAAAAGAAAAACAAAAGAGACATGTACGACACATTCAAGGCCAGGAGAGATTCTTCCTCCGCGGTTTTCCTTTGATTTGTTCAATTAAAGGGTTTTCCTTGCCTTTGAATTTCCAGAATATCGACCTTTGATTCGATTCTCCAATTGCATTAATTAATGCATGACAATGCAGGAATTATGTACCCTTTTACTCCTAGTACTGTTGAATCTTTCAAATGAAATTAATGTTATTCACCAAAAACAGGGAGATCAAAGGGATCTGTTTGCCAAAACGGCCAAAAGGTTCAAAAATAAAAAGCATACATGCATGAAAGATGATCAGCTCCAAGTTCTATATATATATATATATATGGTCGATATATATTTCTGTCTCCAAAAGCAGAGTCCATTTCAATCTGGGTCCGGGGGACCCAAACAACATGCAAACTTCTACGGTCTCCAGCCATAAATCAACGTCCAGGAAGTTCCTGACCAAGTAATCAGGACATACGTGCGGGGGGTGATTTGAAAAAAAGAAAAAGGAGTTAGAAAAAATCCTAACCCACCCATTAATTAGTTAGTTAATTATCTACCTTTCCAGTTTGGCTTTCTATCGATGCAAACCAATTAATACATTCAGTTTTCATATTTTAATTTTCTTCATATAATAAGACCACGTCTCATGATAATGTATATTCATGAGGAGCAAATACGAACACGATTGAGTACTTATCAGAATACAGCTTCGTAATTCCATTTTGCCCTTTGTTCTAATCTCTCTCTCAAATATTATTTTAGTTTTTTTTAATCCCGACCGATATTTAGGTTGTGGACTACGTGAGTGCATCGTGTTTTTCTAGTATGAGTGCATGTTTTCCTTGTATTTACCGCATAGCACACTTCACCATTAGAGAAGATTATAACGTCAGATCAAAGATATCCGTGGAACATTAATCGCAGCAGGTCCAAAATTTGTCCACTCTGGTCTATAATTTCTAACACAGTACTACCTAAAAGCTAGAAAATTAAAACTAAGGTTGACATATTTGGAGGGTGATCTCCATGTGGATTGGAAAAACTAATTCAAATTAATTTTAAATCGATTTTATTAGTTAAGTTATCTTATATATATTTTAAGTGGTTTGAGTATGCGCAGTCTATTTAGACTTATTATTATATTAATTACTATAATAAGTTGATTTTTGTGGTAACTAAAAACAGGAGAGGTAAGAAAGCCAATAGAATTAATGAGTAGGGCTGACATTAATACATATTGTTGTATCGGATTTCCGTCGTGTCAAGTTCAATCCATAAACATATGATGAAGTACCGTACGTTGCTAATTATTCAAATGAGATTTTAAATTAATTTATAAATTGCTACATAAAAAAAAAAAGAATATTTATGATGAATTATTTACTATAAAAAGCAACAAATAAATAATTTTCTTAATATTAAATTACAATGATATTCTTTCTCGTGGGAATATCATGATCTCCAGTTATACTGGTAATTGGAATCGATCGAGGTGTTTAGCACGTTTACCATGCTTCACCTAATTACTTGACCCAAGAAATAATTATGGGTCCTTTTATTGATGGGAAAAGTGCATGCATGCTTGTTATGTATACAAGTAGTACTGTAATGCTTTGGCTGTATTTTTCTTATGCCAGAAAATCTGCTAGCTAGCTAATTCTGCTTTTCTTCTAATTCAAGAAACGGCAGGGTGGTTGCATTACTAAACCAACTAGTTATCATGATCATCATCTAGCTACTTGCTTTTTCTAAAGGATTTCATTTCATGTTCAAGCTAGCTTATTATAATATATATTAATATTATATAATGCCAAAAGCCCAAACCCCATGCATGCAGTACTAGCTAGTACTTCTCCAAAATATTCCTGAGAAAATCATTTCATGCAAAAATTATCGTGGTTTGATTTGAGAATGAAGTGTTTTTCCACCCGCGGCGTGATAATTACTCACTGATCATGATCTGTATATAATAAGAGAATATTAATGGTCACTGCGAACATCAGGTTAATTTCATTAATAATTAAGACAAAGGCTTGATCATGATTATAAAATTTCATGATCTTCTTCTCGCTACAACAATTTTGAATTTTTAGGACGATTTTTCTTTAGAACGAAATGAAAATAATCCCAAAATATAAGTTTTAAGGATGGAATTCTGATTTCGTCCCAAAAAAATTATGACACATGCTTCCCGTTCGAATGCGTTCTAACTGCATAATTAGGGATGATAAATTTTGTCCCTAGTGAAATAATCTTTCGCGCTTTGTGGAAAAATTGGTGCACGGTTCGCGGGAAACTAATTTATTGTTCAAATGTCCATTAAAATAGTTCGAACGTGTAAATCACCATTTTCTAACGGTGAGTTAACATTCAAATGGTGACACTAATTTAATAAAATATTTAATTAATTAAAAAATTAATAATAGTAATCAACAATTAATTTATAAAAGAAAGATATAATGCATAATTAATTAAACTTAGAAAATATCAAATTTTGTCCATACCAAAAAGAAAACAAAATACAAATAAAATATATAATAAAATACTATGTCCCAAACTCTTTGAGGACATCCTCCATTGAATCTATTTTTGATTCTATCTGTGTCAATCGAGTAGATATCGTCTCCTGAGTCTGAGACATGCGATCAATGGCACTCATGAAATCTGTACATAAGCCTCCAAAGGCAATCTGGATCTCTGTACGCACTATATCAGTAATATGATCAGCAGTAACAGTACGTGATGGCTCAGGTTGTGTGGATGCCTGATCTGCTGGTACTCTATGATGAGTCGGGTGTGCATCTCTGGTCTGAGCATCGACCAGCTTTGTAATAGGAGCATGAAGACGAAGTCTCGAGTGCCCTGTGTTCCGTGACAGGGTGGAGGCGTTGATCGGTCCAGTCGGCTCTCGAATACGCTCAAGAACATCAGGTAAGACCCCAACCAACAAAAGGAATCGTGTGATCAGGAGGTCGAATGGAAAAATATCTGTCGTAATGTATGAAACCTCTGATTGCATCCTAATGAATATATAACCCACTAGGTCGATAGACATTATACGAGTGACATGTATCATAAATCTCACCCTATCCATGCCAACCTCTATCTTATACTGCCGAGGGTCAATGTTGTGGGCGATAGTTAAGTTCAGAATCTTGAAAAAATCTGATTAAATTCAGAATCAATATCAAGTACTACTGTCATTGCGTTAGAGAATGTGAATTCTAGGATCGAGGAATTGTTTGCAAAACAACATGAGTTAGAGGCTCAATTGATGTAACAAGTAGACATGGAGATACGCATAAAACAACAAGAAGATCAACAAAGAGAGATGCAACTCTAAATGCAAGATCAACAACGAGAGATGCAATTTCAAATTCAGATGCTTATACAACAATTCAGGCCTCCAAGCAATTGATTTTCGTGTTTTGCATATTGAACAATTATGTACTGATAGCATTATTAGTATTATTACTATTTTATTTATTTAGTTATGACTTATTAGATTAGTTTTATTTATATTGAATAATTTGTGATGTGTTTTTAAAATATAAATATCTATTTGGTTTTAAATTAATATACTCCATGAACATACTAATCGTTCAAACGATTATTAAATGTTCGATCATATAAATAAAACGTTTAATGACTGTTGCACATTGGACATAACCGTTCGAACCTCACAAGTTATAGTTCGAACGGTCAAAAAAGTTGCATCCCGTTCAAACACGTTTGAACAAGCAATTCACTCTTTCTGTCTGAAAAACGTTCGAACAGTTTAATTTACGTTTGATCATCAATTTATTTGTTCAAACGTTTCTTCATGTGTATTTGGTCAAACGGACTGGAACTGATCGACCGGCCATAAAGTACCCGGTCGAACATTAGTTTGGCCGTTCGAACGACTTCTTGAGACAAATTTCAATCATCCTAGAAAAAATATTCTGTTCGATCGTGATCAAACTGTCCAGCTAAATTTCATCCTAAAAGATATTTTTTGAGATGAATTTGTAATTTTCGTCTCAAAATACCTTTTGGAACAATTTTATTGAGATGACCTTGGGATGCTTTTTTTATATTTTGGGACGAAACTCAATCTTTTGGGACGAAAATTTTCATCCCAAAAGACCTTTTTGTTGTAGTGTCTTAGTAATTCTTAGGGACTGGTACTGCACATTAATTTGTTGGGTTTTCTCATCTAGATCATGTCAGATGCTTAATTTCTGAAAGCATATGCATGCAGCTAGCTAGCTTTGGACTTGCCACCTAATAGATTCTTGAAGCTTATATATCATTCAAAGATCATGCATGCATGGTACCTCCGTATCTGTTTGCTTGTGCATTGATCGAGTTGCATGCAGACAAAGCAATTGAACTGATCACTTTCTTTGAAAAAAAAAACCTAAAGGTTGGTCCAGATGATCACCATATATTAGCATTTATACGCGATGAGATAGGGACCGATCGACTTGAGTTAGTCATAGCATACCCTAATCCTGTTATGAATATATAATCGGACTATATAATTAGTCAATGGATAGAGATGACAAACGAGTCTGATGATCTCTCAGCATCATGCATGCCCATGATATTGAAGATTCAAATTCAAGACTTTAATTCCATCGACCATCAAGCAACTCAAGAAGAAGTCGATCATGATCATCTCAGCTTACTACCAACACGTACAGAGATGGTCCTCTGCATGGGGAAACAACATCAAAGCCCTAATTCAGCTCTATTCCCTCGCCCTTTCATTAAAAATAAAAAAGAAAGAAAAAGAAAAAGAAAATCCTAGCCACGATGGAGGCCAGGACATGCATTTCACCAACGAAAATTACTAGTCATGGAGATATATAGCGGCTTTACTAGTCTCTATATGTAAATCTCAAAGCATGCATGCAGGTCATTCAATTTCTCATGATTTAAAAATATATCATTTATTTTTTATCAGATCACGTAGAAAATATTATATACATAAGCTGATTTTGTGACAAATTAGATCCTATCATGACTTTAAATATAAATTAACAAGGTCGTCCTTAATTAATATTCAAGATCACCTAATTAATTTTTCTTGGAAAACATATATATTTCTAATTTTGAATAAAAAGTAATAAAAATGAAATAAACGTTTGGATATTTTAAAAAATGAAAATAAAACCCATAATTTGGGTAGTTAGTAATTCTACACATAAGTCTTAACAAGCTAGGGAAGACACACTCAATGATCATCATGTGAAACCCATGATTGTTTGATCCCTTAATTAGTAATGGTTCATATATATATGTTAAATTTATTGTTAATATCAAAAATTGCACAATAGGACAGAATGAGAGCAAGAGTCACTTCCGGCCCACTAGTTGGTCCAAGACTAGGTGGTACGGTACCCGTACATACATCCATAATAGTTAATAGAAAATAAATATAAGAAATATAAATAGAGATGGAGACACAATTTACGTAGTTTGACATGAGACCTACGGCCACAGGTCATTTGGAGGGTAAATCCATTATAATATAATTATTTTATAATCTCTTATAGTCTCTCATTTCTCTATGTACAATGGAGGTCAGAGACCTCTTTTTGGATAAGATCTTATCTCTGGAGCTCTTGTCGTGAGGTTGAAGATGACCTCTCTTCCGCCCCCCGCTTAGTCGTCTAGAAGTCCTTTTTATTCTGGCCCCTATCAGTAGTAGATGAGAAAGTTAGCTTTATCCCACTTCTCCTTGTGTTTCTGACTTGTTTTTCTCCATTTCTCATTTTTCTCTCTTTTATGTTGCATTCTCTCTTTTATCTCTTACACTTCATTTTCCTTGTCCCCCCCTTATCTTTTTTCTCTTATTTCCTGATGGTGGCCCTTTGGGCTAGGCTTGGGATGTCTTTTGGGCCAGGGGGATTTTAACCCTTAACAGATATTCTCGATTCTTAAGATTAGCTTGCTCGACAAGAAGGTTTTGAGAATTTTCAAATAAAATTGCGACGGAGATAACCTGTATAACACTATAGAAAAATAAATTCTGAGAGCAGGTCTCCGGTTTTCTATTTTGTTTGTGTTAAGTGATGAAGATTTTCGTGCGCAGAAATCAACTTAGAGAGCTAAGCAGAAGATGCACTCAACCAAGCTAGATGTGAGTGTGGAGCTCGGCTTGGGCAGGAGATGTACTCGATTGCATTGGGCGAAACTCAGTTTAGGCGGGAGGTGTTTCAAGTATACAAGTCTCGTTCAAATCTTTTGTAAAAAATGGACTCCACCTAGGGCTGAGCAAAAATATAAAAACTTGACTCCGAATCCTACTTCGCTTCGACTCCAATCCGATCCGATCCGACTCCAATTTTGACTCTGACATTTCCCTCCGACTCCTACTGCGATATTGTATATATGTTATAAAAATATGTATTTATCTATTTATTTATCATATATACTAGCATACTTATATAGTTATATAACTAGAACTTACATAGTTAAATACAATAATATACTAGTATAAGCTAATAATTATAAAATAATATACATAGTATAATATAAATAGACTAATGATAGTTTAGCATATGTAAACATTATAGTACTACTACCATACATAGTCAAGTATATAATAAGTTAGACACTACTATTTAAATAAGCCTAGCATAATAAGTTAATAATATACAATATTAATTTACTAAAGTATAATAACATATAATTAGACACTAGAAAGTTTAGTATATAATTGAGTTAGAAATAAGATAGATATTAGTATAATAACATGTAATTAGACACTATAGTATAAGTCTTGTATAGAGATAAATTAGACACTAGTATAAAAATAACTAATAAGTCTAATATAATAAGTTAATAACACATAATACCAATTTACTAAAGTATAATAACATATAATTAGACACTAGAAATAAGTCTATCATAGAAATAAGTTATAAATAAGTTATAAATAAGTTAGACACTAGTATAATATAATAGCATGTAATACTATAATATAATAACATGTAATTAGACACTATAGTATATGTCTAGTATAAAAATTAGTTAGATATTAATATAGAAGTAAATTAGCAATGAATAATTTAATTTTAGTTTTTAATTTTCTCAAAAAATTGATATTTGAAAGCTCACTAAAGATTATATGAAGCTAAAAAAGAAGAAGCCAAAAGCTGAAAGCCCAAATCCAACTCTCCTTCGAAAAGTCGCAGTCGGAGTCGCAGTCGGATTGAAGCCTACACAAGTTGCATTCGGAGTCGGGAAATCTGACTCCTACTAAGTCAGTGTTCACCCCTTCACCATGAAAAGTGTAATATATATATATATACACATACAAATATACATACACCATGTCATTTTCATCAGCATTCTTCAGGCTGACTAGTCTTGAGCTTTTGGTTCGTATATCAAACTGTCATAACGAAATCATATTGATCTTGTGATAATTGCCTAAAACAAACTGACGAATTTTAGCAGTTGCATGTCCTGATCAATACAAAGCAAGCTGCAATCATGTGGGGTTACATTGATTTACAAGTGGGATTCTTCATATGCACTTCTGCAAGTTTAAGTTTGGTGGTACCCCTCATTACTGTTAAATCTTTAGATCTAGCTAGGACTTTAGGTGGAACAATAGCTTTTAATATATATATATATATATATATATATATATATGTCGTAGAAAGCAAGGCAGATTAATGCTATATATGCTTAATAATTACTATCATAATCATAAAGTACTCTTACCATCCATGGCTTTCCCACAAAGGTTTTTGAATAGAAGAGGGAGTGTTAGGACACTCTTTCTTTCTTTGCACGACCAATTTAATCAACAAAATGTTTTTGTGCATGGGCCATAATTTCGAGTATTTAGGGTCTGTTTGAGAATACAATTATTTTTAGATATTATCAGACTATTTTATTACTATTCACAAATCATCTGAGATACTCTTTATCAAAATAGAGCCCGGCCTCTATGCTCTTAAAACTATCATGGTGTCGGAGTACGAGCTAATTCTCTTCCCACAGCTAGGCCATTTTCTTTCCCTCCCATAAATCATTATACTCCTTATATATCCATCAATATTAAGAGCACTAGTAGTGGGCTCAACAAAGTTAAAATTTGGCCAATATTTGACTAAGAAGCATAAAAAGAGGTTGTAGTGGACTCAACAAAGCTATAGTAATTTTAGCTTTTATCAATTTCACTAGCTAAATTTGTTGAGCCCCAATTGCTAGCTAAATATTATTTTGGCATAAAAAATTCTCACTTCCTCTTGCTTTTTGATTCCTATAATCTTATCTACTGCATTTCTTAGTTTCTATTTCTTAAACATATTTAATCCTTTGTGTAGCTATTTACTTAATTTGCATCTGTACTATACTTGAAAATATATGACTATTGAAAAAAATATCAATTAAAAAAATATGACCGTTATACAAAAAAAGGGGTGAAAATTTTTTATCCGTTTGAATAATATGAACGTTAAAAAATTAATATGAAACGTTTTAATAATGAATAAATATTTAAATTACAATTAAAATTAAAAGAAAAGAAACATCAAAATCAATATTTTAATAGAATGTTGATAGATTTGTTGAGCCTATTATTTGATGTTGTTGCAAAGTGACTAGCTAAATTTGTAAAAGTGAATTTTCTAGCTAAATTTTAGCCAAACTTTATTGAGCCCACTACTAGTGCTCTAAATATCCAACTGGAAGCAGCATCATGACCAAAAGCCAAAAGATAGGCACGAATGTGATTTTTACATGCCATCTTGTATTAATCGGACCCCTAAAGTACTACACTACATGCACTACATGACTGCATAGAGGTTTAATAAAAATAGAAGTGTTTGTCTAGTTTATCTAATAAAAAAGTGGGGTGGGCTAGATTCTGATAATAAATTATCTAAACAAGAGTTTTTTTTTTAATCAATAATTGCATTAAAATAAAATGAAGAATACAAGAGAAGTGGGCAGGTAATCCCAACAAACACTACTATAATTAATGGAGGTAGTGCAAATAGACAAAACAAAAAAGGGGAGATTGAAATAGTAATTTGGATATTTATATAATTAGGAAAATGGGCACTACATGAATTTTGTTGTTTTGGTGTATATATATAGAATAATGTTACATACAGTCGTGGAGTAACGCTAGGTAATATTATATACTTTTTTTTAAAAAAAATCATTATTAAAAAATTAATTTAATTTTTTTAAAAGTAATCCGCGAGAGTTGCGTATTCGTTGCAAATGTCAATTTCTGAAAATTTTTAAGTTGAATACTGAGTCAAGTGAGGAGTGACCGATTGAGAACAAAAGCACAACCACAACTCAAACCACCGCAACAGCTATCAACCGCTATGAACAGATCTAGATAGAGTGAGAGGGACTCACCTTCCGACATTTTCTCCATTCTTTAAGCGAAGGATTTCTCCTCCTCCTTCTTCTTCTTCTACTCCTCCTGCTCGCTCCTCTTGCATTTGGATCTCTCTCTCTCTCTCTCTCTCTCTTCCATCTCTAGCTAGGGTACTTCTCCGCTCCATCTGCCATTCGAATTTCACAATTCTACTTTTTATAATGTATTTTTGGTTGCCGTATGGTTACAATGACTGCATTGGTATTCATTGACGTGGTTAATTTTTCTTGGGGTTTTGGCAGTTTCCAACCGTTTTGCGGGACCGGAAATGGTGGTTTCTGAGCCACTTACGCCCGGTCAGGTGAGGTTTTATGCATGCTTTGGTGTCATATTCTAAATTTTCTGCTCATTTTTGGGTGGATGTTGAGAACATTGGACAGAAATGGTTGAATTGAATGGTGAATTGGTAGCTTATATTATTGGCTAATAATGTGGTTCGGGCTGAAGTCTGTTTGTACCACTTGAATTTTGTCGAGCACGCAAGTCTTTTTCTTTTCTAACATTTTCTTGTAAATTAGAGAGCGCACTTGATCTGAAGAGGAATCCATTCATCATGCAATGTGTATATTATCATTTTTAAACTTACCAGTATGTTAGTGTTTATGTGTCTCTTAGCAAGTGCAAGGTTTTGTTCAGATTGTTTATTTGCTTCTTCTAAATTCATGCCTTTGGTTCTACGTGGCAAATTGTTTCTTTTGATGCATTTATTGCAAACTCCAAATTAATGTTCATTTTTTATTTATCTACGAATGGATCCATTCATGGTTCATTTTTTCCACTGTCAATTGGTATTTACCTTTTCAGCTCATATAAGGTGCCTGTTAACTTGGTGGCTAGTGTTTGTGAGAGAAAAAAGTTACCGCCTTATCTCATGAATAGTTTGTTCAGCCTAAATATTATTTGAGCAATTCCAGCTAGTGACGAAATTGGGTTCAATGATGGTAAATTGCTTACATGGAAACTGCAATAAGAACTAGCAATTTGGCCCTAAATAATTTGAATTGTCTCTTTCGTGTGACAATGAGCTATATTGAAATCCTTTGAACTTGCTTGAGGCACCTTCCTCAAATTTGCTACACTCCTTGGATTCATGTGTATTGTTTTTCAAGATTTGCTACTAATTTTGTTGAGATGCGTCCACAATACTGCTTCTTGCGACCACTTTAAAACAAGCCTGCACGGTGTGATGTTGAATATTTAAGACTTGAGTATGCCTTCCTTTTTCTTTTTTCTTTTTTTTTTATTGGCACTGGGTGTCCGGAAACAGCGCCCTGAGAGTGTGCCTTCCTTAATAGCAATTGGTTTTAGGTAGAGTGGCAACTCATGGTCTGACAATTAGTATCAGATTTAGAAGTCATTGATTCAAGTCTCAGGAGCATCATCATAAGTGAGGGATTGTTGGATGTCCACAATAACGCTCTTGGTGACCGCTCTAAAAATAGATTTTTGGGTGTGAGATCGAATTCTGTAAAAGACTTGAGTGCATCTTCCCTGGTCCCAATTGGTTTTAGGATGCCATACTGCTTCTTCCCCAATCCCAATTATGTAAGAGACTTCACTGCTCGGCAAATGTGCATGTCATATTGCTTCTTGTGTTTTTTTTTTTTTTCCTTACCCTTCAATATTAATTTGGAATTCCCCCAACGATTATATTTTGATGCTAGCCCAATATGAAAATCTGGTACTCATTATTGGCAGCTCAATTTTTGGCCGTTGTTTTCCTAATCAACATCTATTCCATTAAAAAAATAAGTTTTTTTTTTTTCTTTTCATGTTATTTTCAGAATTTATTGAGGGACTATGTCCTCTTTCTTGTTCTGTTTGCTTGTCTCTGTTTAGTTATTTTCTTCTTTAACAAAATCTTTCCCGTTATTAATGGATATTCCTTAATATTTTCTAGGTGTCCTTTTTGCTTGGAATAGTACAAATTTTTGTCGCATGGATATACTCAGAGTTCCTTGAATATAGGAAATCTTCTCATCCTTCTAAAGTGTAAGTTTCTTCTCTCAACATGGGGGTACAGATTTTATGGATTGGGATTATTTGAATCTTTGGTGGTTTCAATTGGCTTCGAGATGCTTGTATGTTACATATTTTAACCAATACTGAATTTCAATCTGCTTCCCTTCTTTTACTGTCCATAATTGTATACTTGGATTATGATACTTTGGTTGGTGGCTATACCAAACCCTCTTCTCATTTAGAATGGTTGGAGGAGTCAAGCAGCTGCCTCGGAATAGGGCGAGAAATTTAGAATTGTTTCCTTGCTAGTTTTCTTGCTCTATTGAGCAAAACTGCCTGTTAAAGATAAAGTGCAAGCAGAAGAGGCATCATCTTTGTTTGAAGATTCTATTTTTTGGTTGGCTAGCAGTTCACTGACTTAAAAATTTGCTAATATTTCCTCTGATTTATGCTAATTGTTTATCCCATATGATCACATTTGATGCGAATGTAAAGTAAAAATCTCCACTTTAAAACACTAAACAAAAAGTAAGCTTCTGATTGTGCATAGAAAAAAGAAATTTGAAGGTATAAAAACCCCTCTTAATGGGTCTAGTCTAGAATTGGGGAAACTCAATCCCTTCGTACTAGTTTATGTTACTTTAGCATCATTTTTCTTGGCACCCAAGCAGAAAGAAACCACCTTTAACCCCAAAGCTGAAAAGTGAGACAAATCAATTGTGAGGAAAAGAAACGGAAACCCATGTTTCCTATTCCTATATTCCTTGAAAAAATAATCCAAAAACAGAACATGGTTAAGAAACAGTATCAGGGAGTACATTGATTGAGGGACGGTGCTGAGGAAACACTAGACGAAATCCTAGGATTGCAATGCATCACATTGACAGAAAGAGTGGGGGCCATATTGGGGCTCTATGGTGCTTCAAATAAATTGTGGAATACAACAAAGGGTGGGATCATTTATAAGTACTGCTATGATCTTTTGGCCATTAAAAGGCAATGAGAGAGAGAGAGAGAGGGAGGGAGGGGGGGGGGTAGAGAGAGAGAGAGAGAGAACTAATAGATCCTACTAATTTTTATTCTTTATACCATGTGTCTCAATTTAAAAGGGTTTGATCTCCATTTGATGCTGCAATTTCTTAAGTTTTATTGAAATTGGTTTCCTAATATTTAATTTAGTGCTTAATTAAAATTTTCACTTTTGTCCATCGGGCACAGATGCTAAGTCTCATCTTCTGTTTGATATATTTTCAAAATTTAGGAGATTTTTATTCGTGAAATTGAGAGGAAGAAATAATGTTACTTTAGATAGAATATTCTCTGATGAGAAGTTTTATGGGTTGCAGTCATTCAGACATTAATATGGTTGAATTGGGAAAGGAGACAATCAAAGAAGATGATCGGACTACTTTGCTGGAAGGAGGTCTCACAAGATCAGCATCTGCAAAGTCTCATAGTTTATCAATAAAAACGAATCTAATTAGGTCACTTACTATGTTTCATCCTTATGGGGTTTCATTTTTGATTGTCTTAAGTGTTCTTACCTTCTGCTCTTCATTTTTGTAGGTTCCTGACCATGGACGACTCCTTTTTGCTAGAAAATAGAGCAACTTTAAGAGCAATGTAAGTCACAATCTCTTTTATTGAGATAAAAAACGTAGCCTTCTCTCTTTCTTATATCACATTACACTCACGTAGGTCTGAATTGGGCGCAATTCTACTGTATTTCTACATATGTGATCGTACAAATTTTCTGGGAGGATCTACAAAGGTGCTTTTGTCTTGCTTTGACTATGTTTCTTTAGTCCCATCCATGATTCTGTTTAGGATAGTTTTTATCCTCAGATGCTACCCCAAGATATTATGATGCATAATTATATCCACAAGGCGCTTTTTTTCCTGTTTAATTCTGGACACTTGTGCTTTTGTTCATAAGTATAGTACTGCTTCATTCCTGTCAATCTACATGTTATGACAACTTACTTTTTGATGACATGAATTTTCATTTGGTAAAACATTAGATAAAAGTAGAACATAACTTTTTGGAAAAATCACACTTTACAGTCTTTACCCCCTCAAACTACCATTCTTTTTGCAATATGACTACAAAACTACCAAAGTTGTGAGTTAGCCCCCCATTTTGAAAATAAGTGATGTGACACGATCTTTAGGATTTTATCTTAAAGAAGGGCTAAATTACACAGAGTGGTAGTTTGGAGAGTAAAGTTGTTCAAAGGGGTTGATTGTAATTTTCCCTACTTTTTTCTTTTCTTGTATACTGTATGCTTAAAATTCAGATGATGATACACACCATTGGCTGGAATATATTACTAACAATTTTGATAATCTTTGTCAATTCTTTCCTTGGGCAGAAATACAATCGTGATCTTTTCCTCTTTCTCTACATTCTCCTTATCATAGTTTCAGCAATGACTTCTTTGAAGAAGCATAATGATGTGTCAGCATTCTCTGGAAAATCCTTACTTTACCTCAATCGGCATCAAACTGAGGAATGGAAAGGATGGATGCAGGCAAGTAGTCTTCAAAGCTCACAACTTGTGATTAGTAGTAATGTTTAACTTTCACTTAAGAAAAGAAATCTAAGTGCTTTCATTCTTTTGTAGGATGTGTTCTTGCATTACTTGTGTTCCTACGTCTGCGAAACTACTTAATACCTTTGATTATATTCATTTTTTCTAACATCGTAAAACTTTCTCACCTGTGATCTATTTTATTTCATTCCAGCCAAGGATTATGGTTTGGATAATAAAAGCTACTGAGAAATTGTGAAACTATTTGATTTTGGTTTTTCTTTTGTTGGAATGTTAAGGTTTTGATAATGTGACAACCTTTTGGGATTGGCATCAGTTTAATGTCTGAAGTGGCATCTACATTTCTCTTTATGTTTTTGCAGGTCTTATTTCTGATGTACCATTATTTTGCTGCAACGGAGATATACAATGCAATACGTATCTTTATTGCTGCATATGTTTGGATGACTGGATTTGGCAACTTTTCCTATTATTACATTAGAAAGGATTTTAGCATTGCTCGCTTTGCTCAGGTAATAGACCTTATAACCATTTAACTCAAACAACCATTGACATATTCTTTTCTTTGCTTTCTTTTCCTTGTATGTTTTTATCTAAGATCTTCTAAGTCGTTTTTTATATTATGCAGATGATGTGGCGGCTAAATTTCTTTGTAGCATTTTGTTGCATTGTTCTGAACAATGACTATATGCTGTACTACATCTGTCCAATGCACACGCTTTTCACATTAATGGTGTATGGAACCCTTGGTATTTTTAACAAGTACAATGAGATACGCTCAGTGATGGCTGTGAAGATTCTTGGATGCTTTCTTGTGGTTATCTTGATTTGGGAAATTCCTGGAGTTTTTTACATATTCTGGCGTCCACTAGCCTTCATTTTAGGTTAGTAACCAATTTTGTGTTGCCTTTTGTCCTTTATTTTTTACTTGCTCCTACATCAATACTAATCTGAAATTTAGCGAGTCATTTCAAAGCTCAGCTAGTCAGCTTCTTTAGTGTAGTTCTTTATGTGAACTTTGCCGAGGTTGGAGAGCACCCAACTCTTACTTGGATTTAAAGCTTTAGTTTGTGGGCTTTTCAGGTTTGGGAGCGATTTGATTAGAGTGATCTAGTTGGTTTGCTTATCTGTGTTATATCACCCTTGAACTTCGATTGTTTGCCACCTTTTCCTCTCAATGCGAATTTATTTATGGACTCATATTCCATGTAATAATATTGGTGAAGACATTTTGTATGGATTTAATATGATAAATTGGATTTTGTTAAGCTTACTCCTGTAGCAAAAGTTCAAGGAATTTTTTAGAATAAGTATATGATTATGCGTATGCCTACTGGCCTCATATGCGTAACGTTACTTTTAATGACAGGGTATACTGATCCTGCAAAACCAGATCTCCCTCGTCTGCATGAATGGCATTTCAGATCTGGACTTGATCGGTATATATGGATCAATGGAATGATATATGCATATTATCACCCCAATGTAATTTCTTGAATGTCTGATCATCTGGTATTTCTTGCTTTCTTGGTGTGCCAACCGCTAAAAGTTTCAATAATGTGCACATGCTAGGTTGAGAAATGGATGGAGAAATTGGAGGAATGTGAGATCAAAAGGAGAATCTCCATCAAAGCAAGCATTGTTGCAGTTTCTTTATTTGTGAGTTGCCTGATTTTGTGACCACAGTATACTTATTATCTGTTTACACATTATTGTTTTTCTATTTTGGGTTTCTCATTGTCTTTATGTCATTTTAATTTTTTTTCTAGGTTGGTTACTTGTGGTATGAATGTATTTATAAGCTGGACAAGGTTACATACAACAAATACCATCCCTACACATCGTGGATTCCCATAACGTGAGTATTGATTAGTTACTTTATTTTTCCTATTCTAATGTTACTTTCCCATATAGAATGTGCAATCAAGTAACTCATTCTTGTTCATCTTCCAATCTTACTATTTGCCTTCTTTGTGATATCAGAGTTTATATTTGCTTGCGAAATTTCACTCAGCAGTTTCGGAGTTTCTCATTGACTCTCTTTGCGTATGTTCTCTTATCTGTACAATTGAACCATTTAATACGTGAACCACCCCCTTTACAGAAATATTGAATGACTTTTTGTATATGAACTTAAATGTATTCTGCTACCATATTTTGAGGTTTCTTATTGTTCCACTTGGTATTATCAGGTGGCTGGGCAAGATTACTTTGGAGACCTATATTTCTCAGTTCCATATCTGGTTGAGGTTTGTAAATTTATTCATTTCATTTATATTTCACCAATTTGCCAAGTGCTACGTTATACTAACATTATTTTTTTTGATCGGTTCGTTATACTAACATTATAGTAAATCTGTGTTTATTTATTTTGAAAACATCTTTATGGGTTAGATGAAGCCATTTTTTTAAGTCTTGATATATGTTGTATCATATAAGTCTCGTAACCTCATGTAACCATTATTGGGAGTAAATTAATACTATGAATTCAAAAACATTTCTTTGTTTTTACTTTTTGGATGTGGTATTTAAACTTTCTTCTTAAAACTTCCAAGAAGTACTTGAAAATTTCATTTTTAATTATATAAATTAATATCAAAGCAAACATCATGTCCCTTCCCAAGTCTAAATAAAAAGAAGGGGGAGAATCTAAGGCACTGAGCACAAGTGGACATCTTTTCCTTGTCTCACTTCTTCTGGCATTACCAGGGAAAAGTCCTAAAAATTCACTAACATGCAAATGCACGGATAAAGAAATTGACAGAGGCAAAATGCTGACTCAGCTCAGTTGTGTTTCTAATGCATCTGCAGATCAAGCGTGCCTAATGGACAGCCTAAGTGGCTTCTTTCTCTTGTCCCAGAATATCCCCTGCTTAACTTCATGCTCACTACTGCCATTTATGTCCTTGTAAGCATATTTCTTCTTGACCCTCAATTCTTCACATGCCACTACTACTAGTACTAACCATGACCCACTTTTGTTGCATTTTTTTGCTGCTCTCTGGACTTGCTTATGCAGGTATCTCTTCGGATTTTTGAATTAACTAATACACTGAAGACGGTTTTTGTACCCACAAAAGACAACCAGCGGCTGCTATATAATTCTCTTGCTGGGGCTGCCATTTTTCTGTCATTGTATTTCATCTCATTCATTCTTCTACAGATCCCTCATGCATAGGTAATCCTCTTCATGGCACTTAATTGTTTTTAGAGAGAAATCTCATACTTTGGATTTGTGAAGGGCTTTTATCATAATTGTGGGTAAAAGATTCTATACCTAATAGACACAAAATTTTTTTGGGGGATCACCGAGCTCATTTTAATTCTCTTACCCACATAAGATGATCAATAATTGGAAGTACTCTTACAGGCCTGACAAATCAAGACTTAGATAGAGCTACATAGATATTTCCAAGCCATAGAAGTGGGGATTAAATAAGGGGGCTTTGGAAGATGCTGGTTGCAAGTCTGGCTGCCAAAGCAAATTTTGCAATGGGCTCAAGAGCCCTGATTGCTGTTATCAGATCTGAAAGTAGTAGTTGATATGCATTGCAGCGTGTGTCAAGAGTGCAGGAAATGACAGGAAATATTCTTTCTTTCTTTCTTTCTTTCTTTTTGCCGTTCTGTAATATTTGTAATTGCCGCATATAATTCGTTCTCTATCTTGTTCATTGTTCAATCATCGAAGAAAATGTAGAGTTTCCTGTGGCATATAATTACGTGTCTAGAATCAAAGAAATGCAAGATATAATACTAATGAACTTTGATTGTCATGGAGCATATACGCACTTAGTGTATTCAAATAGTAAATATTTTTCCGTATATTCTTGAAACGCTTCTCTTCTGGATCTTCAATTGCTTCCCCCTCAACACCAAAAAAACAGTTTGTTTCGTAGATTTATATACTGTCGTCTTATATACATTCTCTCGGAAAACTTCCTCCCTTGACCTTAGCTCCGGCCTATGTTGTTGCATGCATGAACTACCTGTGCACAATTATATCAGAGACGATATTCCCTGTTATCACTTGTATTTGGGTATTAAAAGGTAAAAATAATAGAAAGATGACTTTGTCCTCCCATTAGGGGTGTGAAATTCACCTTCACACCGCAGTTTTCACAAATAGAAATCGGGCCCAAACATGGTACATTTTACCAAACATTGGATTCATATATCTTCTTTAAACTGAATTGTTGGTACAGTAAGAACATATGAAGCATGGAAGCTTCTTTGTTGCCACATGCTTCATGAATTTTTGAAGGGACCAAAAAGCCTTAGATTGGCAGCAAAAGTCTAGGCAGTTTGTTGCTTTACACTTTCAATGCAATCAATCTTGAGCATATCATTGATAATAAAAATTAGTGCCCGATTAGTTATCAGGTTACCAAAAGTTAAAGCAGAATGGTGAAAATAGGCATCTAATAATATCTGCCTTTTAGCTTTGGTCAATCTCGCCCACTACATACAGTGCTAGTGATGACAGCCACTGATGTTTTGAAATTCTTGCTCTATTCAAGTGTGAACAGAAACTTAAAATAATAAAAGTGCAGACAATGAGAAATCAAGCTCCTGATAATCGGGCTTAGCTGCTCCAACTTGGTAGTTATTTATTTTATTTATTCTTTTTCTTTACCCTTTTGACCTCTTTTCATGTATTTCTCGTTCTAGTGGTAATATTAGTTTCTTGGCCACAAACAAAAAGTTATTCGATCTCTTTGTTAAGGACACTTGAAAAAAAAAAAAAAAAAAAGAGTGAGCGTGTAGGAATTTTGTGTGAAATATGAGAATGACCTCATTGCTTTCCTTGTAGGATTTACACTCTAATCATCCAGAAAAAATGAACATCTTCGCAAGAATGAAACTCTAAAATATCTTGCCACCATCTCATTCAATGAAAGAAACCAGCACCTCAGTTTGTCGGGAATTGGGTGTAATTAGCCGGCAAATTATATCCCCTAGAGTCCACAATTCAACTATACATATACATACATACATATACACACACACACACACACACACACACTCACGAGTGTGTGTGTGTGTGACTATCATGTATATGAGGACACCTGCTAAAAAACAAGGAGGTGTCCTCATCCCCTCACATAATTTGTAGCCTTTTGATTTAGATGTCACTCCAGCTCCCTTGGAAAATTGGTTGAGAGACATAGCAAAGAAGGATAAGCAACCCAATAGTAGTACATCATTGTGCTATTTAATGATGGTAATTAACTAGTTGTTCATCACAAAACATATGAATTTCATTACGCAATATTTCATCTTAAACACATATACACTACATTATTTTATAAGGATATTGACATGGCCGGCTGCATTGAGTTTGAGTGGGGTAATTGTAAAAGCTTCACAGAATTTTTAAATAATTTAGAATATGACAACTTTTCATGATTAATTTAGAACATCCCAATCCCTTTCAAAACAGTCAAAAGTGTTACAAGAAATGATAGAAATAATATAAGAAAATGTTTATTGCACCGCTACAGCTACACTATGAGCTACCAAAATTGCATCTTTTAAATGCTTCGTTTTCAGTCTCTCTCTCTCTATCATCTTTAGAACTTCTTGATATTCAACATGGGAGAAGCTCAAGAAGTCCAGCTCCACATCATGAGTAAGTGTTCAGGTTTTCATATATTAACTAGCAACAGAGAAATTTCTTATCTTCATTTTTACATTAGTCGAAGTTACTAGATGAAGATAAATTTAGCTTGATTTGGCAGGGTTTACAAGAGCTCTGTTTCTATTTCTAGTTTACTTCAGTAATGATAGAAATAGACAGATAATTCAAAACTGTCTAGCAGTAGAATTGCTGAATATGCATCAGCTTTGACTTTGAGTGAGATGTTGTATCACATATGGATGTAGGTTTTAAGTTTTGAAGAAAGAAATCCTTGTGTCCCCAAAGAACAAGCTATGTGCCTTTTCTTTTCAGTTTTTGAAATTTGTAGACCATAGGAGGTAACAATCCAGGAAAAACCTCATCTCTGTACATGTAACATATAGATGGAGATACTGCCTATATATCTTGGCATCCTGGGCTAGAAAAACGTCTACCACCTAATCATTTTTCAGAAAAGTAAAAGGAAAGTCTGAAAGAGAGAACCGAAACTATGTTGTTTCTAGCTCGAACCTAGGTGGTGGAACATAAAGATATAACACTTCTCCAGCAGTTAGAATTTCATGGTACTCCTGGTCAACATAACAAAACCTTTCTTCTATACATTATAATACAATTTGAGGGGGAAAAACAAAAGCCTCAAGACCATGCCGAAGTCCAAGAAACTCCAGCGTTTATTGGAACAAGGAATTATGTGTACAACTTGAATTTCTCACGTTTTACTTGGTGTGATTTGAGGAGAATGGAAAAAGGCTTTTTGGAATTTAATTGAGGTATACCAACAGGTCTATAAAAAGGGAATACCCCAGCATCAAAGACCAAAAACATTTAATACCTCACTAGTGATGGATTCTTGGGTTCTGATGTAGATCAGTCTAGAGACATCATCCACTTGAATGAAAGATCCTTTCTAAGAACACCAAAACATGCAAGTTAAGAGAAAATATAAGAACATCCCGGATTGAGTGTGCAAAACAGTCTGTCATACACCTTTTTTGGGGGGAAAAAGTCTTCTCATGCTTTTCCTCAAATTTGAACGCCTTAGTAGGAGAGAGAGACATATGTAGTGGACTCTACAACATTTCTTACTATTGTGTGGATTTTTTGGACACAGCATAATGCTCAATAATTATTGTCCAGAGCCCATTACATATCAATCTCTCTCCACTTGTCCTCAATTAGGATAGTAACTAAAACATACCTTGATCTGTACTAATCCTTTCGCTGCGGTCCTAGCAGCTGAGATGGGCAAACAAGCAAACTCAACCGACCAAATGCATGCCAGCAGCCTATCAACAATCGGCAAACGAAGAAACTATAAGAGGTGGCTCCGAATGGCCATATATACACTCTTTCTCCTCTTTGGGCAGTCAACAGCTTTAATACTGGGAAGATTATATTACGCAAAAGGTGGAAAGAGCAAATGGTTAGGAACCCTTGTGCAGCTTGGTGGCTTCCCACTCCTCCTTCCCTACTACTTCATCTCAGCACCCAAAAACAAACCTCCCAAAGAAGAAACAGTCCTCTCAAAACCACCATCAGCCTTGACACTTTCAACCGTTTATGTATTCCTTGGCCTACTTGTAGCAGTAGATTGCTTCTTGTTTTCAACTGGGCTAATGTACCTTCCAGTCTCTACTTACTCCCTCATTAGTTCCTCAACATTGGGGTTCAATGCTTTATTCTCCTTCTTCCTCAATTCCCAGAAGTTCACTCCTTTCATACTCAATTCTCTAGTCCTTCTCACCATATCCTCCATTCTCCTTGTTCTTCAAACACACTCTGCAGACCCCACAGCCGGAGTCTCTAAAGGGAAGTACATAATTGGGTTCATTTGCACGCTTGGTGCATCTGCTGCATATGGGTTGGTGCTTTCCCTCACACAGCTTGCCTTTAAGAGGGTTCTGAAAAGGGAGACATTTTCAGCAATCATGGACATGATAGTTTACCAATCACTTGTTGCAACCTCAGCTACTTTGGTGGGACTTTTTGCCAGTGGAGAGTGGAAGGGTTTGAACAGAGAGATGGAGGAGTTTGAACTGGGGAAGGTCTCGTATCTCATGACTGTGATTTGGACAGCCATATTGTGGCAGGTTTTCTCTGTTGGTTGCATGGGATTGGTTTTTGAGGTTTCTTCCCTCTTCTCCAATGCCATAAGTGTTCTGGGTTTGCCTATTGTTCCGGTTCTTGCCGTGATCTTTTTCCACGAGAAGCTTGGTGGAATAAAGGTGGTCTCCATGGTGTTAGCTATTTGGGGCTTTATTTCATATGTCTATCAGCAGTACCTCGATGATTATCAGTCCAAGCCTGAAGACAGAACTTCCAATGAAGTTTCCGATTAATGCTTCCCAACATCGAGAGGTTGATGGATGAATAAGGTTCCTTTTGTTTTAGGCTGCAATCTACAGTGCTGGATAAAACACATGCTTAGATCAATGTGAGGCTAATGCAAGTAACATTTTTACGCTTATGCATGGAATGACTATTAGTAGAGGACGAGCAGATGTCCTTATCCCTATTAAATGTGTGGTCAAATTATTTTGCCATGTAATTGTTATATTGAAAATGATCCTCTCAAGTTCTTGTCCTAATTTTATGATACCAGTTTAGAGAGATAGATGCATAAAGTAACATAAAATAGGGAAGGCATTCATAAATTGTTTGAAAATAGATGAAAATGTAACATAAAATCACTCTTATTCAACATAAAATAGATGAAAATGTAACATAAAATAGGGAAGGCATTCATAAAACGGAAGGCATCACAGGTAGCCCAACAAAAGAGAATAATGAAAGTGTGATACAAGCAACAACCAACCAATTGGAATAGATTTTGGACATAAAGTTCCCCTCACTTTCTCCTTTAATCAATGTACATTTATGTAAAGAACATCTCTGGACTAATTCCCAAGCAAGCCTGAATAATTCTTTTCTTTTCAAAATGATAGAGATTATAAACTGAAATCATAAATTTTTTGAACTCTGGGTTATTGAACGTACAGCAGAAAAGTAGTTATCCCTCTTCCTCATGGTTTCAATTCACGAAACAATTAAAGTCCACATTACCATACACATCTAGTGAGCAACTCTAGTTGGGCAAAGAGAACATAGATAGGCTATAGATAAACTTCGACAATCTTGACTGCATTGCAAAACTTGGAGGTTGAAGAGAAAATACCAATGTTGACAGCTGCATTTGATAAACTACATGAGACAACCAACATAGTGAGCTCGTGGATATTGTCTCTGCAGTTGTGGCCACTGCACAAAGAACTGATCAGCTATTCTTAACTTGTAAAGAAGCAAGCCACTTAATGAGAGCCTTCTCACTCTTGCTATACTCTCGATGTAGAAAACAGATGACCATCTAACCCCCACAACCTGCAGTCAAGGCTAAAAGGTTAACTCCAACATCATCTCACAGAAAACGACAAGACCAGAGGCAAAAAGGCTTAATCCATCCACACCTTGAAAAAGAACGCAATAGCACATAGTGGAACACAAGTCCCTGGCCCATTGCAGAGAATCTGAGGTTATGCAAAAGTAAAATAAAAATTAATGAACTATCCCAGAATATGCTCGTGTGTTGGTAATGTGTACAAGAAATAAATGTCTGGAAGTATAAAAATGGATAGAGAGAATACCACTTGGGGTCTAATTTTAGTCATTAACCAGAGTGCATGAGCCATAGCGACTAAAGTTGTCCACACAGAGGTGAAATATGATTGACCAACTTCCCTACTTCGATAGATCTGCATGAATCGAGCAGTTTGAACCTCCCTGACACCATTCTGCAGTAGAAACCATTTCAAAAAAGAAACTTTTGTTGACAAACCTGCAACAATCAAATAAAAATAAAATGCAGTGCATAACTAACTCTCAATGAGAAGCACATTATTTGCTTACTTCCTATACCAACAAAGTTCGAAACACTGACAAACTATGCTCTCTAACTCATTTATTTTTCGTCCGTTTCCATTTTTTTCTATAATATTTCACTTCTTCAACGGAGTGTAAATAAAAAGCTAGAGAAATTGGATGAAAAATGATACAGGTCACAACCAAAAGTGCATAACAACCAGGAATCTATGCACTCAACAAATCCTGCAAATATTACAAAACTGCTATATAAGGCTGAAAAGGTACCGATAACAGAAGACTATTACCAATATTCTAACCGTTGCTCTTCAACTATCCCAGGGGTTCATGACTCCTTAACAAAAAAAATTATCAACGATCAAGCCTAAAATGCTTCCCACTCCTCTCACTTTATAAGTAAAAGTAATAAACGGCTTACCTCCTACCACATACTCTCAATTTCAACAATGATAACACTTCTTGAATATATCTATATATATATAGTTGTATATTAACATCTAAGAATGGACTCTATCTAACCCCCAACTTGGACCTGTCCATGTATCATTGAAGAACTCACATTTATGACTAAAAAATACAGAAGTGCAGAACGATATATTACCACTTACCTCATCAACCAAGTTGTTCTCCAGCGTGCGAGCTTTTTGGAGGCTCATATTATCAGTAGCGGCAGCAATGTAGAATCTAGGACTAAACCTCTCTTTTTGCAGCACCAACAACAGATTAATCATCTCAGCCGTGTGACCCCCTACAATGGTAATAACAGCCAATAAATAACTACTCAAATTTACATCGTGAATCAGAAATGAAACCAGCCATGGCTCACCTGAACCTAAAACAATGAGGGTACTGAGAGCTCCTGGAGCTTCTGTTCGAAGAGGTTTGCCACTCCGGTATATAACATACAGGACACGAAACAGCATCAAGGTGAGGCTAATGATGGCGAAAGTAATAGAAACTTCTCCATTGCCCTTCTCCATTTCTGAATAAAGAAGAATTCTACCAAAAAAGAAAGTAACAATTAGAAAATCAGATTTGTAATTCTGATTAAATTCCGAATTAGACCATGGCATCAATTTCACACTTCACCAGAAATTCAAATCCATTGAAGAGAATGGCAAACGATAGCATCGAATCTGAAAAATTCAACGGATCTATGGGAATATCTTACCAGAAAACTACGTAGCGTAGCCGAGGAAGAAGAAGACAGATTCGAACCAGAAGGCTTTGGAGGAGAGAATAAACGGCGTAACATCGGTGTTAGATAGAGATGAATGACGTGTTAACGTATTGACCTTTGGATTGATTTTATATACGTGGCTATTATCCCTGCAAAAACCGGTGTAAACCGGTGGAGGTGAGCCGAGCCGCCCATTCTCTAGAGCCCTGTCCGGACGGTCCGTCTCAATTCTGGATGGTCTAGTTACATTCGGGGTGTCCGTCATGTTGTGGGTCCCGTAACACGTGTTTTGTGGTGAAGCGTCCGTAATTTCCCCTTGGAGAAATGCCACTCCCACTGCTGGCTCCTCCCGCTTGACCTGAAATGCCCATGTTGTAGGAATATTAAAAAAAAAAAAAAAAAGATAATTAAAATCTTAGTGAAATAACGCCCTCTCTCTCTAAAACAAAATTCTCTTCATTCTCTCTAAATTTTCACAAACCTCAGATCACACGAAAGGGGGTGGGAGTTTCGGCTCCTCCACCCTCATTTTCTCCCCTGTTTCTGTTCGTTTTTATGTTTTTTTGTTTTGTTTTCATTTTTTTTAGGCTAAATAAGAGAGGATCGCCGTTTGGGTTTTTCTGACCGTTTATAGTCTACACGCGCCCCACCACGATGAAGCCCAGCCGCCGATCTTCAAGATCACCAAATTCGGCGTTCATCGCAGTGGCGCGTAGCCTGCACGCGTGGGACGAAGTTTTCGGGTCTCGTCGGCGCGTGTCCACCACGCGCCACCATGTAGCCCTCTGCTGATGCCACGCTCGGCGTCTCTGGACTCCATGTCCCCATGGCTTCCAAGACCGACCATCGGCGTTCCTCTCCGAATAACTAGGGCCGTGCACGCGCCATTGTCGACATTTCGTGTACTGTTCACCTGATTCTGTTTTTCATTTTTGTGGTTTTTTCATTTCAGTGTTTTTTCGTTAGCCCGAGTGCGGTGTTTTGGGCCTTTGGATCGATCGCGATCTGGGGCAAGAGATATTCAAGAATGATGGACGATGTTATGACTGGTGAGATCGCACGACCAGTGCTCGTGCGTAGGTGTGGCCTGCGTAGTGGAGGCTGTGTTTCTGTGCGTGAGGCTGCTGCTAGTGCCGTCATGGCTCGAGAGGCTGCTGCTTGCAGAGATGAGCGTGATGTCCGGGGTCACACCGATGCTTGTCTGTGTAGTTTGTTTAGTTAGTAGTTTGGTTTTTTGTTTAGTTTGTTTAGTTGTTATTGTGTTTTATTTGTAATAAACTCGAAATAGGCTAGTGGATTTAGTGTCCATAGCGGTGTCTCGTACTTTTCCTCCATGGGAGGATAGAGGGGCCCTCAGTCTGTTTTACAGAGTACTTTCTCTTGAGGAGAGAGTTTTTTGAAGTTAAGATAATGTCCATCTATTGTGGGTGGGGAAGTTCAAGAGCTGATGCGTAGTTTGGCTTATAGTCTGGATCTTCCATGTATTGATAAGTCACAATTGTAATTTCGGTGGTTCATTAATGAAATGAGTCTGTTTCCATAAAAAAATATATATATAAAACAAAAATTGACATTTGAAAATCCTTCTTCAAAATTGACATCGTCTAGAAAGCCTTCTTCAAAATCCCAGATCCTAACCAGCCCATCCACATCATCCACATCCTAGATCCTTTTTCAAAATCGACATCGTCTAAAAAGCCTTCTTCAAAATCCCAAATCCTAACCAGCCCTTCCACATCATCCACATCCCAAATCCTTCTTCAAAATCTTGGCTATAGGTATTCTTCCACATCGTCCAAAAGGCAAGTCATCCCAGTTCCTTCTTCAAAATCGTCTTTCCTTGACATCGTAGAAGGCTTCCCGTCACTCTCACCTCCACATCGTCTCCTCCACCTCAGCGGGAACATTGTCTTCTCCACATCATCTTTCCTTCATATATATTTTTGGGGTTGTGATTTTTTAATGTATCTCTGCTAGATTTTTTTTTTGAGTTATTATTATTCAGAAATTGGGTCTTGAGCTCAAATGCCCTCTCTAGTATGTGCCTCTTTATTTTTTTCTATTACTTTTTGTGTGTGTTTGGTTTTGGCATGAAAGAAATGACTTTTGATCTGCTTTTTATTTTTATTTTTCACAAATTGGACTTAATTTAATTTGTGTTCTGGGTTTGCATTTTTTAATTGATGTTGTTATTGCATAGCCAGCTCAACACAACTTAAATCAGAGTGTCATATCTGTAAAGCTCACTATTTTAACAAAGGTATGTGATAAATCTTGGGTACCTCTGGTTATATACGCACTTTCGTGGAGTACTTTTGATCTTCTTATATCGAGAATGTGATTCAAATTTTTCAAAAAGCTTCTTCATTATATGCCATAGCAGAAGTGATGTCTAGAGGTCGGAAATGCCCTTGAAATTGTAATTTGCATTGTCTTATCTTGGTCTGTGATGATTGCATTTGGCTGTTGGTCATTCATACACTTCAATCATGCCTCAAATAACCACTCAAAGGTATGTGCGTCCTTATTGGATATCAATCCGCACCCGAATAGGATTGACTGACCATGATGGGTCACACCAATAAATGATGAAAATGGCATCTTGTACACATTAGTCAGGTATGTTGTGTCAAATGTAATCACATCTCCAAATGATTCAAACGCAGCTCTACTTCGGGCATTTGCCCAAAACACATTCTTTAACCGTAACTCAAGATCCATATCTATCTGACAGTAAAAATCTGGATTTTTACTCTGCATATCTAAGAAATAATTACATAGAGCTTTAGCACCTCCAACCCCGAGGCGAAGCTAACGTGCTTTGTCAATGTAGTTCAAACACTCATTCTCCCTGAATGACACATTCTCGTAAACCCCCCACCTCAACAACCACTTTCTTGAAATTTTTTGACACTTGTATACTAACCTTATCATTTATTTCAAGTCTCTTAGTCACACGAGTATCAACCTTCTTAAATCATTTGAAATGTCTTGCCTTTCTAGGATTACAAACGTGTGTGTGATCCAATTTTACTTTAGTCAAGGTATATCCACCTTCATTATTTAGGGACACATTAATCCTAGCCAAACACCCTACCTTTTTTGTTCCTCTTGGCTTTAGAATATTCACAGTCTTACTCTTGGATGTGCCTTCTAGCGCACATACCAAGTAAAGCCATCTAACATTCCCATTGTCATCCGGTTTAGAATTCCTTTTACACACTCCAAACCTTTTCTGCTTACAATACTTAATATAGTAAGACCAAACTTTTTCGACAGATGAAAATGTCATTCCAAGTTTAGGAGATTCAATGGATTTATCACACTCATTATCTGCATGTCTTATCTCATCACACTCATTATTTGTAGGTCCTACCTCATCATACTCATAATTTGCATGTCCTATTTTATCATACTTATATTCTGCACCTCCCATGCTAGAATCCCTTGTAAGTCTAGCCTTCAAATTATCTAACTAGCTACAACTATATTCAAATAAATCATCATTTGAATATGCAGTTCATTATATTCAAATACTAATAAAATTTTGTTTATTAGTATTCCAAATCAAATGGTTAGTATTTAATACACATGCAATTTTGTTTTTATGTGCAGAAGCTGACTAAGGCATATGAGGATGCACACTTGAAGAGTGTGCAAGTGAGAATTTCCAGTTTCTCACCAAAATAAAAAATTGAGGACTTTTATTGCATAGACATAATTTTTTTCTCTGTTTTAGGTTAAATTTATAAATATCTTTTGATCATTTCCCATGCACCATAATCAATACCATTTACACCTCTATATTTACTTGCACCAGAACTCTTCCTACATGCATCTCTACATATTAAATATATATATATTTTTTTGAATAAATACATTTTCCACCAATTGAATTACTATTTGCAAGAAAAATAAGAGTTGGTTCATCTTGATATTAAGGAATCAAGGCTAGCAAATTCCCAAACGTGCACAAGCATATATAGAAAAGAAAACTAAGATTGCAGAGTATTAGAATAGATGAACCTGTGCTGCATTTTCACAAACAAAAGACAGGCATCCATGCCACTGCAGCAAGCAAGTCACAGAGCCATCGCCACATACAAAAACAGAATGCAGATTCTAGAATAGTAGAGAAATTAGTTATTGCTCCCTACGGTTATTTGTAACAAACACAAATTATTTTATTGATTTTTCATCATGTATAAAAACTCTCAATATGTACGAGTTCATTACGATGAAAGAATTCTTTTGAAAAATATTTCCTTCTCCACCATGGTATCAAGAGCCCATTGACTACCGTCTTTGATCCATGGCTATCTCATCTCCTAATTCTCCTCCTCCTCTCCCTTCCACCTTATCTTCCTTCTCACATATTGTCTCCACCAAACTCACCACCGACAATTACTTTCTATGGAAGGTCCATTGCTTATCTCAGAGGCCAAGACCTCTTTGGTTATATTGATGGTTCAATCTCTTGCCTTTCTAAAACCATTATTGACCTAATCGATAATTTACCTAAACCCAACTCCTCATTTCTTCCTTGGCAGCACATGGACCAATTGGTCCTCAACGTTCTCTTCTCTTCTTTATCTGATTCCATCATTGGTCATGTTCTCTCCTCTACAACTGCTCGTGAACTATGGGTTTTCTTAGCCTCAATGTTTGCTTCTCACTCCCAAGCCAAAGAATTCCAAATCCGTTTCCAGCTCACAAATCTTTCCAGAGGAGATCAACCCATCTCTGAGTACTTTGGAAAAGTTTGTCTTCTTGCAGACTCTCTTACTGCAACTAGGAACCCTCTACCTGACAAAGAAATTGTCACATACCTACACAATGACCTTGGCCATGCTTATAAATCATTTATAACCTCTATTACAATAAGAGCAGATCCCCTTTCCTCTTGTGGTGGTAGACAAGGTCGAGGATGAGGCTGTTTCAATTTTCCTTCATATGGTGGCAGAGCAAATCCTTCCATTAATCCTGCACCTCATTACACTGCTCAAACCCCCACTTGTCAGGTTTGAAACAAATATGGACACATTACTCTCCAATGTCAACACAGGTTTGATCACTTCTATCAACTTGATGCTCTGAAAATTTTCTCAACTAATTACCCAGCTCCGACCTCATTCTCTGATTCATCATGGTATTCGGGCTCTGCAGTTACGCATCATATAACTAACGATTTAAGTAACTTGAATATTTGATCTAAGCAGTACTGCGGTGGTGATACAATTTGACTTGGAGATGGCAGTGGTCTTCCCATCCAAAATTTTGGTGATTCTTCCTTCTCACCTAATTCCTCTTCTCCTTCTTTTTCTCTTCGCAATATACTACATGTTCCTTCTATTACTAAGAATTTAATCTCTGTTCTTCAATTTCGCAATGATGATTCATGCTTATTTGAGTTTCATTCCTCTCACTTTTCTGAGAAGGGAAAACACACGAGGACTCTCCTCCTCACAAGGTCAACTAATAATGGTCTCTATGTCTTCGCTTCAATGTGTCCTCAGCTTCCTTTCCATCAACTTATCTCGGTGAACGAACCAATCTAGAACAGTGGCATCGCAGGCTAGGGCATCCTTCCTTAGCCCGTGTCTCACGCGTATTACACTCCAGATGTTTGCCATTTTCCTCAAGTGTCTTGGGTTTCAAGTTTCCAGAATGTCCATTAGCTAAGAGTCATCAATTACCATTTGTAATAGTCAAGCCCAATATTCTCGGCCCTTAGAATTAATTTGTGCTAACTTATGGGGCCCAACACCTTATGTTTCGAGACTTAGTTTTAAGTATTATTTGTCGTTTGTTGATCATTATACGCGTTATACTTGGTTTTTCCCACTTAAACTTAAATCCAATGTTACACATATTTTTGCTAATTTTCTTCCCTACCTTGACTGACTATTCAATTCCAAACTTCTTACTCTACAAACAGATGGTGGTGGTAAGTTTAAACCTTTAGCTCAAATTTGTCAAAAATTAGGCATTACCCATCTTCTTTCATGTCCTCACACGCACCAACAAAATGACATTGTTGAAAGAAAATATAGGCACATCATCGAAATAGGCCTTGCCCTCTTGGCCCATTCATCACTACCTTTCTCTTACTGAGCTGATGCCTTTGAAACTGTAGTTTATTTGATTAATCTTCTTCCCTCTCCTACTCTTAAAAATAAATTGCCACATTTTCTTGTTTATAATACCGAACTAGATTATAAAATTTTAAAAGTCTTTGGATGTGAATGTTGGCCCAATCTTAGATCCTATCTCTCAAATAAATTAAATTTTCACTCTATCTCATGTCTCTTTTTGGGTTACAGTTCCTCTCATAAGGGTTACAAATGCCTAGACCTCACCAAAAATTGTCTATACATTTCTCGGGATGTTATTTTTAATGAGGCCTCATTTCCACTACTCATGTCTAGGTCCATTGCTACTGCTTCCAAATCCGACTCAGGTATGGTCTCCTTACCTCTCTTTTCTCCATATATTCTTGAGCCTGGCCCAAGTCCATTTTTGTCTCAATATTCTCCTTCCCCTGTGTCTTTGTCCTCCTCAAGCACTCTTATCATTACACGTTCTCCGCAATCTGTCTCTTCTCCATAATTTTCTTCTGCACTTGCTCTCCTTTCCAACCCAACAGCTCTATAGTCACCACGTTCTCTTATCATTACACGTGTCCAAACAAATTCTTCAAGACCAAGACAATTCACGGATGGCACCATTCCTTACTCTACTCGATTTTGTCTCACCACATTTGTCACAATTCCAGATGAACCATCTAGTTACTCAATAGCTTTCAAATTCTTGGATTGAAGAGAAGCAATGGCCCAAGAATACGCTGCCCTTCAACAAAATTGCACCTGGAGTCTTGTACCTCCCACTCCCATGACTAATGTTCTTGGTTGTAGGTGGGTGTATCGGATCAAGACAAATGCAAATGGCTCACTCTAACGTCGCAAGGCCCGTCTCGTGGCTAAAGGGTACCATCAACAGTGTGGATTAGACTACAAGAGACCTTTAGTCCCGTGGTGAAACCTTCTACTATTCTGCTTGTTTTATCTATTGTTGTTAGTTGATCATGGCCTTTGCACCAACTTTATATCCCAAATGTATTTTTGCATGGATCATTGACTAATGAGGTGTACATGCAGCAACCTCAGGGATTTATTGATCCCCTTCATCCCACCTATGTGTGTAAATTACACAAGGCCTTATATGGTCTCAAACAAGCACCAAGAGTTTGGTTTGCACAACTTAGCTCATGGTTGCTTGCATATGGTTTTAAAGCTTCGAAAGCAGATCCCTCATTGTTCATTGTCCATTTTACAACATGGTGATGTTCTTCTTTATCTCTTGGTGTATGTGAATGACTTAGTCATCATTGGTTCCAAATCCTCAACAATTGACCTGCTCATCCACTACTTAGGCTCTGCCTTTCCGGTCAAAGACTTGGGGCACTTTATCATTCTTCCTTAGCCTCCAAGTCGACCACACAACAACAGGTCTTCTACTAACTCACTGCAAGTGTATCAACAGTTTGCTCCTTCAAAGTCAAATGCAGCATGCCAAGCCAATTTCCTCACCGATGGCAGCCTCCCTCAAGCTCTCAAAATTTGATTCCCAGATTTTGATGATCCAATTCTATATCGCAGCATTGTTGGTGGCCTACAATAACTCTCCCTCACCAGGCCCGACATCTCCTTTACAGTGAATAAAATCTGCCAGTTCATGCACTCTCCTAAGACATCTCATTGGAGTGCTGTTAAAAGGGTCCTTCAGTATCTAAAAGCCATAATTAATTATGGCTTACTCTTCAAAAAGTAGTCTACATTCATACTTCAAGCATATTTGGATGCTTATTGGGGGAGGTTGTCCAGATGATCGAAGATCAACTGGAGGCTTTTGCATTTATCTTGGAAACCATCTAATCTTGTAGAGATCAAAGAAACAAAAGATTGTTGCTTGTTCTTCAACTGAGGCTGAGTACAAGTCACTAGTATCATCAGTTGCCAAGACCATATGGCTTCAAATAGTCCTTAGAGAGTTGGATATTCCTCTTGCCAAGGCTCCAATATTGTGGTATGACAACATTGGAGCCACTTATCTCTTTGTCAACCCAATCTATCATTCCAAGACAAAATTTATGGACATTGATTTTCATTTCGTGAGGGATCGAGTTTTTGCTTGTACACTACAAGTTCAATTTTGTAGCTCCAAGGATCAACTAGCAGATGTCCTAACTAAGCCACTGGTTGTAGAGAAATTTACTATCTCTAGGACGAGTCTTAATGTGGTTGATACCCCATTGGACTCGAGGGGACATATCATAATAGATGAACCTATGCTGCATTTTCACAAACAGAAGGTAGAGGCATCCATGCCACTGCAGCAAGTGAAGAAGACAAGTCATAGAGCCATTGCCACATACAAAAACAAAATGCAGATTCTAGAATGTAATAGTAGAGAAATTAGTTATTGCTCCCTATAGTTATTTGTAACAAACACGAATTATTTTATTCCTTTTTCATCATGTATAAAAACTCTTAACATGTAAGAGTTCATTACAATGAAAGAATTCTTCTGAAAAATATTCCCTTCTCTAACACAGAGAGCAACATAAACAAACAACAAAGTCAATTTATCCAAACAAGATAATCAAAAGCTTGTCCTTCTAACTACCAAAAACTCATTATGCTATTTACAATATTTTTTGCCTGTAATCTTTCACCTTACTGCTACCTCTTTGTGCTCATAAATGAGTTAATGGCATGGAGAAGACCATATGCCTACCTACCCAAAAAAATAGAGAGAGAGAGAGAGAGAGAGAGAGAGAGAGAGAGTACATGCTTATGTAGAATATGTGGAATGATGAATCATGGTTTTGTAAAACCAAGGTCCACACAATTGATACATGCTATTCCAAATTGTTTTCTTAATAGTTCAATCCACTTTTTATTTTGCATGCATCTGCACACAGTCCTAAGGAATCGGAGTGACCCAAATTGGTGGGGGCAATGAAAAATCCCAAAGGCAATAAAAAGTCCCGACATTGATGCCAATGTTGCTTGGAACTCAAAAGAAATAAGAAAAATGCAATGAAAACTGAAAAGTCCCATTTACATTTTTGTTCCCCCTCCCCCTTTTTAAAAAAAAAAATATAATTATACGTGCCACGTCGAGCATGATGGGCGAGTGGTGATTGTAGAAGTACTCATTTTCCCTTCATGACCGTCTCGGGTTTGTCTCTCCTTTTATTTTTTTCATTTTTTTTATTCTATTTGAGAATTCTTTATCCAATATTCTCTAAAAAATGATCAACCTTAAGAGAACTTTAAGAAAATTTATTTTTCAATAATACTTAAATACATTTATCTATAGTATCAATAATCAACTCAACGAAAATAATTCCCCATCAAATATGTGACTTCGACCCCGTTTGGATAGTAAGATGAAATTAGATGATTTTAGATGAAAGTTGAATAAAATATTGTTAAAATATTATTTTTTAATAATATTATTATTTTACAATTTGAAAAGATGGAATTGTTTATTATATTTTACATGGGTATTTGAGAAAGTTGTAATAATGAGATGAGATGAAACTATTTTTGTATGTAAACGAGCCCTTAAAATAAATTGTTTCAAGACTCTCATTTTCTTTCATATCTAATCAAAGTGGAATTAGTAGAACAAGAACTTGAGAGAAAATTAGTACAATGGGATTGAAAAATTTTTAAATTGGTCTTTGGTATTAAAAAAAAGTTTTATAACAATTCAAATTAATATATATATATATATATATATATATATATTAAAATGAGTAATGCTACATGTACTTACAATTATACATACAAGACTCATTTTATCAAGTTCATAATTTTCAACATATCAATAGGTGACACATGTAGAATTGAGTTTTTTATATATTTTTCTTAAATACAATTAGCATTTTTGTATTAAAATAACGAAATTCATAACTATGTATTTTTTGTTTAGTGATTGCATCAGTATTTAACTATGCATACTTAATGAAATTCAAATTTGTTTCTAACAACTTGCTAAAATTATTGGTTAAGAGCCCATCTTTAATCATAACAAATCTCCGCTCTAAGATCAAGTTATTAGCATGACGTTATACCATATATATATATATATATATATATATATATATAGTATTATATTTTATTATTATGTTGACGTAGGATTGTATATTATTTTTTGAGAAATACTTTAGTTATATAGTGATTACTTAAAACTTATCATACAAATTGATATGATTTGATATAATTTATCAGGTTGTAAAATTATTTTTATTATAAAATAAATCTGACGAATCACATAAAACCACTTTAATTTATAAAATTATTTTTGTATAATTCCTTGTGTCGGACTCCTCTTAATCTTTAGAACCTTTTCTTAAAAAGCAAGAAGCTGATCTGAGGTTTATACATAATGACACGTAAGAAATAGAAAATTAAGTAGGATCAGAGTATATAGCATTTTCCTGCATCCTTGATCACTTCAATTCAAAAGTTTAGTCGCATCTAGCTTGAGGTTGTTGCATAGATTTTGCTTCAAAGTTGAAACTTCTCAACATCAGGAAAAAGAACTTTCAGACTGCAGTGAGAATAAGCAGGTAGATCAGAGCTATATTAATTGAAGAAAATCTCCCCAAGTATCTGTGTCCAAAGATTATGGAATTGGTCGATTTTAGGCGACTTGGGGCATGGCGATTACACATCAGAAGTTATGCTAATGTTCACCCGGGGTGAGCTAACCCAGAACATGATCATAGATACTGGGATCAAGATTCAAGAAACCAAGTTTCCATGGATAAAGTTACAACTCGATCGAAATCATGAATTTTCATGGGTCTGATCTTGAGAATCTGGACCATTAGCAGTTTATGTGGAAAGATGTCACTAACATTTATGATCATATGTACTACTAGAACACAAAATTCAGATCAAGCTCTCCATTGATTTTTTCAAACAAACAAATAATTACATCGCCAACATCAGTCTAAAAGGAAAATTTGACATTTCTTTTACAAAAGCTCACTTTCCAGGGACAAAGTTTGTGGCATATGCCCAGGCATTGTTGTTCACGGGGTCTGCAAGGTGGTCAGCCAGGTTCTCCAAGGGTCCCTTCCCTGTCACGATGGCTTGCACAAAGAATCCAAACATGGAGAACATAGCCAATCTACCGTTCTTGAGCTCCTTCACCTTCAACTCGGCAAAAGCCTCTGGGTCATCAGCAAGACCAAGTGGGTCAAAGCTTCCACCTGGGTAAATTGGATCGGTTACCTCACCTAGTGGCCCACCGGCAATACGATATCCCTCGACGGCACCCATCAAGATAACCTGTGTAGCCCAGATGGCCAGGATGCTTTGTGCATGGACCAAGCTTGGGTTGCCCAAGTAGTCAAGTCCACCCTCACTGAAGATCTGTGCTCCAGCCTTGAACCAGACAGCCTCGCCGAATTTGACTCCATTGCGAGCCAAGAGTTCAGGGAAGACACATCCAAGGGCTCCAAGCATTGCCCACCTAGAGTGGATGACTTCGAGCTCACGGTTCTTGGCAAACGTTTCGGGGTCAGCTGACAAGCCAGCGGTGTCCCAACCATAGTCACCTGGAAATTCTCCTGTAAGGTAAGACGGGGGCTCGCCAGAAAATGGACCCAAATACTTGACACGGTCTGGACCGTACCATGGGCTTCCAGAGGAAACAGACCTGGAGGCGGTTTTCCTCATGCTGACACGAGCAACACCGAGCTCTGGGGTTGATGGAGCAAGCTGCACTGCCTTGCCAGCGAAAGATGGGGAGGAGAGAGCCATGGTTGAGGCGGCCATTGTTGAATGAGAAAGAAAGAAAGCTTTGTTCTTGAACTTCTGGTGGTGGAAATGAATCGTTATTTAATACCATATATATAGTAGGTTTTGAGCTAGGCTTCTTATCTTCTAATATCCAAATCTTCAACCCCATTGGTCGTTCAAGATCTTGCTCTTGTTTTTCTTTGTGACACATGGCACTCTCTAACCCACCAGTTCTTGGTTTCAATTTTGCAATTTCCAACCAATGCAGGTGCAACATGTGTAACTTTCAGATTACACTCACCAGATATTTGAATATTATTTGAACTCACAGATAAAATAATATAAACTTCTACATCTGATCTGCATGACTTCTTGAATTATGAGTGTCGGAGATTTTTCTTTAGAAATATGATGGTCATGATGTGGGTCGCGATGGACCACAAAACAAAAAAGAAATATTCTATGGCCGCAGTATTGTGGGACCGGTTAGAATTGACCACAAAGCAGAGACATATATGCTGCATGTATCTGGTGGCTGCAGTCTTATGGCATCACATCCACATACATTCATATTCATAAAATATCTTTCAAACGGTTGTATTCATTGGATTATTACAGACACATCGTTTATAGAATTACTAGTTAAGAATAAATCGTGTGTGTAATCATGCTACTGAAACAATCTTTTTCTATAAAGAATATTAGATTACACACGAAAAATGAAGTAAAGAATAAAAATAATTCAGTATTTTTATAATCAATTATGGATTAATGTTTACAGTCTCCCCCTACTTTTACCGATGGAACGAAAGCGTTCTTCTCCTGGGCACGCAATTTGCAGGCGGGGTTTTCCTGGGTACATCTCTGATGCATTTCTTGAGCGATTCAGCACAGACCTTTGCCGACCTCACGACAAAAGCATACCCTTTTGCGTTCATGCATGCTAAAATCCGTAGGTTATCTTCTGACCATGCAGCTTGGGGATTGCATAAATATATTTCTTATGTTACAAATGCTAGCAACAGAGAATGCTAGAGTCCTGGTCGTGGAAGAAGGAAGGACGCCGGAGGAACGAGCTAAAGAGTTGCATATGAACGAACTCAACCCAGAGTTCTTGAGGACGTCGTCTCTTGGAGACACCATACTACTCATCCTCGCCCTGTGCTTTCATTCTGTATTTGAGGGTATTGCCGTGGGAGTTGCAGGTAAAATTAATAATGGTGCATTGATGCATGATGTATCGTTAAATTTTCATAACATAAATTTAGGGTTAATATATATGGAAAAATATGTCCTCTCACGCGTTATTGCCGCAACTTAAGAGAACCTTGATCTCCGCCACATGCACGATGTTAGAGCCAACCCCATAGCATAGTGAGAAGAAAAATTGGCCAGCTACGAATTTCGATCGATCCCGCCGGCCTTCTGCATCATCTCTAGTCATTAGTACTCCAGTGTACCCCCACCACGAACACAAGCCTGCTGATTGAGTTCCCAAAACTATTAATACGTAGTACGTACCATCCACATTTAATTAGTTTAACTTAACAGCCCCAATTAATGTTGGTCCATTCCATTGATCTGATCATCAGTATTATAACCTGAATTTGGCGATCCACTTTGAGTATAATTACTTGCATTATATATATCTTGCTATATTATTATTATTAATATTGGCGATCATCAATATCCTCGCACAAAGTCTTCGCAGCTATTGCAATGGGAATAGCACTTCTCAGAATGATATCAAAGAGGCCATTTCTGACAACTGCAGCTTATGCTTTTGCCTTTGCTATATCGAGCTAGCCCCATTGGAGTAGGGATAGGCATTGCCATTGATGCCACGACTCAAGGATCAACAGCAGATTGGATCTATGCCATCTCAATGGGGCTTGCTTGTGGGATTTTCGTCTATGTGGCCATCAACCATATTCTTATCGCCAAAGGCTTCAAACCTCATTAATCTGAATGCTATTTCGACACTCGATCCCTTCTTCAAATTTCTTGCTATGTTTCTTGGAGTGGCTGTTATTGCCGTCGTGATGACCTGCATGGGATTAATATTACAACTTCTTTCTAGGTATTGGCCGGTTCCTTTGTTGGTATAATCATGCAGTATAATATATAATTAATGCAATTTCTTTGGCTCTTTGGCCTAATTATTTGCCTGTGTCCTGATCAGTCTTAAGTTTGAAATAAAATAAAATCGTACGTTCTCCTGTATTTTAACTTTGCTATTGAAATTATCCAAATACCCTGAAAATATCTACTAATTCACTCTACAAACTAGTTAGTCGTCAAGCATGCTATCAATTTATTAATTAAGCAATAACATAAAATAAACAAAGTGTGTAACACTAAGATTGGTATAGAAGGAAAATCCTTTAAAGAACTCTTTAAAGATAAAACCCTACGGGACAACCAAATATAGAAAAATCAATTTTATTATTTGAAAATTAATTAGAAGTAAAGCTCAATTACAAAACTTTTGTCAATTGACACTCTTACTTGACCAGACAAATGACCCATTTGTCTTCTACCTCAGTAGCAACTAGAATCTCTGATGATTTTCAAACATTTGCTTTTCTCCTGGAACTCCAGTGACTGAACTCAATCACCTCAACTCCAACACGAAGTATGCACGCACTCAAAAAGAGAGATAAAATATTAGAAAATTCTCACAATCAAGTACCACTCTCTGAGAGAAACAGTATGAAAATTCTCCAAGAAATTTTCTCACCAAAATATGTACTGGAAAGAGTTTTAGAAAATATGCGGATCTGAATTTCTACAAATCCTAACCAATAGGATCCTTTAAATAAACAATCTGAAAATCAATTCTAATTGCAGTAGGATTCTGCTGACAAAACAAACCTGATAGGAGTTTGATCTCAGTAAGACTCTGCTGACGGAATGAGTCTGGTAAGAATTTGATCTGCAGTAGGATTCTGCTAAATGAAAGACTCTGTTGGGAACGAGTCTGTTGACGTGTATGTCGACATCTAGTGCCGAGTCTTCTCATTAGATATAGTTTCCATTCAACTGGATAATTTTAGACTCCTTGAACTTCAGATACACACTTATGACTTATTTAAACAACTTCTAATATCTCCTAGATAAATTTAATATTGTTATAGATAAAGTCAATAAATAATTTACATTTATTCAAAATTACCAACTTATGATAGGATAAACTCTATTATTTTAATCACCTAACCCTATACAAATTTATCAACTTAATTAGTCATCTAATTCTAGCCAAACTTTTACATTTACAGCTCTAATGCACTTTAATAGAGTGCTGTTCTTAATTCTTCCTCCTGGAATGACTTCCATCAGCTTACAAAGTAGCCAGCCTTGATCATGTTGAAGCTAGCTAGCTAGCTAGCTGGATATTCTCTTCCATGGAGGGTTTGATATCGTTATTCTCAAGGCGCGGTTCCAGAAGCACGCGCGTACGATTACATGGAAGGAATATTGACATTAATTAGCAAGCAATTGATTGAAATAAATCTTGAAGTATAAAAAAAGAATTCATGTACATAAATATCTAAATTAGATATATATATATATATATATATATATATATGGACGATAGTCATCATGTACTGACCTTATACGGATAAATCATATTGTATTAATTAAAGAGTTGATCTGCTAGCTAGGTTACACGCGGGCGTGTCCCAAGCATTTTTGTTAATTAAACTATTGTCCCAATTTGACATTAGCAAAAGGTTTAGAATATGAGGGAGATAGTCACATGAAATAGATTCTATATATAATATTTATTGAGTCTAATTTAATGCCGCCAAAAGATTCATCTAGGCAACTATAAATTTCGTGGAGTAGTCCAATTCGTGTATGCTTGTCCTCTATAGCTACCACTCTAAACTCTAGATTTTGGTAAAAAACACAGAGATCAAGATCTATATAAGTATAAACATATTATATATATACTCATGACAAGTTTGATCTCGTAAAAAGACGTTCTCTCTTTAAAGTATGAATTGCCTGGGTTTTAGGAATTTTAACGCGCGTTTCAACTATCTTTAACAAATTAATCGCTTTGGTTAATGATGGGGAAGCGGAGCCATTGTTTTGGAAGGTGGCAAGGCCGGGGCGGAAAAGGCAGTAACCGGGTGGAGGGTCACCCATTTTCAACTTGAATTTTCGAAAGTGCATATATATAAAAATCTTGCAATTGTTGCGGTTGGGAAATAATCGGGTCATGTTAGAAGACGATCGTGTATATCTTTAGACAACCCAAGAAGGGTAGTGCATGCCGCATGGTAAGGTAGTACTTGCACTTGACGTAGTTAGGTGGGCCTTGATGAGGTCACCGCTGTTGGTCTATATATATCAACCGAACTGATCATCCAATTTCATTTAGCAATTTGCTTGATCACGTTTTTGCATCTTTAACTTGAAGACATTAAGATTGGTAACTAGGAAAATATATAATACTATATATAAAATAAGACAATCTGCAGGTAGTATCTACGGGTGTAATCGGTCCGATTCGATCCATTTTTAGACATATTTTAAAACCGAACAGGTATACACTGGTTTTGGAATTTGAAGAACCGATATCGCACCGGTTACACCTCTAAACCGGTACTTCCGATTTTACCGATTTCGATTCGATTTTTTCCGGTATATATATAATATGTTACATATATATTATAGTATATAATAATATAGTTGTAAGGGGATTTTCCCCATTGCACAAGGCCTACTGGACCTCGGCCCAATGGCTGGCCCAAGGGCCCCAAGCTTGCGCAAGGGGCGGAACATCTACCGGGGAGGGGAATTGAATATTCGATAAGACAGATCAGCCTAATAGTCTGTGACCACTTTCACAACCCAGAGACTTGCACGCAGCGGGAAATGCAGAGGGCCCTTGACCCATCGACAGCAGACCATCCACGGCTCATAAAAGCCAGACGTGAAGTCAGGAAACCACGCCGTATTAATGACACTGCTACTAAGTTACACGCCACATTTATGGAGTCGTCACAAAGTTACGCCGCATTAAAAAAGGCCTGACAACAGAAACAGAAAGGAAAACACGGACTTTGTGGAGACAAAGACGATTTACACTCCCAACCTACGATATAAATAGCCAACTCCAAGTACGAAAAAGTTCTCTGATCCCTAAACTCCTTTACTTATTTACAATCTTTCAAGAATATTTACTGACTTTGGCATCTGAGGTTACCCGACTCTAAGGCTGCTCTCTCCAAGTTGCACTTCTCTCCATCTTTTGCAGGCTCGTTTTCGAAAACTTGAGTTGTCGGAGCCTGATTCAAAGGTGTGCTAAACATGACGTTAACAATGATGCCGTCTGTGAGATCATTATAGATTTTGCGTGTACTTCGCGCGCCTAAGATAACCCATTCCGGGCAACTCAAAAGCTTACCGGGACTACTAGAGGCATGGAAGTAAGCTAGATAGAGAACCAAATATAGGGAAGTGTGAAGGACGTAGTCGGAGGAAGCCACACATGCGCTGGCGAAGTGATACAGCTAACAGAGGATGCCAGCGCCTTGCCACCAGCTCCAGATCGCGCAGAGCTTAAAAGAGAGGTCTGAGATGAGCAAGAACTCCACAAGGCTGAGCTAATCAAACCGCTGGAGTTTGTTACTCTTCACCCAGATCGGCCAGAAGCCGAGGTGACAATTAGCAGTGAGATGGCGTTTGAGGCTCGGAGCGCCATGTGGCAACTTTTTGCTGAGCACCATGATGTGCTCACATGGAGTCACGAGGACATGCCTGGAATAGCCCTCGAGATTATATAGCACAACCTAAGTGTACACTCAAAAGCTAAAGGAGTGAGACAGATGCACCGAAGCGTAAGTGTAGAGAAGAACATCGCCATAGCTGAGGAGGTGGACCGACTGTTGGGTGCGGGATTCATTTGAGAAACTTACTACTCGGAGTGGTTGTCTAATGTAGTGCTTGTAAAGAAGTTGAATGGTAAATGAAGAATGTGCGTTGACTTCACTGACATCAACAAAGCCTACTTGAAAGATAGCTTCCCGCTTCCTCGTATCGACCTCATTGTCGACTCAATGGTGGGTCATCGTATGCTTAGCTTCATAGATGCCTACTCTGGGAATAATCAAATCCGTATATACCCTGAAAATAAAGAGAAAACTTTGTTCGTCATTGACCGAGGCTTGTATTCCTATACGGCGATGCCCTTCGGGCTTAAGAATGTGGGGGCCACCTACTAGTGGTTGGTCAACAGTATGTTCAAAGGCCAAATAAGAAGAAACATAGAGGTCTACGCGGACAACCTGCTGGTCAAAAGTAGAACCTTTGAATAGCACTTGGACGACTTGAGGGAGGCCTTTGCGAGACTGCGACAGTACCAAATGAAACTAAATCCGGCAAAATGTACATATACATATACATACACATACACATATACAAAATATATAGTTGATATAGTACATATGTACGGAAGTTGTAGGTGAACTTTAATTCGTATACATGTACATACACATACACACATAAAAAATACATATTTATATATATATAGTATTATATGGTGAACTTTAATTCGAAACTGATGCCCATCAGTTAAGTGAAAATTATGTGTTCGGCCATAAAGTCAAGTACGCGTACTCTTGATCCAGAAGCTTATTATTTTGATAAGATCAGGTTGATCATGATCGATCCCTAGCTGCAGCGTGTTGATTCAACTTCATGATGGAGCTAGCTATCAAGGCTAGCTAGCCTCAGTACTACTGATCACTAGTTTAATTGGTTAATTAGCTAGATTGGGTAAAGAAATAACGAAGCGTGAACATAAATCCCGGCCGTCATAATAATTACTTTAATTGCTAATTAAAGAATATGTAGGTAGGCGGGTCAAATGTCCTTCTCTTTCGAAGACTTTCATAATCTTAAGGCAACATTGAGATTAGGAGGCCTGTCAAACACGGCCAACCGGGAGCTGTATCCATATTGATCCCTACGAGACGTACTACTCTTTCACGAAAGTGATCGATCGAGATGATGAATAAATACTAGAGAATACGTTAAAATGACATAAAATCAATGGATAGTTTACCTAGCTACTGGCCGGGGGTACATGAGTTTGAGAAGGAGTCATGGGAAGATGGTAACGGATCTTTGATATTTAATGTCTTTTTCACCAACCTCCAATATTATTGAACGGGTTTTTTGGATGAGAGTATCCATGATCAAATGATAGAAATGATGATGCTATTTATTCATCTTAGATTTTGTTTACAAACATACTGTATTTAAGTGATTTTCTATATTAACTGCATACTTAGATCATAAGCACGATACACTTAAAATGCATGTGACATTGCCAATATATCAACATATATATATATATATATACACTAGGGAACGGTCCCGGGTGCGTTAGTCCCGGAGTGCACCTGATATATTGATTTAAATAAAAAAAAAAAGATAAAAAACTTAGTAGTTTACTTATCTAGGAAAAGAAAATACAAGGTTAAAGAAAGACAAAAAATCAAGATTAAAAAAAAATCTAAATTTCAGCAAAGTACGTGCATTGGTTTGCATTCATATTGGATTATCTATTTACTCTATATATAATAATAAAATATTTTTAATTTAATATTAAGGGTCTTTTGATAAAACATGATCCTTAATTAAATTCTACAAGGGAGCTATACATCAAATGGTCAAGGGTGATCTTAAGGATCTTTTGGTAAAACACGATCCTTAATTAAATTCTACAATGGAGTTACATGTCAAATGGTCAAGGATGATCTTAAGAATCTTTTGGTAAAACATGATCCTTCATTAAATTCTACAAGGGAGCTACACGTTAAATGGTTAAGAGTTTTAAGAGTCTTTTGGTAAAATAAGACTTAACGAACTTAACGAAAAAAAAGAAAGAAAAGTTAACGGAAAAATAACTAAAATTACTATTCACAATTGGATAACCACTTATTATAATAGAGTTGATATATACATATAAATATATATATATATATATATATATCATCATTGAAGATGATAAAAATTAAGATGAAAAGTAACATTAATATATATTCGACACAATTCATGTATATCTAATCTTAGATTAATATAAATTTCAAAATTGCTAAATCAATCGATTTTGTCCCTCAGTTGATCTCCTTGATCTCTTAATCCTTTTTCTTTTGATCTTTTGGCCGTTAGACTATACACAACAAATATCTAATTCCAACAGTTTATGTCATAACTGGTTGAATCCCATGTCTCTATGTACAAAGCTATCTTCCAAAATTAAGATTAGTAATAATTCAAGCTCTATCTGTCAGCCAGATTACTAGTTTTTTTTTTTAATACTTTCTTTTTCCCTGAATGATAGAGTACTAGTTAATCAACCCCATATTTTTCAGAAGTACATTTAGATTAACTAACGAGGGTAGCGCGCGATGGCCGAGTACTACTGATCAATAACATCAAATTGACAGAATAATGAACTGAACCAACTTTAATGACACTCCATATAGTGAAGAAATGGGACCAACAACGCACGTACAGTTGGTAATTGTCGTCTTTCCCAATTAACCTGCAACAAATTTAGACTGTACCTAATCAACCAAACATCCCCATGCAGCTGCACTCGTTATGTCTATATAAGCATGAACCCTTACAGGCTTTGGTGAACCACTGCAGGGCTAAAGGAAGCCAAGTTAATTAAGGTACTGGTTCTTTGATCTTCGTGTCTGGTCTTAAGCTTGTCAAAGATTTTGTCGGTCGACCAAGAAAAATGGGTGCTTCTCTTCCAGCATCACCGGCATTTGTTGTGGCTTTTCTCTTTGCCATTAACTCTCTCTGGGTCTTTCCAGAGGTTTCTGTTGCAAAGCATGCAGGCGTTACAAGGCACTACAAATTTGATGTACGTACTAGTTACCTTTTTCTTAGATAATTTTGTGTTTAGATGTGGCTCATAAATTCGGAAAAAAAAAAAAAATTTATCTGAAACTTTACTCACTTTTTTTTTAATTCCCGGCCAGATAAGGTTGCAAAATGTCACCCGATTGTGCCACACAAAGAGCATGGTGACAGTTAATGGGAAGTTCCCCGGGCCTCGAGTTTTTGCTAGAGAAGGTGACAGATTGGTAGTTAAGGTGGTCAATCACGTTCCAAACAACATCAGCATCCATTGGTACGATTCCACATGTTTCTAATAATTAGACTCGATCGAAACTTGCCTGCTATTCAATACTGCTAGCTGCACTATTATCATATAATATTTTCCATGCACGATCTTTGAAAAAGTGTACATCTATAATTTTATCAATTTCTAATGTTTTTGGTGAATGCTGGCATGGATGAAAAATTAAACAGGCATGGAATCAGACAACTCAGGAGCGGATGGTTCGATGGGCCATCATATATAACACAATGCCCTGTTCAAACTGGGCAGAGTTATGTGTACAACTTCACCATTGTTGGCCAAAGAGGAACTCTCTTCTGGCATGCCCACATCTCATGGCTTAGAGCTACCGTCTATGGATCCCTTATCATCCTCCCCAAGCGCAATGCATCCTACCCTTTTGCCAAACCACACAAGGAGGTCCCCATCATATTTGGTACGTAGATCATTAATTTTCAGATTGAATATGACCAAATTAATAATTATACTTATAATTGACTATAAATTAATTACTGATCATTAACTATATATAATAGGAGAGTGGTGGAATGTTGATCCAGAGGCAGTTATTAGCCAGGCTCTTCAGACTGGAGCCGCTCCAAATGTTTCCGATGCCTACACCATTAATGGACTTCCCGGACCTTTGTACAATTGTTCTAAGAAAGGTACTTAATTATCAGTTTAATTTTCTCCATGACCAGGTAATTAATTACATGCACTATAATAAGAAATGGTAAACATATTTACGATCAATGTTTTTGTTTATTCTAATAATTTATGCTGTAGTTTTGTCATCCCTAATTATATATAATATGGCTATCTTTAGCATTTTAAGTGATAATGATATTTGCAGTCATGAAATGCGCAAATTCTGCGCACTCATTAGAAAAAAGTGAGTAAAGACGAGATCCATATAAAAAAATTAATTTTTTAATAATAGATTCTACTATTTTTTTAAAGGAATGTACGGTGCTTGTATAATCTATGATTATATCTAGATTACTTAAAAAATAAAAATGAAAAGTAATATTATTCCATTTCTATAAATACATACTGAAATAATATTCATAATTTGTTGTGTCTAAAGTGGAAAAAAAGCTTGAGTTCTTCGAAAAAAATAAGTTATGAAACATGTCATTGGCTATGATTAAACAAACTTTGGCTCATGATTTCTCGAATAATATGCATTGTCACTTAATTAACGGAGTCGTACGTGCCAATTCACCACGAAGTGTGTACTTGCTTCTGCTATTGCGCTTTGCAGATACGTACAGGCTAAAGGTAAAGCCGGGGAAGACATATCTTCTCCGTTTGATCAACGCTGCACTCAACGACGAGCTCTTTTTCAGCATAGCAAACCACAGCCTAACCATTGTCGAAGCAGATGCAGTTTACATCAAGCCTTTCAAGACCAATGTATTGGTCCTCACACCAGGACAGACCACTAATGTTCTTCTCAAGACAAAGCCCCACGACCCCAATACCACATTCCTCATGTTAGCCAGACCATATTTCACCGGTCTGGGCACCTTCGACAACTCCACGGTGGCCGGCATTCTTGAGTACTACGAGAATCCATCAACTTCTTCTTCTCCTCCCAACCCATTGAAAAAACGACCACTTCTCAGACCCAAACTCCCTCCAATGAATTCCACTATCTCCACTTCCTTCGTCATGAATTTCACCAGGAAATTTCGAAGCTTGGCCAATGCTAAATTCCCTGCCAACGTACCCCAAACTGTGCAGAAGCGGTTCTTCTTCACCATAGGTCTCGGAAGCAACCCTTGCCCCCAAAACCAAACCTGCCAAGGTCCTAACAACAGCTCCAAGTTTGCAGCGTCAGTTAATAACGTCTCCTTTATTCCCCCCACAACAGCACTCCTCCAAGCACATTTCTCTGGGAGATCAAATGGGGTTTACACCACTGACTTTCCAAGCTCTCCTCTCCGACCATTCAACTACACTGGCACTCCACCAAACAACACACGTGTGAGCAATGGAACCAAAGTGGTGGTGCTGCAATATAACACAAGTGTGGAGTTAGTGATGCAGGACACTAGCATTTTGGGTGCCGAGAGCCATCCTCTCCATCTTCATGGCTTCAACTTCTTTCTTGTTGGCCAAGGTTTTGGCAACTTTAATCCCAACAAAGACCCTGCCAACTTTAACCTCGTTGACCCGGCTGAAAGGAACACCGTTGGTGTGCCAGCCGGTGGTTGGGTGGCGATTCGATTCATTGCAGACAACCCAGGTGAAAAAAAGACTAACCATTTCTTTTCTTAATTAATGATTACGACATTAATAGGTATAGCTAATGATGGACATTCTGTCCCTTTCACAAATCCAACCTTCTAATCTAGGAGGTCATGTGTAACGAATTTGTCTTTTTTTTTTTTTTTTGGACATAAAACAGGTGTTTGGCTGATGCATTGCCACTTCGATGTCCATCTCAGCTGGGGTTTAAGGATGGCCTGGATTGTCCAGGATGGGAAGCTCCCTAATCAGAAGTTGCCTCCTCCACCGTCAGACTATCCCAAATGTTGACCTAATTTGACTTTGAGCCTTCAGCATGGGTGACTGAATGCAGGCGACAAGTTTTCTTTTAGTAATTTATTAATTAGGTCGTGTTATGCAATATTTCAAAGAGCACTAGGGAAAACCCACATTGATATTCAACAAAATATTATTCATTGTTTGTCCGGCTTGCCTCTCTTAATATTTTTCTGGGATATTACTCCACCGAGAAATAGGAGATCCAAAGAAAGGGTGGAGGAGTTCTTTGTTTACCATATACATATTTCAATCATGTTTTTGTTTGAGAATAAATAACAGCAATATTCATATCAACTCTGCAAAAGCCCCAATTAATTATTAGTAGTGGTACGTACTGATCCCAATATATACATCAAAGGTGAGAATAGGAAGTCCAATCTCCATAATTACCAATGAAGGTGCAACAAGTGTAACTTAATTTGAGATAACACTCATACTACTACCAGTTATTTCTTGTGAAAATGATGATTTCTGTTAAAACGAGTCTGTTTTTATCATAAATAATTATTCTCGTCGTAAATAATCTGTCACGGATACTCGTTTTTCTGGTAGCTAGTGGATCACCAGATATTTGAATATTATTTGAACTCACATATAAAATAATATAAACTTTAACATCTCTGCATGATACTTGTAAGTTAGTGCAACAGATCATGTATCATTCATGATGACTTCTTGAATTATGAGTGTAGGAGATTTTTCTTTAGAAATATGATGGTCATGATGTGGGTTAGGATCGACCACAAATTAATCAAAAGAGATATTTTTAGATGGCTGCAGTATTTTTATTTTATTTTTAATTTTATCTAATTAATTTATGTAACAATTATTATTATTATTTTCTCCATCTCGTTCTTCCAGTACTTCCACTTAGAAGATTATGTGCAATCCTAATATAGATAGATAGATATGTAGATAGGTACGGAAGCAAATACAGTATCCACCAATCCATATATATACCTCACACTTTATATATACACGATGTACGTCATCGCGTAGTACTGTATTTATTTATATATTTTACACACACACAAACATATATATAAATATATATATATATATATATATATATATATATATATATCTTAATGCAATTTAAGGAGGCCAGGAGATGTATAAATTCGATCGAAGCTTCATACGTTCGTTCAGACTAGCATGCATTGACTTGAATTGTTGCTCATGGAAATGGAAGGCGGAATTACGCTGCAAATTCATGCATATTATATATATATATATATATATATATATATATATATATATATATATATATATATATATATAATATGGATTTATTAGATCATTCATTAATCAGATGATACAAAATTAGAAAACAAAATCAACTTACTTGAACATCTTCTTCTTCTTCATGATCTTCGGCATTTTAAAATCAAGTTCAACCTCTTGGACGTTGGACCTGTCTTCTAAACGGATAACGAGTTTAATTTGGACAATTTTTAATCTTCAGTTTCCTTGATGTTCTAGTTCTTTTTTTTTTTGGAGAATAGAACCTTTATTAAAAAATCCTCACTGAGGTGGAGGAACAACCATGTACATCCAATCAAGACTCAAGGACTTATCTACGTAAATAAGGCATTCCAAACAATTTGTCTGCAAAAGACCACGCAAATGCCCAGGGCCAACGTTGCTGCCGTCAAAAGCCATGATCTTGTTTTTAGCACCCTCCTTTGCTTAAAAATCTCCTACCATGTTGGCTTCCCTACAAATACTGCAGTTCAACAGCGGAAATAAAGTTTGAATTTCTTTCCAAAAATCCCACATGTACCAAAAATTGCAAATACCAGACTTCAGCCAACCCACTACTATTTAGAGTCCGACTCAACCAACAAATTTCTAATGCCAAGCTATTGCCCCATTTTCAAACCATCCAATAAAGCACATCCCTCAGCAAGCATATTAGTCGAGACACCATACGAGTGCGCAAAACCCGCCAAGGCACGATCATGATCATCCCGAATAATGCCCCCACTACCAGCAGGGCCTAGATTACCATTCGAACCACCATCTACATTAAGCTTGAACTACCCACTCCTTGGCCTTGACCAATGTACTACTCTGGGAGGTTTGACAGTAATAGGCACAATAGAACAATTAAGCTCCTTCAGTATACTTGCATCTCTACTAGTTAGTGTTGTAAAGAGCCAAAGTTGAGAAGAAATATCCAGTAAAAATCCTTTCACAACATGGACCACATCCCCCCAATTCGACGCTACATCTTCTATACATGTCGCACACCTTGAGCGCCAAAGAGCCCAAGTAATTAAAATGGGAATAATGCCTCTACATAAACCTACTTGTGAAGATAGAGACACACGGAACCACTAGACATTCACAACTCCCTGCCAAGATTGCATTTGAGGAAGCCTTATACCAAAGACAGCAGCAAAATAGTCCCACACTTTTCGCGCCACCTCGCCTTCACATAATACATTATTAATAGTTTCAATCTAAGGAGAACAACAACAATTATATTTGGAAATTATTGGAATGCCAAGCTTCATAATCAAATCATCCACATGCAATGCTTCCTTCCGGGCTCTCCAACAAACAAAATACATCTTTTTTGGAACACACTTATGCCAAAGCCACTTCCTCCATGGACAAAAAAAAAATCTTTTCTTACAACTAATCTCCCATGCCTATTTAGTGCTAAAAACCCCTTCAGTTTTCGGTGTCCAGATAAGTATATCCCTACCAGTTCGCAGCTGTGTTCGCATCTTGTACCCCTTCATAGGTACAAGATCACGTAACCTGTGTTCATCCCAACCAAAATTTGCAAGTACTGAATTAACTTTCAGACAATGATCTCCTCTCATCTCAACAGACACTGCAAAAGCTCCATCCCCCATCCAATTATCATACCAAAAGTTGATATCCCCATAGCAAACCAAATATTTTGTATTACTAATCACCAAAGAAAGTACAGACATAATACCCTTCTAGAATCTAGTGCCCCGGTGGTTACTCAAGACCAATGCCAGATGTGCTTCCCCAACATATTTCTTTTTGAGAAATTTAGTCGATAAATAATTTCCTACAAGCAATTTCCATGCAAATTGCATAAATAATGAAAATTGCACTTCTGAGAGATCCCTAATTGCACTTCTAAGGATCGCCTTGTCGAAGACCCCGAGAAGGTTTGAGAAAACCTTTAACCATCCCATTCAACATTATAGAATATATAGGAGAAGAGATACAATTGAAAATAAGGTCCATCCATTTTGCTGAGAAACCCAATCACCTCATAACTTCCATCAAAAAGTTCCAATTAACCCGATCATATATTTTGGCCATATCAATCTTGATCATGATATTTTCCCCCTAAACTGGCTTATTTATACCATGAACAAATTTCTGTGCAATGGCAATATTATCAAATATACTATGCCCTTTAAGGAATGTCGATTGCTCTTCAGAAATCAAATTCCCCATTAACGGCGCCAACCTGCTTACCATTATTTTCTTCAGCATTTTATGCACCACTTAGCACAAGCTTATGGGACGGAATTTAGCAAAACTATCTGGTGCATCAACTTTTGGTATCAACACTATATTTGTAGCACCAAAGAAAGTAAAAAGTGGCTTTCCATTAAAAAATTCAATTGCCATGTTCAACAATTCCTCTTTAATAATATCCTAAGCATGCTGGAAAAAGCTTATTGAGAAACCATCAGGACCTGGGCTGTTATCTTGAGGGATCGACCAAAGAGCCTCCTTTACCTCCTCCATCAAAGGAGCCCTACACAAAAGAAAATTATCCTCATCTGAAATAGAAAGAGTTAATAAACTCATGGCTTCCTCATCACCAGAAACCGCAGATGTCGAAAGGAGTTCTTGGAAAAAAGTCATTGCATCATTATGACATCATCCACTATATTAAGAACCCTACCATCTTCAAGTAATATTTGATCTATAATTTTATTCTCTTACACTTAACCTATGCATGAAAGAACGTCGTATTCGAATCACTTTCCTTGAGTCATTTAATTATAAACTTTTGACATCCAATAATTTCTTGGCGATGTAAATATTGAAGATGTTTTTGCTTACATAACAATAGCTTAGCTTCAGCTTCTTGCAAGAAGTTATCAATCACATTATGTTCTAAAGCAACCAAATCTTCTTTAATGACTTTAAGATCCATCTCAACCCTACCAAAGACTTCAACATTTCACTTCCGCAACACCTGTTTCAATTTTTTCAGCTTCAAACCCACCCTCACCATAGCACAACCAATGGCTTCCTGCTCCCAAGATTCACGTACAACCTCCAAAATATTATTACTAGTGCACCACATGCGTTGAAATAGGAAAGGTTGAGGTCCATTTAGTTGTTCACAAACCAACTCAGTAACCATCGGACAATGATCTGATGATGTTCTAGAGAAATATTCCATCCTCACATCTGCAAAAGAGGCCAAGAACTCAATATTCACTAACACTCTATCAAGTTGTGCCCAAATTCTACCACCTCCTAACCTCCCATTGCATCATGAAAACCTCTGACCAACCGAAGGAATATCAAGCAAATCACATGCTTGGATACAAGTGTTGAAATCCATAATAGCCCAAGAAGACCAAAAAATACCACCAAGTTTTTCATTTTCCACCTGGATTATATTAAAATCTCCTTTTAGAAATCATGGGTAACCATCCACATTCATATCACAAAGATAACGCTAAAGAAACTAACATTGTTGTTGGAAACAGCTAGCATACACAAAAGTAGCTAATACATGGGTATGTCCACAAGAAAACCAGCCAGTTAACAGAGCAACTCAAATTCAATCTCATCATCCCAAAAGAACCACACTTTACCTCCACCTTCTATGTTATGACAAAAGTTTGGAAGAAGCAACCATCTAGCCCAATGCTTGCACTTATTAACAGAAATAAAAGGTTCTAATAAAGCCACCACCAATGGCCTATGTTTATTCATAATACATTACAATGTAGCATTCAACGAACAAATACCCCTAATATTCCATGTAATAATATTCATCAAAAAGGTCTATTAGAACGTGTAGTCCTTTCCAAAATTAGGGGTGTGCATCCGGATCCGGATATTTGGCCATAATCGGATTTGAATCCGGATGGTAAAATCCAGATAGTTATCCGCAAGGACTAATCCGAAAAAAATCTGGACGGATAACCGGATTCAATCCAGATATCCGGTTTGTAACCGGGTATCTGGATTTTTCACTATAAACCATAATCTGGATTGTTTACTATAAACCCAATTTTTTCACTATAATCCGGGTTGTTATTATTTTTTTTTAAAAGAAGACAACTTAAAAAAAATGTTTTTATAGCACTTTTCTTTTTTTAAAAAAATTGATATGCTTAAATTGCCCGGATTTTTTTAAAAAGATAATTTAAACACTTTTTAAAAGATTTTTATAAAAAATAAATAAATTGAAGAACAAAATAAATAAAAATGCAAAATAAATATTATTGTTGTTACATCACAATGCAAAGTATAAATTTACAAAGAACAAAATAAATAATAATACATCACAACTAATTAACTAAAACATAAATTTACACAACTAATTAAATTAAAACATAATTTACAAAGAACAAAAGAAATAATAATACATCACAACTAATTAAACTAAAACATAAATTTACAAAGATCAAAATGCATTAGTCTTCACATCTTGAATCTGGAATTAGGGGTGAAATTGATTTCTTTCACCTTAATCTGGTGATGTTATTTTGGAAAATTTTCTACTAGACCGAGTCTCCATAAGCTTCCAACAACATCAATTACAACAGAAAAATGAAAACTATAATGATTAGAAATGATAAGTCAAAAAGAACAAGAGAATAAAACTTGAAACAAAACCTTACAAAGATACTACAATAATTATTGTCTTACAACTTTAGTTCTTTGGTCTATATCACCAAAAAAAAGTCTCCTCTTTCCTCTAGGAGCACTCTCAGATTCATGTTCCATGACTGCTCATACTATAAATATTAAATGCACAAAAGAGTTTCATATATGTGAAAATTCTTAAGCACATATGAATTCCAATGAATTATTACAAAAATAAATGGAACCTTAAAAAGAGGGTTAAGTTGAAGTCGAAGTTGTTGAAGTTGAAGGAAAATGGTTACCTTAAGCAGAAAAAAATGTAAAGGTTAAGTTAAATGGATAAATTAGCAATAAAAAATCAAAATTAACATATAAAAGTATTTACCTTCAATGTCAACGCGTTTTACATGCTCCTCCGCCTCCCAAGAACTAAATGGTTCACAATTCAACCAATTTTGCATGCAAATTAGTGCTTGCACAGTCTCCGACACTAATGAGTTTCAGTATGGGTCTATTACACGTCCACCAGTGCTGAATGCAGACTCGAATGCGACAGTGGAAATAGGGATGACTAATATATCATGTGCGACTTTCGCAAGGATGGGATATCTAAATGAGTTCTTCTTCCACCAATCCAAAATATCAAACTCGGGTACTTTCGGTTCAATCACATTCGACAAATACCTATTCATGTCCGAACTAAGTACCGAATTGTTTTGCTTCTCAAGATATTGCTCTAGAGCTGTATTAAAATCTTGAAAGTCCAGGTCATCACCAATAATACTTGAGGAACTTCTATGAGCCATATTTGATCTTCCACTACCTAATCCATGAAACTTGTGGTATTTCTCAATCAAACGATTCTTGAGCAATCTTACGTTAGCCTCAATTTTATCTCTGCCTTCATCCCATTTATACCTTTTTAACCAATATGACAAGGTTGTAATCTTATATCGAGGGTTAAGGACAAAAGTTACATAAACAATCATATTCATCCTATCCGTATTCCCCTAATATTTATCAAACTTAAGTTTCATAGTAGACGCCATCATTATCGACATACCATCCTCACTTTGACCTATATTGTTCAAAGTTTTCTCAATTGTACAAATTTGTTGAAATAACATATTAGAGGTCACATACAATGAGCCAGAGATTTTCAAAGTGGCATCATAAAAAACTTTTAGAAACTTAATAAAAATACGAGCCATTTGCCAATCTTCAAACGAAGGCATAAAAAACTGTGACTTATTCACTCTCATTAACACAAAAGCTCTTTCATATTTTTCAGCAACACTATGCATTAGGTATGTTGAGTTCTATCTAGTAGGAACATCTAGACACACCATTTTTTTACACACAATATTCATCTCATTTGCACATGTTTTAAATATATCAAGTCTTGCCAGTGAGGACCTCACAAATCTTACTTGCTTCTCTAATCTTATTTACAGCATCATGAATAATTTTTAAACCATCACATACAATGAGGTTTAAAATATGTGTAGCACATTGCACGTGTATGAACTTGCCTCCCAAAATTGTGAACTCCTTATCTTTTATGTTCTTCCTCACATGATCAATAGCAATATCATTAGATGAGGCATTATCCACAGTGATTGTACAAAGGCGGTTAATCTCTCAAACTTGAAAAACATTATAATTTTCTTATGTAATACCCAACTTTGATCAATATAATGGCATGTCACACATATATAATTCTTGTTTTGCATTGATGTCCATATATCTATGGTCAAACAAACTCTTTGACTACTGAACGATACCTTCAACCTTTGCTTCTCCTCCTTGTATAAACCAATACACTCTTTTGGAAGGTGATTCAAAATGGCAATGTGTGTCTAGGCTCTAAATAACCCGAAAGTTTAACAAATTCCAAATGCTCTATAACCTTGAATGGCAATTTACACTGGATAAACAAATTAGAAATCATCACCTTTAATTTTTCACAATCATATTGTCCTAACACTTGAGAACTAGATCCTTTACCATCCATCCTAACTCCAGTGTGTGATGATAATTTCTCCTTCCCAAGGTTTTTATTCTCTCTAATTGGAGGGTTTGGACACACATATTCTAGGTGGTGTGACATTGATGAAGTACCATTTTTATAATGGCATCGATAAATCTTGAAGCAATAATTGCATTGAGCTTTAGGTACAATGGGATCAATAGGTTCAACTCTTGTAAAACGATTCCATACATGAGATTGGTTGGTAGCCTTCTTGGCTCTTTTTGACTTTGGGGGGAGAAGTGGTGTGGGGTTTGGGGTATTCATAGAGGAAGGCACTAAAGGACTAGTATTTTCCTCCATGTCCAATGAAATAGGTGTTGATCCACCAACACTACCACTAAAACTATCTTCCATCTGTTTTAAACATAATATATATAAATATATATTTATAAAATAAAAAACAAACAAACAGCTAACATAGTCAACTAGTGACAGCCAAAAAAAATAACATAGGCTTTGGCAAAAGTGTGGTAAGAATTAACTAGAATAAGAAAGCCACATAAAAATTGCCATAATCAAGATTATTTATGAACATATTGCAACTAGAATAATAAGATAAAGAAACAGCCTCGTTTGAAGGCAATTAAAACAAGGATGGAAACCAACTCTGAAATAAGAAACGCAATCACTCACATGGGTCTCTCAACCATATCTAAAAGTCAATAGAATGTTTACAAAGAAAACAAACAAACAAATAAAGGGGTTAATATTGAAATTACTGCTATGTTCAAGTTAGGCCACACAAGTCATAAAGGAGATATTAGAATAGTTTTCGTTTTTCAAGAAAGCAAAAGCAAACAAGAAATAATATAAGATTACTTCAACCAAAGTCTTTAAATATTGTAAGATTAAAACCAGTTTTTGAGAGGCCGTGGGGATCCATTGATTACCAAATGAATGTTTCATGAAAAAAGGTGAAGATTATTGTCAACCTAAGAGAGATGACAAGAGATATGGTCATTTAAGTTAAGGCACATAACTAGCCTAAGACAAATATATTAGAACAAACAAATCCATATGGGTCTCTCAATGATGTCTCAATAATACGAACCTATAGATCCAGAAATTTTCTTTGAATAAGTAAATAAATAAAAGTGTGGCATCATTTCAATGGCAATCTATTGTCCACTTTTTTAAGGCTAGAACACAAATAGTACAACTTGCCTTTTTCATTTTATATAAACCAAACAAACAGAGCAAAGGAAAAATAATATAAACCAAACAAATAGAGTATTACATTAAACAATGATTAAAACTTGCCTTTTTTCATTTCATACATGAACCGAATAGAAAAAATCCACTGATAAGGTATCGAAATAAGCTTACAGAGCAAAGAAAAAATATAAAACACACAAACCAAAAAAACCCCTAATTTCATGCGAATCTAACAGGAAGACAAGAAAAATCTGAGAAAAATCCCTAAGTACAAAGAAAGATACCTTACGAGCTTAGAGAGAGAGAATATGGATGGTAGCCTCTGCGTCTCTCACCCAAATGCACAAAGGACTTTGAAATTTCTGAGAAGGCTAGAAGGGATTTGAGGGAAATACTTGAGAGAAAAGGCCAGAAGGGATTCGAGGGAAAGGCTTGAGACTTGAGAGAGAAGGCTAGAAGGATCGTGAAGTGCAAAGAATCAAAAGTTGCAAACCCAGTCTACCTAGATGTGCGTAAGTTCGAAGGCTTTGAGTTCGAGAGAGAAGGCAGATTCGAGAAGACAGATTTAAAAAGACGAGAAAGAGTAAAGACGGATTCGAGAAGACGGTTTTTTTAAAGGCAGTTACGGATAACAGGGTCACAAAACTGGATCCAGATTCTTCTTACCCGCCCGAGTGTAATCCGGGCTGATAACCGCCTGGATAAAATAAATAAATAAAAAGTGAGACTGGCCACATGGAAGGCTGACTTGAAATTATGATAAATATCGCGTTCAAAGAGTGATAGGAGATGAACGTTAGAAACCCAATTGACTTTTTGCAAATGTGTAAAACAATAAAAAAACATACAAATAAAAATAACAAAATTATGCTAGTGTTTGTTTGAACACTTCGAGTATTTAAGAGGCATCAATTACAAACAACAATCATGAAGGAGCGTTGATCAACTACAAATTGAATGGCCTCTTCTTGTGATCTATCCAGCAAACCTCTCCGAACTTCAATGACTTTTCCATGGCCTTGTATAGAAGCTCCATCACAGACTTTATCCTTGTTCCATATTCATGAAAGAACTCTCAGCAAGAAAAGATCGTAACATCATTATATACCAGTAAGACCAAATGAATGATTGTTTCAATACTTTGACATCTCAACATCGGTATGGGACTTTGAAGATTAAAAAAAAATGTAACATAACAGTTTATTATACAAGTCCCATCATCATATGCGTGGCTATTAAACTTGCTCGATCCATATTAATTAATATGGTTTATGCCAGCAATCAAAACGTTTCATCTACATTTTAATCATCTTTTTCTTGATGTAACATCATTTATCATGTCAGGGAATACATAATGAAATGAACACATGGACAAATCAGATTTCTAAAAGATCTCTGGCTAGACTATGCAGTTGAATGAATTCTAAGACAAACTTTGGTCCGAATTGTTTCTTGTCCAAATTTCCACTAGAAGTTGAAATTAAACTAGAGAGCATTCGAAAACCTTTTGGTTTGGCGACTTAATAATTCTAAGGTAAAACTATTGATAATTGTTTTGGGCCTAAATTATATTTAATGGACCATATTGGATAAGCCCACGAACAATAAATTATTGAGGTTGATTAGGAGTTTTAATTAGAATCAATAACTAGATTAAATCACATTTATTATTTATTGAATGAGTTAGACTCATTTTAGAATTTAAAGATTGGCTATTAGAAATTTATTTCAATTTAAACTCATCATCGATTGAAGTTTCCTACACAGTCTTAGTCACTTCCAAATCCTACATTAAATAAACTACTAGATCATGTTTTTACACTCAAACTCTCTTCTTGAATGATAGTGACCAAGTCTAACTCGAACTTAAACTCGTCGGCACCCTATTCCAACAAGGATAAAACTCTACAAGTCATCTTCATATTAAAACTCTTTAATCAAATCCAACTCAAACTGGTCGCCAATCTCTCCCAAATCGCTCTATAAATATCTCTCTTCCACGTGTTATTTGAAAAAAATCATAAACCTCCCAGTTCAGCGTCGTGATCGATTTTATATCGAAAATGTTAGGAAGCAACACTACAAGGTAAGTAGTTTAATCATAAATTAGAACTAGCATACGTTAGCTATTTATATATATTATTATTAAAGCCAGTTCTTTCGAAACCAGTGTTCATGTACACACATGTCATGATATTTATAAGCACGTCATTCATCATATTTCATTTTGCATATTATAATTATGTATGTATTATGTATCTCATGCATATCACGTTGCATAAAACACATAAACTTTCATAAGATCAAGTGTAAGATAAACTCAAAACAGTTAACCAAATGGTCATTCAGATGCATGGCACTAATGTAATTTTAAGGTGAGTGTGCAAGCCAAGGACTCAAGCGTGGTCTACCGTAGTACACCAAAGTACTACACAGTACTCGGCTTCCTTTGCTGCAGCAGGAGAAGTTAGTACACAACCTTGCACACAGGGTTAAGTGTGTTGACTAGGCAGATAAGTAAGATCAGTCAAATAAATCAGATCAGTGAATTAATTCAGATAAATCAGTCATGCATAACATAAGCATCAGCATGATTAAACATGATTTTAAGTTCTCGTCATGAAATATTTAATGAAAAATCTTATATTAAGTATGTTTACGTTATGATTAGTTTCTTATTGAGTCATCGAATCATTTTAATTAGTTTTTATGTTTTTAAACCACCTGAGATAAAGATAATGATGACGATAGAGCTACGAACAAGACTTATTCTAGGGAGGCATGATAGTGGCCTAGATGATGTACAGAGATTTAAGTTATAATTTTTATAGTACAGATTTTGAAAAATTTTAATAAATGTTTCCATGCAATCTCATTTATAATTTTAGTATTTTAATACAAAACCACTCCATTTATTGTAAGAAATTTTTGTACTTGGTGTTTCCTTTAGAATATATATATATATATATATATATATATATATATATATATATATATATATATATGTTTTTAAGTCAGGTTGAATAGTAGCACATATTGAGTAGAAGGCCCTTGGGCAGCTGTTACATATATATACTATGTAAAATAGTTACACAAGCAGAGGATAAAAATGAGGTTCTAAATTTCATACAAAACGCACTTTAAATATCCTTTTGGTGCAGATCCAACCAGACCACCATATAAAATGAGTAGAAGGCCCCAATTCTTGATAAAAGGGTTGGGAAAAAGGAAAAGGAAAAAAGAGGTTTGCTCAGTATCAACAACCCATGAAATCTTTTTTGTGTGATATAAGGGCAGCCACTAGGACTAGCTATAGGCAGAGGGCCATCCAAACTTGGAGGCATAGAGCTATCCAAATGAATTTCATCGGGAATTGATTCAGAATGTGACGAAGGTATAGGTTCCATCAAGCTCAACTGAAATTTAAGATAAAGCAAGCATCATTAACAAAGCATCATGCAACAGAACTACAACATGAAGACAAAGCACTAAGAGCATATTAACAGAAGCTGAATAAACAGGACTAAATCCATATGCATAAAAAGGGAACTCACCCAACAAAGTGGGAAAATGAATAAACAGAAATTATACTGTAACAAAGTAATATGATCATATAAAAAACAGAAGTAAAAGCTAAGTGCACAACCCATTGAAGCTATTCCCTACTAGAAACTCTCATTTCCTTTGGTGTTGATATTGTAACAGATACTTGGGGAGATTTTAAGTCACGCAAAAGCGGCAAGCTAATATGATCATATCATATCACCTATGTATATATACATACATTTATATATATATATATATATATATATATATATATATATATATATATATATATTTGAAAAAATCTATTCAACCTCCTATTATTCACACAACCTCCACACACCAAACTTTTTTTATTTTTATTTTTTATTAAATATTTAATATATAAATAATGAATAGAAAAATTAAATTAGTTTAAAAAGAATAAACTTTAAAAAATATTAAAATTTAAAAAAATGTGGTGTGTGGAGGTTGGGGAGGTTGTGTAGAATTGCTCTATATATTTATATATCATGTATTAGCTAATAATATTAGAATAGCACTTTTATAATTAAATATATAATTTGTAACCTAATTACTTATGTATATATATATATATTGAATATACTTCATAGCTATATTTTATAATTTGTACAATAATTAGTCAATAAGATTTAATGATTTCATATACTAGTATGTGGGAACCATATATGAAATATATATATATATATATACTATTATATTATATGTTTGTATTAATAATATATGTAGGCATATAATATATTGTTATTATGGATAAATATCAATAAATTAGATATTAATTATTTATAAATTTTTAAAATCGTATAATTTAATAGATGTTCTACTTGTTAGTTGTACAAATTTAATATTAGATTTTTTATTTTTTTATTTATCTAATTATTAATTATTAAATCTTATTCAAAAAATAAAAATAAATAAATAATTCAACTCGAGCTCAAGTTGAGGATTTAGCTTACCAAATCGAGCTCGAATAAAGAATAAATAAAAATTTCAAACTTGAGCTCAAGTATTTTGAGTCGAGTCGAGCACGGCAAGTCAAAGATCAGCTCGATTACAACCTTACTTGATTTTGTTCTCTTAATGAGAAATTAAGATGTTGCCAATTGATCAAAGACCTTAGCGGCGAATGCGTGTTTTGACTTTGAGAAAGGTTTTCATTCTTGCCTTTTGGCTCTTGGTTTACCACTTATGTATCGATTGAAATTTGTGAAGGTATTAGAATAAATTGATTAAAGGCGCCATTTCAAATGCATTGGATCTTTTTAATCGGTTATTAGTTGTAACCAAAACAATCCAAACTAATCCGAAACCAAACCAGAATTGTTCCGCTTCCGTGTTTTTCATTTTTGGTCGGTTAAAGCGGATCGGACTTTTGGATTGATGATTGATGTGTTAATGTATTGACCTTTGGATTGATTTTATATACATAGCTATCATCTCTACAGAAACCGGTGTAAACCAGTGGAGGTGAGCCAAGCCGCCCATTCTCTAGAGTCATGTCCGGGACGGTCCATTTCAATTCTTGATAGTCTAGTTACATTTGGGGTGTTCATCATGCTATGGTCCCATTACTCGTGTTCTGTGGTAAAGCGTCTGTAATTTTCCCTTCATAACCGTCGCTGGTTTATCTCTCTTTTTGTTTTTTTATTTATTTTATAGAAAACGAACTTCATTAATTAACGAACATCAACCTTACAACTATCTCTCGGTCTAAAGGACTTGAGAAATTACATCAAGAAAAGATCCCCACCACAAGCTAATGTCATTGACATTCCAAACAAACCTTGCAAATCTTGCAAGCAAGTTTTTTTATTCTATTTGAGAATTCATTGTCCATTATTCTCTAAAAGAAGATCGACCTAATTAAGAGAACTTTAAGAAAATTGATTTTTCAATAATACTTACATACATTATCTATAGCATAAATAATTAACTCAAAGAAAATAATTCCCCATCAAATAATTGTTTCAAGACTCTCATTTCCTTTCATAGCTAATCAAAGTGGAATTAGTCGAATAACAACTTAAGAGAAAATTACTACAATGGGATTGACAAATTTTTGAATTGGTCTTTAGTATTAAAAACAAAGTTTTACCAAGGTTCCGAATTAATACTTATATATTAAAATGAGTAGTACTACATGTACTTACAATTTTATTTAAAATCTTATGTATAAAATTCATTATATCAATTTCATAAATTTCAACATATCAATAGATGATAAACGTAGAATTGAGATTTTTGTACGTTTTTCTTAAACACGATTAGCATTTATATGTTAAAACTCTCAATCCTACCGCTGTGGTACTTACCACGTCATGATCAAGAAAATAAGTGCGACACATAGACACAAAAAAATGTACTATAATTATTTTCTGTTTAGTGATTGCAAGAGTATTTAACTATATATGTATACATAACGAATCCAACATTTTCTAACTTGCTAAAATTATTGGTTAAGAGCCAATGGCAAGTCTCGATCCATAACAACTCTCCGCACTTAGATCAAGTTATTAGCACGATCGAAGAGATCAGGTGAGCTAACCCAGAACATGATCATAGATACTGGGATCAAGATTCAAGAAACTAGGGGAGGCTTGGGGGTTGAGATGAGAATTTTGTGTTTTGTTTTAAAATTTAAAATATTATTTTTTAGTTTTGGGATTTGAAAAAGTTGAATTGAGATTTGAAAAAGTTGTATTGGGATTTGAAAAAGTTGAATTGTTTATTATATTTTATATTGAGATTTGAAAAATGTGTAATGATGAGTTGAAATGAGATGTGAAATTTTGAGAATTTCTAACTTCCAAACCAGCCCTAAGTTTCCATGGATAAAGTTACAACTCGATCGAAATCATGAATTTTCATGGGTCTGATCTTGAGAATCTGGACCATTAGCAGTTTATGTGGAAAGATGTCACTAACATTTATGATCATAGGTACTACTAGAACACAAAATTCAGATCAAGCTCTCCATTGATTTTTTTCAAACAAACAAATAATTACATCGCCAAGTACATCATTCTAAAAGGAAAATTTGACATTTCTTTTACAAAGCTCACTTTCCAGGGACGAAGTTTGTGGCATATGCCCAGGCATTGTTGTTCACGGGGTCTGCAAGGTGGTCAGCCAGGTTCTCCAAGGGTCCCTTCCCTGTCACAATGGCTTGCACAAAGAATCCAAACATGGAGAACATAGCCAATCTACCGTTCTTGAGCTCCTTCACCTTCAACTCGGCAAAAGCCTCTGGGTCATCAGCAAGACCAAGTGGGTCAAAGCTTCCACCTGGGTAAATTGGATCGGTTACCTCACCTAGTGGCCCACCGGCAATACGATATCCCTCGACGGCACCCATCAAGATAACCTGTGTGGCCCAGATGGCCAGGATGCTTTGTGCATGGACCAAGCTTGGGTTGCCCAAGTAGTCAAGTCCACCCTCACTGAAGATCTGTGCTCCAGCCTTGAACCAGACAGCCTCGCCAAATTTGACTCCATTGCGAGCCAAGAGTTCAGAGAAGACACATCCAAGGGCTCCAAGCATTGCCCACCTAGAGTGGATGACTTCGAGCTCACGGTTCTTGGCAAAAGTTTCTGGGTCAGCTGACAACCCAGCAGTGTCCCAACCATAGTCACCTGGAAATTCCCCGGTAAGGTAAGACGGGGACTCGCCAGAGAATGGACCCAAATACTTGACACGGTCTGGACCGTACCATGGGCTTCCAGAGGAAACAGACTTGGAGGCGGTTTTCCTCATGCTGACACGACCAACACCGAGCTCTGGGGTTGATGGAGCAAGCTGCACTGCCTTGCCAGCGAAAGATGGGGAGGAGAGAGCCATCGTTGAGGCGGCCATTGTTGAATGAGATAGGAAGAAAGCTTTGTTCTTGAACTTCTGGTGGTGGAAATGAATCTTACTTTAATACCATATATATAGTAGAAGGTTTTGAGCTAGGCTTCTTCTGCAATGCTCCGTTTTGGGCTCCTGTTTATGCTAAAGGCCAGATGGCCTTTATTTTTATTTTTTTTAATTTTTTTTCTTCTACCGGTGACTCTCTTCTCCTTTTTTTTTTTGTTTTTTCCTTCTTCCGTCTCTTCTCTCACCTCTCACCTCTCACCTGCCCCTTCCCTCTTCTTTTCTTTCTTTCCTCCCCTCTTGGTGAGTGTTATCTCAAACTTCAAAATCTCTTCTCTCACCTCTCACCTCTCATGTAAGTTAGTGCAACAGATCATGAATCATTCATGATTTCTTGAATAATGAGGGGAAGAGATTTTTCTTTAGAGATATGATGGTCACGTGGGTTGGAATGGACCACAAAAGAGAAATGGGTAATGATACCCTTACGTCTCTAGCTTATCTGTTTACTATTTATATATATTTTTTTATTTTTTACCTACAGTGGCGTAGCTTCTCTCTATTTAAAGTCTGTCCTTTCTTTTCCAAACAGTATCCTTACTGACAAAGCTTTTAGTGAGATGAAGCGTTATTTAAAAAAAAATTCTTTTCCTCTCTCAAGCTAGCCTAAAGCCCGGTCTCACTCTCTTTCCTCTCCTCGCACTCTCTAGTGTCTCCTCTGCTCTCTCTCAAAGCTCTCGCTGGGCTTTTTTTTATGTGTTTTTTTAATTCTTTCTTTTATATAGATATTTTTAATAATTTTAAAAAAATAAAATAAAATTATAATATTATTAAAAAATATTTTATTAATCATAAACGGATCCAGAATTGATTATAATATTATTAAAATAAAATTATAATTCGTGATTAAAGAATTATTTTTTAATGATTTTCTTTTTACTTTCTGATTAAGGAAATGTTTTTTAATAATTAAGAAAATATTTTTTAATGAATTTTTTTTTTACTTTCTGATTAAGAAAATGTTTTTTAATGATTTTTTATTTTACTTTATGATTAAAGAAATATTTTTTAATGATTTTTTATTTTACTTTGTGATTAAGAAAGTATTTTTTAATGATTTTTTAACTTTTTTTTTAACTTTTTGATTAAGAAAATATTTTTTAATAATATTTAAATTTATTTTATTTTTTAAAAATATTTAAAAGTATAAAAAATATCTATATAAAAAATAACTTAAAAAAACATATAAAAATAATCACTACACCCCAACGGAAAATCCCAGCTGGGGGCTGTAGCACTGTTTTTTTTTTTTTTAATTTTATTTATAGTAAAAGCTTCATCTCATTGAAAGAAGGTTTAGGCTTCGTTTGGTTCTTTAATCAAACTCATCTCATTTCACTCATCATTACAACTTTTTCAAATTTTAACACAAAATATAATAAATAATTCAACTTTTTCAAATTTTAAAACAATAAAAATATTCAAAAATAATATTTTAATAATATTTTATTATCTAAACTCAACTCAACTCAACTCATTTCAACATTTCAACAACCAAACGCACCCTTAGACGTTAAGCAATTGACAGAGAAAAATGAAAAAAATATATACGGGTGGTAAACGGGTAGGTGTAGACCTTGTCAGAAAGGTACTGTTTGGAAAAGAAAAGTGCAGACCTTGAATAGAGAGAAGCTACGCAACTGGGTGAAAAATGAAAAAAAATATGAGTAGTAAACGGGTAGGCTAGAGACGTAAGGGTCATTACCCAAAGAGAAATATCTTATGGCATTGTGGGACATGATGGACAGTCATGATGTGGGTTAGAATTGACCACAAAGCAGAGCCAAGCAGATATCTGGTGGCTGCAGTCTTATGGCATCACATCCACATACATTCATATTGATAAAATATCTTTCAAACGGTTGTATTCATTGGATTATTACAGACACATCGTTTATAGAATTACTAGTTAAGAATAAATCGTGTAATCAAGCTACTGAAACAATCTTTTTTTTTTTTGTAATGAAACAATCTTGTGTAATCAAGTTACTGAAACAATCTTTGATGTTATAAATTTCTTACTTCTTTTTCATTTTATTTTGATATGGTGTGAAAGTATAATTATGGAAAGACTTGGGTTTTTAAGAAAACAAATGAATGGATAAACATGTAGTTTTGTCAGTGTGACTGGATAAATATATGTTGGGCTATAGTTGCAGCAGAAGCTACTGTTGACGTTTCTAAACTTGGAAACAGATATACCAAAACTTTTTATATGATGAAAAGTTTGCAAATGTATATCTATTAAGTGCTTAGGTTTAAGAACAGATGTTAGCTTCCGCCACTACGATAGCCCTACATACATTTACTTTCGTCCACTGTAAAACTTCTGTTTAACCATTTATTTTGTCTTAGAAACCTTTTGATTATTTCACATGATTTTTTAAACAACATATAGAAAATATGTAAGTCAGCTGTCTGTCAAAAAAACAGAGTAGAAGTCTTGCATCAACGATTTATCTGTTTTTTGATGGATGTACCAAAGTATCAAGTTGACACCAATATTTCAAGATCAATAATTCATAGTTCAGAAGATGATCAAGAAAGAATGTAAAGTTACAGAGTCTGTTTGGGAAGGAGAAAAAAAATGCACTAAATTCAGCTTTAAAGTACTGCTATTTTCTATAAACCTTGCATTTTTTTCATTTTCTTTCTCAAAGTTTTCAAGCGAAAAGAAAAAATGAATTCAGAAAACTCTTCCTCAGAATACAGAAGTACTCATACCTGATATATGGCAGTCAAAGAAGATTGATCAGGAAAGGAGAGAATAAAGGAAATGACTGAGTAGTATTGTTGGATTAAAAGGAAGAGAAAGAGAGAGGTAAAGGAGGAGCTGTGTAGGGTTATGGTTTATGAACTTATTTATAGACGCAGCCAGGACAGACTTTTGCTAATAATGAAATTTCAAACTATTTTTCCAGCCATGTCTGCCATGAATGCTGGTCAAAACTCTCAGTACATGCTTTGGCAGTGGCGTGCATGGAATGAACCGCTCGGATGCATGCTGGGAGACCTAAGACTGATATTTGGTCGTCGGATGGCTTCCGTAATGGGGAAATGGGTTGATTCAGGGCATGCATTTTTTTTCTGGGATCGTATGATTTGATTCTCTGAAATATTTGATTCGATTCTCTGCAGGTACTGGCGTGGCAGAGCTGTTCATGCTTGCTGCGTGACACTCATGATCTCATTCTGATTTTTTTTATTTTTTGTTAGAGGAATTGGGTCTGTTTATTGTTTGCCTGATACAACTCTAACCCCAAACATCATAGCCAGAAGCTGTTATAATCACATGATCATGATCTGCATTGCGGCATTTTTTACAGCATTGCATTGATCTGAACCATATATACCAATTAAATCTTTGCTTACGGTCGATCCACTAAGAACAGTATTTTGCTTTTGACGCCGGATAGAATAGCGATTATTCTGTAGACTAGTTTCAACAGATAATTCACAGGAAAGAAATAAAAGATTCATCCCAAAACACAGAGAATTCATCTCTGATGTAATTCAAATTAACAATAATCCAGAATAAACAAAATCAACCCACAAGCCGGGCTATAATAGCTGAAAATCGACTGTATTGAAATTTTAGCAAAAATAGCAAAATCTCAATAATCACGCTAAAATTAAATACATAATAGAAGAAGTAATCTGCCAGAAATCTGGTCAAAATCGAGTTCAGAATCACTTCCAAAACAGTAAATGAAATGTTACCATAAAAGGTAAAAAAATAACTAAAAATAGAAAATTGGAGGGAAAAACAGTAGAATTTGGCCTCGAAAATGATGCACACCGAGCATATTTCGGTGCGCGCCGAAAAGAGCTTTCCGAATTGGGGTCATATGCACGATTATGATACCCGTAGGCAAAGTTATGGTTAAAATACTGAAACGTGCTCAAAACTGACCCAATCAAGGAAAGATCGCTGATCTGCCACCTCAAGATACTTCAATGCAATTAACGTGCAGTCTGACAACTCAGCATCATCTAACTCAGATCCTCCTGCATCAGCTTTGAAGTTTCACCAAACATCAAGCTCGTGATTTTGAAGATTTGGGTTTTATCTTTACATGAATACTAAGACATTAAAGCTTGAACTCCAAAGGTTTTTTAGTTTTCAAAGAAGACGGATCTCGTAGTTTTATGAAAAGCCTTCTCTTATAACATAAGAATATCATGGTTATATTCATCTTATCTCATATCATCTATATGAAAGCCCACTATTCTTTATATATATATATATATATATATATATATATATATGTAAGTGTGCTGCTACTGTACCTTTAAAGTGACCGTTCACTTTAACCGTGAGTGCAAAAGTGTATACCATAAAAAACCCACATGTTACAATAAAAGAGAGAAGTACAACGATTTGTATACCATAACAAATCCCCATGTTTTCAGTTTCTTACGTATTTTCTTCTTTTGTTATCTTTTATAAGAAAAAGAACGAACAGATAAATATGAAGTTTTGTTAGTAGAATTGGATAAATATATGTTGGGCAATAGTAGCTTCATAAGTTATTGTTGGCTTCGTTAAACTTAGAAATAGATATACCAAACTTTTTAAGTTTAAAGACAAACGCGCGCGCGCAACAGCTTCTGCGACCACAATTACCCAACATAAATTTACCTTTTCTACCATAAAAGCTCCACATTTAACCATTTTGTCTTAGAAACCATAAAACCTTCATAAATAATGAGTGTGATAACCTATAGGATAAAGATAAGAATAAGTGACGTATGAGATCACACATTGCTTACAAAGAAGAAGTTATTGCTCTTTATAGGTTCCAATAGGACTCCAAATATTGTATTATTGACTAGTCATTTTGAAATATCGGCAATGTGGTTAGGACTTTCTATTAAGGCGTTACAATGTGTCTAATAATTATAACAAAAGAATAGATATGTAAAGAATAAAAAAATCAGTATTTCTATTGGTTACACTTACCCTTTGATTTTAATGAATTCTTTATGCACGTGATCTATCACATAGGCTACATATGATTGTTTTACTGATCTAATTTCTAGATGTTTAATTTACTTCATTTTTTATGATTTTCCTATATGATGTAATTGGTAATTTATCCATTCTCCTTTATAGTACATAGTGCAAGTTGCATCTAAGAAGTATTCTCAAAACAATGGTTTCTAGCTAGGTCAAAAAATAGATCTGAGTACAAGTCTTGCAGGACAGATTTTCTGCAGTGCTGCCATGGATATATGTTGGTCAAAACTCTCGCGTGCTTTGGCAGTGCTGGCGGGGAATCAATAGCTCAGATGATCGTATGATTTGATTCTCTGAAGAATTTGATTTTCTGCGGCCGGGCTTGGTAGATCTAGCTCATGCTTGCTGCGTGATTCACCTCTAGTTTTTTTTCACTAAAGTTACCTTCTTTTTTAGTGATCTGCGAGAATCCCATGCCATTGATGATGCTGTTTTCACTTGCATGTCCTTTAATAAATTAAGCTGATCTTGCAATATATATATATATGTTCGATCCCCATGATTGTCACATTCATACTCGTTTATATCATACTTTGGCTATATATATATATATATATATATGCACAATGAGAATGCTATGTGAGACTGATCTTGATCATCCCTCTCTCATTGTCCAAATTGGAGTATCCAATTCGAATATAAAAATTATCAAGTTAGCTAACATTAGATACTTATGTGGGTCCAAACTGCTCAAAAATCTCATTAACATTATGATCATGTAACAAATAACTTCTATTTCATTACAGATCAGAAATTAATGTTGTGTTCTATACAAGTAGTACGTAGTACCACAACCCCACATAGCCAAGAAAGTGGAGTTCTTCATTAACCAACTCAAAACAACAAGATGCATGCAGCTAGCACGCCCCCTCTGGTCTCGACTTCTGGAAATGACAGCTTCCCCTTAGTAGGAATGGACGGACTGCTTGAATGATCTCATATCCCTTTTTATTTTTTCTTTCTGTGCTGCATTAGGTGCAGTTTGTTAGGACGTTTCTCATCCCTTGCTTATGTATCTTGTAAGCTTTGTTTGATATATATCATAACCACCATCCATGCATATATCCATCACCCATGGCGTTCCCAGCTTAATTCCTCGATAGGTTGCTTTGTCTAGGAACAACAGTGCTTAGGGCTATAAAAAGCAAATCACTAACAAATATGCCTAGAAAGAGTTCAAGAACACTACAAAATAGTTTCAAACCCATTTCAGTTCAACAGGCTTCGGTTCTCTGTATTGTATTTTCTCTAGCGATTACTGGAATTGACATGCTCAACATTATAAGGTCAAAATTAATAAAAAGAACATAATTTAATAACTCAACTTGTTTTTTAATATTCAGCAAAGAACAAAGTTTTAGTTTATTATCTTCGATTTTTAATTAAGAGATCCATCATATTTTGTTTTGGTTTATAATTATTTTTCTGGTTTTTTATATATACTTTGCACATAAGCACTTAATTCATGTGACTATATATGGAAGCTATTGCAGCTATATTCAAACTTAAATCCAAAAGATAATCAACTAGGACTTATTTTCTAGAGCTTATTGACTGCTGCAAAGAACATAAAATTAACAATATGTTGTGACAATCATTTTAAGAAAGCTTTTGAATGATTTCTATACAATTCAATTATATAGGAGAATGATCATTATATCACCAGTATGGTAAAAGTGATTAATAAAAAGAAAGCACAAGTTTTTTTGAAGAGTATTAAAACCACATCTATTCAGTTCTATATATACCTACAATATTATAAATTCATTACAATCGAAGAGGCAAGCACAATGAAATATTTATATATCATAACAAATACTCATGATGTGGCCAATTTCTTACTTCTTTTCTTTTTTTTGTTATCTTGTGATAGTGTATTTATGAAGGACTTTGGTTAAGAGATTTTAAGAAAAGAAAGTTAATGGTAAACATGAAGTTTCACTAGTAGGATTGGATAAACATGTGTTGGGCAGTTGTAGCCGCGGAAGCTATTGTTGGTATCTTTAATCTTAAAGATCCAAAAAAAAAAACTACATTAACTTTTAATATAATGAAAAGTTCACAAATGTATCATATTCTGTGATACATGATTTACTAGATAGTTAAGTTTAAAGACAAACACAATAACTTCCATGACCACAACTTCCCTACATATAATGTTTAGGTATTTCTCTTACAAGAACTCCATATTTAACCATTTAGTTTGTCTTGAAATCCTTAAACCCTTCATAAATAAGGTGTCACAAGATAACAAAAGGGTAAAATTAAAGTAAAATATAATAACCAGGTATTTGTTATGATAAGTACCCCTTGGTTTTAATGAATTCATTATGCATGTCTATAGCTGATTGTTTTACTCTTTCAAAGTTGTTTTAGTTCATTTTTATGATTTACCCTTTCAATATTGGCAATTTGTTCATTCTCCTTTATAATCTATTGTGTAAGATTGCATCTATGTAGCATACTATTTCACATTCTTTGCACCAATCAATAAACTCGAAACAACAAATCTTAATATATCATCTTCTAGATTCTCAAGTCTGAAAACAAATGTAAAGCTTCAATGATCAAGATTAGCTATTAATATGTAGGCAGTCTACAAAAAATAATAATAATAAATCAAGAAAACAATCCTACATCAAAACAAGACATAAGTAGTTGTCTTGAAAATGAAAACAACACAAGTAAAATGTTTGTCTAATGTTGAATAACAAAAACTGAAACATTTACTAACTTTCAGAAGAACGATAAAACAGAAAAATACAAAGATATTAAGTCATCTATTTGATAATAAGAAATAAATAGAGTAGAGTAGTCTTGCATCACCTATTATTTCTCTGTTGTTTACTGGATGCAAGTGGCGCATATCAATACCAGAAATCAGGAAAATTTGAGACCTCCTGCTTCTCTGTTTCTTGATGCATGTAGCAAACCATCAAGTTGATTACTCCAATCCTAGTAATCCAAAGACTTTTTAGTGCAAATAATTAATCATCTTAATTACTGTATGGTTTAGGATCTTGATGGTCGATAAATGGCTACACATATGCATGCAACAAGCACAACAACCAAAAAAGTATTTTGGGATGTAAAGAAGTTTTTTTTTTCTAATTTATTTGTCAAGATCCTATATAGTCTTGACTTGACTTGATAATCTTTAACCCAATTTATCTTTTCATATGGGTAGTTTGGAGTTACATATCTTAATAAGTTGAAGCATGTAAACATATAGAAAGAGATTTCTTTTGAAATTGATTTTGATCTTTATGTGATTTATTTAAAATCTCAATCACCCAAAACAGCCCATCTCATATCACATATTAACAGAGCAGGCTAAAGGCATTTCAGTAATTCAAACATTAAATCTATTTTTTGCTTTTAAAAAAAATAAAACTCATAGACTTGAAGCCTTTAACGACTGTATTAGATATAGAAAAAATCAAATCCTGCATAATTTAGGGACAAAAATAAAGGAATATATATATATATATATATATATATATATATATATATAATAAATTAAGGACTTGTGCCCTTGCCTTGTTGTGAGGATGGAACTTGGAAGAATCAAAGGCCTTGTTCAGAACCTTATGTGAGTTGTAACCTTGTGCTATTGTCCGTTGGAGTTATTTCCCGGCATTAACGTAACACCGAACAAAACAAAATGGGATTTAGTTGACAACATCAATATTTCAAGTTCAATTATTCATAGTTGAGAACAAGATCTAGAAAGAATGTAAAAGCACTGGGTTTACAAAGTCTGTTTGGGAAGGAGGAAAATGCACTGAACTAGGCGTTTTTTCGTTTTCTTACTCAAAATTTTCAAGTGAAAAATAGAAGGAAATGAAACCATAAAGCTTTCCCTCAGAACACACAACGTCTAATTACCTGATAGCAATCAAGCAAGACAGAAGAAGGAGAAGAAAATAGTAAACGGCTGTGTAGAGAGGAAAAAGAAGATCGAAGCTTATATATGGAGGGTTAAGGTTTATGGACTTATATATAGAAGCAGCCAGAACAGACTTTGGCTGAAAATGAAACTCGTTGGCATTGCTGCAATGCATGCATGCTCGACAAAAGTCACAAAACTCTCGTGTGCCTGGCAGTACTGGAAAATTAAAGCAGTGTCTGCATGTGTCCGTTTCACTGTTTGCTGGGATCCTTTGATTTGATTCTCTGAAGTATTTGATTTTCTGCAGCAGCTGGGCGTGGCAGAGCTGATCATGCTTGCTGCGTGACTCTCCTCTTGTTTTTTACACTGAAGTAACCTTCTTTTATACTCAAAGAGAATCCCAAGTTACTGATATTGTTGTTCAGTTCTGGGTTCTTCAAAAGCTCTTGCAATACTACATTCCCTAAGTTCGCATTGACCATGATTTGCATTTATTAACACTCTGTCCAAATTGGATGATCCACATGGAACTGAAATATCAAATATCAAATGTTTATGTGGGTCCAAACACCTCAAAAATCTCATATCAATAGCAAAAAAGTTGTAAGTTCTACACATTGTATATTCCTTCCTCTCTTTGAATTAAATAAACCAACTTAGAACAAGGGAATCGAAAATGTAACATCTCTCGCTCTCTCTCTCTATATATATATATATGAAACCGGAAAGTACAACCAAGAACATAAAAACGATTAAATTATACTACAACCCTCAACTTTCGTCCAATCGACCCTGTATGACCGGTTTCCTCGTCCCCCTATTTCTTAATCATCTCCTTGTCTGCGCTCACTTACAATCTAACAATTGACAAGTCCACCACTAGGTAGTCGCAATGGCCGCCGTTCCCAAGCCTGAGGGTACAAGTACTTATTTGAGAGTCATAGTTAGTAAATTGATTATTTTCAGTTATTTTGATGTGTTGAGTTAAGGATATTTTCGAGTTTTCAGGGAGTTTTTAATTTATTTATTCAAGATTTTCTTTGGTGTTTTGATGGAGGGACATAGATATTTATTATATAATTGTGCTATTGGAGAGGATATTCAATATTACAAGCTAACTCTCCGAATCTCTGGGACTGGGCCGTTACATAAGCCATCCTTCCTTTGTCGGTCATAACATGATGGGACATAGCATATCCATACACTGCTGGTAGCATCTCGTTAGCCGCTGCCTTCATCTCATCAGATAGACGCATGCCAATAGTTATTCCATAGAGATAGAACAAAGATGAGTATGATGGAGTAGAACTTGTGATCTTCACATAGCTATCTAAGATCAATGTCAACTAATCTACGAATAGTCCATTCATTATCCGTCCAGCAGATAAACCTGACCATTCTCTAGTAGCCGCTCTGACTATCATAATCCTCTGCATAGGTGGTGGCGCAACATCGACTCGAATTGCTAGAGGGGGAGCAAGTAGATCTCTTCTTTACATGATCAAAGCAACATTGTATGTCTATCCTAGGCCAAATGGGTGCTGAGCTGTCCGGCATAGTGCCTCTAGATGACCCTTCATGTATTCGATGATTTCGTTGTGTTAACCATGGTGCGGAAGGTCTGGATGTATGATACACAGACCCATTCCATATTCAAATCATTTGACTTGAATGTGTGATCCTTGCTAAGGTGGAGAAGACCGAACATTGCAATGAGGTTTAAGCATAGAGGGTAGATATCAAACTCGAAGCTCTGCTCAAATACTTGTACAGCTGTTCTATTGTTAAGTTTAGGTTGTGTCAAAGTAAAGCGATACTTCCTTTGTGTTCTACTAGTTGAAGCTGGGAGTATACCTGGATTGACAACATAGGCTCTGACCAATGTTGCTAATGGACCATGAGCAGTGTAAGCGTTAAGCTTGCATTTGAGCAAAGCTTCGAGTTCGATATCTACCCTCTATTCTTAAACCTCGTTGCAATGTTCGGTCTTCTCCACCTTAACAAGGATCACCAAACCCTCCACACCATGGTTAACACAATGAAATCATCGAATACATTAAGGGTCATCTAGAGGCAGTATGCCAGACAGCTCATCACCCATTTGGCCTAGGACAGACATTCAATGTTGCTCATGCAAAGAAGAGATCTACTTGCTCCCGCTCTAGCAATTCGAGTCGATGTTGCGCCACCACCTGTGCAGAGGATTATGATAGTCAGAGCAGCTACTAGAGAATGGTCGGGTTTATCTGCTGGACCGATAATGAATGAACTATTCGAAGATCAATTGGCACTAGTCCTAGATAGCTATGTGAAGATCACAAGTTCTGCTCCATCATACTCATCTTCGTTCTATCTCTATGGAATAACTATTGGCATGCGTCTATCTCATGAGACGAAGGCAACGGCTGGCGAGATGCTACCAGTAGTGTATGGATATGATGTGTCCCAGCATGTTATGACCAACAAAGGAAGGATGGCTTATGTAACGCCTAGGTCCTAGAGGTCTAGAGAGTTAGCTCCTAATACTGAATATCCTCTCCAATAGCACAATTATATAACAAATATCCATGTCCCTCCACCGAAATACTAGAGAAAATCCTCAATAAAATAAATTAAAAACTTCCCAAAAACTCGAAAATATCTTTAACTCAACACATCAAAATAATAAAAAATAATCAATTTACTGACTATGACTCTCAAATAAGTACTTGTACCATTGGCCACTTATTCCTCTATGATCATCACATATTGCTAAAACTTCATACTCTTGTTTTCCAACTAAACCATCAAAATTATCTGAAAAATATTGTAGAGATAAGAGATAAGTTATCAATAACTCAATAAACAGAGAATATATACTAGTATGCAAACATGAACATTTACAAAGTTCAGAATGTAGAACAAAATACTTTTTATTTTCAGAATGCAGAGTCAGAATATGTTATCAAAAATATCAAAGCAAAACATTCATAAAACCTTCTTAATCAAAAACCAACTGTTCATATTCAAAACCTTTTGGCATAACATAACTGAACATTTTCTTCTTATCATATCATATCATATCAAAATATAATATTATAACAGAGACCATGTTTAACCCCCGTGATAGGGTTGTACGTTCTGTGGAAAGCCAAGCAGAACATAAATCACCATGTTACTAAAGCGATTGCACTCAGAACAGAGACAATTATTATATCACGTGGTAAGGCCAGATGTTACTATTATATCCTGTGGTAGGGCCAGAGGTCACTATTGTATCTCATAACAGGCCCAGATATCAGAGCAAAAAATAGAATCAGAATCACCATATTAGAACTAGAATCAGAGTCAGAACAAAATCAGAAAGTCATGCCAAAGATTTTTCAAATGCCACATCATATCAAAATAGAGTACTAAAATTCAGATCATTTCACATTTTTCAAAACAGATTCAGAACATCTTCACTTCCCGTGCAAAAATTATCAAATTTTCATATTCGCTCATTTTTCTTAGTTCAATAACAAAATGTCAAAAATAAGCTCATGTCTATACCAGTCATGCCAAAAAATACTTTATTCTTATATATAATTTTATGAGTAATGCAGAACAAATAAATGAGGTTGTTTCAGATTTCTTTTCATAACAAAACATGCATATTTTTCAAAAATCAACCTCAACCCATTTTATTTTTATACAAAATTTAGCATAGAAACCTTGCTTACCTGGACTTTTAACTTTTCAAAATTTTTTCACAACAGTGCCGAACAAATATCAATAGTCACCTATAAAATAAACACGTAACTTACTTAAATCTCTAATCAAATCCATATTTTGATATTTAAGCCCAAAATACTAAAATAATCTATTTTACCTAAATGTCTAGAATTCTCTTAACTTTAAATTACCATTACTTCCGAAATTTTATCAATATCATTTTAACTCCTCCAACTAATACATTAATTCTAAAATATTTCTGTAAAATATAATTCAGTACCAATATAAAGCAAGACTAGGCCAGTTAAAATATTTTACAAATTGTCTGCAAACCTACTGAGGCCCATGGTACAACTCACGTCCAAAATAAGAATACATTTTGGCTTATAACTCAAAAGGCATAAGTGTAATTTCATCAAAATTGGTGCCTTCCTCTCCGTTGAGAGAGTGTGAGGTTTCAGTGCCTTTGGTTAACAAAGGCTTACGTCTCACTACTTGTGAGCTGGTTTTCTTTTCATTCTCATGCTTTGTTTTCAATGGAGGTAGAGGATTTAGCAAAATGTTGGGAGAGACTATATTTATCAAAGGAAGAAAGCTCTGTTTTCTATGTCAAACAAGAGATCTCGGAGGAGAAAGACAGTAAGGGAGATTGTTGTATCGTTGGAAGGTCGTTGTCTGAGAAAGGTATTAACAATGAAGCTTTCCGAGCCACGATGTCCCAAGTTTGGAGGTTGGACGGGTGGGTTAGGTTTAAAGAGCTAGGAGAACAATGTTTCTTGATAGAGTTCCAGAAACTGGTAGACAAAGAGAAAGTTTTAAGTGGGCATCCCTAGTTTTTCAATAGACACCTTCTATCCCTACTAGAAGTGGATGGAAGCGTTTCCATTAATGAATTAAGTTTTAGGTTTGAACCATTTTGGGTTCAGTTGCATAATCTTCCTCTTGCCACCATGACAGAAGAGTTTGGGGAATCATTTGCAGTGTCCATTGGGCATGTCATCAGGGTAGATACTGAAGTAGATGGACGTGCATGAGGAAGATGCATGAGAGTAAGGGTGGTTGTGGACCTTCATAAACCTCTGCTGAGAGGGAAATGGCTAATGTTTGGGGAAAAACAACATTGGATCTCTTTCAAATATGAAAGATTGCAGAATTTCTGCTTCCAATGTGGAGTGTTGTATCATAAGGGTAAGGACTGCACTTGGTTGCGACCTGAAGAATGAGATGAGGAGGAAACGCCACAACAGTTTGGTCCTTGGCTACGAGGCCAACTGAGGAACACCAATATTTTTTACAGTCGCAGATACAGTGGCTCCTCCGGTGGCAAAGATAAACATGGAGATCGACAAGGAGACAGGACCAATGTTGACGAGGAAGAGGTTAGACCACAAACCCAAGCTGTCAAGCAACAGTCCTCGGCAGATAGGCAGGAAGAGGCACCAGCAGAAAATAAGGAAAAGAGACCTAGGGTGGTTGAAGTACAACAGGCAACAAAAAGGCTTTCGGGGAAAGCTAATAGGGAGAACCTGCACGTGAATGAGATAACTTTTTTCAAAGGTCAAACGGGCTTCCAAGGTTCACCAAGGGTTAGTTCGGGAATGGAAGTAGAGGTTGACAAAACTATACTTTTTGGAAATGATGCTAAACAGGGTACTATGGGACCTGCCATTCGAATAGGAGGTCGTGAGGATGTGGACATTAGTGGGGTGGTGCCAGCTGAGGGAATGGTGCCAGCTAAGGAGCAATGTGAATCAAAGGAAATGGGTACCAATAACTGGGTGAAAACAGACAACCAGCCAGTCAATCCTACTTACAAGGCCCATGATCTAGTTATTTTGTAGACTAATACAAGTAAATGGAAGAGACAGGCATGACAAAGAGCCTCACACACAGAAGAAAAGGAAGGCAAGATTTTGACTGATATCTCAAACTAGATACTAAGATCCAACTATAAGAGGGGTTGTAAAAGGAAGGTGCAGGCAAAGAACATGGATGGTAAGAGAATCAAAAGGAATGAAGAGAACATGGAGTTTTATTATGGAGAGGCAGAGACTGGATCCCAGCCCTGCCATCACCAATGAGTATCTTAGTATGGAACTGTCGAGGGCTTGGGAACTCTCGGACAGTTAGGATCCTTAGAAATTTTATTAAGGAAAAGTGACCCAACTTAGTTTTCCTAGTGGAGACTAAGAGCAAGAAGAAGAGAATGGAGGAGGTGAGAAGGAGTTTGAAGATGGATGGGTGCTTTGCAGTGGACTGTATGGGGCTGAGTGGGGGTATTTCTTTACTATGGAAGGATGATTGGAAAGTCAGTGTCATAAATTACACTCGATGGCATATCAATGCACTAATCCAGGGAGGTGATACTGGACCTGCATGGCAGTTTACAGGGTTTTATGGTCACCCCGACACAAACAAGAGAAGCAGTAACTAGCAACTTTTGAAGATGCTAAAACCACACAGTCCTATGGCGTGGTTGTGTGCAGTTGATTTCAATGAAATCCTTCATCAAAATGAAAAAGTGGAAGGAGCTAGTAGACCCTACAAACAGATTGAGGATTCAGGTTGGCAGTTGAAGCTTGTGAGCTTAATGATATCCACTCAAAAGGCCTAACGTTTACTTGGTCAAATGGTAGGAATGGAAAGGCTTTCACTAAAGAAATGATAGATCGAGCTTTTGCAAATAAGGAATGGAATGAGCTCTTTAAGAATGGCTCGTGTACTACCCTTGCTGCTATAAAATCTGACCACTCTCCTCTTATCATCGAGAATCATAACATAGACTATAGGAGGACTAAAAGAGAGAAGTGCTTTAGATATGAAATGGCCTGGGAACTGAAAGGTGATTGCATGGAGATAGTAAATGAGGCATGGAGGAAGGATTGTGGGACAGGGTGTGAGGCTAGGCAGTTAAGACAGAAGCTTGGTATATGTCAGAAGGACCTGCTATGTTGGAAATAGAGAAGCCAAAGGGAGAATCAGAAGGCAATTACACAAGGACTGGCTAAGATTGGTCAACTCCAAAATTCTAGCAAAGGTGAACACTTAACACAAATGAAGGCTATTCAAAAGGAAGTGGAGCTCTCTTTAGCAAAAAAGGACTTAAAGTGGCGCCAAAGGGCCAAATAACATTGGCTCAAACATGGTGATAGGAATACCCAGTTCTTTCACATGCATGCTAGTCAAAGGAGGAAAACAAATACAATCACATATGTTGAGGATGCACGAGGCAGGCCTATCACTGAACAGAATGAGATAGGTGAAGTCTTCACAAGTTACTTCTCATCCCTATTCACTACTTCTCATCCTTCTAATTTTGATGAGTGCCTGTATGCAATGGATACTAAATTGACTGAGGAGATGAAGAGTTGGCTTCTAACTCCCTTTACCAGAGAGGACATTAGAGGTGTTGTGTTTCAGATGAATCCTCTAGGATCCCCTGGTCCTGATAGATTCCTTGCCCATTTTTATCAAAAGTATTGGGAAGTGGTTGGTGAGGAAGTGTGTAGTTTTGCCCTTCAGGTCCTTAACCAAGGTGGATCCCTCACTGAGGTTAATGACACCTTCATTTCCCTCATCCCCAAAGTAAAGAGCCCTAAAAAAGTAGTTGAGTACAGGCCTATCAGACTGTGTAATGTATTGTACAAAGTCATCACCAAAACTCTTGCAAACAAGCTAAAAGTCACCCTTCCCAATCTCATATCCCCCAATCAGAGTGCATTTGTTCCTGGGAGACTCATCTTTGATAACACCATTGTTGCCTATGAAAACCTACACCCTTTAAACTCAAGAATGAAAGGAAAAAAAGGCTTCATGGTGCTTAAGCTCGATATGAGTAAGGCGTATGATAGGGCAGAATGGAAGTTTGTTGAAGCCTTAATGACCAAAATGGATTTCCCTAGGCACTGGATCAACATTATCCAAACCTGCCTTAATTTAGTGTCTTATGCAATCCTCATTAATGGTGAGCCACAGTAGTCTTTTTGGCCTTCCAGGGGGCTTCGACAAGAGGATCCCTTATCCCCTTATCTTTTTATAATTTGTGTTGAAGCCCTTACATCCCTACGTAATAGAGCTGAGGTTTGTGGTGGACTGACTCCTACGCCAATAGGAAGAGGCCTTGTCACTGTGAATCACTTTTTGTTTGCAGATGATAGTCTTTTATTCTGCCAAGCAACTTATGAGGAGCTAAATGGTGTTATTAACATCCTTGGTCAATATGAGAAGGCCTCGGGCCAAGTTTTGAATAAAGAGAAGTCTTCCATCTTTTTTAGTAAGAACACAAACCAGGAAACCAAACAAATGTTAATGTTGTTGGTTGGAGTCAAGTCCTCTGGGAATTTTGAAAGGTACTTAGGGCTACCTGCTATGGTGGGGAGAATCAAGAAAGGAAGTTTCCATTCTCTTATTGATAGAACCTGGGCTCGGGTGACTAATTGGAAGTCTAAACATCTTTCTAATGCAGGGAAGGAAGTCTTACTTAAAGCAATACTTCAAGCCATCCCTGCCTATGCTATGGGGATGTTTTTGCTCCCAGTGTCTATTACCAACAAACTAAACCAAATGTTTAGGAAGTTTTGGTGGGACTTTGATGAAGCCTCTTCTAAAATACAATGGGTGAACTGGGATAAGCTCAGCTGCAGTAAGGATTTAGGAAGCCTTGGATTCAGAGATTTGAGATTGTTTAACTTAGCCCTCCTCTCAAAGCAAGGCTGGAGGATTTTACAAAGACCAACATCTTTGGTGGCACAGGTCTTAAAGCAGAAATATTTCAGGAAATGGGAGCTTTTAGAAGCCAAGTTGGGGTCCAGGCCCTTCTTTGTTTGGAGAGGCATCCATGCAAGAGTTAATCTACTTAAGAAGGGACTCATGTGGAGGGTAGGTAATGGCCACAAGGTGAATATTTGGACTGATAGATGGATACCTTCCTCTCCTAATTTCAAGATACTGTCCACCCGAGATGCAGACTGCTAGTGTGAAAAGGTTTGTGACCTCATTGATCCCCACCTGCAGCAATGGAATGAATCCTTCCTTTTGGATCTCATCACCACACAGGAAATTGAAAGCATCAAAACTATTCCAATTAGTATGGGAGGGAGAGAAGACAGGTTGGTATGGCAACCAAATGCAAATGGGGTCTACACTGTTAAGAGTGGGTACCATTTCAGTAAAGAGCTAGCAAAGGAATTAGACGGGGAGACATCAACAAGAAGCAAGGACAAGAGGGCCTAGAAGGCAATTTGGAAATTGGATGTAACCCCTTCGACTAAAATATTCTTATGGTGAGCTTGCAATGAGGCCCTTCCTACCCTGGCCAATCTAAAAAGAAGGAAAGTGGTGGAAGACAATACCTGTGTTATTTGCCTGCAGGAAGCTGAAACTTCTGGCCATGTGCTATGGGGATGTAATGCTACTAAAGATGTGGAATCAATGGGGAAGAAAGGTCCAAAAAATGTCCCAACACAGTGACAGTTTCCTTGATATTTGGTTAGGTATGGTAGACGCTTTTGATCCTGATGAGCTTTATGAGGTGGCAGTCATAGCAAAAGATAGCTGGTCTAGGAGGAATGATGTCACCCATGGAAGAGGTTTCAAGCACCCTACAATCTTATATCAACAAGCTAAGACAGAAAGCTTAGCTTATATTGAGGCAGTCAAAGCAATTGGTCAAAGCCCCAACAGAGCTTCACCAGTGGTCAAAACCGGAGGAAGAATGGTTTAAAGTCAATTGGGATGCGGCTATTATCTCAAGAAAGGGGAGAATTGGTATCGGAGTACTCATCAGAGACCACTATGGTCTTGTCATTGAAGCTCTACGTGCCAACAGACCTATGAAAGGAGGGTCTTTTGATGCCGAGGCATATGGTGTTCTCATAGCTGTTATCTTCTGTAAAGAGCTTGGACTTAAACAAATATGGCTTGAAGGGAATTCCAAATAGGTAGTGGATTTACTGAGGGATCACACTATGAACTTGAGTATGGGAGGATGCCTCATAGGAGATGCACGATAGATACTAGACTCTTATGCTAACTGGAGAGTATCACATGTTTTTCAAGAGGCAAATTCGGCAGCACATGGGCTAGCAAAAGATACGCTTGGATGCAGTGAAGATACTTATGATAGAGTCTTTTCCATCATGTATTTACTCTATTGTTGCCAAGGAAATGTTGTAACTACATAACTTGGTCTTTTTAAGGGCTGGTTGTATTGGTGCCAAGGAAATGATGTAATTACCTAACTTGATTTGTTCAAGTCGGTTGTATTTGTTTTATTATGGCTTAATGAGATCAATTGTTCTCTTTCAAAAAAAAAATCATCAAAATTATTCACAGTTCATCATGCTAAGCTTTAAGGGAGACACTACAACTTATTTTTCCCAATTTGAACCAAACTCCACTGTGGCGCTACTGGGAGAAGTGGCAATGCACTGTGGCAGTGAGAGAGAAGGTGATGAAAGAAAGAGAGAGAGAACAGAGAGAGAGAGAGAGAGAGAGATTAGAGAGCCACATGTAAGGGGAGAAGGGGTTACCGAGAGGAACACGGCAGCTTGGTGCTGGCGTGAAGGTGCCCGGCGGCAATTCTATACGGGTGGAGGCGACGGGATGGGGCTAGCGGTGAAAGGTGTCTGTCCCGAGATGTAGAGGTGGCGGCTCAAGTTGTTGCTCCCTCTATTTCGAGGGTCAAAAACAGGGGTGTTTCGGTGGTGCGTGAGGCAGTGTCTTGGTGTTGGACGGCTGAAGAGTATGGGTCAAAGGACATCAGGCTGGCGGCTTGTGGTGGTGCTGTCCCGTGTATGGGTGGCTATGGCTTTGTGTAGGGCTAAGCAGGGGTGTTACGGTGCAATGTCTGCTGGGAGATTGCATGGTGCGCGATAGGGCTTCGGCTTCGGTGATAGTTGTTGACTGTATAAGGAGAGCTATGTAGTAGTACGCTAGGCCTTGGGTAGGCAGTTTCCATGAGGTAGAGGTGGTGGTGCTACAGGACAACAAGAACTAGGCGGTGGCTGCCAGTAGCTACGTGGAGGTGCAATGGGTAGGTGGTGCACAATTGGAGTGGTGAACTCTTAAGGAGTTTGGGTGGCTGAGATTCGGTGGGTGGACTGAGCAGTGGCTACCTTAAGGTGGTGCAGTGGCAACCTTAGTCTAGAGGAAGAAGATGAATACCAGATCTCACGTGTACCTGTTCTATATATAATGGGGGTTGTTGTCATGAATATATATATATCTGCCTTGACTGTAGGGGCCGTGGGAATAGGAACGTGCACGCATGGTTTGGGAAGTGCAAGAGAGGTGTGCATGTGTGGTGAGCGTGGCGACGGCAACCAAGAACTAACCAGGGTTTGAAAATAAAACGCATACATAATGCACAGGGCTGTATAATAGGTTTAAGGATTTTAAGGGTAACGATACTCTAGAGTTGTACCCTTAATCCGTTTGAAATTCATTTGAAAAAAAAAAATCAAGGAGGTCCTCATAAATAAATGATAGGTCCCAAACATAGATAATGCTTAAGCAAATGTTCTCTTCGGGTGAGAACGTGCCACACTTAGATAAATAGTTTCCTCTTTGAGTGAGAAAGTACCACAACAGTTCGGGTAATTATTTGATTGCCCTTTATTGATGATTCATGGTTTCTTAAATAGGCTAAAGCCCAACGGCAGCATGAGTACATGACCAAAATTCTAGACTTGATTAAGTAAACAAATAACAGAATAGAAAGAGACTTGACTAAGTAATCAACGGAATCCACAACAACATGGAAATAAAGCAAACTCTTATACTAGCTCCAACGGCTATTGGACTGGGCAAGGCAACGCTGCACGCTGCATGTAGCCATTTGTAACTGATGTACGTGACCCATGCAGCACGTTCCCAGCTTATTATCTTCTCCAGCAAGCCATGCAGTGCACGTTCAAGCAAACAAAACCACGTACAAGCAAACTGAAACAAAAGGGAATCTAGAAACTAACAACTGAACTCAAACATACGTAAAACAGCACATGCAAATACACATAAAACAGAGCATACTGCATGAAATAAAAGTGACATAAAACTCACAACTGCAAGTGACCTAATCTGCTGGTCTTTCACGTCCATTCTTCCAACGTCGTGGCTTATCAATACTCCTCCCATTAGTGGATCCTTGTCCTCAAGGTCCATAGTTGGGAATATTTTCAGTAGCTTTTTCATCTAGCCATTTTCTGGTAGACCCGGACCCGTTTGCAGGTCGTTTGCTTCTGGTATGGGTGCCGCTGCAAAAGTACCATATTGCCGATTTCGAATGACACATCCCTTCTCAGTTGGTTGCTCTCCGATGACATCTTCATAGATAATGTTGCTGCTGCCATCGTGTCCTTCTAGCATGAGTAGTCGTGGCCCTTGACACCGATGACCTGCAGTAAAATGATCATTACAATTAAAACATAGACTTTGAGCTCGCCTCCGCTGCATTTCATCCCAAGTCAGTGGCTAAACAGGAGTTGCAGGTGCCGCTGGTGCTACCCGAGTTGCTGGCGAAAGAGCTAACGGAGCTCTCATTGGTGGTGAAGGATGTACACACGTCCCTTACCTCGATAGTTGATAATCTTTCATTCGTGTGAAGCTGATGGCTTCCTTTAAGGTTTGAGGCTTAAACATTCGGATACCATTCGAAATGTCTGTTTTTAAGTCACCCATAAACGTTCCCACAAGAGCTCTCTACGTCCAACCTCATACCCGATTACCCAAGCGCTCGAATTCCCATTGGTAATCACGCAAAAACCATCCTGTCTTATCCTTGAAAGGGCTTCATCAAAATCTTCGCACTCCAAAGGCCCAAAGCGAGCCCAGAGTTTGTCTTCAAAATTTTCCCACGAAAGAACGCGTCCTTCGTCTTGGAACATCCTGCGGATCCACTGCCACCACTGGTTGGCCTCTCTTTCCAAGTGGTAGGAGGCCAAAGAAACTTTTTGGGCTTTGAGAATATTCTGGAATTCAAAAAATTGGTTCACACGATTGAACCACTCCGTCGAATCATCTCCTGAGAATCGAGGAAATTCAAGGTTCACTATTTTGAAAAATACAACATGCTGTCCCCCATTGTGGCCTTCGCGGTATTGGTTACCGTGGTTTGGAGGCTCCTGGTTTGCGAGCAATACATCAGAAAGATGGTTAAAAGTTTCTTCCAAATGACAAAGCCTATCAGCCATGCCGAGCTCCATCCTGTGTAGCCCATCTTGTACTCCACCTAGCCCTGCCTCCAACTGCTCAATACGTTCCTTATTGGTTCCCATAAATAACTTGGCTCTGAGGCCAATGATAGGTCCCAAACATAGACAATGCTTAAGCAAATGTTCTCTTCGGATGAGAATGTACCACACTTACATAAATAGTTTCCTCTTCGGGTGAGAAAGTACAACAACAGTTCAGATAATTCTTTGCTTGCCCTTTATTAATGATTCATGATTTCTTAAATAGGTTGAAGCCCAACAGCAGCATGAGTAAATGACCTAAATTCTAGACTTGACTAAGTAAACAAATAATATAATGGAAAGAGACTTGACTAAGTAAACAACGGAAGCAACAACGTGGAAATAAAGCAAACTCCTATACTAGCTCCAACGGCTATTGGACTGGGCAAGGCAATGTTACACCCTGCATGTAGACGTTTATAACTACTATACGTGACCCATGCAGCACGTTCCCAGCTTATTCTCTTTTACCGCAAGCTATGCAGCACACGTTCAAGCAAATAAAACCACGTACAAGCAAACCAAAACAAAAGAGAAACTAGAAACTAACAACTTAACTCAAACATACGTAAAACAACACATGCAAATACTCGTAAAACAGAGCATATTGCATGAAATAAAAGTGATGTAAAACTCGCAACTGCAAGTGACCCAGTCCGCTAGTCTTTCACGTCCACTCTACCAACATCATGGCCTATCAATAAATTAGGCCGATTAGAATAGTCCAAAATAAATTAGCTTACACGCAATATCATAAATACTATTGGACCTCGACTCACATTTCAAACTAGCCTAACTCATTCCATAATTTTGTCAGGCCAAAAATTGAATAAAATAAAATCTTTTAGGTCTATAAAATATTAACTAAATCAAACCTAATAATCAAGCTCTATAAAAATCTATATTTCATCATAATAAACTTTGGACCGAAGCCTAATCCTAAAATCAATCGTTAAATTCCAAGTGAGCTTTATACATAATAATAATAAAAAATCGAACGCAAGTTTCATATTGGGCTGGGTGTTAAAACTTAGCTCTAGCACTAGGTCTGAGTAATGTAGCTAGGGACAAGCCTATGGGAGAAGTGTTTGGAGTCCATTGATGAGACTAGATTGATCAAGTTCACTGAGGAGTCTCTACAAGCGAAGCGTAGGTTGGAAGGCGAGCAGTATGCGACGACCTAGTTGGTGGACCGATATTAGGTAATAGTAAGTAGAATAAGGAGAAGGAAGTAGGTTAAGGAGGCTATACTTATGGCCATTTCTAGAGTGCGCGTGTCATGGTCGTCAAGTATAGCATCTGTTTTGCTCCTCCACACCATTTAACTACGATAAATAATTTAGCCAGAAAAGAATTACATAAAATAAAATCTACAAACTGATGTAGTTTGATGTAGTACGTCAAATTGTAAAGTTACTTTTTATGTAAGATCTAACGCATCATATGAAACCACATCAATTTGTGAGTTTGCTTTTGTATAATCTCTTTGTGACTGTAGTAGTTCTCTTTAACTACACAATTCAGTTGATTTGTCGTCGTAGTACACATTTTGAGAAATAATGATAGCTTACAAGTCTAGTTGGTGATCTACAGTACCATAAGGCCCTTACGGGTTTGCCACATAAAATCTTGTGCTACGGATCGAGTAGGAAGCTAGTTGGCACATAAGTATGTTCTTGTTAGCTTCGATAGGTTTTGTAGTTAAAAAAAAAAAAAAACCCCTCAACTTTCATATCCATTTTTAATTTGTACTGTTCCACCGGATAATGCTCCAATTTGAACTGATCTCAACAACCTTGTACAATTTGTTTGCCTGATACAACTCTAATCCCATCAAATAGACGTCAATGATCACATCTACAATCTGCATTACTGCATTTTGACAACATTGCATTTAAATGACCTTGAACCATTACCAAAGTTGTTGCAGTAGTAGGTCCACTAAGAGTGGCTTAATTTGCATGTGAACAAAAAACTTAATTAGTAATTTAAGTTTTTGTTTACTAGTTGAGGAGAGTGGTTTGGACATTCAGGATCTCTAAGAGGTTTAAAGCTCGTTGCTAATTAAATTTGCATGGAAGTTATTGACTGGAGGTTCTTTGTTGTCTGATTTCTTCCTAACAAAATATGTTGGTAATTCACATATTTTGCTTGCGATGGTGGCTAATAAGGGGTCATTTTTTTGGAAGGGGATTATGAGGCTCATGCTGAAGGTCTTACAAGGTCAGGATGACAATTGGTTGGAAGATTGAATTCTTGCACAAGGTCAAGATGTGGTGGTAGAGCCTGGCCTTAAATTGTTTTCTATGTGTACTACTGCAGGGTTGGATTTTGAGAAGTTACGGTTGCTGGTGAATTATGCACAAATGGAGAGGATTGTTAGCTCTCAAGTAAGGTTGCGTGAGGGACGTGATATATGCATCTAGAAACCTTCGACTGATAGAACTTTTTCCTCCAAGTCTACTTGGCAGCTAATAAGAAACCAAGGTGTTGTGTGTTCATGGAAAAAATGGTTGTGGCAGCAATACATTCCTATGAAAATGTCTTTCTTATGTTGGTGAGCTAAACAACATGCTATTCCTATTGATGAGGTGATTTGCCATGTTGGTATTCAGATGGCCTCAAAGTGTTATTGATGTGTCTCTCCTCAGATTGAAACGTTGGACCATGTATTTATGTGATGGGGACTTAGCGAGACAAGTATGGAATTATTTTGCATTTGTTTTCGGGATTAGCTTACCTCAAGTTCGTGTATGGCAGGACGTAGTGAACATTTGGTGGTTTCTGCGTCTTCATCATCACAGGTTGGTTGTTGTCATGGGGCTATCCCAATTATTATTACCTGAGCTTTATGGCATGGTCGTTGTTCAACACGGATGGAAGAACTAGTGTTTGATTGGAGGGGCTTAGTTCGTATGGTGAAAGGTTTCATTGTGTAAATTTTTTTGTCCTTACAGAAGTTTAAAAAATTGGGCACTAATGAAAGAATTGTTCTCAAGGAATTAAACTACCCTATTGTGCCAGTTGTCTCAAACCCTCCTAAGATTGTTACGTGGTCTTGGCCTACTCAAGGTTGGTTTAAATTAGATGTTGATGGTGGGTCATGTGGTAAACCAGGTATCTCGGGTGGGGGTGGTGTAATTCGAGATGTGCATGGCTGTGTGGTCGCAAGCTTTGCTCATTCTTATGGACATGGTACAAATACAATGGTGGAATGTCGTGCTTTTTTAGATGGATTGAGGTTGTGTCACCAACTCAGTTTGAGAAATGTTTTAGTAGAATCTTATTCAAGTGTTGTGGTTGGTTGGTTTCTTTTGGGGACTTGTAATTATTGGTATCTTTGGGATTATTGGGATGAACTTTTGAGTCTTTCTTCTTTGATTGATATCTGAGTTCGTCATATATTCGGAGAGGCCAACATGGTAACTAATTTCTCAGCTAAGGAAAGATCGAATAGAAGGGTTATGGATTTTTTGGAGAAGTTTTTGGTCCAGGACGACTTCATGGACTTCTACATATAGATAAATGAGGCATACCTTATATTTGTCGTTAGTAGTTGTCTGGTTTGGGGGTTGTTTTATTGATGTATTCATATTTTTCCTCCACCCGAGTGAGAATTTTATCAATAAACAGAGATATTGCCCTTCTTTCTTTAAAAAAAAAAAATGCCTTGAAGCATGAACAATAAAGAAAATGTAATGGGTCACGAGTTGACCCGAATGATCCAAATAATCCTGTTATGGATAGTTAAGGTTGCTAATGAATCACGTGGCTGCATGCATGGAGTTGTTAGGAGTAATCATCAACTTGGCCAAGAGTCCTAGTGAATAAAAGTAGTTCTTCCCATTGTCCTGGGGAATGGAGTAGAGCTTAGACTAGGTAGACTAGAGAGTCTGGAAACATACAAAAGAAGGGGAATTTACAATTAAATCTGCTTGGCAGAATTTGAGAAGAACATATCAGTGTTTGGTTGGAAGCTAGCTTTTGATGCATTACCTGTTGATTCAGCAATTAGAAGATGTGACATCCCATAATTAGTTTCTAAATGTCATTGCTGTAGAATAAACTCCAATATCGAAACTGTTGATCATTTATTTAATGAAGGAGAGTTAGCTTCTATGATTAATGATATGGGAGTATTTTGCTGCAGTGTATGGTTTCTCAAATTTATTGTCTTTTCAATTGAAAGATAGGTTGGTGAAATGGTGGCAACTTTCTAGAAGAGATGATCAAGCCTCAATTTTTGCTTCCATTGCTCCTATATATGTTCATTCTATGGGCCGGAGATATGGGTAGCTAGAAATGATCATCTTCACAAAGGTAAGGAACTATTTGAAACCGATTCAGCAATCCTTGTTCAATGATTTCATAATTCCCTTCTCCACCATGGCAGTTGGGAGGACATTCTTGCTTTCTAACAAGTTTTATCTTTTCTATTCAACATTCATACAGAGAGGATAATTTTGTTGCTAATCAACTTGCTAAAGAATGTGCAGTAGGTGTTTCGACCACTTATTCTTTGGCTAGTCAATTGCCGCCATTGGTTTTGGGGGAGTATAGAATGGACGTTTTGAGATTACCTAGATTTAAGCACTAAAATTAGATGGTTATAGCTTTTAAATCAGTTCTAAGTATAGATTCTATTGTAATTAGCACATTATAGAGATAGTGTTTTATAAAGCTTGGTTTTAGACTTTTTGTAATCCCCAAGTTGTTTTTTGTAAAAGCTATTCCTCCACTAAAATTAGAGTTATAAATAAAAGAACATTGCTATTCATAGGCCCATACACCACACACCAAATCATTTTTTATTTTTTTTATTTTTTTTTTAATTTTTTTTTATTTTATTCTTCTTAAAATAATTAAATTATTTTACTCATCATCTATATAACACACATTTAATAAAAGAAAAAAAATAAAAATAAAAATTACAATGTATGATGTATAGGTTTATGAATAGATTTTTTCTAAATAAAATTAAGACCACTGCTTGGTAGATGAGATAAATTGAAAATTTTTAAAAATTTTGTAGATAGTGTTAAGATAAAAGTTTAAAATATTAATTTAAAATATTGTGATTTGAAAAGGTTGAATTGAGATTTGAAAAAGTTGAATTGTTTATTATATTTTGTATAGAAATTTGAAAAAGTTATAATAATGAGATGAGATGAACATAAAGATGAGAAATCTCATCTTTGCCCCAAACCTATCCTAAAATCTATCTTTATCTCTTGCATACAGGTTGTTAATGAGTGTCATGTTTATCTCTTGTTATGCCTATATTTTGTTTGCTATCATTTCATACTAAACTTTACTTCATGCTTTTATTCGTGCTTGTAACATATCCTTTTCTATTTTTGCTAATCAAATCACTCGGATCCACCTGTAAACTCGCAGGTTGACCCGATGCGACCCGAATCTAATTATCTTAACCCTAGCTCAATTATTACGTGTTGGGTTTGCTGTTCTTATTAAAAATTGACAACCCTAATCTCAACACCTTGCATCCTTACAATGTCACCTCCAATAAAAAATAAATAAATAAATCACATCCAACTTTCATGACTGATCTTTCTTTGCATTTTTCAGCTTTAGTTACATGGACAAGAAACAAAAAGGAAGAAAGATGTGTAAGACCACTGGTCTATGATTTTCATATACGTCTCTTTAGTTCTATATATAAAGGTGAAATAAGGTTGCTATTGTTCTTCTGCATTAATTAATTACGTGCATAGCATGGATCGATCATCCTTTTTTACTTAATATGAAGACTTCGACTTACCTATAAAATTAAAAATTTAAAGAAACATACAAACAGATTTACAACAAATAATCTCACACTTAATAATACCCAAATGCTATCAGATTCATTCTCACATCCTGCCCTCAGGAAATCCCAATCCCATTAAGAATTACAACCTTGCAGATTGGGAAGCAATCATCCACTTTTAAATTAAACAGGGTAAAAACTTGATTACTACAAATGATTACACACAAAGCCAACTAGCTCCCAAATTTTCAACAGGGTAAACCATGATTTGAGTGATAAAGGTAGTGGCAACATCAAGTCAATACAGCATGTATCTAGAGATTATCAAATCACTGTCATAACCTCTACTAGGTGTTCTAGAGGATAAAACGCTCCTTGCTGGATGCGTCATATTACATAATAAAGCATTTGGTTAGTAAGAAACATGAAATTACCAGAAGAAAAATCTATACAAAAGTTTTATATATATATATATATATGGTAACAATCTGATTATTTATCAATGAGATTACACAGGTACCTTTCTCGATGATGCTTCAGATACTCAATAATTATAAGAAAATGCATCATTCGTTAAATACCTAAACCTACAAACATCTGATGAAGATAAATCGTAATAAAACTTCACGTACCTACTAGTTTTGCCATTAGCAGGTATTATATTAGTGTTCTTCAAAGACCTGCAGAAAAGGTATACAGAATGGTGAAAGTGTAATAGTCCACTATTAGATTCAGCATTCAGCAGAAGAGCATGGTAAGGAGTGATAATAAGATAATTTATACACCCCCTAATTCATCATCTGTCTCTCCTATTCTTCAGTTTAGGTGATGACCATTTTGGACCAATTTTCTCTTCACTTGACTATCAACAAAATCCACCAATTCAACAGGCTACTCCCAGTTCTAGGGTTCCTGATCCATCAATTCGAACATAGCCTTGTATCTATAGCACTACCCACAATTCTCCTTCAATTCAAATATAGCACTATACCTCTATCATCCGTTTGACCATATATAATCTCAAAAGTTTTGTTTTATCAGAACAGAGCAATTTTCCCCGTGATCCATTGACAAAAGTATAACTTGTAGGGAGCCTCATGAGAATTTTCACTGCTAATTGAGTTGTCGAGAATGCTAGGTCAGCAGTTAAGCAACGTAACCAGGGGGGCAGGAGGGAGGGGGGCATAAATTCAAAATCTTCGAGAATAATGCATCTCAAAGAAGTACCTTCTCAGATAAACATGGGTTCCTCTCAATGTTGGACTTCTTTTTATAAGTTATAATCATTAAAAAGCACTTATCTATATATGCAAACATCCTGAAAAGCTAGCCCACTAGAGTCTATAGAGTCTGTCCAAAGGAAGAGAGTACTGAAAAATAAAGCTTTGTGCTCCTCCAATGTCTGTTCAGTCTTCAATTTCTGATGTTCCTTTCCCACCCAAATACACCATATGCAGGCAGTGTTTAACTTATTGCCTACTTTGATCTTTTCAAGTCAACTCAACTCAACTCCAAGTGTTCAGTGTAATTACTGAAATAAAATACATCTTCATCTGCCTATAATAACACTAAGAGCAGACCTGATTTGTCTACATATTGTCATGATATTATCATTAAGGAATTGGCACATTGAATTACTGACTTGCTCCTTATGCAGCAGAATCACTGCAGATGGAACAGGTTCAATGTGTATATAATGTTCTGGTCACAACCGGCCTAATTTTCCTGAAAAGATCCCTATCCATGCATTGTACCTCCCAACTCTCCAGATATTCATCAGTTCAAAATCACTCTGCATTTACATCCTTCATGAACATACATGTCCAACTGCAAGCTAGAGAGAATTGGAGTAATACAAGGGGAGGAAATTCAGACTGAAAGCTATGGACAATTTTTTTGGAGATATAAGTGGAAATCAAATATAACAGAGTTTATTACAATAAAGACAAAAAGAATTACAAATTCATGCCCAGAGCATCCAAAAGAGAGGATAACAGTTGAACAAGAAAAATATAGGAACTAGTGAATCCACTTCTAGAAATAGGGGGAGGGTGAATCATATCAAAGCAGGCTTCCAAAACCTTATCTCTCTCTTTCTTTTTGTTTCGTATTTTGTTTTCATTTTTCTTTTTTTTTTTCTTTTTTTTTTTTTTTCTTTTTTCTTTTTTCTTTTTTCTTTTTTTTTGTGTGTGAGAGATTTTTTTTAAGAAGCACAGGAAAGGAACCCAAGAAAAGCTTGTTCCAAGTAATTTTTTTACAACGTCACCAAACTATATGAAAGTAAAACATCCTTTTCCACATGCCTGGAAAGAAATTTTAGTGATCTTGAATCATGAAGACAGTCATTGAAATATCCTGGTCTCTCGTTTTCACTTGTGCTGGCTTTAATCCTCTTTTGTTCTTTTTGTCGATTATGGTTCAAATTTCAACATATATATAATATTTTCCCAGATAACACTGTGCAATTGCCAAATGGATAGTGGAAAAAAATTATAAGCACAAAATTGAGCAATAAGATAGGAAAGCATGCAGCAGTCTGCAAGAATCACATTTCACCATATGATAACAATTTCTATACACCTCCTTATGAATAAGATAGCAACTTGAACTGTACATTATAAATATATAAGAGGAAACCCTCTTACCACCTTTTCAGAAACATTAGACAAAGCACTCCATAGAGTTGTCGGCTGAGAATAGAAAAGGAAGGGACAAGCACCAAGAGCGGAACCAATAATTACGCAATCAACAGTTCATTGTATAGCTAATTACCTCGAGATCAGAGAGGAATGGTATTGAGCATCTAAACTAGAAGCCAGTTTTTGCATTCAAATGGTTGAGAGGGAGAAGGAGCTGCTATATTCAAGCTAATGAGATATACAAGGGGCTCTTATTCCTTGTTACCGAATCTCGCAGCAATGATTGGACGTACATCATCAGCATCAACCAGAGTCTCTAAGAACGGAAGTAAGGAAATTAGTGCGCAGTCTGATGGATCGTCAAACCAACTCCTTATAGGAATCCCATTATTGACTTGCAACCGGAAAACCTGAAATAATCATAATGAGAACAAGGCTTGAACAATCGCACTTCCATTCGATAGAGATGACTTCTTTTATTTTTGTTTTTCCCCTTCCAGCACTTTTTTTTGGATAATATAGACATCATTATCTCATGTAATCGTAAGCAGATAATTATAGACAGAATTTTCATATCAGTATTAACAGAGTTCAAACGACCTTATTCAGTCTGTCCTTCCCTTTGAAGGTATCTTTAAACTAGCCAGCACATCAATTTTTCCATCCTAGATTTTAATCCAACATACTGCCAAGTTTTGGTATGACTTTCCTGCCTAGATATATGCATTTCCATAAGATCAAAATTCATGTATTTACTTCAGTTCTTATAAACGCCGGGCTGAACTGCAAAAATATGCTATTGATGATGGGAAAATCTTGTCAAGTATTAACTGGTGAATCAGATCCACATAGATTTCAATCAGTTCTAAACCAGCAACGCAACTCTCCCTTTTTTCCAGCTATCCCTAAGGAAACTACCAACTTCGTAGGTAAGGGTAGACCCAGTCCAACTAAATCGAAGTTGGTAGCCCAACATTAACTGATATCAAAAGTCCATCAACCTATACAATATACATGCTAGGCAACGGGCTCAGAACACCAGTAGAAGAAAATTTCAGAGAAAGGGACAAACTTAACAAAAAAAGAGAGCTAGGCAATGGCAGAGGCAGGGCCAAGAGGTGGCTGCCACCCTTCCCTCCCTCAAACAACCCCCCCCCCCCAATTGACACCCAAAATAATTTTAAAATAACCATTCAACCCTGAAAACACAAACAAAACCTAAAACAAAAAAAACCCCTCCCCTGGCCCTTAAAAAGTTCAACCCCCCCCCCCCCCTCCCCTCCCAAAAAAAAAAAAACCCATGAATGCCTGCCCTACAAAATTACCAAAAGCAATATTGACACCCAAAATAATTTTAAAAACCCCACACCCCCCCCCCCCTTTCTCAAAAAAAAATCTTGAAATAAACCTTAACACCCAAGAATCTAACAGAAAACCTCCTCTATCCTAAGAAAAACAAAACAAAAAAAACTTAGCACCCTGAAATTTAAAATAACCCCCAAACCCTAAAATCTTAAACATCCCACAGTCCCCTCCAAAAACTCTGATAAAAATATGCCTAGAGTTTTTCTAAAACTAAAAATTTAGTCCTAGTCTTTAATATTATATATATATATTGAAGAGTTTGACTCCAAAAAGTTTCTGAAGGTCAAAAATGTATTTTTCTAAAGCCCAAAACATATAATTTCACTTTATATCTTAATCCTTTCAACCCTTTCATGTTCTATTCCAAAACCATAATTTCAAATGGAAACAACAAGTTCTCCAATTAAGAGAAAACCTTAACCTCTTATTCATGATCTTTTACTACCATGATGCATGTTAATCCTATTCAAGTTGATTTACATGTTGATAAATTTTTTCTTGACATCTTCAACTATGTTTATAGTGCTCTTTTTTGCATTGTTATACATAAAATGAACGCAATGCAAAAAAGTTACTATTAGAATAAGAGATCTGCCCCGCCCGAATAAGAAAGAGAGATATCAAATCCTAGCTCCACCATCGGAGCTAGTAAAGGGTCAAACCATCATGACAAACTGGCCAGGTGACGTACCTGAGGAGAATTATCAACTATCGCAACTTTTGCAAGATCAACACCTAAAACTGTTAAATCTTTAGTGTAGCTACCATCTGAGAAAATGCATGATTCACGGAAAACTCTGCGAGATATAAGCTTTCCATCTCGATCCACTATATCAAGAAGTTGTTCTGCATAGATGCTTTGGCTTGCAGTAAAAATAACAATGTCAAACATCTCTGCAACTCTCTCCAAGAATGTATGGAGATAAGGCCTCTGTTTCACATATACAGTGTGCTCCTTCATGTCGAAGAAAACTGTGAATGTGAAGTCTGCATCATCACGGTGTTCCAATGTGGAGTGGACAAGTGTTTCTGCATAAAAGAAAGCAAGAAAGCAGGTTGACCAAGCATCAGTAACATTCACTTTAACGCAAAAAATGAAAGAAAAGACAATCTCATTACACTAAACAATTTAAAAGTCATGGCCACTCTCATATCCCAAGTGGAAGCGCAAATTAAGAGATCTGTCAGAACAGAGGCCCACACTATACAGTTCTCCTAACATGACTCATTTGGGAATATCATGAACTTTCCAAAAACTCCCTCAATGAAAGTCTTCAACCAAGAAAACGGGGCCCGGGGGGGGGTGAGAAATTAAAAATTAAAAAAAGAAATATACATTCACAAATTCATATATACATATACACATATACATTGTACATGACTGCAGGCCAGCTTTCTACAATTTACCCAATCAGTCCAAAAAATCTACATAAACTCAGACATTTCAACTTATTGAGCCCAGTGGTAAACTAAATTTTCGTTTCCAGCAAATGAAAATTCAGTTGAATAAGCACATTTCACCGAACAGTGTCATCTTGAGAGGTTTCTGATGTCTTCCTCATGCAGATAGGCAATGTGACTTGTGCACTGCAAATGAGACACCAAAGCTAGATCTCAACAATGGTACCATACCAGATTGTGTAACTGAGACCGTGACTCCAAGAAAAATGATGTTTGAGGCCAAATTTTGAAAGCAGATAAATCTGCTGACTTTTCACTACATTCACTTTCATTTGGCTTTGCAGTAGTTTTTCATCTTTTGATAACCATTAATGAACATCTCAAGGAGGGATCCTATAATAGTATAATAAGTTTCATAATATCTGACATGCAAAATGGTATTAACAAGGAGAGTACTATATGAATTGGGAGAACAGATTCCAAATAAATCCATGTTTATACCACATCCACCGGAGAAATATCATGTTAAAGGTGGGATAACATAACTGTAAGGAGCAACAGATAAGTATAAATGAATTACCATCCAAGTCAAGTACTAGTGTTACAGGTTTCCTGTTCTGAGTATCCTTTGGCAGTATAGTAGGCTGGAAGTTCGATACCACATCTGAGAGTTCCGGTAAATTTTTTATGAACATCTGTGGGTCTGAGTCAGTGTTAACATCAGTTTCCGAGTTCCATGATCTCCTTTGACCAATTGCTACATATGAGCTACTATTATCTGAAACCATTATGCCTTCTTCATGTGATTGGGCATCATTCATGTCACTGGTTTTGACCGTATCCTCAAGGAAAGGCAGCGTCATGTATTGTTCAGAGACATCAAACAACAGACTCTGCTCAGCATAGTTGTAATCAGGAAAGCAGTTGACCACATTAATATCATCATCAAACGTATTCCCACTGAAGGGAAAGCTAGCAACAATCATGTCAGATATGTAGAAATCTGATACATCACAAGTTTGGTAGTCAGATGAGCTTCTATTATCATCACTGTCATCAGCTCCCAACCCTGGCATGTCAGGATCTTTGATGTTCCCTAGAGAAAATTAAAAAATAGGTTGGGTATTAGACATACTCTTCAAAATAACATGTCAAAGTTGCTAACTTTGGCATATTCAAAGGATGTAATGAGGAACTAAAAAGATCCTCTTTACTATTTCTTTTCAAAGGCAAATTGGGGCATATATTCCAGAAAAGGCATGTATACTCAGAATTTTGTTTACATATTGGAAAAAATACCAATATTTTTTTTCTACTAGCAATCAAAAGTAGTGAAAAACAACAAAAACTGAAGCAAAGATCTACCCTTTCAGTAACCAGAATTGGTAGAAAATGTTCTGCATGCATAAGCAAATATATGGTAATACAGGCAGTCAAAACAAGATTCACATCTGTTTGTTTCTTCTTTTTCTTTTTCAAATATTGTCTGCACTCAGAAATACATCCATTGTATACTATTATTCATATTTTTAGAGTTACATCATTTATGCAGAAAAACATACTAGTGTCAAGTGAAAAGGAACTATGGCCTAATTATTAAAAAAATAAAGAAAAGAAAACACTATGGCTCAACCTTGGTTGGGGAAAACTTAGAAGAATGTCATGACCATCCCACTTATGAAGGATGGGAAACATACTAGATAGATACCATGTGTTCAACCAATAGAATTAAAAGTCCAACCTGCATCATCATCAGCTTTTAGTTCGGGATGGCTTTCAATGTGCTCCAAAGTGGGAGAGAAAATTGTCCCTAGGTCTGAACTGTGGGTTGATTCCTGAAAAATAACGAACCACTACTGTTACCTTACCACAAAAAGAATTTTGACAAAATAAGATCAGTAGAGAGAGGAAGAACATTCAGGAGAATATTTATAACTAATTTAGGTTTATTTTTTAATTTTTTTAAGAACAGAAAGTACTTTTTTCCTAGCAACAGAAGGTAATTAGAACAGGGAAAATCTCCATCACCCACTAGCACAAGGAGGTCTTCAGAGAGTTGAGAAGGCCAGCTTCCCATGAAATCCAATTTCGACCAATGATTTCTATGGTTGCAAAAAAATTAAGGCATTGTTTGGTTACACAGATGAGATGATAAATCTGTAAATAGTAGTGAAATAGTTTGAATTAAGATGTTTTATGGGATTTTAGGAAATGAGAGAAAAAATGTTGAATAAAAATATTATAAAGTTAAAATATTGTTAGAATATTATTTTTGTTTTGGGATTTGGAAATGTTGGATTGTTTTTTGTATTTTGTTTGGAAGTTTGGGAAAGTTGTAATGATTAGGTAATGATTAAATGAACATGCATCTTGCCCACTTGACATGCACTAATTCCATGCCAATGTTTAAAAGGATGGCAAAAAAAGGAAAAATCCTACTTGAAACAATTAAATTATCTGGATCCAATTCAGTAACTACTGTCAGAGAATCCCAAAATAACAAACTCAAGAAATACCATCTGTCAAAAAGATGAAACATTTTACCATTCTCCCAATGCTTGCAGAACAAACAAAAAATGTTGGCTGCTGCTGCAACAGATATATTTCTTCATCTGGCAATTCTTCACAGTCAATGGATTCGTCACTTTCAATGTTCTTCATGGACGCTTGTGTGCTCAAAGAAACTATAAGAATGACAAGGAGCATTAAAAATAAGAATGGCGAGGAGTATCATATATTTAGCTAATACATTTTTTATAAGTACATATACAACTAATACTACTCATTGTTTGTACAAAGCAGACCATTGTTCCATTCTGTGGAACGCGATACAGAAAGAAACACCACGACATCATACATCAATTATGACCATTCTACGACCAAAAAAAATTCAAATTTTTGCTCAAGATTATATAAATATTTTTGTGAAGAAAATGATTAGAATATAGTGGAAATTAGCAGATTCAAAAGCCAAACTTTTTCCTTGATAATTTAGTGCTTTTATGAAGCTTCTTGTCCTTTTTTTATGTAGAGCTTTAGTGCTTTACACCGAGGGGAGCCCTTCCAGAAATTCTCGATGGCCAAGGTTGAACCCAGGCCGAAGAGGGGGTTTTGGAAATAGTTTTCAACCAGCAATAGGTGTGCCTCGGTTAGACCTCACTAGCTGCATCATTGCCCCAAGTGCAAAGATAGGCTTCCTGTCCTTCTAAAAAGGCTATTTCTCTCTAAGGGTGGGTTTGGATGTTGAAATAAGTTGAGTTGAGATGATAAAATATTGTTAGAATATTATTTTTTAATATTAAAGTTGTTTTGAAATTTGAAAAAGTTGAATTATTTATTATATTTTGTATTGAGATTTGAAAAATGTGTAATGATGAGTTGAGATGAGTTGTGTAACCAAACACACCCTAAGTCTCACTTGAAGTTCACATTCAGATATATATATATATATACATCTTTTAGATTCAAGGCAGAACAACTGTACATAAACTTCTTAAAATTTAAAAAATATATAAAGATATGAATATATGCGTGAAATAAAACTATGCAAATGTGAGACCGTTATTAGAAAGGTGTGGTATGTTTTTTAAATGAAACTATTGTCTGCACTTGGCAATGTAGTGTAATATCTTAGAAGATTAGTCAAACTGAAACTCGCACCAAGTATCAAGATATGGATAGGCAACACGAGATAACTTGAAAACTTAATACTAAGTAATTAAAATACAATCTGAGATTTAAGTATAGTTGCCTACCATCCTGGCATTTGTGAATAAAGGTGTCAAATTCTGATGCTTGTTCAGAAATCCTGAATTGTGGGCAAGAGTTTTTGGAAATTTTACTTGACATTTGAGATACATGAAGACCATTTTTTTCTTTGAAATAACTCGTGCTCAATTTGTTCTTCATTTTCAATGAGGGCATTTGATCTGTACTTCAAGCATGTACCACAAACTTGATTCAGGAACATCAGTGGGAGACAAAACCCTCAAAACAATCAAACCAGCAGCAGGGACTGTATCATGTAAACAAAAAGATAAGTATAGGGCAAAAAGAAACGATTGATATGAAGAATTAGAGTTTCTAGTATGAACTTCAGTCAACAATATATAAGCAATTAACTTGCAGACCAAAAATCTACACGAACTTATTCAGTAATAAATTAGAAAGTTTAGGGCAAGGGAAAGCATCCAAAAAGTTTATCCCTCAAACCATAATTTCGTCACCATAAATATCATAGCCAAACCCATCACTAACCAAGTCAAAGTACAGGTTATCCAGCCAGATCACCTGAAAAGATGGTTGCACTCAGGTGTAGTGACCCCATGCCTTCAAATATCCTACTATTTCTAGCTTCAATATTAAACCAAATTAGACAAGGGGTTGCTACTCTCTAACTATAACAAATAAAAAAAAAAACTATATAAAAAAATTGATCCTATGGAAGGATCATTGTCAATACCTGCCCAGCATATCTATAAAAAAAACTATAACAAATCTCCCACTTCCAACAATGCCTCTTTAAGCTGCAACAATTGCAATAACTGAGTTTGGCATGGCCCATTACTCCCCACAAAGAAGAAGACCAATGACGAAATGCACTAAGCCATCAAACAATGTCATAGCAAGTGATTAATCATATCTCCAAACCATTTACCACCATATCCAATTAATCAGTATTGCTTTTCCTTAGTTATCTGTGGTAAGAACGTTTTCCCAGGCTTCCATCAATGCAAAGATAGACACCTTTTGCAGGAAAATTTTTCTAAACACAGTCTCTTGAGAGAACAACAAAAAAGAAAAGAAAAGAACAATCGCGTCATCATTTTTTCTGTCACCGTGTAATTGACCAGGTGATTCACCACAAAATATCAAGATAAACCAAATGTGATCTGCTTTCTCCTTTTTCAGTATATTCGCAAGGGGAAAACAAAAACGCTAAGAGTCAATTGTGGATGTTATTTTCAGAAAATTTGAATAACTGACATTAAATTTTCTCTATAGCTTAAGCTTTTAAGGTAACCTTTTGGTTAACATAGTGCTAGAACTAAACACCATGCATACAAGACCCATGTTCTCCCAAGGTAGTCCTCCCCACTCCCAACAAAAAGGATTTATGCACATGGGTGGCAGAGATAAGAAGCACCACAACTTACCATGCAAGAGACGCTTCGAATGATCAACTTTCCAATTCTCTCACAACTCTTAAGGCAAAATTCATGACAAGGTTAAGATTTAGGTTTAATGTACTCGGTATTAAAAATTATGAGAATTGGCGACAACCACCCTCCTATATTTTGAAAATGACACTTTCTTCTTTCAAACTCATTTTATGTGTGAGATGGGTTTTGTCAATAATGCCACGTCAATTACCTTTCCTAATATAAAGGAATGATTCCAGGCCGTAAGATAACATTAAAATGCCAAAACACCTCCACCCACCACCACCATCAAACCGATTACTGCTATGACCACCATCATTCAGATCACAACTCTAGTGAATGTATTCTGCCGATTCTGTGCATCCCAGACTGGCATTTTGACTGAGTTGACCAAAAACTACACTTTATATTAAGACAAGAGTGACACATGACTGTTCCTCAGAAGAAAAGATCATTAAATCGCCTTCATTCAGAAAAGAATACCCAAAAGGGCCTTCAACTTCAAAATTCACGTCAATTAACTCTCCCTTTGAGCTCGACTATATCAAGAGATGTAGATAACAGAATTCATCCCAGCATTCAAATTTAAACGTATAATTAAGATGCACTATTAATGAGTAACTGCAGCACCAAGCCTGCTTATATAAAAGAATAATAAAACTACGTTGTGATATCTAATTGTAAGTCCGGAAACCAAAAGGAAAAACTGTGATGTTTTTTATGCCAAGAAACAGGGAACCAACGTATTCACAAGGGGAGAATCAAGGAATCCAGGTCCAAAACACCACAATTCTGAAGCGAATACCACACGAATCGAAGTCAACGAACCGATTTACAAAAACAAACTCAAAGTTGAATAATCAATAGCAAGAAAAAGGAAACAGATTAATGAAAGAAAGAAGAGCCTACAATTGAAACCAGATCATTAACTTAAACCCTAGAAAGACCAGGCTCAAATGACAGTTACACTGTTAAGGTAGAAGCAAACATAACGTTGAAGAAGAAAAATCGCCAAAAACAAGATTCAACCAACAGTAAATGAAGATTCAATTAGCCGAACCCAAACAAGGGAAAAAATTACAATAAATAGCGGAATTGAACATACGCATACCCGAAAGCAGCTGAGACTCCCTCTCGCTCTCTCCTCCTCCCCCTCCCTCTCGCTCCTCTTTGTTGAAGTCTCGAGTCCTTAACTTCCACGAATGGTCAGAGACACAGGTTATGTCGGCTTCTGCTGGATCACGCGAACGGCTGGGATGCGAGCTTCAGAGACGAGTGGACCAGTGAAAATGAGCCACGTATGGTTGGTAACCAGCTCAGCGTAACGCGTTGACACGTGCAGTTTCGTGGAAGGAGAATAGAGGAGGAACTCCGGTCGTGCTCTGCAAGTAGGGGTGTAACCGGACCGGTCCGGTCCGGTTCGGTCCGGTCCGGTTATGGATCGAATTTTTTCGGTTTATAGTTGGACTAGACCGAACTCCTATAAGGACCGGACCGGTAGTCATCGGTCCGGCCTCTTTTTTTTTCACATCAATTAATAAAAAAAATTTATTTACAATACTAAATTAAATTAAGTGACTTATTAATATGGATTATGTAACAAACTCAATAAAAAAATATTTTTTATGGTCAATGATAATAAATTAAATAAAAATTATATTATTGATGATATTAATTATTACTTTATTACTAACTTAAAGTATGTTAATGCATAATGAGCCATATACAACTTTTAATATTTTGTATATGAAGCAATAAGTATAAATAATTTAATTATCCATACATATTACATCCATAATTGAGAAATATACATACTTAATATACTATTATAAATAAGCATAAAATATTTAATTATACATACTATTATAAATTTATAAATTATACATATATTATAATTTATACTATAACTCTTAATACATTAAAGAATATATTAATATATTGATACTAAATATATATAGTTATAGACTTCTAGTGATTAGTTATTATGAATCATGATTAGTATAACTATATAATAGTATTAGTATAAAGTATTAGACTATTAGTAATATAGTATAGCTATACTTAATTATATAATACTATTAGTATAAAGTATTAGTCTATACTTAATTATAATATGGTATAATTATATATTAGTTAGTGATATGATTAGGTTAGATGAAAATTATATAATTAATTATATATATAATTTTTTTTATTCTTTTTTTTAGGTTCGGTCCGGTCCGAAAAACACATAGACCGTAGATCAGACCGAATTCATTCGGTCCTATAAAATTTGGACCGTGGACCGGACCGAATGAACTCGGTCCGGTCCAGTCTCGGTCCGGTCCAGTCGGTCCGTTCAGTCCGTTTACAGCCCTAACTGCAAGTGGCATGCAACTTTGGCTTTGGAGGGTGTCTAACAAGTGTTTTTGTCTCTTAAAAGAGAGAATTGTCTCTAAAATTATTTTTCCCTTTTTTTTCGTTTAGATTTTGAGTAATGTTATTTATCATCTGAATTTTTATCATTTTTATATCATTATATAACATGATATTAGATGATTAAAGACTATTTATTATATTTTATTTGTAAATCTATTATCTAATACTATATAATGGAATAATAAGAGAATGATAGAAATTTAGATGATGAATAGATTTTTTCTTAAATTTTATGTCTTTCATAAGATAATACTCATTTATTAAAAGAAAAAGAGAGAGAGGGAGAGAGAATTATTTTGGCACACGCAGTCCTCACTTGTGTTTTGGCCAGAGCCGTAACATCGGGATGAACATCGCAACGATGACACGCCTCTCGATTGTGATAACTTTACGTGCCTGTATGCTCGATATATGTGTGTATAAAAATTCGTAGTAGAAAATAATAAAGATATGTATTATGACTATAGATATGTATCATGTTTGATATGTATTATGGCTAGGGGGCCAGATGCGGGGCGGGCAGCCTTGCCACCCGCATCTAGTGGATGGGGGTCCGCCCAGCTCATACGGAGGCAAGGCAAACAGGGGCGAGGTAGTGCAGCACCCCGCTACCCACCCCTAAATACATCATCATAAGTGTCATCAATAAGCCACATTATCTCAACATCACAATACCATCACACCAGGTTATAACAGCCATAATTCTGTCCATCAAAATCACTCAAATTATAACAACTTAATTAATAACAGAACAATTGCCCAAATGGGGACAAATCCATGTCTCACTCTTTGGGTTGTGTTGGGTCTTCCTGCTCGTCCATGCTCTCATCGCCTATATATACTTGCATCAAAGTCTCTAGTTTCGATGAGTGAAACCGTAGTGAGATTACTACGATAAGATTTCCAAGAATTTCAGTAAGTTTACCATGACAATATGTTCAATGCATGTAACATCAATGAATACAAGTATGAAACATAAGGAACCCAAGCAATGATACATACTTACAAAGATAAGAGAATCCAAGCAAACAATAATTTTCTCCACGAGAATGCAGCACTGAAGCATCAAGAATATAATGGTATTTATAATCACCGAACAATAGATATTCATAACCTTAAAAGCCTTCGTACAATCAGAAACCCAAATATCAATATATTGTAAGAGTTTTATTAAAACTCTATATCCCCACACACGCATATAATGGGTTTAGACTAGTTCAAATATTATCACTTAATTAATGAGTCACAGTGAGACAAGAATACCTCTATTCTAGTCATAGTGGGACACGAATATCTCTAGATTTCATGATAGCTAGAAGTCTATAAATATTACTGATGGGTTAAGGGTTCTTACCTACAATATAATTTATGTCTCTAGCTATCAGAAAACACTCGGAGGTAAAGTTATTAGAATGATCATTTTCTCATAGTTAGGTCAGATTATTTATCAAACTGTAATGGAGAGAGGTGCATTTTCAAACTGTTATTATTTATTATCGTGGATCATAAAAAATCGAAGATCCAATTATTAATGTTTCATGTTAAATTTAACATATATAACCAAGCCATGAAGATCCTAAGCAATGTAAATAATATCTATAAACTTAAAACTGCAACATCCCAAGCATCAAAATAAATATTTCCTTCAACACAATAAACATTCCAAGAATCCAATGCTCAACATCAAATACAAAGATAATCATCCGAGAATTACAGGTTCTCCCTTTCTTAAAGAAGCCAACTTAGACCTTTTCACCATTTTTAGCGTGTCCACCACAATCTCCCCTCAAATGGTCGTACACACACCCTAGCTCCCTTCACCATACCGCAAGCAACAATCATGCATATGACTTTATCTCAAGAATCACTTCACCAGAAAGCATTTTCTAGTTGTCATCGATCGAGAGACAACAATTCAATCTAAGAGCATTACTATCTCGCTCGAGCTAGTTGATAGCCTAACATCAACCAAAGAGATGTCACTACATTGTTACATGCACGCTCTCAAGTAATTAGGGGAGCTCCATCGAAATAATATAATATCATGGCTTGGGACACACCCCCTTTCATTAAAAAAAAAAAAAGAGCCAACATCCCCTTAAAATATTATCTCAAAGCTGAAATATAATATTGTAAAGGTTTACAAAATCCATATACAATATATGAAAAAAAAAAAAAAAAACTTTCAAGACAAAATGTGAGGTAAAATCATGAAATCACATGATGAATAATCTTTATACAAGCAATAAAAACCACTAGACAACTTGCAAGGCAAACAATGAGAGAGTAAGGTCAAGATGATATCCCATTACCTAGTTTCTCTTAACAATACAAGAGCGATAAACTTAATCTAAATGTACGATGGCATAACCCACAGTCATCAAGCACACATTGTAAATATTGTCAAGGAAGACACTTATCTCGAGCAGTGATATTCACTGAGTTTGGTCGTTAGTTGGTTGGCTTCAAGTAGTCTGATGGTGACCTTGGGCATCCAAGTGTGTGTGAGCTTAAACTTTAAAGGGCATGGTTTTCTTTTTTGGAGGGAAGTTAAAACAAACAAGAGAGATAGAGAGTGAAAAGAGAGGAAGGAAGATAGATAGAGGGAGCTCGAGCAGTAGCTAGAGAGAGATTCGGTAGCAAAGAGTGAAAGAAAGTGATGGCCGACGAGGAAATAAAGGATGAAATGGTGCCACGGGTCCCTTGTCACTCACCACGGGATTGGTTCGTTGATCGGCAAGCATCCAGCTGTCTAGGTATACACTGGATTTAGAAGGTGGTAAAGACTGCAATGATGTGTTCCATCGCTTCCCAAAAGCTCAGCCAATGAGTGGCAAGCTCCTCAAGTGGGGTTTTGAATGTTGTACATAGGGGTGTAATCTGGTTTAGTCTAATTTTATATATTTTTTTAAAATTGAATTGGTATAGACCGGTTTTAAAATTTTAAGAATCAATACCGAACTGATTCACTTCAGGAACTAGAACTTTCAATTTTTTCGATTTCAGTCTGATTTTTTCGATTTTTATGATTATTCGTGTTAATAATAATATGATGTTTATATATACTAAACTATTAGTCTATTTATAATATAGTATAGGTACATAATTTTATAATATTTAACACATACTAGTATAGTAATGAATTTAACTATAGTCTATATAAGTTATAGACTTTTTATATGAGTATATATAATTAAATGTGTAAAAATATATTTACAAAAAGAATACATGTATATTATAACTTATTATGCAAAAAATATATTTATCATTTATATATATATATATATATATCAAAAATAAGTTTATATTAATAATTTAATATTAATATTTATGTTTAACATTATGTTATATTAATCTTATGTTATATTAATTTGATATTATAAGATTAAAATTTATATGTTATATCACATGTTATATTAATTTTACTTTATAAGATTAATAGACTTAAATAGTAATATTAGTACAAAAAGAATACATGTATATTATAACTTATTATGCCAAAATATATTTATCATTTATATATATATATATATATATATCAAAAGTAAGTTTATATTAATAATTTAATATTAATATTTATGTTTAACATTATCTTATATTAATCTTATGTTATATTAATTTGATATTAAAAGATTAAAATTTATATGTTATATCACATGTTATATTAATTTTACTTTATAAGATTAATAGACTTAAATAGTAATATTAGTACAAAAAGAATACATGTATATTATAACTTATTATGCCAAAAATATATTTATCATTTATATATATATATATATCAAAAGTAAGTTTATATTAATAATTTAATATTAATATTTATGTTTAATATTATGTTATATTAATCTTATGTTATATTAATTTGATATTATAAGATTAAAATTTATATGTTATATCACATGTTATATACCAAATATGTAAATCCCAGGTAATATAAATAAAATAGATTAGTATAATATATAGAGAGTTAGTAATATAAGCAGTAAATATAGGCGGTATAACCAGCCATATGCATGAGAGCAATTAAAGCAGGCGGTATAACCGACTATATGCATGATAAAATAAAATAAATAAAAGAGATATATAGAATCAAATTTATTAAAGACATAATACTTACAAGGAGACTAATTCTCAGAAGAGGTGAAAACAGAAGACATGAAGAAGGAAGAATAAAAGAGTTGGTTTACAAAGGGTAGACTTGAGAGAACTAGGAGGGATTTTGGACGAGTGAGGGGAAGGCTTCAGATGAGAAATTTCTAAATGCCTTTCTTTTGTTACAGACTCTTATTTATAGACATTAAAACAGTGCGGCACAGTACAACACAGTAACTCTAATAATACATGAACAGTACCATCACGTGAAAAACAATTATAAACAGTGACTCTTAATAATTTATGAACAGTACCAACTCGTGAATAATATGTACACAGTCTTTTTTGTCGTTTTCTTGGATAATAATTTCGAGCGGCGACAATAATCTGACTTGAGCAGAGGAATCTTGGACAGCAGCAAAGAAAAGTAGTAATCTTTTGAATCACATAATCTTTTGGAATCACATAATCTGAGGGTCATAATTTGCCAATTCCAATTCAAACGGGTCTTGAGAATCCATCAGAGGTACTGGATGATAAGGTAAATAATCTTGAGAAGGAGAGGCGCCTGAGTGAGAGGCCTGTTGAGAAGGAGAGGCCTGGAGGGCTGCAGGTTGTTGTAATGGAGATAATCTGGCTGAATGTTGTGCGTCTTCTTCATCATCACTATCTGAAACTTGTGACATTGTTTCGGCTAATTTTTTCAAATCTTTCTTGCTGGTAATGGATGCTAATTGTGCTTGAAATCTGTTTCATTGGACAAGTACTTCTGGAGCTTTGGTAATTTTTGAAAACATTTTCAGAACATGATTGTAATTGTATTTTTCCCACCATTTGACAGAGACTTGGTGGGTCAGGAACATAATGGTTTTGAGAGAGGGATGAGGCTTAATAACATATTCCCATTTCATAATCCAATTTAATTTTGTTTTAAGAAATAAGAGAAGAAGTGGTGAACAATGGCTTAATGCTGGTGGACTGTCATCTTGTGAATTAAAAATTCGAAAACTTTCCTAGAGAGGGAGAGGAAGGAGAAGAGGTTCGAGTCCATAATGGTCCCACCAAACTGAAAACCATTTAGGAAGTGTCTTGATTTCTTGTAATTTGTCGAAATGAAGAAACCACGAATGGCGCAAATTTTTATTTTGTTTTAAAAACATTTTCGTCCATGCCTGTTGATAATCATAATAATCATAATAAGGTGGATCATAAGGCTGAGAAAACTTTCTTGTCAAGTAGGGATTTTTTCCCCATTGTTCCAAAGTGAGAACCTGTTTAATGGTGACTTTATGAAAAACAATAATTGGAGATGTAGGTGGAGATGGTTGAGTTTGAAGGGAGCAAGGGATTTCAGAGAGAATAATTGAGTCGGAGTCTACCAATATGAATTCATAAAAATTTTGGGTTTTCTTAATGTTTTGCTGGATATAATGCCAGTCTGGTAAAAGAAAAGTATCGAGTAATTTTTGGAGATCAGAAAGGTGTTGAATTTCAGGCTCGATGGGGAAGACAGGGTGCCAATGAGATTTAATGATAATAGGAGATGTAGAAGACTGAGATAGTAATGGAGGGCTAATAATCTGAGAAGGAGAAGAAGAGGGAGAAACAACTTTGGAGTAGGTGGGTAATTTTGGAGAGGATAATGGTGAGAATTGATTATATGATGGTCTAATATTTTGTGGTAATGATCCTAGAACCGTATATGGTCTTGGGGTTGCAGAAGGGCAAGGTAAAGAATAGGGAGGAGATGGTGGTAATGCATAGGAAGATTTAGGATAGGTTTGGAAAACAAGTTTTACTCAAAATTTTCATCTTCATCTCATCTCATCTCTACACTTTTTCAAATTTCCATACAAAATATAATAAATAATTCAACTTTTTCAAATCCCAATATAACTTTTTCAAATTTCAATTTAACTTTTTCAAATCTCAAAATTAAAAAATAATATTTTAAACTTTAAAACAAAACACAAAATTCTCATCTCATCCCCAAACATAATCTTAGTCTTTACTTTGGATTTTGAGGAAGACATGATTTTTCCTGTAAAAATTCTCGGGATAGAAAATCAGGAAGAGAATTAGAGTCTCCTTTAATATGCTCAATATTAAAATAAAAAATACTTAATATAGCTTGCCATCTGGCAAATATTTGCTTAGCAGCCAGGTTTTTCACATCTTTAATCAAAACTTATTTGGCTGACTTACAATCTATCCTAAGTAAAAACTTTTGATTTAACAAATCATCTTGAAATTTAGAAATACATAATACAATAGCTAGAATCTCTTTTTTAATGGTGCTATAATTCTTTTGGGCAGGATTCCAACATCCTGAATGAAATCGAACAATCTGTTCAGAATTATCTGATAATCTTTGTTTCATAATTCCTCCATAACCAAGATCAGAGGCATCTGTTTCAACAATTTTAAAAGTATGTGGGGATGGTATTCCTAAGCATGGTAATTTCTTAACATGTGTTTTAATTTGTTTTATGATATTTGTATGCTTCTCTGTCCATGGTGGTGGATTCTTTTTTAATCTTTTAAATAATGGTTTGCATAATGGCCTAAGAGATTGGTAAAAGTCTGCAACATAATTAAGACTTCCCAGAAATCTTTGTAATTGTTGCTTTTCTTTTATCTCATCTGGAAATTTATCAGCAAACTCTATTGCTCTACTAATTGGAGTAATAGTTCCTTGATAAATGTCATGTCCAAAAAACCTAATTTTGTTTTAAAATAGTTTTATTTTTGGTGATGAAACAACTAATCCATTTTGTTTAATAATTTGTACAAAAGTATTTAAATGCTTCCAGTGTTGTTCAATAGATGAGGAGAATATTAATACGTCATCTATATAGACTATTGAAAAATAAGTAAAAGGAGTAAATATTTCATTCATAATATTTTGAAATTCACTAGGAGCGTTTTTTAATCCAAATGGCATAACATTCCATTCATAATGTCCAAATGGGACTGTAAAAGCTGTTTTATATCGATCTTTTTAAGCAATTTGAATTTGCCAGAATCCACTTTTCAGATCAAATTTTGAAAATACTGTAGCGTCATATAATCTAGATAATAAATCTTTCTTATTAGGGATTGGGTACCTAATCCATTGTAATAATTTATTTAAGGGTTTATAATTAATAACTAACCGAGGAACTCCTCTTTCTAATTCTGCCTGTTTTTTAACATAAAAAGCAGCATAACTCCAAGGTGATTTACTTTTCCTAATTAATCCTTTTGTTAATAAATCATTAATTTCCTTTTTGCAAAATTCTAATAATTCATTATTCATTTGGATTGGTCTAGCTTTAGTTGGAATATTTCTCTCAGAAAAGTCTTTTTCATAAGATAATTCAACTATATGTTGTTTTCTATTCCAAAAAGCATTAGGTAGGTTAGAGCATACTTCTTTTTTAATCATAATTTTAAAATTATCAATTTTTTGAGTTAATAATGGATCCTTTAATTGTTCTTCAATTCTTTTATATTTTAATTCTTATTTTAAAAAACTTATTTGTTTTTCATTTCTTTTAATTCTGTTTTTTGTTAAAATATTAATTTCTTTAGTTAATGAAATTTCTTTTAAAGAATTAATTTCCTTTGATACAGGAGGAAATATAAATTTAAATTGGACTTCTTGTCCAAGTATTTTGGTGGAAATTCCTTCCTCTGTTACAGAGAAAGGGTAAAGTAATGCAAGGAATGGATTTCCTAATATTACTTTAGTGTTAATATTTTTTACCAGAATAAATGTTGTTTTGAAACAAATTCCATTATTACAAATATGTGCATTAAATAATTTATAATTTATGTTTAGTTTTGTTCCATTAGCTTGGGATAATGTTTCCTTGGTTTTTTCAAAATATTTAGAGGGTATTAATCCTTCTTGTATACAATTTAAATCTGTTCTTGTATCTAATAGAGCAATTGTAGTAAAAGAAAATTCTTGATTAATAGAGACCGTCACTTCAGTATACCATTTTTGAAAATTTATCTTATTAAGGATATTAATGAAATTGTCTGTTTCATCTTTAATAACAATTGTTGAACAATCTCCTTGTTCTTTATTTTGATAATTATTTAAGTTATTTTTATCTATTTTTAACAATATAATTTCTTGTAGTAATTGTTCATTTGAGACTTCTAATTTAAGATTTGATGTTTTTAAATTTTTAATCTCTTGTTTTATTTCATTAATTTCTTGCTGTAGGTCTTGTAATGTGATCTTTTGTTTTTCTGTTTTAAATTTTCCTACTATTTCTGAGAAATTATAGGGATTTAAAAAGGTTGCTGAAGTAATTTGATTACTAAGAGTATCTTTTAACTTTTCTAAATAATCTTTTCTTTCCTGTGGATCTCTGATTTTATCTATTAATTCTAATATAATATTCTCTTGTTTCGAGAGTACATTAATAGTTTTGTTATAGAAACAATTATTTTTATCTAAACAATTACAGACTTGTATCTCATCTTCTTCAGATTCGCTTTCAGAGAATTGTTCCGAATTACTTGATTTTTTTAATTGATAATTTTCTTCTTCTTCAGAAGAGCTTTCTTATTCTTCACTTGAATGTATTATAAAAATATTTAATAATTTTTCTTTTAATGTCTCAGATACATCTAGCTCATTGATCTGTTGTTTAACCTTGCAATTAGATTTATAATGTCCAACTTTTCCACATTTATAGCAAACAATTTGTTTTTTCTTTTTATTAGACTTTTTTAGAGGTTTTATTGGTTTGTTATATGTCTGTTTGTCCTTTATTCTTTTATAAGGTTTTTTATATTTTCGTTTTTTATTAGAATAATTCTTATAAACTCTTTTTCCCTTTTTGTGTCTTCTTGAAGGAGCTAATAATAGAGTGTAACCAAACTGTTCACAAAAGGTACCTAATTCTTTTCTAGCAAATTTCTTTTCTTTCTCCATTTTCCTTTTTAGTCTTAAATTATTACACATAGTTAAACCAGTTCTATTAATAGTAGTTATTATATCACCATATGTAAGACTATAGAAATCAATAGAACCATCTGAGCTTACTAATGACTCTCGTACCTTTTGGGCGAAGTAATATGGAAGTCCAGCTATGAACTTTTCCTTCCAGTATGGTTGTTGGCAATTATTTCTGATCATAACTTTAGTTAGAAATACATCTTTATACCAACGAAAATCAGATAATTGAGGACATTTTAAATTAATCAATAAATCACTAGTTCTTTCTTTGAATTGGACAGGATCTCCAACAAAATGTTTGATTAATACATATAATAAGGTATTTACAGCATCTTCTAAGGGTAATCCATTTTCTGTTTTAATAACTTGCATATTTTCATCATGTTTATATGCATTTAATATTTGTGACTTTTGTTCATTTGAAAGATAATGATCCCACTAGCTTTTTAGTTGGCCAGTAAACCCTGTGACAATAATATGTGCTACTTGGTGGTCAGTTTTTCTATTACTTTTATAGACATTAGCAACCATAATCATTTCTTGGAAATGATTTAATATTTCATATTCGGATAGTCCATCTATATTCCATTCATACAATACGTCTGCTGAAAAAGCAAATCTTACTATATGTTCTCGTTCCTCGAATTGCATATCCGGAGGAGTAGGCCTCGGATACCAATTACGAGTAATAGAGACATATTTTTTAGAATCTCTGGGTGTATATTCAACAGTATGATCTCCTCTAATCTTATTTATTTCTAAGTTTTTAAATTGATTTTCAATATTGCTTATTTCATAATCAGATATTTCAGGAGAATCCGTTTTACTTAATACATTAATATGGGGTTGTTTTGAAGTGGATGCAGTGTTATTAATGGTTAATTTTTCTAATTTGCTGGAGATTTGTTCTAATAAATCATTTTTGTTTTTAGAAAAAGTAGTTTTTAAATGAGATGGGATTTCATGGGGAATGAACAAAGGAGTTTCTTTTGTTTCTTTAATAGTAAGATTGATAGGAGATATTTGAGTTTCAATTCTTTCTAGTTGTTTGCTCATAGTTTTTAAATATAAATTAGTGTAATTATTTTGTTGGATTATGTTATCAGTATTTTTAGCTTCTATTGTATTATTATGTTTTTTTATTGGTGAGGCAAGTATTTGAGTATTTCTTTGATTAAATTTAATAGCTTCAAATGGAGGATACTCTTCATAACAATTTGATTGTTTTCTTCTTTAATCCATTGGTTAATAGTTCTGTTTATGGTTGATAATTGGTTTGATTTATAAATTTCGAACCATGTAAAGAAAGGTATATTAACTTGTATTTCTTCTAAATACTGGTAATATTTTTCTTGAATATAATCTCTTTCTATTTTTGTAAAAGTTGAGAAAAATATTAATCTTTTATGACTATTTTCTTCTTTCATATAATCTTATTTGAGATATTCCTTATTAATTTTAAATTTTTCTTTGTTCAAGGTATATATTTGGGTATCATCTCCAATCACTTGAGAATATGTTGGAGAAGAAGGTTCCCTTTCAAGATTATGAGAGGTGGATGCTCTATCTAGATGACTACCAGGATGACTAACAGTATAAACTGGTGTATCAATAATATTTCCTGGAATAACTCACCTAACTTGTGTATCTATACTCTGGGATCTGTTGTCAAAATTTTGAGATCTTGATGTAAGAACAGATCGAGGTGTACGATAACTAGAAGGTGTTGGGGAAGAATAATGAGAAAAAGATCTTCTAAAGGGTTGAAAAGCTATTTGGACTGTTCCGTCCGTTCTTTGATCTATATACTAAAGGTCATTCTTAGAATTGTTTTATACTCTAGGTAATGGAGTGATGTTTTCTAATTGCCATTCATTAGGAAGAGTAATTTGATTCCAATTAATTTGTCTGAAAATTTGTATGCTAGAATTTTCTGTACTGGATTGTAATAATAATGTGTACCCTTTTGGACTGGTTATAAGAGCTTGTGGTTCTAATGTTGTTTTCATTAATTTATAATGAATCCTATATACCACTGTTAGAGGATGTGACCCTTCCATCATTCTATAACCATTCGTATTAATATTTAATACTAAAGCATGTAATATATTGGGATCAAATAATGAAACAGAATAATTTGGATAATAATTAAAATACACTGGACCTTGGAATAAGCTTGATTCCACCATCCCAAGTAATGAATCATGAAAATTTAAGTGTCTTCCGTCTCTTAGACAAAGTAATACTGAGGTGTTTAATCCATTTCTAGTGAGTGATTTTATAGCAACTTGTACTAATCCAATATGCATGAAAGAGTATTTCTGTTCTTTGTGATGTCTGATAGCTTCTCTTGTTAATAATTGTAATGATTCATATTCATTATTTAAACTAATAATTTTTTCTACTGTTTTAATTGTATAATTAGTAAGTAATGATAATTTAGAAGAGAAAGTAGAGTACTTATATATCTGATTTTTTGGAACATTAGGAATCGTCCAATCTTGTAAATTTCTTTCTATATCTATTATATTGTAATCTTCTTGATTAATATTTTCAGTTTCTATAGGGATACTAGTAGTAGATTCATTAGGTTTAAATAAAGAGTTCAAATTCATTGAGACATAACAAAGATTTCCTATATCCAAAGAGAATTAAGTAGATTAAGAGTTTGAGGGAACACCACCGGGACCACCCTTAAAAGCCTTTCAGCATAAATGGGCTGACCAACGGACTTCATGGCTTACCAACACAAATCTCCCAATATACTTCATCTTCTTTGTTATGGGTTATCTTTTTTTGTATCAGTGATTTTTTACTCCTTTTTTTTTTTTTTTTACAATGCAAGGATACTCAAATGATATTTATGTTTAATATTATGTTATATTAATCTTATGTTATATTAATTTGATATTATAAGATTAAAATTTATATGTTATATCACATGTTATATTAATTTTACTTTATAAGGTTAATAGACTTAAATAGTAATATTAGAATTTCATGTTATATTACTTAATAATTTAGCATATAATATATATAATATAATATAAAAAATTATAAATATATATACCGGTTCGATTCGATTTAAATTAATTTTTTAAATATAAAAATTAGTACAGTACCGGTTTTGATTCTTAAAACAAGTATAGCGCCAGATCGCTTACAAACTGGACCGAACTCACTGGTCCTTCCAACTAATTTTCCAGTTTTTTTAATGCATGTGTTAATAAAGTCTTTGTGCATGGTCTAGCGGAAAGTGAGTCCGTGAATTACCTTCTCGCAACGATGTTGTATTGACAAAATAAGGACTTCGTGAGGACACCTGGTCATTAGAAGAGTCACTTTCGAGCACTACCAAATTACTTCCAAGCACTTGCTTGAACCTTCACCGAGGGGTACGGAAATAGATTCCAAGCACTTGTTCAAACTTTTTCTGAGTACTTGTTCAAACTTTAGCTCCAAGCTTTAGCTCGGATTCAAAGTAGGGCAGGGAACGTGTTCTGATTACTTGCTCAAACTTGTATCGTTTCACATGTTGTTCGCTTGTCACCCAGTTTGCCTTATGCCTTACTCGCCTATCTCGTTGCTCACTTTCATGCATTGCTCACCCGGTGCTATGCCCACCTATCCATTTGCTCGCCCAACGTTTTGCTCGCTTACCCTTGCTCACCTAGGCCTTTGCTTGCCCAGCACCGTGCTCGCCTAAGTCTTTGTTCATCCAGCGTAGTGTTTGCCTTACGTCCAAGATTACAAAGAGCAATATGATTAAGTTGCTACTACGTACGCGAGGGATTCCTACCAATGTTTGGAAGCGGTTCTCATAATTAATTAGTATATTAATGTCACTCAGAAGATGATTTTGATCCTAAAATCATTTCACATTTTATTCATTCTAACTTGGGTAATTTTATCCTTTTATTGGATAACACTATCTTATAACAAAGAAAAAAAACTCTCATTCTGACGGTTGAAAATCATTAATTCCAAAATACATAGAGCTGTTTACAGTACATGAAGTAATTTTATATCTGGAAAATATATTAGAAGTACAGTTTTTAGAGATTGAATAAATCTTCACAACCTCCTCCACACTCCACACTCTATTTTTTTTTTAAATTTTTATTATTTTTTTCTTTTATCAAATATTTATTTTATGAATAATGAATAGAAAATTTGAAATAGTTTAAAAAAAAATAAAAAAAATATTTAAAAATTTAAAAATTTAAGAAAATGTGGAGTGTGGAGTGTAGAGAAGGTTGTGTAGCAAAACTCTTAGAGATTATGCGTCACATAATTTTATGTGATTAGTGCATCTAAGTAATTGAATAAATAGGTATACTTAAAGTGAGTTTTTATGAATATTGAATTAATTAAGGAAATAAGCACGTGCCTTGAACTTACTCGATCCCTACAATATTATTTATATTGGATTGGGACGTAAAAAGTGTTTTTCTTATGAATATAGGACATATATATATGGGCACGATTTTGATGATTAGATCATTATAAAAAATGTGAATTAAGAAAAAAAAACAAAGATATTTCGGTTTGTAAATTGATAGCTATGATAATTTATTTGTAAATCGAAAAAAAAAAGAGTTGTAGTTTTGATGCAAAATATATTTTAATACATACATCGATTTGAATTTTGGACAAATTAATTTCTATAATTTATTTTAACCTTTTTCTAATTAGTTTTAGTCCTTTTGTCATCATCTTATTACTCTAGCTAACAAAACTACTCATGTCTCGTCAGCATGAATCTTACATTATGACTAATTACATGTTGACACATGTCTATCATTGAAGACTCAAAACTAAGATCCCGTTTGGTTTCATGTATGGTCTCAATTAATCTCATCTCATCTCAATATCTAAACACCTTCCAAATACAAACACTTTTAAATTTCAAATTTAAATTTTTAAGTCACTACAAGAAATAAGTCTTTTGCAGTGATTTTATATCTGTTGGAAATAAAATCGCTGCATAAAGCCTTTAATTGTGACGATTTTTACATCTTTGTGATCTTTTTTCATAAAATTTTGACTTTTTACGACAAACATATCCGTCGCAAATACTAAATTGGTCTTTTGCAATGATTTTTCACTTTTTGCGACCAAAAAATTTCCCAACATATTTAAAAAACTTGTTGCGATAGTTCATTGATCGCTACAATTGAGAAAGTGACCTTTTGCAGCAATTTTTGGACTTTCAAAATGTCAAAAAAATCTATTCCCAGCGATTTTTTTTATCGTCGCAAAAAAAAAAAATACGAATTTGGAAAATGAAGATGAAGAAATTAACTGTTACGTTTTTGCAGCGACTTTTTTCGCCTCAATAATTACTTTTCGTTGTTGCAACATTTACTTTGTAGCAATTTTACAAATTTGCCCCAATAGATTGTTTTTGCGGTGAAAATTTTCGTTGTAAAAAGGTCTGAGGCCAGTTTAAATATTATTAGTAGTGATATGAACTCACCGCAAAAAACTTATAAAATTTAAAACCCCGCTCGTTTCCCCTCATTTCCCTCCATCCGTCTCCCCCCTCCACCCTCTATCTTCTTTGTTTTCTCCTTAAGGTTTTCTTCACAAGCCCTTGCCCAGCCGTGAGCCGCCAAGAACCACCCTAGCAAGACCGAGGCACGGCTCAGCCGCTAGTCTTCCCTCTCAATGCAACGATCTCTCTCTCTCGATTTTTCACCAGGCATCATGGTTGTGCACTCCCAGCACCACCACGAGCTGTCGTCGCTATCTCCTTCACCCACTACCACAACCACTGCACCCAGTGGAGAACCCCGTGACCCTCCTCCAAACAGCCCCTGCCACCATCTACAAAGCCCTCCCTACCGTGACAACACTGAAATCCACCCCATCGTGAGCTTCCCAGGCGCCAATCGAGACCATCACGGTCCTTTGCTCCTGAGCCCAGTGCCACCACCCATGGTTAGCCTCCACCAGAGTCCCTCTACCTTTTTCCACTACCTTGGATAGCCACATGATACATCACACACACGGCTAAACCATCGGACAATAGCAAGACACAACATTTTCAACCCCTAATCACAGTATAATTTCTATCTCCATATCTTGATAATTCTTATGTTTGTGAAACTTAAATGATATTGTGAAAGGTGTTCTATCAATTATTGTTTATTGTGAATGTGCTCTATGTTGTGAACTGTGAATGTGAATGTGAAGTGATGAAATTAATGTGAAGTTTGGGATGTGGTTGTGTTTTGTGAAGTAATGAGATGGTTGTGTAGTTTGTGATGTGTTTTGTGTTTTGTGAACCCTGATGTGGTTGTGTTTTATGTACATGTTGTAAATTAATATGCATGGAAGCTGCAATTATGTTTAGTTTTCTGATAATAGTCACTTATATATAAACGAAAGTTAAGGGAAATGGTGGAATACATGGTGTAACATTAAAGGCTATTGGTGAAGAGAGACCCCTGTTAACTAATTATAGTTATTCAGGGAAAACTTGGTTAGGAATGGGCAACTATTAAGGGGTAAGTGTGGGGTGATTATGAGGCTCCACAATGTATTAGCAAATGACAGGTATCATCTGTATTTTTCAGTGTGTTCTTGTCAAAAATAGAAGACACATATTTAATATCAGATTCTAGAATGACATGTATCATCTGTATAAATTCAATAGCCTTTTGTAGCTTTTGCCTAATAAATGTTGGTTGCATAAGTTTCTTAGATTCACTCTGAATGGTAGCTTTGTCACTAAGTTGCATGACTTGACATCCTTACTAATGAAGTCTTGGTCCATTTTGTGACCAGTACTAATGAAGTCTTGGTCCATGATTGTCAATGCAAAGATTATATATATATAAAGTATACATATTCTATGTATGTGAACCAGTTCATTTTTAATATATTTCCATTTTTTTTCTCAAGGGAACATTCAAGCACACTTGTATGCTGTGCTTTGCATGTCAATCGTGATACAACCTGAGTCATGAGTCATGACTAGATAAGACCTTACAGCCCGAGGTGTATGTTGAATCAATTTTGATGTGATATAACAGCCACCATCTTCATTTATAAACCTGCAGCAAAACCTTGTGAGCACCATCATAATATTATGAATGATATATTCATATGTATTATTCTACAACCTTGTGAGCAACACCTATAATTTATTGTTCTAGCAACTAAGTTTCAAATATGGTAAGCAAAGCAGGGAACAATTGAGTTTGCAGATAGATAGCAAAATCAGACCAAGGTTATTTTTTTCAAATTGAGCATGATGTTGGGATGGACTCGATCAAAGTGAAAGCTTTGATAGACCTTTTTGATGAAATTGTGGAAGAACTACTTTTCAATCAGTTGAGGTGATTTTATTTGATGCTGAAAGTAGGAGTATTTTTTTCTTTTCTGATTTTGAGGGATGAAGCTTTATGTATTTGGTTTTTGAATTGTAGCTCCAAAAACTAAGCTGAACAGCAGGCAGTAACCAATCTTCTGAGGGCAACCCTGTCTATTTGTAAGGAAGAATTGACAATTTCATAAACAACTTGGAAGAATTACTGGTAAGCAATTCAAGTTCATTCGTTGTACATGATATTTAGCATATTTACTAGTGTACTAATTATATCATAATTTTAGATGCCTTATTCGCCAGAAATATTTGGTGATAGCATAATTTTAGAAGAACTTTTTATGATTCTACCATCTCCACTATTTTAAAGGATCACCAAGGTTTAAATCATTTGCTTCTCCTTGATGACATATTTATGTAAATAATATTTCTAATAATCTCTTTTATTTTTTGTTGTTGCCCTTCTGTACCAATTAAAAAAAAAAGGTAGATGAGGTTGTGTTATTCACTTGATCTTGTTCTTCATTTGAGGAATTTGACAGGAAGGAAGGTTGCTAGTCAGAGAGATGACCTTCGTGAGCTTGTAGAACATTTTAATGTAAGTATTTTTCCTATTACTAGGACAAATATGTAGTAGGTGCCACTTCATATTACATATGCTAGTTATATATGCATCTAGAGGAAAAATGCATATGTTTAGCTCATTATGGATCTGCTAGTAATATTGTTATGAAGCTCATTGTTGGAATTTTTGTTTTTGTCTAATAGTATCTACATCTGGGCTGCTTTATGGTTTGATTTAGTTGCTACAATCAGTCCCATTCCTCTCCTCTCTTCAATTTCATCTTGAGATTGATTATACTTAGGATTGTTTGGCCTCTATCTTGGTAAAACATAAGAGGATGAAGTCTTATTTGTCTATGAATTCTGGGTTGTTCGAGCCAAAAATACTGGTACTTGAGATATACACAGGTAGTATACATGAGTATGCATTTATATCAACCATCTCATTTCTTTTGTTGATGCTCTTGGAACATGTCAATCTTCAACTTGTTTCAGTTTTTCCTTTTTCTTTTCTTTGTAGGGAGTTGGTGTTTAAAATCTTGGTAAAAGAATATAATGCATCTTTTTGACTTTCAGGGAAGCATGCATCAATTTCACTGATCTATGCAAGAGAAAAAAATGAAGATAGGCTTTGGGTAGATCAATTTCACTAATCTATGCATCATTGCGGAGAACTTGATGGACTTCATGTCTATGGTGTTGTTCATGTGGCTTTGTTTCCTTTTGTAAAACTTGAAGTATGGAGATTAAAAATCATTACCAATTGTGTAGTATTTTTGGGCTAGCTAACTTGAATGAATGGAGGAAGGGCTTTTTACATTGAATTTGAATAGGATATGTGTAGTTTGGATATGTGTAGTATTCTATTTTGTGCATTTTTTTTTTCTGAATCATCATTTCTGGTGAGTTAAGTCCGCCAGAAATAATTTTTTTTCATATAAGCTTCTTTGCGGTGACAAAAACTCGCCACAAATACTCTTTTCCAACGACATTTACTCTCTGGAAAATATAAAATCGTTGCAATTATATTAGTTGCGATGATCATAACCACCACAAAAAATATTAAATGCGACGATTTTTGCATTTTTGCAACGCTCAAAATTTGCCGCAAATATGTTTTCCCAACCATTTAATGGGTAAATCAAACAGGCATTTGTGGCGATTTATTAACGACGCTATTATGTATTTGCAACGCAAAAGGTCACCTGGTGGAGGCCTTTTTCCCAGCGCCTAAATGCATATTTTTTGCAGCATTTTATTGTGACTCGACCCTAATAAGAATCAGCATCTGCTTTTTGGTAACCAATGTGCAGCGATTCAAAAATTGCTGGGAAAAGTTTTTTGGACCTTTAGTGACGAGTTTGTAGCGCTGGAAAAGGCTAATTTCCTTGTAGTGAGTTTTTTTACCTAATAATTACAACTTTCTCAAATTTCCAAACAAAACACAAAAAACAATTCAATTTTTTCAAATCTCAAACCAAAAATTATATTTTAACAATATTAACTTTATAATTTTTTTATTCAACTTTTTCTCTCACTTTTTCTAAAACTCCACAAAATATTTTAACTCAAATTATTTCACTGTTATTCACAAATTATTTCATTATTATTCATAAATTTCTCTTTTTATCTCACCTGTATAACAAAATAAGGCCTGAGAGACAACAATTATAATTCCATGCAGGGTTCAACATTTATAATCCATAATCCTAAAGTGAGAGTTTATTTTAGTCGATTACTTAGAATGTCATTTTGATGCAATTTCATGTTCTCGTGTCTCAGGGGAATGAAAAGGTTTGAACAATTTCGACTTCACAAGGCTTAAATAACCCCTTAAATTAAATAATGATCTATAAATATAGTTGTATCTCGCGGTATGCATGAGCTTGCAAAGACCTTATCCATTTTTGTCTCCCTTATATTTTTGTTCCTAGCATGTGCATTGTATTAATAGGATTAAAGATTTAAAAAAATAGATGGAGAGCTCCAACAATTACCTTATTTTAGCTAAATGCAGTGGATATAAAGAAAATAAAAACTCAAAAATGGGTTACTGACCTTATAAATATCCCCATGATCCTTTATCATGTTAAGTGTAATTCGAGGCAATTGACTCTTTTTAATATAATACGTTTAGATGTCAAGGTGGAAATCATGATAAAGTTAAGGTGCGGTTTGGATAGTGAAATAAGATAAGATAATTTGAGATAGAAATTTAAAATTGAATAAAATATTATTAGAATATTATTATTGTTTTGAGATTTAAAAATGTTGAATTGTTTATTATATTTTGTGTAAAAAATTTTAAAAAAATATATAATGATGAGATTAAATGAAATGAAATACTTATACTATCCAAACGAGGCCTGCACTCCATTATTTTGGAGGGACGATCAATACAAAAAATACTTCTGCTTTCTTTATTAGTTAGAAGAGTTTTAACTCTTTTGCGACAAGTCATTTTCTTTAACCTTTTTTTATTTATTTATTTACTTATAAGGTAGTAGAAAATTATCTATGTTTTCTTATAGACAAGTTAAAATTGATTAGACTTAAGACTAGAAATAGTGAGGTAGGAGATCCAAACAAACACTCCAAAGTAGAAGCATAATTTGGGCAGAACAACAACTCATTAACATGCATGGCTGTGGATATGGAAGTTGCATGTTCAGAAATAAAATTAATAATTTAGGCCTTGTTTAGTTACACAGATGAGATAAGATGATATAAAAATTTGTGAATATTAATGAGATAATTTACGAATACTAGTAAAATGATTTAAGTTAAGATATTTTATATGGTTTTGGAAAATAAGAGAGAAAATGTTGAATAAGAAAATTATAAAATTAAAAGAGGGTTAGAATATAATTTTTGTTTTAAGATTTAAAAAAATTGAATTATTATTTATGTTTTGTTTGGAAGTTTGATAAAATTATAATGATTAGGTATTTATTAGATAAAAAAATTAAAAATTAAAAAATATTTATTTTTTAATGATGTTTAGATGTTGAGATGAAATAAAATGATTTGAAAGATTTGTGAAACTAAATCAAGCCTTAAGCATTGGCATTAGATTGGTCATCTCAATCTTCAAAATTTGACTAATATGTAACTTTTTTACTTTTAACTAATCACTCAAAACTTGAAGTTTATATTGAATTAGCCATCACACTTTCTATAATAATAAAATATTATTATTTTTTATTATTCATATTTCTTTCATTAATTTTATTTTTTAATTACTTTTTTTATTTTATTTTCATAATTCCCAATAACCTCCAGCAATCATATTCATTTTCATTTTCACAATCCAACAATTTATAATATAACAATATCATATATGTGTATATATATATATATATATATATATATATATATATATATATTGTAAAATCTCATATGTAAATAAAAATCTCATATGTACAATCTAACATATAACAGCCCTACATGAGAAAATCCAACATTGATCACATGAGAAAATCCAACACTCCAACACTGCCTTCTATATCCCATATGAGAACATCAAGTGATCACAAGCATAGAACAAAATAACAGCCCTACATGTGGCAATAGTTGTTGCCCAAAATAACATCATAACAGAACAAAGGTCATATATTTGTACATCCAACAACCCAAAATAACAAAAAGTCACAAAATAGCATAGGCAATAGTTGCTGCCCAGCCATATGTATTTCAACCACATGTGGCTGTCTAGCTACTAAAACCAATTGTAAACTGTTGAATTATTATATTAAGTGGATAAGAACAGGTTGAGACAAAGATGACTACACATCTTCAAAATGTTGAGATGGAGGTGGACATAGAGATGTAGATGAAAATCACTTCCATGATTTCTCGAAAATCTCTTTCTAAAGATTCAAGAAATACTCTTGTTATATTCCATTCATGCCAACAAAATCTAATTTCATTATCTCCAGGTCAATTTTCTTTTTCTCCATGTCATTCTTCCTTTTTTTCTATAGTAGTAATTCAGTCTTATCATTATGAAAATTGTTGACCGCTTATCTTCTCTCAAAAGTGCATATGGTTCTGTCATTTCTCATGCGAGTTAAGGCTTCAACAAATTCAGCATCAGCAACTTCTCTAGCCTTCCTCTTTCTCTCCCTTTCTTTCTCAACTTTCTTGCTTAGAGGTCTCTCAGAAATTACCTCTATGCTGTCATCTATCATGTCATCTCCTAGTAGAGTCGACTTTGCAATAGCTGGGCGTTTTCCATATAGTTTTCTCTCGTTGACAACATGGACACATGTTACTACTATTTTGGTTGGGGTCTCAATAGACACCAGCAATGTTCCATGTTGTATGTGGCCTTCTCAATCTCTTTATACATGATTTTGGCTCTTTCGATCTAAATATGCGAATGTTAATCAAAATGTGAGAATTCTAATTTTAGGAAGAAATTTTAGAATGAAATGTAGTTAGAAACTCATACATTGTCCTACTCTGTCGCACCACTTAGATGCAATGATTCTACTTGGGCCACAATAGCACAAAACTTATGTGTACATTTTTAGATCACCAACCATCGATAGGTCAATGACCCCCCCTAAGAACGATTTGTCATGCTATGTTTTTTATACTCATTGTAATAATCGTTAATTCTCTCCCACATTTGTGAAGATTTTTTGTTTGTCCCCTTTATAGCATCCATGCTAATGTTGAGCCAAGTCGATACAAGGAGATTGTCTTCCTCTATGGTGAAAGACACACCTCATAGTGATTTCTTACTAGGTGGCCTTTTTTCATCTTCCAATTATATTACTTGGAGTACAACATTATCATGTCTGCTAGTCATTAGGGTCCTGGAGATACCTTGTTTACCACTTTACAATAGAGTGGTAAAGAAGGGATTTTCATTAAATGTGGTGGCCATCCTTGATTCAAGTATAATTATATAAAATCAGATTTAGACTCATAATTCCAATATGCTTAGTAAACAAAGTCTCATACAGAGTCTCATATAAAGTCTCACACAAAGTCTTATACAAAGTAACATACAATGTCTTTAGTAAATATTAGATAACAAGGTGAAGTTCAAACTGGGCAACACAAAATTTGCAGCATTCAAAATTTGTTGCATTTCAGCATTATTGAAGAATCCAAAGCATTTCTCTAGTATAGATCTAGAAATTGTGATCTGGAAATTTTTGGTGATCTGGGAAGGGGGTAAGAGCAGGTTGACTGGCAATGCTGGTGATTTGGAAATTGTTGGAGGTAAGCAAACTAAGGTAGATAGTAGTAGGGATTCTCTGTCTAAAAGTGTAATTCCTTTGTTTGCATGTAAGCAGACTAAGGGGGCAGAGTCATTGTGTTTTTTTTTTATTACAAATTCAGAAAGTGATAAATATCATCTGTCTGCATGTATTGGCAATCTCTAACTTTTAAAGAATTGATAAATATCCTTTTTTTAATGGGCAAAAAACTGATAACGATGTTAATCCGTAGGTCTTAAGGCTTAGCCTCCATAAAACAGAGAAAGGGATTTCATTTTCATCACACACATATCATCACACACAATTATGAGTTTAGAAAGACAAAGGCATTATCAAGCTTTTGTCTACATATTATCAGCATGATCTACAGGTAGCATACATGTAACATATTATCAGCATAATCTACATATTATCAACCTTCTCTATAAAAGAAAAAAGCATGAAAGACAAAAACATTCATGTTATCAGCATGATCTAGAGGCAACATAGAAGAAAAATTATGAGTTTAGATATCAAGCTTTTGTGTACATATTATCAACATGATCTACATATTATCAAGCTTCTCTATAAAACGACAAAAGCATGAAAGACAAAAACATTCATGTTTCTGTCAAGCATGAAAGACAAAAGCTACACATAGTTAACAAGTTTAACAACACATATAACAAGTTTACAGCCTTATTCTTTCTCTCTCTTTCTTAAGCTAATTCTTTACCCCTCTCTCCCTTCACTGCACCTCTTCTTCTTCTTTTTTCACTTTTGCTCTTATTAATGAAGTTTATAGTAAAGATTCATTGGTTCTTATAATTGGTTATTTCTTTCTCATAAATGCTTGGATATGATATATAGAAAACAATATACAAAGGGATCAGTATCCCACGTACCTACCCATAAGTCTCTAACTATCTTAAATTGTGACTTGCTAATAAAGTATTAAAAACTTGATTAAAACATGGAAATTATTTTATATCATCAATAATGTGTCAATAAGAATTAGATTTGTTTTTGGAAAAAGTTAGCTCTAGTACTTATAACTTGAATGAACTAAATCTAGTCTTGTTTAGAATCCCCACCCACTATTACATGCATAGAGCAGACTATTAGCTGTTGTTTTCATGCTGACATGAAAGTAACCAAAAAAAAAATTGGCAAAGTAATGGCAAAGCCACTACAACTCAAACACAAACATGATATGCCCCAGTTATTTTTTTGGCAAGGTTTATAATCCATTTAATTTTAAGCTTAAATTTCCACAAAACAATATCTTTTTTCCATGAGGAAATGATAACAAATGCCAAACATTTATAAAGCAAAAAGTTTTACTCACCCATCCCAGAGCCCAATTTCCCTTTCACATTCAGCTGCCAACTCCATTGCAATCGTCTCATAATAGTCCCCTCAACAAAATACCTACTCACCCTCTGATGCCAACTTCCTGGTTTAACCTCACGTCGATGCCAAGAAGAGAAAAAAAAAATACAAGCGTAGAATCTCTCTCTATAAAGTTTCTGGCGTCTCACCAGACTAGTCTCATCTCAAGATCAAACATGCAATTTCATTAATCATTCAAAAGTGCCTTTAATTTTATGTCATTTGATCCTTAAATAGCCAATAAAATAGAATACTACTCTAACTAGAAAAAAACAATTGTAGATAGAATACAACTAGGAAATACTAATATAGATTGAATAAGACTAGAAAATACTAATCTAACTAGGAAATAACAATTGCAGATAGAATAAAACTAGGAAATACTAATCTAACTAGGAAAGCAATAAATCCTTATTTGCATCAATTGCCAGCTCCCCTGAAGAACTTGACTCTGGCAAGTTTTGATGAGTGTAAGCAGCAAATAGATATGGATGTAAAAGTTGGACTTCCGATGTTTGCAACCAAACTAATTCCAAATTTGGAAGATTTTTTCACTGCACTAAAAACTTGTAATACCCTCCTTGACAGGTTGTAACAAATTGATGATCAAGTATGGAGGTAATCTCATCTTGAGTAACTGTATTTTATGGTACACGAAGAGTTGGTGTCTATGATGCGTCTTGAGTTGGTAATATGGAAAATTCATTTTCATCACCCTTAAACTCAGTGAGATCTTCTATGTTAAAAATTGGGCTAATACCAAAATCAGAGGGCAAATCAATAACGTACGCGTTGGTGCCCAATTTCTTGGCAACTTTAAAAGGACCCGCCTGTCGTGCATGAAGCTTGGTAAAACTCTCGAGAGGAAATCTTCCGGTCTTAAACGAATAAAAACCATATCACCCACGCTAAATTGCCTATCTTTGTGCCTTGCATTTGTAGAAACTACATAAGAATCTGTATGAAAGGTAAGAATTCATTTGCATTCTTCATGAACGTCCCTCGTATAACTAGAAAAATCTAGTGTAGCTTTGGTTGGTTTGGGGGGCAATGGTAAGGAGTTGTTATCGATTAGAGTGCTAGGTCTGAAACCATAAACCACTTCGAATGAGGTGCACCATGTTGATCTATTAATAGAATTATTGAAATCAAATTCTGCTTGTGGAAGTACTATATCCTAGCTAGTGACATAACCCGTGACGAGGCAACGTAATAAATTTCCAAAAGCTCATGTTGGTTACTTCAGTTTGGCCGTCTATTTAGGGATGGAATGCACTAGAAAACGTTAATTTCATCTCCATTTTCATCCACAATGTCTTCCATAAATAACTCACAAATTTTACGTCCCTGTCAGACACTATAAAAGGTGGAACACCATGTAATCGGATTACTTCTTGCAAGAATAATGCAGTGATCTTTGAGGCATCACAAGTCTTGTGACATGGAATGAAATGCGATATCTTTGAAAAATGATCCACGACCACCATAATTGAATCATGTTGCGGCAGAGTTTTAGGAAACTCAAGAACAAAATCCATGCTAATGTGCTCCCATGGCCTGTCTGGAATGGGGAGGGGTGTATAGAGCCCCACTTGTTGCTTGGTTCCTTTATTTATCTGGCAAATCTGACAACGATCAACTACTGTATGCACATCTCTACGCATTTAAGGCCAATAGAACCGATCAGCAATAATAGCAAAAGTTTTATCATATCCAAAATGCCCAGCTAAACCCCCGCCATGGAGTTTCGTAATTAGGAACTCGCGGAAAGACCCAAGCAGAATGCACAACCGTGTTCTATAAAAAAGATACCCATCTCTCAAAGAATATTCACCACCAGATATGTGCACAAGAGTGGAGAGATTACTCCACAAGTTGCCGAAGTCCTCATCGTTAGCATACTGCATTTTTAGATTATCAAATCCTGCAAAATTAGCTAAAAACATATGTAACAAATGAGGTCTCCTGCTTAAGGTGTCCACCACCTTATTTTCAGTTCCCAACTTATGCCTAATAACAAACTCGAATTGCTGCAAATAGTCCATCTAATGAGCATGTCTGCATTTAGCTTACTTTGGGGATTTAGATGCTTCAAAGAGTCATAATCAGTGTAGAGAATAAACTCTCTATGAATCAAATATGGTCGCCAATGCTTAAGAGTTTAAATTAAAGTACAGAATTCCATGTCATATACCAAGTATCGTCGGCAAGTATCATTAAGCTTCTCACTGTAAAAAGTGATGGGGTGACCTTTTTGACTCAATACTCCTCCGATTCCCACATGTGAGGCATCACAAGCCACTTCAAATACTTTAGAGAAATCATGCAACTTAAGAACTAGTGCTTGCCCCATTTTCTCTTTAATTTCGGTGAAGGCCTTAGCAGTTGCAGCCAATGTTTTGAATACCGTACCGGATGCCGTACCGGTCGAGCCACTGGAACGAAATATTCCGGTACCGGTACCGTTTCGTCTACCGTTTCGGGATAACATTTCGGTATATGAATAAATTATATATATAAATTATACTTCAAAATAATAGTCTATATATAAATAAATTATATATAAATATATAGATATATAAATTAGAAATATCCTAATCTGAATTAAGGGTCAAAAAATGAACTTGTAGTTTGAAAATATGAAAAAAAAAAATAATAAGGCCGAAATATCGGCCGGTACAGACCGGTACACAAACCGGTACAGGCCGAAATATCGGCCGGTACCGGTCAGTACGACTGGTATTTCAGCCGGTACGGAACACAGGGTGTACCTGTACCGGTCCGGTGGCCGGTACGGAAAATACCGGCCGGTACGGTACGGTATTTGAAACTTTGGTTGCAGCACTCCACGAAAAATTCTTTGCTTTCAAGCACTCGGTGATTAGGGCTATTATAGTGCTAAACCCATGAATAAATCGCCAATAGAACATGGCCAAACCATGAAAGCTCCTGACTTCTGAAAAGTTTTGGAGCGTTGGCCAATTTTGAACAACTTGCACCTTTGTAAAGTCGGTCTTGACACCTTGATCAGAAATTATAAATCCTAGAAACTTGGCACTTGTCTTCATAAACGAACACTTGTCTCGATTGATATAAAGTTGTTCAGCTCTCAAAGTCTTCAATACCTGCTCCACATGGTCTAAATGGTCCTGCAAACTTTGGCTAAACATTAGGATATCATCCAAATAAATAATAACAAATTTGCCCAAGAATGGCTTGAGAGCTTGTGTCATAATGCGCATGAAGGTGCTTGGCGTATTGGTTAATCCGAAGGGCATGACTAGCCATTCGAATAAACCATCTTTCATTTTGAAGGTCATCTTCCACTTATCACCTGGCCGGATTCGAATTTGGTGGTATCCACTTCGAAAGTCGATCTTAGTGAAAATAGAGGCACCACTTAGCAAGTCCAACATGTCATCAAGAAAGGGAATGGGAAATCGGTATTTCATGGTTATCTTGTTAATTGCTCGGCTATCTACACACATCCTCCAACTACCATTCTTCTTGAGTGTAAGTAAAACTGGAACAGCATAAGGACTAAGACTCTCAAATGAAGCTTTTGTCTAACAATTGTGGAATTTGCCTGCTAAACTCTTCATTCTCAATGGGGCTCATGCGATAGCGCAATAAATTACAAGGTTGATCTAGGAATCAAGTCTATAGCATGATGCACATCCTGCATTAGAGCTAATTGGTTCGACATCTTATCCGGCATAATATCTTGAAATTCCTCCAGCAACGTGGCGAGTTGTGATGGAATAAAACCATCCTCTTGCTTCATTTTACACCTTACTACCATTAGCACCATATCTTCATCATGCATGACTTGAGAAAATTGATGCATGGTCAACACTGGGATAACTTCCCTTTGAATCTCAAATTCCAAAATTTGCAAAGGATCTAAAACAAATTTCTTACCTTTAAAATTAAAAGAATAAGTATTAGCATACCCATCATAGGAAACCCTCCGATCATAAAGTCATGGACGCCCCAATAACATGTGACAAACGATCATAGGGATCATGTCGCACCAGGCTTTGTCCACATATTTTTTTCCCAACAAAAATTTAACCAAGCATCGATGCTTCACTAGGACTGAGTTATCTTCATTAACCCAATTGATTCGATAAGGAGTAGGATGCTTCTCAATCTTCAACCCCAAACATTTTACGACAGTTTCGAAAATCACATTCATGCTGCTGCCATTATCAATAATGACATTCAGAGCTCAACCATCATGTTCCATGCGTGTGTGAAAAATGTTGGTACGCAATCACCCGAGATTAGCCTAGAGCTCTTTCTTAGTTTCGTTCAACACTCGATGGATCACACAACTAGGTAAATTCGATGCGCCTAGGTGTTCTTCTTCACCGTGACTACCCTTATTGGTCTCCTCCTCATCCGTTTCTTCAACTGTATCCATTACCAATAATTCTTTTTCACATATGACGGCTAACTTTTTATCTTTTGTAGGACACACAACAACATAGTGCCTAAAGCCTTTACATTTGTAACATTGTGACCCTTTGTTGGAAGCTTTTGCTTTTCCTTTCTGGTCTCTAATCACCGCGCCCCTAAGTTGATCTTTCAGGAATGGCGGCCTTTGGAATGAAGTCGTTAGCACACGTTCCGGTCTTGGATCCGTTGACTTCATTTTTCTCCTAGTCAAGATTCCCATTTGCTTCTCAATACGTAGTGCTAATTGATATACCTCCTCCACATTAATTAAATGTGTAGTCAACATATCCTTGCATAGATCATTGCGTACTTCTATGCAGTATCAAGCTAAAGTTTGTTGTTCAGTCTCCACAATCTTGCTACAGACCGTCAACTCGTGGAAGCGATCCGTGAATTGATCAACACTCAATGACCCTTGTCTGAGTTGTAACATCTCTTCAAACATCATTTGCTCATAATCAATGGGCAAATCTTTTTCCTTAAGTCGTTCCTTCATTTCCTCTCAATTAGAAACTGATGGATGTCAGGAACAACATAATTGTTCTTCCACCATGCTCGTGTTCAATTTCATCTGAGCATAATGAACCTTTCGATCCTCCGATATAGCAAACCAATCGAAGTAGTCCTCAATAGCAGTTAACCAATCTTCAAAACCGTTGGATTCTAATTTCCCATAAAAATCTGGCACATCTACCTTCATCCTCTTAGTCAATCTATCAAGAGGTTGATAATCTGCGTCATGTCCACCATGACCTCGGTGAAAGTTTTGTCTATGACGTCGGATTCGAGGCCCACAATCCTCAAACTCCTAGTCACCTTCATCTTCTCAATCTTCTTCATACTGTGGTGATTTGATTGATTTGGTATTGCAAATTGGGCTGTTTTGTGTCTTGGTTGTTCAGATTTTGATTGTTCAAATTTTGGTTGGTCGGGTTTTGGTTGTTTGAATTTTGGTTGTTGACCATGGCATACGAAGTACCACGACGGGTTACAGGCATGGGGCTGCTAAGTTCCTTAAAGAAGGAAACTTGCTCTGATACCAAAATTGATGCCAACTTCCTGGTTCAACCTCACGTCGATGCCAAGAAGAGGGAAAAAAAAAAGAATACAAGCACAGAATCCCTCTCTATAAAGTTGGAATCTCTCCAAGAAAATAAATTAACAAGTTTCTAGTGTCTCACCAGACTAGTTCCATCTCATGATCAAATATGCAATTTCATTAATCATTCCAAAGTGCTATTAATTGTACATCATTTGATCCTTAAATAGCTAACAAAATAGAATACTACTCTAAATAGAAAATAATAATTGCAGATAGAATAAAATTTGGAAATACTAATTTAATTAGAATAAAACTAGAAAATACTAATCTAACTAAGAAATAACAATTGCAGATATAATAAAATTAGAAAATACTAATCTAACTCTGCCTCATAATTTTTTTTTAATTTTTGTTGGCATATTTATTTTTTGGGTCCCCTTGCCCCTTTCACAACTCTCTCTCTCTCTCTCTCTCTCTCTCTATTTGTGGCATTGTTGATATTATGGACCATTTTCTGTTCCCACACACCATTTCCTTTTAACAGGATGACCTTTTATTATTATTATTAATCCTTTCCTTTCAACTATCTAGAATGTATGAACGAAATCAATGGCACCCAAACAATGAAAATCAATAACCAACAAAAATAACATAAATGGCACCCAAACAAAATCAACAAAACAAAACAAAAAAAAAATGAAAATAACATCAATGGCACCCACAGATTAGAGATCCACTTTCAAGAAGCATGCACTTAAAATGAACAAAATCAAACTCAAAGAAATCCAAAAATGGAGTATACGAAATTTGCTATTGAAACCCAAACAAATCGAGCAAAATAAATGAGAAAAATCAAGGATAGGGTTTCGAATCTTACCGTGTTGTTGATATATGATTTGGAGAAAAGCTCTGAGCAGCTACTGGAAAGAGAGCTGTGAGCAATTTTGCTAGAAGAAAAATGAAAAGAGAGTTGTGGGCAAAAGAGAAGACAAGGTCTTGCAAAATGAGATGGTTGTGCGAAATAAATGTATAGAAAAATGAATGTGCAGAAGAGAAGAGAAGAGAAGGAGTTGTGCGAAGAAGGGGATGGCTGCAAGAAGGAAAATGAAAAGAGGCGTGAGATACACTAGTGAGAGGAAAACCCGAACGACTGTGCAACAAAAAATAATAAAATATTAATATGAAGGTGTTACATTTCACTTCATATATGAAAAGTGGGGTGAATTTACTGTAGCTAATAGTTTTAGATGAGTTGTATTTAGTTGATCCAATGTAGACTCAATTTAGTGAAAATTCTTTAAAATATGACTTTCATTAGCATTTGACTAATCCAATATCAATACTCTTAGAGCATCCACATTGGATTATGTATATGCAAATACAAAATTTACATAATATCACATGATTTTGCATTTGACTATTTCATTTAAAACTTATTCACATATTGGATTATCCATCTATTAGCTAAAATAGTAATAAAATATTATTAATTTAATAATATTATTTTTTCTAAATTATTTTTTCTATTAATTTTTTTTCTAAATTAAGAGTAATAAGAAAATATTATTTTTCTTTCTTTTTTATTAATCGTACATATCACATATTTCTATATAAGGTTAAAAGCCAATAATTACATCAACCTACAAATATAACCCAAAAAATAAAGATGAAATTCTGCATTGCAAGAACTTTGTCAAGCATAATTTTTTTCATCAAATGAGTTTGGAAGAATATTTTAGTTCCTAGTTTAGAGAGAGGGGCCCTCAAGATTTCATTTCTAAAAGACTGTTTAAAGCAATGTTTTGAATACCGTACCAGTCAAAGTACTGAAACGAAATATTTCGATATCGATACCGTTTCGAGATAGTCGATATATAAATAAATTATATATATATATATATATAAATTATATTATAAAATAATAGTCTATATATGAATAAATTATATATAAATAGATATATATAAATTATAAATAGTCTAATCTGAATTTGGAGTTAAAAAATGAGTTTATAGTTTAAAAAAATGAAAAAAAAATTAAAAACCAAAATATCGGCCGGTACGAGTAAAAATATAGGCTAAAATATCGATCGGTATTTGAGCCAGTACGAAATATATATAATACTTGTACTAGACCTATGGCCGGTATGGTACAATATTTAAAACAGTGATTTAGAGTCTTCAGAAAGAGAGAGACAAACTATTAAGAGTTAAAGAATTAAAGAAAATATTTTTTAACGGAGCAGATGGAAGAGAAAGTGTTTAGACTTTAAGAAAATATTTTTTATTCCATTTGATCTAATTATAGTAAAATCTAAATATAATTCAAAATATTAATTTACTATTACTAAAAGTCTTTTTTTTTCTTTTTACATTTATATAATCCAATAAAATATATTTTTAGATTATATAGTACTTTTTTTTTTTTTTTAATTTGCATAATCCGATACGTGCCAATACGTACCAATGCTCAATAAGTCACGTGAAGGCTCACAGTAGTACTGAACATAATCATAAAAAAATAGAGCTGCCAAAGAGAAATGACTAATTTTGAATTAGTATTCATAGAAAATGGTGTCGTTTATGTCGGATTTGATTGGTATGAAATGTGATCCTGAAGATCAAATGGTTGAGCCAATTCAGTTTCGAATCGTGAAGTTTTGTGATCAATAGGCAGGCTCTTAGAACAAGAAATTCTGGAGAAGGCTCAATTCTTTTTTATTTACTTAAGGAAAAGTGTTAAAATTATAAAGAAATTTTATAGAAATAAATTAATTAAGTAATATAATTTTATATGATATATTAGATTTGTTTTACAATAAAAGTCGTTTTATAATCTAACAAATTACATCAATCCACGTCAGTTTATAAGTTTACTTTTATAGAATCTTTCTGTAGTTAAAATATTTATCTTTATTACTAAAATATTTCTCTTTATTCAATTATGGTAAGTGGTCATTGGTAAGTGGTCATTGACATATCCATCTCATAAAATTTTGATTTTCCACATTTTGTTCTGGAATTTATTTTTATTTTTATGATAATCAAGCTTTCATTAATAAAGAAATCACTATATAGCAGCTTGATCAAACCAAAGGGTATGATCTACAAAACCTGAGACAGATTCCCACTGCATAAAAATGTCATCAACATTCCAAGCAAAACATGCCAAACTATGAACTATCCTATTACCATCACTATAAACATGTTGAACTTGCAAATTTGGTAAATGTCTTATCAACTTCTTAACATCCTTGATCAGATTACCATTTAGAGAGAAAGATTCTTGAGTACCTTGTAGTTCTTGAATCAAAGATAAGCAATCTGCTTCTATCACCAAATTTGAAATACTGAGTGGTAGACAGTTGTAAACCTCTCAACACAACTATCAGTTCAATAGTAACAAGTTTATCCACAGCATCTTCAGCTTTAGTCGCAGTCATGACCACTTTGTCATTTTCATCTCTCAAGATCAAGCCAACACCAGTTTTCTTTCCATCTAGAGACACAGCACTATTTACATTTAATTTTAAGAAACTTGGTGGAGGTGATTTCCATCTAGTTGCCTCTCATTTACATTTTGTTCCGGAATTGAATAGTCATTTGTGAAGCTAAAAGAAATAACACATTTTCTCGACAAACTTATTATAAATTAACTAATAGAAAATTTCATTACTTAATTAAATTATTTTCTAAACATAAAGGTTGAAAAAATCACATACGCAGGAAAAAAAAAAAAAAAATGTAGGTGGGCATGCTAAGTGGCCACAAATTCATGATTCCGTCGATAGACAGCAACATGTCGACCCTATACAGCTATATAATTCAAAGCAAAAATAAATGCGAAAATTTAGAACCATGCAACATTTTATTTTATTTTTTTGAACGTCCGTTTGGATATAAAGTGTTACAAGAATCAATTTTGGGCCACAACGCCTGTCAAATCAATCATGTCGTCTGAAACTAGGGTTTAACATGTTTCCCCCACAAATGATGTGCACCCTCTCCTCCTAGAGTCGCCTCGGTTATTCGATTTGTGAATAATATTTTGTGAATTTTACTAAAATAAATTTAATTTTTTAGATGAATTTAATTTTTTTATAAAATAATTATAGTACAACCCATCAATGATTAATTTAAAATTAATTGAATTTGGTTCAACAACTAAACATAATTTAAATTTTTTTTAAAAAATATTTATTCTATTTTTATACAATTGTAATTTATGAGATTTAAATTTTTTTAAAAAAATAAATTATATTATATAAATATTTTACTAAGTATATAAATAAATAAATTATCAAATATAATTTTTATTTCTAAAAGCATATAAATAAATCATCTAACTAATTTATGTGAACTAACTGTTTATTTTAAAAGTTTAAGCAGATGAAAAGATACAAATTTAATTATTTCTAACTTAACACTTTATTATGTATGGCTAGGCTCCTTTTTATTAATTACTAACATGTGAAATATTTAACTAGAATTGTAGAGTTGGAGTTCTAACTCAATATTTATGTAAAATTATCGTTTGTAAGTAGATAAAAAGAAGTCAATTTAAGTAAAACATAGTTAAAGAAATTACATTTAGGCTATATTTGGATGTTGAGTTGAGATAAGATAAGATGATAAAATATTCTTAAAATATTATTTTTTAATATTATTATTATTTTAAGATTTAAAAAAATTAAATTATTTATTATATTTTATATTAAAATTTAAAAAAATTATAATGATAAATTGAGATGAACAAAAACATTAAAAAGTTTTTACTCTTTTTAAATCCGAGGTACTCAACTTGAGAAAACAAAAAGAGTGAAGTTACAAATGGTTAGATTTGTAAACATAATTATTAAAAAATTAAAATTTAATTAACTAGATACCTAATATTATATTTATTTTATAATAAATATAAAATTGTTAGATTTATAAACAAGAATTATTAAAAAAAATTAAAATATAATTAACTACAAGCCTTATATTATATTTATTTTATAATAAATATAAATTAAAAGAAAAAATTGCATGAAAACAAAATGATAGAAGCGAGAAAGACAGGATTAGCAACCGGTTACAGCAGTTTTGGAAGAAGATAAAAACCCAAACCGCGAAGTTAAAAGAAAGAAAAGACGTGTGGAGGGGAAGCAACAAGAACAAGTGCGTACGGATGATAGAAGCAGCAGTTACAGCGATGATAAAGACCCAGCTACTTTCACTCCTCCTCCTATGCCCACCTGAGTTCCTGAGAAAAACCCATCAACCGGAGCCCTCAAAATGGGGCCGGGAAGCAGAGAAGGAGGCACAGCCTTATCATCTTCAGCGGCAAGCAACATCATGAAGCCCAACAACAACGCCAGTACCACCAACATCAACGACAGAAGGGGCAAAACAATTGTTCAGTACAATGCTGATGCTAGGCTCATGGCTGAGTTTGAGCAGTCTGGTGTTCCGGGTAAGTCCTTTGACTACTCAAGATCAGTATTGGATGCTCCACAATCTGTGCCTGAAGAACAAATGAATGCGTATCTGTCTAGAATCCAAAGGGGTGGTCTAGTTCAGCCCTTTGGTTGTATGCTTGCAATCGAGGAACCCACTTTCAGAATTATCGGTCATAGTGAGAATTGCTTGGAATTGTTGGGTTTAGACGGGGAATTTGAGTCCAAAGAGTTTGAGGGTCTGATTGGAATCGATGCTAGAACCTTGTTTACGCATTCTTCGGGGGCTTCATTGGCGAAAGCTGCCTCGTCTAGGGAGATTTCGCTGCTAAATCCCGTTTGGGTCTACTCTAGGAGTATCCAGAAGCCATTTTACGCTATACTACATCGAATTGATGTGGGAATTGTGATTGATTTGGAGCCCACAGGGTCAGGTGATCCTGCATTTTCCCTGGCGGGGGCAGTGCATTCACAGAAACTGGCTGTTCGGGCGATTTCTAGGCTGCAGTCACTCCCTGGGGGAGATATTGGGGTGTTATGTGATACAGTTGTGGAGGATGTTCAGAAGCTCACTGGGTATGACAGGGTTATGGTTTATAAGTTCCATGATGATGATCATGGTGAAGTTGTGTCTGAAATCAGAAGGTCAGACTTAGAACCCTATTTGGGCTTACATTATCCTGCCACGGATATCCCTCAAGCTGCTCGCTTCTTATTCAAGCAGAATCGAGTGCGAATGATTTGTGATTGCCATGCAACTCCTGTAAGTGTCATTCAAAGTGAAGAACTAAAGCAGCCTCTTTGTTTGGTCAACTCAACGCTTCGTTCACCACATGGCTGCCACGCACAGTACATGACCAATATGGGCTCCATTGCCTCATTGGTGATGGCAGTTATTGTCAATGATAACAATTCGTCAAAGCTTTGGGGGTTGATTGTATGCCACCACACTTCCTCCCGCTATGTCTCTTTCCCCCTTCGCTACGCATGTGAGTTCCTTGCGCAGGCATTTGGAGTTCAGCTATACATGGAGCTTCAACTGGCATCACAATTGGCAGAGAAGAACATTCTTAGGACACAAACCTTACTATGTGACATGCTCCTCCGGGATGCCCCATCTGGCATCATCACTCAATTTCCTAGTATCATGGATCTTGTTAAGTGTGATGGGGCTGCATTGTATTATGCTGGGAAATGTTGGCATGTGGGTGTAACTCCAACTGAGTTGCAGGTGAAAGATATTGTGGAGTGGCTGCTCAATAATCATGGAGATTCCACAGGACTGAGTACAGATAGTTTAGCTGCTGCTGGTTACCCTGGTGCTGCTCTGTTGGGTGATGAAGTTTGCGGCATGGCTACTGCAAGAATCACTTCGAGGGATTTCTTGTTCTGGTTTAGGTCTCACACTGCGAAGGAAGTAAAATGGGGAGGAGCCAAGCATCATCCAGAGGATAAAGATGATGGCGGTAAAATGCACCCTAGATCGTCCTTTAAAGCTTTTCTTGAAGTAGTAAAAAGTAGAAGTATGCCTTGGGAGGTTTCAGAAATTAATGCTATTCATTCTTTGCAACTTATTCTGAGAGACTCATTCGAGGCTATGGAGGACAGTGGTTCTACATCATTGAATAACATTCAGCAGAATGATACTGAGATCCAGTGGATAGATGAACTCAGTTCAGTGGCTTGTGAAATGGTTAGATTGATTGAAACAGCTACAGTTCCAATTTTTGGCGTTGATTCAGATGGTCTCATCAATGGATGGAATGCAAAAATTGCTGAATTGACAGGCTTAGAGGCTAGGGAAGCTACAGGGAAGTCCCTGGTCAATGAAGTTGTTCATGAGGACTCACGTGTAACTGTTGAAAATCTTCTATGCAGAGCTTTGCTAGGTATGAATCTTTTAGCATGGATAAACACTAACCTCTTTAATTACCACATTACTCAAACATCATAGTAAACTACATCGCATTCATAACTTTTGTATGATTCAAAGAGCTTTCTGAAGATGTAACTGCTAAGACATATATTGGCATTTGGTACATTCAAAATCTAAACAATATAATTGATTTCCACAGAGTTTTGTCCTTAGATGGTGTGGTTGCATGAATCATTTTGTCCATTGTTTATTAAATTGAGGCATCTTTTCAACTTGACCATTATGGCTTTTCCTAAATTCCAATTAATTGAATTCTTTGGGGCACGAAAGAAACATTTTTTTCTCATGAATATACATAAAGAAAAATTTGATCAGGAATCCCCTATACTTTGCCTAATTGAGATTTCTCTCGCTTGCTTTTTAGGAATAGCCACCCGTGCTGTGAAAAATTTTTAATCAAGCCCCTTCATAAGAAATTTTGTCCATCCTAGTTAACGAAAACACATGGAAAACAGTAATACTGCCATGTGGAAAATTCTATTTTCTTATATTTAAAATACAAATTGTGCTTGGGCTTTGACTCATTTTATGAATAAAATTTCTTGATTACCTATAAAAAAATATTTAAAAAAAATTAAAGTAGAAAAACACTTATAAAAAACAAATTAAAGTGCAAAAATAAAAGTACAATAGTTTATCTTTTAAAAATAATTATAAAAACAGGAAAAAAAACTTTGACAGTTAGTAAGACTGCCCCCGCTAGACTTGCATTGGCCACCTTGGTGGTTTGCTTAAGCGGCAGTGAGGGGAAACCTTCCAACCCCACCAATTTATTTTTCTTTTTTTAAAAAAATATATTATTATAATTTTGTTTTTGTATTTTCATTTATTTTTTAAATGAAAAAATAATCTTTTCCACATTGTGGTTTTTGAGAATTTGGACTGCCATGTGTTTTCCGTTAATTAGGGTGAACTGGATTTATAACATAGGGGCTTGATTTAAAAGTTGTCATCGCATGAGGGACTATTCCTAAAGAAAAAAGCATGAGGAGCGAATCTCAATCGGAATGCAGCACAAGGGGTTACTGCCCAAATTTTTATTAAATTATATGAATATACAAACAAAGTTCTTGTAGTCACTTGTAATTATTATTTCTTGCAAAATTTGCAAAGATATGGGTGGTGCACCTTATTTCTATATCTATTGCCTTATACCTAGCCTTCAGCTTATTCCTCTTTCTTTGCTTTTCTCAACTTTTTCCAAATGGTATAATTTTCAGTCCTTCAAAATCATCCAGGTGAGGAGGACAAAAACATTGAGTTAAAGTTGAGAAACTTTGGGCTTGATGAGCAAAAGTCAGTTGTATATATTGTGGCCAGTGCCTGCACGAGTAGGGATTACGCAAACAAACTTGTTGGGGTGTGCTTTGTAGGTCAGGATGTTACACGTGAGAAAGTTGTTACCGATAAATTCATCCGCTTGCAAGGGGATTATAAAGCCATCATACAAAGTCTTAATCCATTGATTCCTCCCATATTTGCTTCTGATGAGAATGCCTGCTGCTCTGAATGGAATGCATCCATGGAAAAGCTAACTGGTTGGAAGAGAGATGAAGTCATGGGTAAAATGCTTCCTGGGGAAATCTTTGGAGGATTCTGTCGGCTGAAAGGTCAAGATACACTAACTAAATTTATGATTTTATTGTACCAAGGAATTACTGGTCAAGATACCGAGAAGTCCCCTTTTGGGTTTTTTGATAAAAATGGGAAATTTGTGGAGGTATTCTTAACAGCAAACAAGAGGAGTGATGCAGCTGGGAACGTAATTGGTTGTTTCTTCTTCCTGCAGATTGTTATGCCTGACCTGCAGCAGGCTTCAGAAGGGAGCGGGAAAGAAGATAGAGAATACTTTTCAAAATTGAAGGAGTTGGCTTATGTACGACAAGGAATGAAAAATCCTCTGAATGGTATTCGCTTTACCCACAGACTTCTAAAAAATACAGCTGTTTCAGAACATCAGAAGCAATTTCTCAACACTAGTGATGCATGTGAAAGACAGATCATGACAATCATCGAGGATATGGATTTCAGGAGGATAGAGGAAGGGTGAGTCTTTGTTGTAGGCCCATGAAATGCATAAATTTAAGCTTTATATTCTGTACTATATTTAACAGGATGTTTGAGTTCATCTGCAACCCATAAGCTATACAAATTAACTGAATATTTTGTATCAATGTTGATTAGTTACAATAGAAGGAAATCTTAGATCTTATAGAGGGACCTTTCACTTAGGCATGGTACATATGCTTAGGCACGCCACACATGCTTTTTATGCTTTTGAAGTTCTATTGCAAGAGTAAAAAAATTGTTTACTCTTGACTTTCATGATTCAATCCCCCCCCCCCCCCCCCCCAAAAAAAAAAAAAAAGAGTAGAAAATAAGAACCCTGATGGAAAGGTCAGGGAGATGAAATTATCATTCTACTTCTTCAGCCCCCTTTGGACCAGATTTGACTCATCTCATTTGAGACTAACATGCCTTGAATAAATCCAACTGGATATTCAACATATATAATCGAATTTGTTCTTTCTTCATTTACGTGTCCTTTGAGTTTGAGATTACCTTATTGTTAACTATAATTTCTTTTGTGATGCACATTGCTATTTTCTTTCTACTGGTGTTGTTATCTTTGGCAATATGTTCTTGCCCCTTTGATTATAAATGATAAATGTTGGTCATTCACCTTATTATTTTTTTTTATAGGTAAAGAAAGGTCAGTTGCCTTATTATTTGTAGATTATATTCACTTTTTTTTCCCCTCAAAGTATTATCATAGTAATCATACATCTATACATCTCTCCATAGACATCTCACATTAGTCATTCTTTGAACCGAAAATGAAGCTATGCAGCAAAACATCCCTAGTTTCTAATATCTAGTCCTGGTTACAGCAGTGGCCTGCAGCTAAAAATGGAAGAATTTCTATTGGGAAATGTTTTGGATGCCATTGTCAGTCAAGTCATGATCTTGCTGAAAGAAAGAAACTTGAAGCTTTTTCATGAGATTCCAGAAGAAATAAAAACACTATCTCTGTATGGGGATCAAATTCGACTTCAGCTGGTCTTGTCAGATTTCTTGCTTAATGTGGTGCACCATGCACCATATCCAGCTGGCTGGGTGGAAATCAAAGTTTCACCTGGTCTGAAGCTGATACAGGATGGCAGTGAATTTATCCGCATACAATTCAGGTACTCAAACCATGACTTATTTCATTTATGAATATTCACATACTATACTAAAAATCCCGTATTTTCTTTTGATTGCTATGTTCATTACATAACAACCACTTTTTGAGTTAATATATGACCTTTGAAGGAGTTTCACCTCTCATCCCATTATCCAATTATCCAATTTCTCCATTTTTAAATTTTTATCTGTATTTCTCCGTTAAGGTTTTTTGTTGTAAGAACAGGAAGGGAGTGGAGGTGTCACTCACACGTTTCTAGATATCTCCCTCCAAAAAAGTACGTATCTTACCATTCTCAGAATGAAAGTTTTGTGATTCCCATCTACACAGATCAGGGATTATAACACTCATTTAATTTATGATTAATCCTATCCTTTGGAGGCCTTGAGTTTGCTCGTCCTAGAGTCCCCTTCTAGCTGTTGCACGCTTGACTGTGGTTACACGCGAGAATTGTTATCACTTAGTTGTTGTGGCATGGCATCAGTGTCTTTCAGTTGTGTGCCATGTTGAGAAACTCCATGAAAGCCAAGATTGCATAAATACATTCAGTATTCGTTTGAATATATTGCAAACCGAGAATGTTGCTGTCATATTGAAAGTGAAGGACATTATAGTGATGCAAGAAAATACAAGAAAGTCAAAAAGGGGTTTTCTTTTATTTTTATTTTAGGGTTAGTAAAAAATATTTTGGATACATAATATAGATTGAATGGAGGTGTGAGAAATCAAACAAAAAGGGTTTTTCGCCTTGTAGAAAAGCTGCATGATTGTCCCGCAATAACTGAATATCATCAAGGGTAATTACCAAATAACATGTATTGAAAACACGCTTTTGCTTACTCTTCAGCACCAATTCGACTGCAATAACCCCACTTTTAATTTGTTACTTATTTGTACATTAGAACAGTGCATGGGCACCATAATATACTCCAAAGTGTACTTTGTTTTGCATTAGGTTGTGTTTCCATTACCTTGCCTTTTCCAATTATGATCAGCTTCAGACTTTTAATTTCTTTCGTGGGTTTAGTTTTTCCTTATTTAGCTTGTCCTCTTTGGTTTTTTTTTTTTTTTTTCTCTTTTAAACTTGGCTGTCCTCTTTGTTGTTCTGTTCAGGTCTGTTCTATTCATTCAGTTTTGGATCTGCTTTGAGGCCTTGGACATAATTTTTTACTTGTTTCGCTTTCACCAATCTTCTGATATCTTCGAGTTCCAGTTTAAAACTTCGAAGCTCACCTTCTCTCTTTGCTAAAACTTCAAACTGAAATCCATCCTGTAGATGACACAATTTTTTCTTTTTTGATAGGAGATGACACAATTTTTCTCTGAGCAGGAAAGCAATAAAAAAAACCTTCCTGACATTACAAAATCCATAACTCATTATCTTTTAGACCATTTCATGCAGATAACCTTGTATCTGTGCTTCTCCATCTCCTTGTTCCCTATAAGATATCAATCATAATCACTTGGAAAGAATAAGATACATGCACAGACTAAACAAATTCATTTCTTCTGCATGTAGAATGACACACCCTGGTGAAGGTATTCCTTCTGCTCTTATCCAAGATATATTTGAAGAAGGAAACCAGTGGACAACACAGGAAGGCTTAGGGCTCAACCTGTCTCGGAAACTTCTCAACAGGATGAATGGTCAAGTCCGCTATGTTAGAGAGCACAAGAAATGCTATTTCCTCATTGACCTTGAACTTAAGACGAGGGAATTAAGGGAAGGAGAGACCACAGGCAGATAAAAGCCGGATGACTTGACTGTCAAGAACCACTGTTGTTATAAAAGGGGATCGGGGAGCTTGTCTGTAGGGGCACCTGAACTATGGTTATGTTGTGTCATGAAAATTCTGGTAAACCCTTTATGGTTTATCAAAATTTACTCGTTCCCAGGAGATTATTTTTGACTTCCAAGCCTATCCTCTGCCACTATTAATTGTATGCTGCCAATTTGTGTAGAACGGCTTTGTAGATATATGTATATGTATGTATGCATTCACCTGTATAAATATATTTACTGGAAGGAACGTCTTAACCCTACTATCCTGAGTGTTGTATGAATGGCTGTTTAAGTTTCATGATTTAGGATTTACTGTTGAACTTTACAGCCTTTCCATCTAAGAGCAAAAGTACCGGATGATAAAATAAAGGAATTGCTTTCTATAGCTGCACTGCACGACCTAAGGACTATTTTACTTGTCAATCAGCTTAAAAGCCAATACCCAAGAGCTCTTCGTTCATGTCTGTCTGGAATGGTTCTTTTTGCTCTATCTGAGCAAAAATGACCATTGGCTTTGGGTTGGTAATAACATGTAGAATGGTGTTGGAAGGCCCGAACCCATCTTATATCCCTTCTCTCCCCTCCATTTTCATCCGAAAATAAATTGTGCATGAAGATTTTCAAATATTCAAGACTTTGGCATGCACCCTTCAAAAAATTGCACTCTCGTTTAAAAAAAAAGGAAAGAAAGGGTTATTATCTTATATTTTTGCAATTCGATACTTCAATTTTTAGTTTAGAAAAATTGAAACCTGAATTTGAAGAAACTTGCAATTAAGTGCTTCCACCAAATTCAAAGTAAAATATTAATAGGAGAATTACCACGTATTAGCCTCCGATTGACTGAATTAGATATTAAAAATTCTACTCAACCTCTTACTATTCACACAACCTCCACACATCACATTTTTTTTTATCAAATATTTAATATATAAATAATGAATAGAAAAATTATCCTCTTGATTTTTCTGAGAATGAGAAAATTAATTTAAGGTTTCAATTGAAGCATTTTGAAGTTGATGTGCTTACTAATCCGAAGTTTCAGAGTTTGTCATCCATTGCAGATTTATTTCGAAAATTGGTAGAGACAGAGAAATCAAAAACATACTATCTTATTGATAGATTGATTCGTCTTGTTTTGACTCTTCCAGTATCTACAGCGACCGGTGAACGTTTTCAGCTATGAAGATTGTTAAAATAAGACTTCGCAACAAAATTGAAAATGAGTTTCTAGCAAATAATTTAGTTGTCTATATTGAAAGAGAAATAGCTAAGAATTTTGATTTAGATTCAATACTTGATGATTTTGTTTCTTTAAAAGAACGCAAGTTACAATTTTAGACATTCTGTATTTCTTTTATTTGATATATTTGCATGAGTGTTTTTATGTTATTTTAATGATATATTGTTCTTGACATATCATAGACTTTTTTAATACATGGATCATATTAAACGTATTTTATTTTTATTTTAGATCTTACTATCAGATTGTTCTATACCTCAAAAAAATTATATAAAAATAGAACAAAAAATATTTTATTATAATTTTAACTTTGCTGGGCCCCCCTAAAACAAATTCCTGGTTCCGTCACTACTTATGAAAAAGCTATAAGTATAAGATATAATAATGAATAGTGACTGATGCATAGCATTCCTCTTTTATGTTTATTTTGAACCTAAAATTGAAAAGGACTGCTACTATGTCTGCCTCCAGGCCAAAAGTCATTTTTTTATTTGTTTCTTTTTCTTTTTCATATTTATTAAATATCTTTAAATATTTTTAAAAAAATATAAAAAAAAAACACCAATATATTAATAATGACTTCCTTAATCATTAAGTAAAAAAAATTAAAATTAAATACATGAATGATCAAAATGAAAAAAACAAAATTATGAAGCATAGCATCATTTTCCTTCAATAAATTTTGGCATCGAGCAGGATAGGTAGAAGGTTTTGGGCCGGACTGTAGGATTGAAAAACACTTTTAATTTATCTTCTCTTATCTTATTTTATTATTATAATTTTTAAATTTTTTATATAAAATATAATAAATAATTAAACTTTTTTAAATTTTAAAATAATAATAATAATATTATAATAACATTTTATTCAATTTATCTAAAATTATTTTATATCAACTTTTCCCATTTCACTATTCAAACAATTTCATAATTAACTCCCGATAAGACAGAGCAGGTAGGAATCATTTTCCTTCACATTAAGACAGAGCAGGTATGTCCTATTGTTTTTGCATTGGTGAGTGGACAAGACAATATGTTCAAAAAAATAATAATTAATTTTTATGTTGCAAAAATATGTTAAATGAGGAAAAAAAAAAAAAAAGAGTTTTGCATTGCTTCAAAATTCCTTAGAACCTCTCCTACAAAATTATTTCTGGCCTCTTGGTTGATAGTCGACTCCCAGCAAGACTGAGTAGGTAGGAATTATTAAGGCAGCTAGCATTGCAACATGATCACGATCAAAGACAGGCTGCTGTATGTATTTATGTTTTTGCATTGAGTCCGCTATTATAAAAATTATTTTCTAATTTTTATCTTTTTTTTATATTTTTTTAATATATGTAAATATTTTTAAATATATATACATCAATACATTAAAAATTACTTTTTTAATTATTAAGTAAAAAAAATTTTAAATACATAAACAATTAAAATAAGAGGACAAACTCAAAAGACATACTTTACATTAGTGAACGGTCCAGACAACTTGACAAATCACTCTTGCTGGTTTTAAAACTAATTAATTTTTATGGTGCAAATATGTAAAATGAGAAAAAAAAAAAAAAAAGAGAGTTTTTATGGTGCAAAAACTAATTAATTTTTTGGACTGCTACTATGCCGCCACCGCTGGGTGCCCTCTAGGCCAAATGCTATTTTTTTAATTTCTTTTTCTTTCATATTTTTTAAATATCTTTAAATAGTTTTTAAAAAATATAAAAAAATACACTAATGCATTAATAGTCACTTTCTTAATTATGAAATAAAAAAAATTAAATACATGAATAGTCAAAATGAAGAAACAAAATCATAGAGCATATTATCATTTTCCTTCAATAAATTTTGGCATCGAGCAAGATAGGTGTAGGGTTTTGGGCAGGGCTGTAGTTCACACATTAGCTTTTAAAATTAGGTTAAATACATTAACCTTACTCCCTTTGTTTTCACATGAACTTTTTATTCTATATGGTCGTAAGATTCACTTGAAGTTTGATCTCGACCGTTCTAATGGTTCGACCATCTTTGAATATTTACATGCAGGAGTGGACCCAGGTATTGGGTTGAGCCTCCCAAAACCACTAAAATGTCACCATAACCATAACATATGCCATCATCGGTCAGTTATTTTTTTAACCCACTAAAATGAAGTCTAGATTGTACATACCATGTCACCATCTTGGCCATTGTCACATTCCATATGTGAGAGGAAATTAGGTTGGTGTGATCCATCATAATAAGAAGTTTCACTGACAAAATCGTCTCAAACAGCAGGTTCTTTAAAATTCACAGTGGGTCATAATAAGGTAAATGTTCAAGCTAACTAGAGATGCTCAACATTTATTGCCTACTTGTATTGGCAACGACATCCCATAGCATATAGCATACATGCATATAGCCAAACATAAAAGAATGCAAGCCTTTTACCTCTTAAGCTGTGGTACCACTACCCATATGTCTATGGTTGTGTTTGCTAATGTACATATGACCAACATTAAGACATGCTTCTTCATATCTATGCATATGCGTGTATGTAACCAAAATCGAATATAGCATCAATGGGTCGATCAACAACCAATTTTTTTAAAGCCACCACTCACCCTCCCCCTAACACAAAAAAAAAAAAAAAAAAAAGGGAACCAACATAGTTTGCAGACAACTAAAGGTAATGGTCAACGTCAGTTCAGCCCAAGAATGTTGTAGGATTGGAGTGCTCTAAATTTACCTAAGAATTGTAACTTTTAGCTTATACATGATAGAGAAAACTAGAAATGCATGTTTAATAGAGCTTCATATTTGAGTGAATTCTTAAGCTTGTATTTCATTTCATTGATGATTGAATTTATACACGTTTGTAAGAATAAAACGGTTACAATGACTGGAGAGAATGTATAACAAATTTCCCTACAATTACAGAAATAACTTTATGTACAATTAGACTAAGATGCCATTGCTATCCTCTCTGATGATGTGTCTGTTTCCTCCTTTGAAGAGGTGGCTGAATCCTCTATATTGATACGCCCCCTCGAGTCCAAGGGAGTGTCAGTGATATTGAGACTCGACCTGAGCTTGTGAAATCTGTCAGCTGCCAAAGGTTTGGTAAGAGTATCGGCTAGTTGATCTTTGGAGCTAATGAAAGCAATAGTAAGTGATTTAGCTGCTACCCGGTCTCTAACAAAGTGAAAGTCGATGTCTACATGCTTGGTTCGTGAGTGATAAACAGGATTTGCAGCGAGATATGTGGCTCCAATATTATCACACCATAGTATTGGAGCCTGTGACAGGGGTAAGCCAAGTTCTGAAATTAAGGACTGAAGCCAGATGATTTCAGCAGCTGAAGAGGCCACAGCTTTGTACTCAGCTTCTGTGCTAGATCTAGCAACCGTTCTCTGTTTTTTTGAGCTCCAGGAGATAAGATGTCTGCCTAAGTAAACACAAAAACCACCGGTAGATTTCCTATCATCTGGGCAACCAGCCCAATCCGCATCCGAGTAACCTTGAAGTTTAAAAGAAGACTGGGAGGAGAAAAAGAGACCATGATTGATAGTCCCTTTCAAGTAACGGAGAATTCTTTTAACTGCAATCCAATGAGGCAGCTTAGGTGTGTGCATAAATTGACACACCTTATTTACTGCAAATGCAATGTCGGGTCGAGTGAGGGATAAGTACTGTAGGCCTCCAACAATACTCCTAAACAGAGTGACATCATCAAAGGATGGAGAATCAAATTGTGACAGTTTCAAGGAAGCAGCCATGGGTGACGAGATCGACTTAGAATGTAACATGTGACTACGAGATAGTAGATCCTTGATATACTTCCTCTGAGATAACAGAATACCAGTGGGCAAATAATTGATCTCCAATCCTAGAAAGTAGGATAGAGACCCTAGATCTTTAACTGGAAAAGCCAGACTTAAATCCCGAACGAATGTATCAATGGCAGCAGGCTTAGAGGCAGTGATGATAAAATCATCAACATACACAAGGAGATAAATGTGCAAATCACCAGAGTTAAGAACAAATAAGGACGCATCAGCTTTTGAAGCACTAAATCCATACGAAAGCAGCCAAGAACTGAGCTGGGCAAACCATGCCCTAGGGGCCTGCTTTAGGCCATAAATTGCTTTATGTAATTTACATACATGCGTAGGAAACAGAGGGTTGATAAACCCTTGGGGTTGTTGCATGTATACCTGATCATGAAGTGTTCCATGAAGGAACGCATTTTGAATGTCAACTTGCCGAAGTGGCCACCCACGAGCAACAGCGATGGAGAGGATGAGCCGGATCGTAGGAGCCTTGACCACAGGACTGAAGGTTTCTTCAAAATCCAGGCCATGTTGCTGATGGTAGCCCTTGGCTACAAGGCGTGCTTTCCGCCGTTCGATAGACCCATCCGCATGTAATTTGGTCTTGTAGACCCATCTGCAACCAAGAACATTAAGAGAAGAAGTAAGAGGAACTAAGGACCAGGTTCCATTGTGGACTAGAGCATCGTATTCCTGTTGCATGGCATGTTGCCATTCGGGATGTTTGCGAGCCATGGAGTAGGAGCTAGGGCTTTCCAGAACGAAAGCAGTGGTGCTGAAACAGGTGCGAGAAGGGTATGGGATGGTACCATCCATACGAACACGAGGGCGTGAGGAATTCGTGTGTGAACGAGTCATGATTGGAGAACGTGGAGGTAGGAGAGGGGAAATGCGAGAGGAATGAGGGATATTAGCAGAGTTAGGGATTTGAGAGATATCGGGCGAAGGAGAGACTATCGAAGGATGATGAAAGGAAGGAGAGATTGGAGGGCTTGGGTCTGGGCCTGGGCTGGGGCCGAGAATGGACTGAGAGAAGAGTGGAAGGGTTGTTTGTGAAGGAAGAGATGAGGTGGGCTGAGGACTGGGCGTGAGAGTGGGCCGTGAATAAGGAAATGAGGCCTCATGAAACAGGACATCACGGGAAATGTAGAGCCTGTGATTTTTTTGATCCAAACATTTATATCCCTTATGAGTACTGCTATACCCAAGAAAAAGACATGGAGTGGAACGGTAATTGATTTTATGTTGATTATATGGACGTAGATTTGGAAAACATAGGCAACCGAAGACTTTTAGGAATTCATAATCGGGTTGTCGTTTATAAACATGGAAAAATGGAGATTGATTTTGAGTGTTCTTTGAGGCCAACCGATTAATAAGATAAACTGTCGTTTCAAAGGCATCGGCCCAAAAAGAAGATGGAAGATTGGCATGGGCCATGAGAGCAAGTCCTGTTTCAACGATGTGTCTATGTTTTCGTTCTACAAGCCCATTTTGTTGATGGGTATGTGGGCAAGAAAATTGGTGATGAATACCAAGTTTTTGACATATGGGAATTAAAGGTTTAAATTCTCCTCCACCATCCGTTTGTAGTGTAAGAAGTTTTGTATTAAATAAACGCTCAATTAAAGACAAAAAGATAGGAAAAATGTGAGCAACTTCATATTTGAATTTTAAGGGATAGAACCAGGTAAACCTGGTGAATTTGTCTACAAAAGATAGATAATATTTGAAACCTAATCTAGAAGGAAATGGAGCTGGGCCCCAAATGTCTGCACACACAAGCTCCAAAGGTTTAGTGGTCTTGGCTCGAGAAGATGAGAAGCCCAGCTGATGGACTTTGGCTAAGGGACAATCAACGCAGGAAAAGGTGGAGGCACTGGAGAGTAGCTTCAAACAGTTATTGCGCAGAAGACTTGAAACAACAGATTGGTGAGGATGACCTAGGCGAAAGTGCCATTGAGCCATAGAGGTACGTTCGCCAATATTGACAGATGGAGAAGACGAAGATCGAGCTGCAGGAATGGTGGGGAAGACGTAAAGCCCGTTATGGACCGGCCCTGTGAGGAGGGAGATCCCCGTCTTGATGTCCTTTACAGTAAAGAAATTGGAGTGAAATTCAAAGAAACATAGATTATCATGACAAAATTGAGAGACAGAGATAAGGTTTTTGGTTATGCTTGGAACATGAAGGAGATTAAGGAGTAAAAAGGAGAAAGAGGGACTAGAAAGAGATGAATCACCCGTGTGTTGTATAGACAGTCCCGAACCATCTCCTACATGAATCTGTTCAGCACCACTGTATTGTTCCGAAGATAGATTGAGGTTAGAGAAATCATTGGTGATATGATGTGTTGCGCCTGAATCTGGATACCAGGTGGAATCGGAGCCATTGTTGGAGCTAGTGATATTTGCTGAGAAGGTGGGGGGAGCAGCATACTGGTAGCTGTGATCAAACCGGTATCGGCATTGCAGTGCTTCATGGCCATATTTTTTGCAAACTTGACAGGAGGGACGCTGATTGAAGGATCCACTTGGTGATGAGGCATAGGAACTATTACGACCACCTGTACGATTTCTGCCATTGCGACCTCCTCTGTTGGTACCCCTTGTTCGACCACTAGAATGAGTAAAATTAACAGAGGGCTCACTGGAGAGTATACTCCGGTGAGGAATGCGAGAGACGACTTTCATGTATAAGTAACAATTGATAAAGTTCATGAGAAGATACGGCTTCTGCTCGTGTGGTAATGGATGTGACAAAAGTATCATATGCGGGACCAAGTCCAGTGAGAAGATAAGTTACAAAATCTGAGTCATGAAGGGGATTACCAGTGGTAGCTAGTATATCGGCAAGAGCTCTAACTTTACCAAAATAATCAATAATAGTTTGCTCACCGCAAGAGAGATTTGCCAACTGAAATTTGACTTGGAACTGCTTCGCCTGGGATTGAGAAGAGAACAAGGAGTGAAGAGCTCGCCATAATGATTGAGAGGTTTCGGAGGAGAGCACATGACCAAGGACTGCTTCAGAGATGGAGGAAAAAAGGATACTCAGGACGAGTTTGTTTGTTTTCTTCCAAGAGGCAAAGGCAGGATTAGGAGAGGTAATTGAATCAGTGGTAAGAGTTGCTGGTGGAACGACAACAGTACCATCGACATCATCGACATATTGATATAGGTCTTGACCTTGAAGATATGCGGTAAGCTATACCTTCCAAAGAGAGAAATTATCAGCAGTGAGCTTAGTGGTAATGAGGTGGGAAAAAGAAGACATGGCCGAGGTATTGGGAGAGGTATTGAGAGCAGGAAGGGATAAGGCCATAGATCAGGGACGATGAGTCCTAGGAGCTCTTGATACCATAATAGAGCTTCATATTTGAGTGAATTCTTAAGCTTGTATTTCATTTCATTGATGATTGAATTTATACACGTTTGTAAGAATAAAACGGTTACAATGACTGGAGAGAATGTATAACAAATTTCCCTACAATTACAGAAATAACTTTATGTACAATTAGACTAAGATGCCATTGCTATCCTCTCTGATGATGTGTCTGTTTCCTCCTTTGAAGAGGTGGCTGAATCCTCTATATTGATAATGTTAATTCAAAACTGTCAAAAATTGTGTTTGAAATACAAATATGGACCCACTCACTCAAGCATGATCAAGCCGAAAACCGTCAACTCCTTGTCAAGGGCCGTGTATTGCCTATAAGGGCTAGGAGGGTCTTTACTCGAAATGGGTTCGACTATAAGGCTCATACTTTTAAAGTGGGGCTACGTTGGATTGGGCTAATTAGGAAATTGAACCATTGAATCTCACATTAGACATTTGAATTGAGCAATAAAAGCCCCTATTCATCTGCTTACTCAAAGTTCAAATCAGAAAATAACAAATTATATTGGATTTTTTACAAGTTAATTAAGTCAGTTTTACTTTTAATGACAGTAATTGGAAATGCTGTTTAGAAAGACTACAACTCCGACTCGAAACTATTGGATTGGCTGTGATTTTGTTGTTGGTTTAGATGGCTTGAATTGAGTGGTGTGTGGTACTTAAAAATTCTCTCTTATCTTGCTATGTTTTGGAGTAGACATTTCAGGGAGGTGTTGTCAAGCTTGATGAAATTTAAATCAAGTTGCAGTTGTGATGACAAAGTTGAAAGACTTTAAGGGTGAAGATATGTTGAATGCTGACTCAAATTCATATTTGGATGAGAATTCTACTCGAGTATCCTTGAAGGAATGGATTTCAGCACTCAAATAATTTGATATACATTGTAACCATTAAAGACAAACAATTTGACATTCCATGCTCTATTAGTTATAGGAATTTGGATTCTATGAGTAAGTATTTAGCGACTTGGTAGCTTTAGTACATGCCCTAAGTGGGGCTTCAACTCAAGATGGTGACACTCACGATTCTAGCCTCACCAAAAGCATTACAGAGAAGATTCTCTTATGTGAGAATGCGAGGCACTGGGTTTTGAGTGATTTCAACCACTTGTTTATACTCCAACCTTTTTTATTGAATTTGTTCCTGATCATTTCTATTACTGGTTGGAAGCTTTCAAAAAGAACCATGTTGAGTCTTGGTGGTTTGGAGGATTGTATTATTTCTTTTCATTGTGGTCCTTAAGAAATTAAGACTGTACTGTTGAAAGTTGGAACAAGGTCATCTAAATATTGGCGGACCAAGATATATTTGTAGATAAGAGGATATTTATATCAGACTAAATTAATATGTATGCAGGGCTGCTTCAGTTCCAAGAGGCAAGGGTGAAGCTTGTTTTCATCTGAAATTGGCTTACGATCACTTGGAACCCATTTTTCTGTTTTTGCTTCAATGGATTGATTGCTCGTGTACATGTCTACTTTCAAGTTATTTAAACCTTTTTCACATAGTTGTATATAAGGTTAGTTTCTACTTGTCTACTTACGAGATACAATGCAAGTTTGAATATAAGATGGTTCCCATTTTTTTGAAGTTTGTCATGCTTGTTAATTTCTTTCCTATTTAGGTGTGCACAGATGGGAAGCCAAATCTCTCTTCATTTGGAAGGAAAGCTACAATTGGAGAATTCTATTGTATGTAAACAATGTTAAACTTCATCGAAAGGATATAATTAGGCCATGAGTATAATTAGCTTACTATGATTATAATTTTATTCACCAAAAGGATACATTCAGTTTTTCAAAATTTTAAAAATAGAAATATTTGAGTAGAATGATATAATATTCATGTGTTGTGCTGATTCTTCACTTACTGATTATACTCGTTACTGCAACTGTTATATTACCGTCTCCTCAGTGTCTCCTCAATGACTCATTAGACTTGAAAACTAATGGAGGAGAATTTCATAGCTTGGGGATGGCAGTCAGAAAGATATCAGAGGATAAGTGGAAGAAGCCTTCAAATGTAGATTTGGAGAGAGAAGATGAGTGTGGGATCTGTTTGGAGTCATGCACCAAAATAGTTTTGCCGAACTGCTGCCATCCCATGTGCATCAACTGCTACCATGACTGCTATTCTCCCATCTCATTTTCCTCCTTTGCTTACCATTGTATTTCACTGTCAATTTGTAATGATGGAGAGTAGCTGTGATTCTTAAGTTGCAGTCTTCATTTGTTTTTGTATTTCAAAGGAACACAAGGTCAGGATCTTACCCATTTTGCCGGGGAACTTTAAAGAGAGTGAATTTAGTAGACTTATGGGTTCGGACATGCAGTAATGATGTGATAGATACTCGCACATTACTGAAGGAGGATATATTACGGTTTCATCTCTTCATAAACAACCTGCCTATGGATATCCCAGATACTCTGTTTTTAATGTATTATGAGTTTTTATTTTTGTCTGACAGAATAATGATGTACAGGAAGAGGGAAGAGTAGCATTGCTCTTTCCATGTGTTGCGATGTATTTTACTCTTTTGATCTCTTGCAATATAGGGAGAAGGTCGCGTGCATAGCTAAAACAATATTTGCGTTTTGAGAAATACAAAATCTCTTAAACAAAAATACAACATAATCGGTTGTATGGGATGGAAAATATGGAGTCCATGACCTCTACCAACCTTTTATCATCCTATTTTATCAAATCATCGATAAATAAGTGGAAAATAATAGATTCTTTAATCATTGAATGTTATGTCATGTTAAGTTAGAGATGATAAAATATGTCTTGTTCGAAGGTGATGGTTATGCTAATGCATCTCTGATAAGGTCAATGGCGATGGGAATCTTGCTATGTACTGTTCACTATAGCAAAAGTCTGCTACCTCAATTGCAAAATGCGCAACAACTTAATGAGGAGTCCAAGATATATTTTTCCCTGGACATCATAAATGCAACCAAATGTCCTGGGAAGAGGAAAAAAAAAAAGTGCAAATTAAGGACTCGTTGCATCATACTGAAACATGACAGAAATCCAGCATTCCTCATCAATAATCATAATCATTTCCTATTAGGGTTGATTTTTGGAAGCATATTTTCTTATGTACATTGTCCTTCATGCTGAAGTATCTAAAGAAAGCATGTCAATTTTAATCTAAAATGAAGTACCCTGAGTCTAAGAGTGAAACCAGCCAAGTTGTTACCTAATTACCTCTTCCAATGGTTAGCAACAGTTAATGCAAGCCAAAGCATAAAACATACGGGTGTTAAAATTCACAGAACACAACTTCCATCTTTCACATTAGCTAGATCAACAATCCCACCAGTTTCTTCATGATTATGAACGTATAGTTGCAATTACTTGTCATCGCTAGAAAACATTTTAGCAGCAAGAATGCTCCTATTGTCTTGCCTAGAGATGTAGTCTAGATAACATCTTAGCTTTAAACTGCCTTCCGTTCTCTGATGACCTCTTCACCAACCGATTTCACATCGCTGTCAGGTTCCATTTTTGTCTTGTGCTCCTGTTCTGCTGCATGCTTTAAATTCTATATCCTGCAGTTCATATCCTGCAACCTATCTTGAACAGTGTATGCACTGGTTGTTACCATGACTAATCTAATCGTTACAATTTTTTAAAATTCTCACAAAAAATATAATAAAGAATTCAAACTTTTTTAAATCTCAAAACAAAAATTATATTAAAAAATTACATTTTAACAATATTTTTTATTCATTTTTTAACTTCCATCTCATTTGTGTAACCAAACGAGAAGATTTTTGCATATCCCATGCAGAACCTGTGTATGAGTCCCTGTCTGCCAATAATCTTCCTGAAATAATTCCACCTCATTTAATTGCCTTTCTTAAGCATTCAATACTACTTTCGTACCACTTATTGAACCTAGTGAATTTTGAAGCATGGGGAGCTCACAGAAAACAGTTTTTCTACTGACCGTTCGCGTATAACATCACCAGAAGCAGCTTTGCTTGCAGAGCTCCTTATGGGATTGCCAAGGCTCTGAGAACTCCCATTTTATGCCAAAACCATCACCAGCAATCACATGTCCCTTTAATTGATGTAAAGGAATATGGAAGAGAGTTTTCCTGCTAAAAGTACCACTGGGTATAAAGACTGTTTCTTGGAGACCAGATTACTTCTCTGCTCAAGTTTGGACCAGCTATCACTTAATGCCTCAATATCTACATTTGAGGAACCTTAAAATTATCTACACCTGAGGCACCTTAAACTAGCCAAACTGGTGTGTTTCTGAACCACATATAAGATAGCCAAGGAGACTCTTAATGATCTCACCAATCTTTAAACAGTTGCTGATTCAAAGGGTATGATGTGATATGCATAGACATGCTCTACTGCAAATCATTTCAAATATTATAAAGCCCCTCAAAACAATTCCACAGAAGTGCATCCTACAAATACATGAACAAAACTACCAATTATCCCCGCAAGAACAAAGACCATCCCTGAAGCGATGGAAGCGGCTAGAATCTCTTACAACAATCTCCCACCCAACAATCTTAGCTATGAGCTTAATGGCAGTCACCACACACACGAAGATTCTTCATTACCATTATTGTACTCCCCTCTACAGTACTAATCAACCCAAATCCAATGGCTAGCCTTTCGCTATGATAAGACAGCATCTCTTTCTTTTGTTCGACCTCAACATCATGCAAAGCAAACTGTTGATCGGGAACATAACCAAATTCCTTCATCTTTCCTCCCAACCAGTCAAGTCTTTCATATATTTTTTTTCTGAGTGGGTGGGACCTATCTCCAAAAAGAAATTTATGCCTCAATCCATTAAGAATAACCCAACTGGATCCTGGCTCTTTTATGATCCCACTATGTTTCATCTTCCCCCGTATCCTGGAGACATCACCCCATCTATTTGCAAATGCATATGAATTAGATAATAACACATATGCTGCACTACAATTTGGTTCTAAATCAAAGAGGCATTTTGCAGCTCTTTCAGCCACATTCAAGTTAGAATGCATCCTACAAGCACTAAGCAAAGCTAGCCATACCATGGAATTCGCCTTCATAGGCATGCGTCTTATTAACTCCTTTGCTTCTTCCAACTCACCACATCAACCTAGGACATCAACCAAACATGCATAGTGTTCAAGCTTCATCTCAATATGTTTACCTTCACTGAACTATTTGAAAACACTTCTCCCTTTCTGTAACATCCTGGAATGGCTACATGCAGAAAGCAAACCTGTGAATGTGATTTCATCCGGGTCCACTCCCATACTTATCATTTGGCTAAAGAGAGTAAGAGGCCAGAAGCCACACCCATGTTGTGCACAACCAACAATAATTGAGTTCCATGAGACGGTATTCTTGTTACGAATTCTTTTGAATACAGCTAAGCCATCAATTATATTTCCACATTTAGTATACATGACAATGTTAGAATTACCCACGAAGACATCAATCTCTAAACCTAGCTTAACAGCTACTGCATGGACCTGTTTGCCCCTATCAAGAGCCTCTAATCCACAACAAGAATTCAAAGCACTGATGAAAGAAGATAGGAAGGACACCCATCTTTATCATGTCCCCAAAAGCCGTCAATGCATCCTGATACTTACCATTTGAACCATACCCGGTTACAAGAGCTGTCCATACAACTACATTTTTATGCATTACCTCATCGAAAGCCTTACCAGCATTCTCTGTTTGCTTGCAATTTGCATAAAATGTTATAAGTGAAGCAGATATAAATTCATCAAAGCAGTACCCTAACTTAATATTATGTCCATGAATCTGAACACCTAGATGTAGAGCTAGTATATTTGCACAAGCTGATAACACACAAACCAACGTGGTCACAGTGGGCTCAACACCAGAACCTACCATCTGCCTAAAAAGACACAAAGCTTCAATGCCCTTCCCATTCTGAACAAGCCCACTAATCGTCGAAGTCCATGATATCACATTACGAAAAGGCATCTTGTCAAACAATCTCATAGCATCGTCAAGTCTACCGCTACCACAATACCCATAAAGCATTGAATTCCACGCTGCCACATCCCTCACCGGCATCTCCCAAAAAAAGCGCTCAGCCATCTCAACTCTCCCGAACTGACAGAACCCATTCACCATCGTGGTCCAAGAAACGATATTCCTTTCAGGCATTTCACCAAAAAGCTTCACGGCCATACTCAAATCCCCACAATCCAAACACCCTTTAACGATCGAGTTCCAACAAACAACGTCTTTATCCGGGATTTCGTAAAACAGCTTCAAGGCATCGCAGAGTCTATCATTTCTGGCATAATCGTTGATCATCATGGTGCATAGAGTCGCATCGAGAACGGGGATGTTATCGAGGAGCGCTCGAGCTGCGTCTAATCTGTGGTTCTTTAGGTGAGCAGAAAACAATGATTTGTGAGAGGGAGTGCTTGAGTTGGCGTAATCGACCATGCCCAGGAAGCATCCGGAGAAATTAGAGCGTGAAGCAGAGGACGAAAATGAAGCGAGGGGAAGTACAAAATTACGAAAAGTAGGGCGAAACATTAGCATCGTTTTCGCTTGTGTAAAGGTCAGATCCGGTAGATCAATGTAATAAAGCGGCGGGAAGTGTTGTCTCCAATCGCATGTAAAAAAAAATTATAACGGGAATAGCATTCGTATTGGTCTATATACATGTATATATAAAATTATATTTGTATAATATGATCTTAAAAATACATGCATTGGCTTATGCATATGCATAAATTTGGATAACAACTGTTCACTCCATCAAACATATTTTAATTGTTATTTCTCTTTCCTTCCACTCTTTCTCTCTCAATCTTTTCTTCTTCTCTCTCCCTCAACAACACAACAAATTTTCACATACACATTCATTTTATTATTATAATATATTCTATTTTTTTTTCATTTTATTATATTTTTAATATAATATATAAAAAAAATTATATTTTTTATTATTGCATTTGTATTATTAATGTCAAATGTATATAGTGGATGTTAATTACAAAATATATATATATTTTTTGATTTTAGAAAAAAAATTAATAATAATAATAAAATAAGCCAATGTGGGAGCTTTGCTTGAATGACAAAGTAGTTATGTAAAAGATGTAATTTTGCATATACATATGCATAAACTAATGCTAATGACTAATGCTAATGCTCTTAGGAGGGAGATGGGATAAAAAAACAAAAGAACAAAAAATAAACCCAAGGTTTGAGCACATATTCTTAGCTAAGCTAAGAGAGACCACATAAAGTGGTTTGAAATGATCTAACTATTAGATCAATTGGTTGTGGCATTAAAGATTTAAACCACTACCGGTAAAAAGACATTACAATTAGCAACGAGGCCTATTTTCGTCCCTGCTATCTAACCCCATCTTATGTGGATGAGCAGCCTCGTTCGGCTAGACTGGCAGGCAGAGTGGCCAACAGGCCGTCCAGCCACCTGAGACAGAGAGCGAGAGAGTGACTGAGAGCAAGACAGAGATGGAGGTTCAAACTAGTAACCCAAATCCAATAAAACACTACACTAATCTAACAATGTCAAATCATTCAACAAAAATCATACCAAATGAAAGCAACAAATAATCAACCAAAAATCAAATGAAAATCCAACAAAAAAATTGAATGAAAGTCGATTCGATACCAGAGAACATCGTGAGGTCATGAGTCTATAGTTCGCAACCACGTTGTGTGATCGTGGATCTTTAATTCATCACAAGAAGAAGAAGATGGGATGTGGATATCCTTGGTTAAAATTTTTTTCCTACCATGTTCGCCTACCTCGGTAAATCAGGCGAATTATCTACCCCCTACCACACGAGCCGAGAGGGATGCACAATTTGACCGGGGGATGGACCCCCATTGCCCAAGCCTAATTATGAGAAGTGGCAGGGGCAACTAGGGATAGAAACATAAATTAGGATTTTTTTATATATGTAGGTGAGGCAGGTGGACATGTGGATATCCTTGGTTAAAAAAATTTTCCTACCATGTTCACCTGCCCAGTAAATCAGGTGAATTATCTACCCTCTACCACACGAGTCGAGAGGGATGCACGATTTGGCCTGTAGTGTATTTTGTAAGAGAGTTTCATTTACATTGCCTCCATTATCTCATTCAGAAAAAAGCAGGATACAATAGCATATCTATATATAAAAACCAATTACTGTCAATAAATCCAAATGAGGTTCAACCCTTGTAGTTGCATTATGGCCCATGCACTTACATGAATGCAGTTTGGTTAGGCGAATTTTGGAAATTTGAGGCCAATAAATCCGTCAATGACACATGTGTAACAGTTGAGGTTTCGAAGAAGCGATGACTCGTATGGCTCATGTTTAGCATGGGCGGTGCATGTACAGATTTGGTGGCCGAAAAGTAGTAGATAAGGTACTTTCAAACCCAAGAGAGAAAAAAAGTGTAAAAAGAAAAATGAAGAAGAAACTTTGGACACTTAAATCAAACGTTCTATAGTTGTCATTGTATTACCTAATCAATCCAAGAAACATGGAATCAAAATATTCATTTGCTTCCATTCTTCAATCCTCCCCTCGTTTAATTTATGCTGCTATAATAACTTCAATGTTGGGACCATTCCTCTTCTCCATAATTATTAATGGGATTTGTTAACGTGTCCTTTGGGCTAAAAATCGAAAAACGTGACCCAAATCGATGAATGATATATTTAAGTCTCAAATGTACAAGTTTCGTGCAAGTCTTTTATAAAAAAAAAAAAGATAGATTCCATCATAAAAAATTATGAAAAAATTCACTTTTTTTTTATGAAGTCTACATTTTTACAAGAAGCTTGTATATTTAAGAATTGAATCTAACATTACTCATTTAAGAGTCTCAAATAAAAAAAAAGACAATCACATGAAGTATATTTTAAAATATTTATTCCTCATTAAATATTGTTTAAAATATTTTATATAAACAACAATAAATATTATAAAGTCGAGTTGATCTGTCTCATTTCTCCCTTGGAAATTTCCCACTGCGTCTTGTTGTATTGCAAACATTCATTTTGGAACTGCAACTTTTAATTTTATGCACCAAAACAATGAAGGGAATGTGACCAATCCATCATAATGAATCTACACAATTCCTTTGAATAATAAATATTTGCAAACATCATCAATTCCTATTCCATGGCACAAATAATACAAACAAAACTTGGCAAACTCCACGCCACTCAAACTTCCCCTAACCTATCTCATATCCCTTCCCTCCCCCTCCATCATTTTCATTCGAAAATAATATTTATTCAAGACTTTGGCATGCACCCTTCAAAAAATTGCACTCTAGTTTAAAAAAAAAAAAAAATTATTATCTTATATTTTTACAATTCGATACTTCAAATTTTAGTTTTAAAAAATTAAAACTTGAATTTCAAGAAACTTGCAGTTAAGTACTTCCGTCAAATTCTAAGTAGAAAATTAATAGGAAAATTATTACGTATTAGCTTTCGATTGATTGAATTAGATATTGATGTCACGTTTCAGATGATCAAAGATTGTTGCATTGGTTAGTTTTATAACAAGTGATTAACAAAAGTTCTTAATTACAATTTTCTTGAATTTCATGTATGAATTTTACAAAGAAGGTCTTTAGTTAAACGTAAAAATCTAAATAATGTTGTTAAATATTTTTTTATAAATTAAGAAGTAAAATAAAAAATATTTAAGATGCGTTGGTGAAAAACTTCACTTCCGACATTTGTTCAGCAGGCAAGCAGTCTATAATTATTCCCTGAGAGAGAGAATCTACGCATCCTCCATTCCACATGCGACGTTTCAACATTTTGCTTCGGAATTCCCAATAAATCATCATCTGTATCAGACCTTGATACTTCGCCAGTGTACCTTGCTAACTTAATATATCCAATTTTGAAACGTAAACATAAACACAACATTATTACAGTAGAAAGTTAAGAGAGAGAGAGAGAGAGAGGGAGGGAGACAGAGAGAGTGTGTGTGGGGGGCACTAAGGTGCGCGATATCAGAGACAAGCCACTTTCTGTGAGAACCCCATTGTACGATTCACCCACGAGAGCAGCCCCCCAACTCAATCATGCCATCCGGTCCCAAGAAGAGAAAGGCTGCAAAGAAAAAGAAAGATAAGGAAATCCAAAACCCCTCAACCAAAAACCCTCAAGGTACAGACTTTTGCCCTCCTCTTGCTTTTTCGAATCGGAATCATCCACGCTCGCCTATCTGTAATTCAATCATGCACTCAACTTTTGTTTTTGATTTATTACTTTGCCAACTTTGGGTCACTGGGTCTTTGATAATGTTTTCTGTTTCGCTTGATTTCAACTCTATCAGACCAGTCTAGACTCGCCCATCTGTCATTCAGTTGTACACTTCCCTATATTTCAGTCTGTTTTTTCCTTTTCCTTTTGTCAAGTATGGTTAGTGGGTGTTTGTTAGTACTTTCTCTTTTGCTTAATTTCAGTCCTACCGGACCAAAGAAAACCTTTTTAGCTGTCATCTCTCATTTATCAATCTTTTGTTTTGAATTTTTTTTGGGCGTCAATTTGGCCTATGGGTGTATATTAATATCCCTTGTTTTGCTTGATTTTGAACTCCTATGATTGGAGACTAACTTATTCCTTGGCCCCTAAATCATGCCATGTTTATTTTTATTTTTTAAAATTTAGGTTGAATTGAAAAATAGGTGTTTGCTAAACAGTTGTTTTACTTGAAGTTTTTTATTGTATTGATTGGATTGAATCAACTTACCCTCTGTAACTCAGTCATAATTTATTTTTGTACTTTTATTTTCACTTATGGTCGAGTTGGCTTAAAAGGTATATGATAAGGTGACTCGTTCAGATTGATTTTGATTGTAAATCTTCTGATTGAATCAAACTATGGTAGGAAATGACGATTTGAAATCTCCAGATGGGAAGGAAAGTGATGATGGTGAGGTTAGTAGCCCTGTATCTCGGGACCAGGATAGCGATCAGAATCCATTTAATGAGGGAAGTGAGGAATTGGGGGAGAGAGATTCATCATCCATTCGACCATATGTTGCTGAGGAAAGGACTATGTTGGGAGTCCATAGTGATGTAGAGGGTGCCCAGAAAATAGGCTTAGAGGATGATGGTGTCGTTGTAATCGAAAGGGATCTGAAATCTGAGGAGAAATCTGAGAGCAAAAATGTTAGCATAGAGCATGTTGAGTTTGCCAAGGAATCACATGATGGGGATGAGCGGAGCTTTAGCACTAGTAGTCCAGGTGATGAGCCCAAAATCACTGAGGAGAAACCAAAGGAGGTGGCTTACAATTCAGTTTTGGAAGCAAGATCATATGATGATTTGGATAAGCCGGTTGACTCATCCCAGGTGGAAGTGACGTGGGTTGCTGATGATGGACTGGCGGGGGAGACTTTTAATTCAATTCCAGAAAGTGCTACTCTTGTTGATTCTCTACAGTCAGCGGTACCTGTGTCCCAAGAGACAATTGGAATGGCCCTAAGTGCTCCAGTTGAGAATCCAGTGATTATGAATGTGGTTGAAGTAAGCGAGGAATCAAGGGAGGGTCCAGCAGCTGTGACGGATTTTTCACTGGAGAAAAGTGAGGAAGTATTTCCTTTATCTTATGAAAATGTACAGACATCTTCAAACATGGTAGAATCTGTTTCAAATGGATATGAGGGTAAAATATTGCCATCATCAAGTGCTCCTGTTGCTGCAACTAGTAATGATGCAGCACAGGTCAAAGATTCTGTGATTCCTGAATGTTCTGAAAGCCAGGTATTGCCCCCATACTTTCCTTGATTGCAATTTGATTATGGATTCACGGGATAATGCTTTGAAGATAAATCTGGTTATCTTTTTCTGAGTTGATATTTAGCCTATAGAAGCGCCAGCCCCAAAAGTGGTGCAAAGAACCTCCTGGTTGTGTTGCTGTGGATTATTTGAGGTGCTAGCAGGCTTCGGGAGATAAGTTCAGGTTGGGATTATTTAACCCAGTTTATATATATTAGTTTGCCCTTTTTTTTTCCTAAAATAATTATGCAGTGCTATACTGGGATTTGCTCAAATTTTTCTTCTTCTGTGCATTTCTTCCTCCCCCTCCTGACCGGAGTGAGGCAAGCTTGGCTGTTATTAGAATGTTGTTACTGTTTATGGGAGATTTTGGAGGTATAGGCTATTGATTGATTATGTCAGACTATCTGATAGAAGACGATTTTTACGTAGTCAGAGTCTTATATGACAAACATTAGGATTAGAACAAAGTTCTTATTGCTGTAGAGACCAGTCTTATGGCAGCCAAATGTAGTTTGCCTATCTAGTATGCGTATGGAAGAAATAAAATATGTTTCCATGGAATTTCTTTCTATCATTTGCCTTGTAATTCATGTCCGTTCTTCTTTAGCAAGAATTGGACAAAGGGCCTCATGGTATATATCAATTTCTTGATAATGTAAATTTCACATTTATGACACATGGTCTGTGAGATATATATATATATATATATATATATATATATATATAAATGGGGTTATATGCTATCTTAGAAGTTTGGACAAGTGCTTAAGAATCAAAGGGTAGGCAAGATATGTTGGTGAAAATTCAATTTTAAGGAAATTAGGATATAATTTTAAAAAATTGTGAATTGTGATGATTGATGGGCGCAAGATGCCTTAGTTGCTACGTTCATGCAAAGGGATAGTATATTTGTTGTTGTGTAGCCTGCATAATAAAAAAGTTGGTGCATTCTCTCATCGGTTTACTTGTGCCAGAAACCCAAATAAACGGCTTCAAGGACAGCCACATTATGAAGTAAAAGAAGTGTTGGGTGTTCAAGAACAAGCATTTCTGCTTTTTGGATTTCATTGTTAATGGATATATTCCCGAGGAGATTGAGGTTACTACTCAGTTGGGATGCTAGGGTAATGAAGTCAAACAGAGGTAAATAGATTAAAAATGGGTTTACTCTTGTGTAATACTGAATTGAGATGATAATTTGAACCAGATTTGTTTAATATGAAGTTTCTACGAAGATATGGGAAGGACAGAAAAGACTTGAGAATTCCAATAAAGGATGAAAGGAAAGAAAAAAATTTGAGATGCCGTGGTGATCAGGCAATGGCTAAACCTTTTAAGTTGAATTGAAGCCTTTGAAAGGATGGAAAAGGTAAGTATTAGAATTGTGAGATAAGATGATGGCTTCCCTGCAACTTGTTTTTTTGGTCTTGATGAAGTGAAATGAGAAAGTCGGATCTATGGTTTTTGATTTAAAAAGGTGGCTACTGAAAAAAGCAAAATTAGGTGGCACATTTAGCTGGTTGCATATTTTGATCCGCTTTTGAAAGATTTAGCTCTGCCAAGACTTCTGCACTTCATAAATATTTCAGTCAACCAAAAAGAGCCCAAATTGTAAATTCATGGTGTTGCCTTTGGAATTATTTTTAATCATTTAGAGATTTTTAGAGCCTTATACTGCATCATTCAATGGCATTTTCTCAGTTTCTTTCTTCTCTGTTTTAGAAAATATAAAGATTTTCTGTCATAGGTCAACTAATCTTGCTTTCAGTTTTAGTTTCTTTTTTTGGTGAAATCGATTCATGAACCCAACAGCTTTTTATGATTGCATTGTGTTCTGTATACCGAATAAAATTGTCTAGGCACACTTTCTATAATGCGTACGGAGACCTGCATCAGTCATTCTTCATAGCTATTTATTTTTCTTTTGTCTCTCATAGTTATAATGTAGTGTAGTTTATCCCCTCTCTCTCTCTCTCTCTCTCACACACACACACACACAGACAATTCAAATTAAGGATTGTAAATCATTCATTTCAAGTTACTTCTTTTTCCTTTCTCTTGTTCTTCTGTCTCTCTCTTGAGATTGTTCTTTTGACAGACGAATTTATTAGTAGTTTGTCGAAATTTTATGTTTCTCTATTATGATGAAATAAGCTTAGTTTGAATAAACTACTGAGGCACTCGTATAGGAGCAAATGTTTCCCTCGAAGGGAGAGCAAAAGTGATTTTCATTTATCGTCGAAATATGTTATGCCATGTGAAATCCTGATAAGATCATCGGGCCCATGTTCTTGTTTCTTTTAGTCTCTATAACCTCAAATCTGATATATTCCTTGGACTTTCCTACTACAATTGACTGGAAAGACTTTTGAGTCACACCCAGCAAAGCTCCAACATTCCACAAGCTTCTTAGTAGGTCTCAGGTTTTGACAGTAAGCTATGTATTTTGGCAAGCAATTTGTGGAGCAGATGTCTTAGCAAGTCTGATAATATTGCACAAGTAATGCACATTTGAGATAGAGACTTCAATTGGTATTGGAAAAATCATGCAGAAGGTCTTGGATTTTGCAATGTCTGTTGCATGTTCTGCTTGTACACCATTTTCATCCCTGTTGAAGACCCCAGTGAGCCCCACATCACCTTCTGACTGTATCTGAAGCCTTTTGTCTTTTTTCTCTTTAGCCTCTTTTATTATGCCTCATGCAGCTTTTGCCTTCAAAGACCTTTAAGTTGTGCATGTGATACAAGCAGTAAGTCCCCATTCACATTCCTCTTTTTTTCTTATATTTTTTTTAACTTATGATGTTTCTTGTGCCTCTGATATTCTGCATCATGTGGTGCTTAACCTTTAAAGGACCTTGGGGATTTGATTTTGGAGACTGGATATGGTAGTCTCTAATTCCTCGCAAATTTGTTTTCGGGTTGTATTTGCCTTGCTAATTGGGTTGCTCGATGGTGTGATCTGAAACATCGAAAGAGGCAAATTTTTCCTGCTTGATTGGATCACAATTACCTGCAGAACTTGCTCTTAGGCCTTGTGATTTGAACAACTCTTTTATGGCTCTTCAAATTTTTTGTTCCTTTTCATTTTTCGTTAGATTTAAGACCATGTATTGCTTAATAGTTGTACAATTGTTTTAGAGTTGCTAAATATTTGGTGAATTTATCTTATGCCTTGGACTTGCTAAGAAAGTAAAGATTGACATAATCTTTCCCCTCCTCCCCCCCTTCTCAAATGAAATTGTAATTGAGTATTGCCATGGTTTCCTTTTTGATGCAGAAACAGAGCATGTATGGGCCATGGTTTCCTTTTGATGTAGACACAGGGCACGCATGGGCTTCAGTGAACTGGTGAAGCTTGTGAAACTTAAGAAGGATTTTGTCTAGAGAAATTTTTTTATTTCCTACTAGAATTGTTCTTGGTTTTTCCCAATAAATTCAGGCAAGAGGCTTGATCAGATAAACAGCTTGAGGTTTGTGGTGATAGTATCAATATTTGTTGGCGGTTTAGTGTCCCTAGCTTTCAGTACATGTCTTGTTAATTTTGTAGTTTTTATTTTTTATTAATATTCTAAATGGTGTGTAGTACCTAGTTGCTTTGCATTGGTATGGTGGTGGTGCGATGTGGATTTGCAAATTCTTCTATGATATTAATATTCCCTTGATTGCTTTCATGGTGTTTTCTAGTGAATATGAACTCACTCTCTTTCCAAGAAATTTGTGTTGCTTTTACGGCATATGGGTTTTTATTAATGATACAGCCATTCTTTTTATTTCGTGCTTGCTGGCTTCTTTTTATTGATGCTTGATGGATTTGTAAAAAACCAATTCATCACGATACATCCCCTCTTCCTCGGATTGTCCGTGGTCAAGATCTTCGCAAGAGAAGCATTCCATACAAAAAAGATTACTTTAGAAGGCACACGAGACCTACTTTAGAAGGTTCTGTAACCAAGTTTTTCTTTCTCACTACTTATGTACTTTTTCTTAGTGCTTTACTCCATCAGGATGCATTGCAAGACATTATTTGTGTATCTATCACATTAAATAAGCTCTTGATTGCAACAGAAATAAAGATAGACTTCTCTGGCTAATACTCATCGATTGTTTGAACTATAAAGTCGGACCTTTTTCTGTTTGTCAAGCTTCAGTATAATGAAATTGTGCTGCTGTTTCACTTGAAGAAAATCACTCAAGTTGGTGGGACATTGTTGTACAGAAATATAGCATTTTCATCCAAACCATTTCTTACTGTTTTTCCATACAAATCACAACAACTGCTAATCACACCAATCACACAATAGCCTGCCAATTCTTTGCCTAGGTTCTTATACAGTTCAATGGGTAAAAAAAGGGAACAAAAAAAAAAAGAAAATGAACACAAGCCACACGAAAAACCATTTCTCTGTACTTTTCAAATTTATCTTCATGCTGCGCCATGAATGGCCGCAATGTATAGAAGCTGTGTCGCTGAAAGGATGATTACGAATGACTCCATCGTTCTCTGCAAGAAAACATCACTTAGTTTTTTGTCTGATAAAATGGTTTTCAAACTTAATATTGAAAGTGCAGGTGATTGTATCCTGTTCTTTTCAGAAAAATGAAAAGGAAAAACTGGTTTCTGGTCCCTTACCAGACGAGCATTTCTGATGCGGAGCTCAATCTCTTTGCAGGCAAACCTGCACAAATGTTTAGCTGATTAGGATCAACAACAAAAATACTTTTATGATGCTTTTTGTCATTACTGTTTGGAGGTACATAGGAAAATTGGAGAGTGGTAATAGCTTACCCCATGGCAAGGACAGTAAGAGTCCAAGCAATAACAGCTACTGTAGCGGCAGATGGCAAGCTTTCAGCATTCCAAGTACGAAGATGGTTTAATCCAGATAATGCTGATGCGGCACCAACAACTCCGGCTAGCAAAGCAAACATGACGAAGAATCCGGTGGCAGCATTTCCCATTGGGAAATATATGGGGGAAAAATGCGCCGGAAGATCGAATCCAGGACCAATGATGAAGCCATGATCAATTGCTCTATTCATTGCCCAACCGCCTATGCCCAGAATTATGACATACATGCAGAAATTGAGGAACAAAAGGAGCCCGGCGACGGGTTTCATTTGCTGACCAGCCATCCTTGAACAATATGGTTGAGGTCTAGGGTGAGAAGCTGTTGAAAGAGGACAGAACTAGTACACTTGATACATGTGTTTCATGCAAGAGGGGGTCTTATACATAGCAAGGCATAAAGGGTTTTTGGTTCTTTTCTTGCTGAGGTTGTTGGCTACGAAAAGTTCTGTGGTGGTGTAAAGAGGATGCTTGGTATTCAAGGCAAGCCAAAAACCTAATGGATTCTTGCTTGGCTTACATTGCTTTGTAAGGTACATTCTTATTCAGGCTTTGTGCCGATAGTGTTCAAGGGAAGAAAGTGATATTCTTTGCCAGTCTCAAAGGAGCAGCTTTAACCGTCCAACTCATATGCTTTGCCAGTCCCAGAAAACAAACCTAATTGATCTTGTTAACGATTTAGGTTGAAACTTTCTAACTGACCAAGATTTTTCTCTTTGCATATGTTGCATGTCATGGCAATGTGTCTTTTTTTTTTAATTAAAAAAAAATAGGGTTATTGTCTGTATCCCATAATTTCATTAATTATCCTTGACAAATATATATATATATATATATATATATATATATATATATATATATATATATATATAAAGGAAGTCACCTTGATTTCTCTAAAATCGTAAATGTTAGAAATTAAGTGTTGTTTGGATAGTGAGTTGAGATAAAATGAAAGTTGAAAATTTAATAAAATATTATTAAAATATTTTTTTTTAATATTATTATTATTTTAAAATTTGAAAAAGTTAAATTATTTATTATATTTTGTGTAAAAATTTAAAAAATTATAATGATAAATAAAATAAATTAAAATTACCTCTAAATCCAAAACCTTTACACGATAATTTGTCTTATTTGCACAGAAGCACAAAAATCTACGTGATTAGCTTTCTTCGTTCACTACAGTACAGTTTTTTGCCTCCCTCAACTTTTTTTATGTTAATAGAAATGATATTTGCTTATTAAAGTGTTCAAGGTTCAATCAATTTTTTAAAAAAAAAAAGTGAGTAAATATAATATTTACATAAAAAAAATTATTTTTTTAATAATAAATTTTACTTTTTTTTAAGCGAGTCTGTAGGACTTGTACATCCTAAAATTGAATCTAACATTAATTCTATGTTAGTTACCCAATATCTATAGAAGATTACACAGGAATTAACTCAAACTATACTACGCAATTTTTACAAAGATTGGTCCTCAACTTATCTCCTTGGTTTTTGACATCAGATGGTAAAAAATGAAGCATAAACATGTCCTTAAAACATTTTAAACATATCTTAAGATTTTAAAATTTTAAAATTTTAAAATTTTAAAATTAAATTAAATTTTAAAAAATTTTATTTATTTTTTTAATGAAATTTGAGTTATTCTATTCACAAGTGAGTGTGTAGAGCACACTGTCCATAGCATTTAAATTTCTTTTTTAAAATTTTTTTATTAAATCAAATCATGTCATATAAATATTTTAGTAGGTGTGTTATCTACACCAACTTGTAAATAAAATTTTTGTTTATTTTATGCATAGTCTACTGCTGATTATTAAAAGCATTCACATCTAAATGTGAGTAAATTTTTTTCTAAATTTTAGCTAAAACTTATCTTTCCGTAAGTTTTTCTTTAAATCTTACTCATATTTCCAAAACCTCTTATATCTCACTCCTTATTTTTTCTCTATTCTATTAAAATACTATTTTTTTATTTTTTTTATTTTAATTTCTTTGTACATTTTTAACTACTCATTTTTTTTTCTTTCGGAAAAAGTGCAGAAGAAAATTTTTTAACTTATTTTTTCACATTTTCTTATTAATTAATTAATTAATTGTTGCATCCATATTTTCGATTTTTGATCTGTAACGATTTTTGTAAAACTAATTATCTCTCTAAATAATAATATTTTTAAAATCGGTGCTTTCATAACAATAATATTTAAAAAAAAAAAAACTCATATTTTCACAAATGGTCAATTATTTTTAAAAAAAAAAAATTGGATTATCTCAATGATAACATTATTTCAAATTTTAACTATAATAAATATGAGCATGAGAGAAAGTATAGATGATTTTTTTTACTAATTAAAATAAAATATTTATAAAAAATGATTTAATGATAAACAGTACCTCTCCGAGTCACTGTTCAGACCCCAAAACTCTCTCTTAAAATAGTCAATTAGTATAGAGAGAGATTTTTGTCAAATAGGGAAGGAGACGCTCTGCGAAAACGGATGCGGATGCTCTAACTAGGATGAAAGCGTAGGCAGACCAAAATTGCGTATTGGGCCCTTGGAAAGAGTCTTTCCTCCATTCCATCAAGTTACCGAAAGATAAAGAATTATTAATTTATTACCTTCAGTCAGAAATTCTCCCTTCTCTCTTAAAAGAAAAATCTCTTCGAGTGTTTCTGCTGGAGCCCTTCTCTCTGTTCTCTTTCTAATATCATTTTGTGTATATACTTTGTTTGTTATAGTAGTATTTTTATTCTCTCTCTTCCACCGGTTTGGTTTTGGTTAGATTTATCGCACTTCGGTGACCAACAATTGACATGCGCCTCACCACGCAATCCTACAACCGCCGATCTATTGGGACGATGTAGAACCGCGGCAAAAATCCTGGCAAGTGACCTTCATGCACGACTTGCTTTCACATGTGACCTTCACACATCATCACTCCCGGATGAACCGCCAGCTACATACATCACACCAACAGATCCCTCATCTCACCTCCCAACCATCAGCGTGTAGTCTCCACGCACCACCACAATTGCTCAAGAAAATAGATGCTTTGCTGCAAATCAGTTCATCTGATGCCATGCTTTCTATTATATTATCGCTTTCCCTAACCGATAATATTAAAAAAAGAATACGAATCTCTCCAAAAAATATCTCAAGATAATAAATTGTAGGGCACCCACAGTTTCCACTAACTTCAACGGTGGTTTCACAATTCACATGACTATGCGAACTGTTAAAAAATGTTTTTTAAGACGGCGCCTTCTTTGTAAGGCATGAGTAGAGACCAAGAAATTGGTCTCAAAACCTTTTTTTTTCTTTTTTTCCTCCACATTTACACTGTGGTTATTATACTTGAGCGTTTGTTGAGAAACTTACCCTCTCCACATGTATCATCTTTTCTTTATCTGAATGAAAACTTGCTTTTTTAGAAAAAAGAAATACCAAAAGAAAGATCTCAAAATAGAAAAGTCATCGCAGCAAGAAGAACAACAAATTATTATTAGAATTTTTTTTTTTTTCACGAAAGAGCCTTCCATCTTTGTTTTCATAGATGAGTTGAGATAAAAGTTGAAAGTTGAATAAAATATTATTAGAATATAAATTTTTTAATATTATTTTTGTTTTTGGATGTAAAAAATTTGAATTATTTATTTTATTTTATGTGAAAAATTAAAAAAATTATAATAATTAGATAATATGAGATAAACTGAGAATGATTATAAAAACAAACAAGTCCGGAGACAACTCCAGATGAAAGAACCATCTGACTCGAGCATTGTTGGGAATATTGAGGCCTTGAGTTCCCAAAATGACATAAAGAATTCTAGTTGTTCAGAAATTCCCATGTCATAACAGATTCAAAAGGCAATTTTAATTATATGAAAAATAAATGTATGATCTCTTTTGTGTAGAATTTATTGTTTTAAAAAAGGAGAGTGAACCTAATAGTTGATAAGCAATATCAAATCAACACATTGTGATGGAAGTCAGATGAGAGTGAGAGCATTGGTATTTGATTGGTCATTTCAATCTTTAAAATTTGAAGAATATGTAATTTTTTTACTTTTAGCTAATCACTCAAAATTTGAAATCCACATTGAATTGGTTATCACATTCTCTATAATAATAAAATTTTATTATTTTTTATTATTTGTATTTCTTTAATTATTTTTTACTTTTTATTTTTTAAATACTTTTATTTTTATTTTTATTATCTCCAACAACTCTTTCATAAGCGATATTGCTTAAAATAAACAAAAATTCTACTCAACCTCCTACTATTCACACCACACTCCACACTCCATCTTTTTTTTAATTTTTTTTAAAATTTTTTTTATCAAATATATTTTTATATGAATAGTGAATAAAAAATTATAAATAGTTTAAAAAAAAATTTTTTTAAAATTTAAAAAAATATTAAAAAATGTGGAGTGTGGGGAGAATGAATAGCAAAATCCTAAAATAAATAGATCTACTGTAGCGGTATTCACACCAGAATTATCAGAGTCAAGTATTCACAAAAACTCAAGCTCAACTCTGCACATTTCAGGTCTAATAAAAAAACAGAACATAACAGGTTAATCTCCAACGAAATGCAATTAAAAAAAAATATCAAAAACAACTCTATTTTCACTATAAACAAATGAGATATCAAACGAAAGTAAATAAAACTAACCCAGAGTTGAAACTTGGAAACCCAGTTGTTCATCCAGAGGGATAACATCTTTTATTTTTCTTTATTTTCCTCTGCTCAGAAGGTAGGAAAAGATAGGAAACAACAAATGGCTATAACGCCAGGTGAAAAGAAGACTTGGAACCAAATCAACAAATTGTAATCGCAAGAAAATTGACCAGATCTAGACCTAAAAGACATGCCAACCAAATCAACAATGAGATTTCCCAAGAAAAGCATCAAACACTCAAAAGCCAAGCCCTATTTTACAAATATCCGTAAAAAAAAATTTCCTGATTTAACACGAAATTATATAAAGAACCAGGAAGATGGCTGTATGAGGAATTAAATTAGTTTCGTTGGCTTCCGTTGCATACCAACCTGCAAACATCTCGGAGCAAAGCTGTTGCGGATTTTATCAACCTGCAAAACCAATGCTTCCTTTTAGGGAGATAAAGAGGGAAGATGAACTGAAAGAAGAGAAAAAAAAAACTAGAAGAGAAAGAAGGTAAAGACGCAAGAGAGAAAGAGGGAAGGAGAGAGAGAGAGAGAGCGCCGCGGGAGAGTGGAGCATAAATTAATAAACAATTCATTTAGATTTTTAAGAGTACTTTTCATAGAGTGAGTTTGGATGTTGAAGTGAGTTGAGTTGAGTTAAGTTTAGATTATAAAATATTATTAGAATATTATTTTTTAATATTATTATTATTTTGAGATTTGAAAAAATTGAATTGTTTATTATATTTTATATTGAAATTTGAAAAAGTTGTAATGATAGTGAGATGAGATGAGTTTGTTTGGAGAACCAAATGAAGCTTAAAGAAAGAAAGATAAAATTACTGTAGATTATATTCTAAATGAGAAGAGTTTGGCTAATTCAATGTGCACCAATTTTTTATAAAATTAGTTAAATTTAAAGATAAAAAGTAATTTGAAGAAACTGATGCGAATGTTCTGAGCATGGTATATAACATAACTCAAAAAACATGAATATTAATAAAACCATTGTAAAAATGGAACATGTTATATGATATTATTTATCAACCCTTGAATTTGTTAATTTTAAAAATAATAATCGATCTAATTTTGACAGATAATGTCACAGTAGCATAGTACGATAAGAATAAAATAAAAATATAATATATTTAAAAATAGAATTGTAAAGAGTTTTACATAATAGTTCTTTATTACTACTTTTCATACAATATTTTTATAAAATTTTTACAACAAAAAAAAACTAATTTATTAAAAATATTTAAATTTTGAATTTTACATGATATTTCTCTATTTAATAAAAAATTTATTATTAATATAATTTATTAATTTCTTTATTTCACAGAAAACTCATATGAGCGAAGTGAGTGCCTCCTCAATATCCTCATCCACTAGTTTTTTTCCAAAATGCCCCTACTCTAGCCGTTTCAAATCTCTGCTAATTGGCGCCAAACCCCATGCCATTCTCCCATCCTTATAACTCATACAAAGTTACAAACTCTCTCTCTCTGTGTGGCAGCAAGAAAACAAGCAGGTCCAACACTGACAGATTTCGTAAGGGCTTCTTTCTCACCTTGAACTCCAATTATACACTTTCATCTTCTTCTTTACAAATTTTTAAGTCCTGGGTAATGTTTCTTCTGGTTGTGTGATCTGTTTTCTTTGTAGTTATACACTTCTTAATCTTCTTCTTCTTCTTCTTTTTCACAGGAAAATCTATGGGGATTCGGGAATCCGCTGCTCAGACAGACGGGCATGGAACTAAAAACCAAGATCATAATGGACTTCATGATCTTGAAGATGTTGAGGATATATCAGAACTAAACCAGGGCACCGAACGCCAAACGGCAATGGGTTCATGGGTTCTTGTAGATGAACAGGATGAACAAACGAACGTGACGGGTGAGGATGTGATTATCTCGAAAGAAGAACTGGTTGGTTGCGAAGAAAGTACGGATGGATATCTTATAGTAAAAACTGATCAAGGGATCAAGAAGGAAGAAGAAAAGAAGAGGGTAATCAACTCGAATGGAAGAGCTGTGCATTGTTACGATTCTTACGAAGATTATTTTATAGTAGAACTGCATGAAGATTTTTTTAGTATTGAAAAAGATAATGAGAATGAAGTTTCTGTTGGGGAGATCATTGAAAGGTTCAAGAAGCAAGAAGTTGAGGAGAAAGAAAAGATAAATCAGTTCGATAAAAGAGTACTCTACGAAATGGAATCCGCATCTTTGTTTGGAAATGGTGGAAATGATCCCCTTGAAGAGTGTCGTCGATACTATGAAGAAAGAAGGTTTCTTGAGAGTCGAGTAGCTCAACTCAAACAAGAGGTTTCCCTCTTGGAGGAGAAGACATCAAGGAGGACTGTGCCGAAAAAATCAATGAAAATTGAGCTTCAGTTGATGCAAGATTACGTTAAATTCCTGATGAAGTGCTGTCGTGGGAGTATCAAGATGATTATGGAACTTCTGAAAAATGATGCTCCGACTGAACAGATAGAGAGACAAATTCGCCAATTGGAGAAGCAAATGGAACATGTAAGATCAACAACAGATCCTGAGCTTTGGGGCAACATGAAGTGAAGCTGAGAGAGGGAAGAAGTGACAGAACCAGTCAGTATTCTGGCATAGCCAGCCATCCTTCTAATATGTGGTTAGTTTGTTCTTTAAGATTTTGGATTAGCAAAAATAGAAACAAGGACCAACTTTTGAGATCATTGGTTTTGTCTCACTAAGTTTGTAGAGAAATAAGGTTGATGCAATGTCAGCACTACTCAGAAAATAAATGTTTCATAGTTGTGCAATCATTTTGGCTTACTGTTTCCCAGAAGAACTACTGGCCATAGCTGTTTACGACTTTCAAGCCACACGTGTTATGCCCAGAAATGCTTCTGAATAGTGTGCCCTTGGATTCATGATACATTCATCTTTTTCCTCCATCCTCCACCCTCCCCACTCTCCTACTTGATCTGGGAGCCTCTTGGTTTCATCTCGATCCTTCAATCTCTTCAGTAACTTTATCAGATCTTGTTATGTGACGGAAGGGGAAGTTGAATCAATGTGCTTCATTTAGTTATCTTGACTAGACCATCTCTATAGGTGAAGAAGAATTAATTCACATATTGGGAGTGCGTACGATCGATTCATATATTAAAACAACAAAGCCACAAAAATAGAATACATTGGAAAAAATCTTGTCAGTATGAAACACAAATGTGCAAGTCAGCTAGCATGGATTGAACAAGAAGTAACGACCCACTTGAGGCTCATAATGGAAACCATGTCTAAATACAGACTCTCAAGGCTCACTACAAAAACACAAGGGTTTCAAACTCATTCATCTTCCTGGCTGCGCAACCTAGCAAGCTTGTTGGTCACAACAACATCAAGTTGGGCGGCTCTCTCCACAATTTCTTTCCTCTTCCTTGTAGATACATTGTGTGCAATCTCAGCACAATACGTCCTGAAAAAGCGTAAAAACACAAAAAATAAGCACAATTCTCACAAAAACTAAGTAGGTTGCAGTGAGGGCTGCAGCTTTCCTCTACCTGTTGTGCATCATCAGCAGCTCTAGCTCCTTGACATTGTGCACAACAAATTTCTTGAAGCCATTGGGAAGATAATGACGAGTCTTCTTGTCTGAACCATAACCAACATTGGGCATCAGAGTGCATCCTTTAAACTTTCTTCTCACGCGAGAATCAATACCCTTTGGCCTGCGCCAGTTTGTCTGTCAAAGATGCATTCACCAAAATCATTGATAGAAAGAAGTTTGAATCAAAACCGAATGGAGCTCTACTTTGTTTTTAATAATATCAAAGCAAAAATGTAAACAGGGAAATAGTAACAGGAAGCCAATGAGAAATTTCCCGGGCTCACTGTGTCGCAAGACCTGTAAGTAATTCAATCTATGCCCCGTTAAACGAAATGACCAGCCACAACAATGTATAAAGTCTGGACATCAGATACCATGGGCAAAATAACAATTGCTTTACTTTGGAACAATCAATTTACCAGATTTATAATAAAATAACAATAAACCTTAGGATTATTTATAAAAAAAAACTGCAATCTCAGCCGAAAGATGGTGATATTTTACATGATCATCACAGATAAGTCAGAAACGATGAACATTTTGCATCATTGATTGCAGAAATACATTCACAGAACCAGAACAAAAAAATTTAGAAAAAAATCAATTCAATACTACACAGAAAACAAATATTCAATTGAAGAAATAAATGCATCCAAAATATGCAATAGAGTTCAGATGGTAGTGCACGTTGTTATTCATCATAAAACTGCAGAAATGATGGTTAGGCATCATCATATCTCATTGCATAAATTAGACCTTATTCCACTGAAGTTTCAAATAACGATTAAAAACATATGTAAACAGAACCGATAAGATTATATAAATTAAATCAACAGCGTGCACCAATGGATGCAAGTAAGACTGGGTGTCAAAAGGTAAGCATCACTTCCCTTGAGCTTTTCAAGGCCTGTGAGAAGGCTTGATTCTAATAATTTTTTTGATAAGTGTGAACTTTTTTAAATGCCACACTCTAGTAATATAAAAAAAACAGAATCATAACATAAACATAAACACAACGGGGTCCGTGAGTAGAAAACGGACTCACCACACAGCATAAAAATAAAGCATGGAACACTGGTGTCAAAACTCATCACCGAATCCCGGTGATTCCATTTAAAATAATAATAGCAGGGAAGAAAAAATAAAAGGTTTGTTGGAGATACAAGAAATAAAAGACTGAACATTTTGCATCATTGGTTGCAGAAATACATTGAAATGCGGTTTGGATGGTGAAATGAGATGAAATGGTTTTAGATAAAAGTTGAATAATATATTGTTTATAATATTATTTTTTAATATTATTATTGTTTTGAAATTTGAAAAGTTGAATTGTTTATTATATTTTATGTGAAAATTTAAGAAAGCTGTTATCACGAGATGAGATGAAACACTTCAAAAAAAAATTAAAAAAATCAATTCAATACTTCACAATTAACAAATATTTGATTGAAGAAAAAAATGCATCTAAAATATGCAATAGAGATCAGATGGTAGTGCATGTTGTTATTCATCATAAAACTGCAGAAATGATGGTTAGGCATCATCATATCTCGTTGCATAAATTAGACCTTTATTCCAAAGAAGTTTCAAATAACGATTAAAAACATGTGTAAACAGAACCGATAAAAAAAAGACATGTAAACAGAACCGATAAAAAAAAAGACATATGTAAACAGAGGGATCAGATTATATAATTTAAATCACCAGCCTGCACCAATGGATGCAAGTAAGACTGGGTGTCAAAGGTAGCATCATATCCCTCGAGCTTTTCAAGGCCTGTGAGAAGGCAGGACTAATATTTTTTTTTATAAGCGTAAACTTTAAACGCCAAACTCTAATAATATATGAAAAACAGTATCATAACATAAACATAAACACCATGGGGTCCGTGAGTTGAAAACGGATTCACCACACAGTATAAAAATAAAGCGTGGAACACTGGTGTCAAAACTCATCACCGAATCCCGGTGATTCCATTTAAAAAAAAACAATAGCAGGGAAGAAAAAAATAAAAGGTCTGTTTGAGATGTAAGAAAAAAAAAAGATACTTGTGCATAGAGTGCAGACAAGATAACATTAATTAAAAAAGGGTTACTAGAATCAGATAAAATGTCCATCACCATCTTGCATCATGAGATGCAAGTAAGACTGGGGCGACAAAAACTATCATCATTTTCACCCAATACAACATTAATAAAATACATGTACCAAATCAGTCTTAAAAAACAAAACTTCAAAGGGAATAAGTTTGAAATGACTGAACAAACAAAAAAGCTATAAAGAAGGGACTCTGATATGAGTATTTCTTAAATACCTTGACAGAGATCTTGCGGTCGCTCTGTGGCCTCTTAAACTTCTTGACCCGCTTCTTCACGATCTTCTTCGTAAGCAACGGCACCGCCATTTTCTCTTACTTTCTGAAACAAGTATCACGAAGAAAAAACATTTGTTAGCTGGGACTTGAATAAATCGTAATAGATCTGAAAGCCTAAACATAAAGAATATCTAAAGTTAGACGTCGAAGAATCAAAACAGCTTAACGTATACAAATGCTGAAGAACTAAGAGAGAATGGGGAGAGAGGCTTACAAAGAATAGGCTTTGCTTAGCGGCCGAGCTTTAACGTACTGGAGCATTTCTCCAGTATATATAAGCGATGAGGCTGTCGAATTAGGGTTTTAGAATTGGCGTCAGACTTTAGGGGTCTGTTTGGGAATCAGGATAACGGGTTGAACCGGCTCTACCTGTAGTTTGGAGCTAATCCACTTTCCATTTCAGACGGGTCCAGTGGGCCTCAACTTAAGGCACGGTTTGGATAAAAATATTGTTATCATATTTTTTTAAATTTATATTTTTTAAATTTTAATATAAAATACAATAAATAATTTAATTTTTTTAAATTTCAATTCTAACAATATTTTTATAATATTATTTTTTAATAATCAAATTTCAAATCCCGCTTGAATTTATAGATGAAATGAGATGAGAAATTAAAATTTAAAAAATTGAATTATTTATTATATTTTATGTGAAAATTTAAAAAAATTGTAATGATAAAATGAGATAAGATAAAATACTTTCTAAATCCAAACAGACCTAATCTTGCCTAGACATACAGAAAATAATAATAATAATAATAATAATAATACACATATGACTCTTTTATAATGATTTTATAATCAAGTAATTTAATTGTACCACTTCGTGAAATAATTTCAATTTTATGTAACTACCATTTATTTAAAATAGAGTTATAAAATAGTTATAAAAGAGTCTGCAAATTCGTAATTTTTTTAAAAATAAATTAGTTACAATATCTAGCCAAATACAAACCATTAAAGGTGAATTAACAGTATTATGTTTGACTCGATGCCACTCAAGTTATTTGAATTTGACAAATTAGACGAGTAATTCCAACAATTGGTTTAGATTTATAGTGAGAATAAATTATTAAAAATTTTGATCAATAACTCCTTTGTTTTGCTTTGCTTAGATTGGGATTAATTTTTTTTAATACTCGTTTAGATTCAGAAATGAGTTAAGATAGTTTTAAATGAGTTGCATAAATTATTATTATAATATTATTTTTAATATTATTATTTTTTTGAGATTTGAAATCAATATTATTATTGTGTAAAATTTGAGAAAATTGTAATAATGAGATGAGATTAATTGAGGTGAGTTTCGAATCCGAACGGAGTAAATAAACACTTCATGCTACGTGTTATTTTGTACTGGATTCTTCCATCACACATTCCGTCTACTGACTAACCGATTGCTGACCTTATTTGTAATGCGTCGATGGAATTACGCATTCATCTCAGGTCTACTACTTTTCCAGAAGCACTCACTACTGGTTTAAAACTTGCAGGCCACATGCTTTGTGCCCAAATATGCTTTGAGTTCATGATAATTTCATATTTTCCCTCTATTCTCCACCCTCTTCACTCTCTGTTCTACTTGATTTGGAAGCTTTTCCTTTTGTTTTACCACTGTCGTTCAGTTTCTTCAGCACCTTTATCAGATTTTGCTGAAGGACAGAAAGGAAGGTGAATCAGTGTGCTTCATTCTGTTGTCATAGCTAGAGACCATCTATGAAAGTTGAAAAATAATTGCATTCATGTATTGGAACTATATGATTCACATTCACTATACTTAGTAATGTTATTTGTAACGTCATCAATGCAGCCCGCCCCACGTAACATTAATGATATGGCAGACACATACTGAGGTTACACTTAAAAGACTTCCTTCGGATAGATAAAATAAGATTATCTATAAATAGTAGTAAAAAAATTTAAGTTTATACATTTTATGAGATTTTGAGACGAGAGAGGAAAAAAGTTGAATAAAATGATTATAAAGTTAAAATATTATTTTTTTAATATTATTTTTGTTTTGAGATTTGAAAAGATTTAATTATTTTTTGTGTTTTATTTAGAAATTTAAAAAAGTTGTAATGATTGAATAAAAGAATTGAAGATTTAAAATTGAAAAGTGTTTGTGTTTGTGATATTTAGATATTAAGATATTAAGATGAGATGAAATGAGATGAGAGAATTTTATTATCTAAATAAGGCCTAAATCTTTCCCTTATTTCAATATTTTCAAATCAATGCATGTCTAACACATTAGCACTGTTACGGCAGTGTGGTGGTGTTACAAGTTGGAGTCTAATTTCACTGCCAAATTTCCATAAAGCAATCATGTAAGATAGATGATCTAGAATATCTCTCTAGTGCTCCCCGTCCGGCCAAAGCAAACGAGCGGGCAGGCTTTCAAAGTAGGAGGTTGTGTAACAAAACCTCCACTTTTTCTTTTTCAAAGTAGCAGGTCTAAACAAAAAATCACGACCACGAATGCCCGTAAATTTACAAAGAGATCCACGGCCGAGTTGAAAAAAATCTTTGCGGCATTCTTTATATTGGTTTGGAGAAAACTGTCCTTTACTTTCCATATGTGCAATAGCTTTTACACTTCTAAGAGCATTACTAATGGATGATGTAAAATACCGTTATCTGTAAAATATGAAGAAGCTTGTTCAAAAATGAGCTAGAATGGATGTTGTATTTCATCTTCATTCTCCATTTTACTACAGTGATCTCTCTACATCTAGAGAACATTGTTCACACATGTAAAACATTTTTAATTCGTTTCTCTTTCTTGTGAATGCTTATTTCCCCACTGCTGAACTTTAGCATAATTTCATTTAGCCCCTGTTGTTTGTTTGGCGCAAGCTTTTCCTTTGTGTTGCCTTTGCGCCTGCATAGCAAAGTTCATTACCGATCTTTGTTGGTCCTCGATTTGGGCTGCTTCAATTCAGACGAAAAGCTCTCTCTTTACGGTATCTATTTGGCGTTCTTTCTTGGCCAGAAGCCTTGAAACATTAAGAAAAGTTTAGGACGTCGGGGCCTCAAGATTTTATGGAGAAACAAAATCCAAGTATGCTCTTTTTGGGTGTCAAGTATGTGTGCTTTAGTTTTCCTTTCCTTTTCTTTTTTTGGCTTTGTTGGTTGCTGAGAAAGTCTTGGAAAATTTCAATTGGGTGGAGAAAAAAAGAAGATGAGAAGTGTTCTTTTTACTAAAACTATTTTAAAAGTTCATTACCATTAATATTTTTTTGTTTGATATCACTTTCCAGATGACGAAGATGGGAAGATATTGTAAATATTAAAATATATGAGAATATTGTAAATTAGTTAGAGATAATATTTAAAATAAAAAAATATTTAAATATAAATAAGTTGATGTATAATATATTATAAAAATCAATATATAAAATAAAAAAGTAGATTTTTGTGATATATTTTAAAGAATAAAATAGAAAAACCATTGAGAGTGCTATAACCCATGATCTTGTCCCCGACCGATTATTTGATCATTGCATTGGATTAGTCAAATGCATTTTCATATTCAAATTTTGCTAATATCATCCACATTTAACCCACATTAAATTAGTCAAATTGATTTCATTTAAAATATGAGCTACAATAATTATATAATTATTTTCAAATATGTAATGTATTGTAACAAGTCTAAATGTATTTTTTTATTATATTTTGAGATTATCATCCATATTGTTTTCATTCTTTTGAAATATGTAATGTAGCAATTCTATCATCCACATTCTTTTCATGTGATTTTCTCATATGTTATTTTGTTATATTTTGAGATTATTATATTATAGATATGAAATTTTTATAGATTGTACATATGAGATTTTTATTTACATATGAAATAATACACAAATATGTACATATGAAATTATTATATTATAGATTGTTGGATTGTGAAAATGAAAATGAATATGATTGTTGAAATTTATTGAAGATTATGAAAATAAAATAAAAAAGTAATTAAAAAATATAAATTAATTAAAGAAATATAAATAATAATAAAAATAATATTTTATTATTATAGAGAATGTGATGGCTAATCTAATATAGATTTTAAGCTTTAAATATGAAGTGATTAACTAAAAGTTAAAAAGTTATATATTCTTCAAATTTTGAAGATTAGAATGACCAATCGCCAATGCTCTTGTTTGTTACATTCTATTTATTGAATGAGTTTTACTACACAACCTCTTCCACACTCCACACTCCATATTTTTTTTAAATTTTTTCATATTTTTTTTAAGTTTATTTTTTTTAAACTATTCCAAATTTTCTATTCATTATTCATATAATAAAAATTAAAAGTATGATGTGTGAAAGTCTAGTAAATGGTAGGAAGTTATCAAATAAAAAAAAAAGTAAATGGTAGGAAGTTATGGAGATTTTTTGTTATTATTATAGTGTCTGTTTGTTGAAGTGCACTGCACACCTCACTTACTGTTTGTTCCATGATCGATTATCTAAGTATAGCAATCAGCACCCCCAACATTTTCCTTCTGCACTTCGAAATTTTCTTAATTTCATGGAGGAAAATTTGAGTTCCAACACGAGAAAACTGAAGGTAACAATGCTATACTTCCACGGAAACGCGAAAACATATAAACTAGTAGATTTTCAAACAAAACAAAGCACCAAAAGCTGAATAGATTACGTAAAAATCTCATTAGTATCGAAACGAAAGTATGTGCTAGCATGGCATGAACTCATTAGGCCCGTAATGAAAACCATGTCTTAACTTCTAAGTACATACTGCTAAAAGCTCTCGCTACAAAAACATATCAAGCAAGACATTAATTCAAACTCATTCATCTTCCTGGCTGCGCAGCCTGGCAAGCTTGTTGGTCACAACAACATCAAGTTGGGCGGCTCTTTCCACAATCTCTTTCCTCTTCCTTGTGGAGACATTGTGTGCAATCTCAGCACAATACGTCCTGAAGAAGCATAAAAACACAAAAAATAAGCACAAACTCACAAAAACTGAGCAAGTTGCAGTTAGGGCTGCAGCTTTCATCTACCTGTTGTGCATCATCAGCAGCTCTAGCTCCTTGACATTGTGCACAACAAATTTCTTGAAGCCATTGGGAAGATAATGACGCGTCTTCTTGTCTGAACCATAGCCGACATTGGGCATCAGTGTGCATCCTTTAAACTTTCTTCTCACGCGAGAATCAATACCCTTTGGCCTGCGCCAGTTTGTCTGTCAAAGATGCATTCCACCAAAATCATTGATAGAAAGAAGTTTTAATCAAAACCGAATGGAGCTCTACATTGTTTTTAATAATATCAAAGCAAAAATGTAAACAGGGAAATAGTAACAGGAAGCCAATGAGAAAAATCTCGGGCTCACAGTGTCGCAAGACCTGTAAGTAATTCAATCTATGCCCCATTAAACGAAATGACCAGCCACAACAATGTATAAAGTCTGGACATCAGATACAATGGGCAAAATAACAATTGGTTTACCTTGGAACAACCAATTTACCAGATTTATAATAAAATAACAACAAGGCCTAGGATTATTAATAAAAAAAAACTGCAATCTCAGCCGAAAGATGGTGATATTTTACATGATCATCACAGATAAGTCAGAAACGATGAACATTTTGCATCATTGATTGCAGAAATACATCCACAGAACCAGAACAAAAACATTTAGAAAAAAATCAATTCAATTCGACACAGTTAACAAATATTCGATTGAAGAAAGAAATGCATCTAAAATATGCAAAAGAGATCAGATGGTAGTGCATGTTGTTATTCATCATAAAACTGCAGAAATGATGGTTAGGCATCATCATATCTCGTTGCATAAATTAGACCTTTATTACAAAGAAGTTTCAAATAACGATTAAAAATATATGTAAACAGAACCGATAAAAAAAAAAAACAAAAACATATGTAAACAGAGGGATCAGATTATATAATTTAAATCACCAGCCTGCACCAATGGATGCAAGTAAGACTGGGTGTCAAAAGGTAGCATCATATCCCTTGAGCTTTTCAAGGCCTGTGAGAAGGCTTGACTCTAATAATTTCTCTTTTTGATAAGCGTGATCTTCTTTAAACGCCAGACTCTAATAATATATGAAAAACAGAATCATAACATAAACATAAACACCATGGGGTCCGTGAGTTGAAAACGGATTCACCACATAGCATAAAAATAAAGCATGAAACACTGGTGTCAAAACTCATCACCGAATCCCGGTTATTCCATTTAAAAAGAAACAATAGCAGGGAAGAAAAAAATAAAAGCTTTGTTTGAGATGTAAGGAAAAAAAAAGGGATACTTTGAGCATATAGTGCAGACAAGATAACATAAATTAAAGGGTTACTAGAATCAGATAAAATGTCCATCACCATCTTGCATCATGAGAAGCAAGTAAGACTGGGGCGACAAAAACCTATCATCATTTTCACCCAATACACCCGTAATCAAATAGTTATACGTACTCAATCTAAAGAAGGAAAAACTCCCCAGGCATAATTTGGACATTACCCTGCAAAAAAATAGCAATAAAGAAGGGGCTTTGATCTGAGTATTTCGCACGTACCTTGACAGAGATCTTGCGGTCGCTCTGGGGCCTCTTAAACTTCTTGACCCGCTTCTTCACGATCTTCTTCGTCAGCAACGGCACCGCCATTTTCTCTTACCTTCTGAGACAATTATGAACACGGAAAAATATTTGTTAGCTCCGAATTGAACAAATCGGAATAGATCCGAAACTCCAGACACAAAAAATAAAACAAAACTCCTAAACAGACGCTGTAATACTATACCAAGAGAGGGTGGGAAAGGGGATTACAGAGAAGCAGGGTTTGCTTAGCCGCCGAGCTGACGGTACCGATAAAGCTTTTCTCCAGTATATATAAGCGACAGGCTATCGGATTAGGGTTTTTGGAGCTAGCGAATTTGGCATCAGATTTTACGGGTCTGTTTGGGAATCAGGATAGCCAGGCTCTAGATGTAGTTTGGAGCTTATTCGTGCTTCGTATTTGGGACAGCATAAAGAAGTAGTCCACTTTCCAAATTGATACCAGACTGGGCCTCGACTTTTTTCTTTATATAAGAGACTGGCCTGGGCCTCAACTTTGACTTTCCAAGCATTAGCCACCACTCGAGAGAGTGAAAAATCCCTCCAACTTTTATGAATTTTTTAATGAATTACTTCTTCATCTCTAAACCTTGCATCAACTATCGATGAGATGAATTATTACATACAAAGTTGGATTTTATCTCTCAGATAGATGATGTTCATTACGGGTCTCCCTTGCATTATAAGAGAGGCCTATGATGAAGATCATCTAATGCAAGGGAGACGTGTTGAACATCAACTTGACAAAGGGAGCGGACATTAGACAACTTTTTTCTCTCTCAATTATATATTTTATAAGTGAGAAATTACTTATCGAATATCATTTTGTGACACTCTCATCTCATCACAAAATTCATATCATTAAAATTATTTATACAAATAATAATTTATAACATGACATCTTACGATAAGATGAAGGTTTCGTGTATCAATTCTTCAAAAATTAAAAATTAATGAATGTTATCCTCGTGTGAAACTTTGAGAATAACAAAAAGATTAGTATCTTTTCTTTTCCACAAAAAAGACTTTCCTCGTTCTAAATCAAATGCTATTATTACTCATCCAATTCATCAGACCTAGGTTGTGTTTGGATAGTGGAGTGACCTAGTAGGTCACTCCACTACTATTAAATATTTATTATTTATTTTTCACTATTATTTATAAATCATTTAAGATCATTTCACTACCTAAACGTGGCTTTAAATTACTTATATAAAGAGTGTTTGGCTTACATCCAATTAAAACACAAAACCATAGCATAATTTACTTTCAATGTTGTGTCCAGATTGCATGCCACAAAGGATTAGGAGTTCCTGATGTTTTGTTCTGTTCTATTTTTTTTTTAATAATGTTACTATGCTACTCCATTTTGCCCCTCCATTTTGACCGCATTTATTTATTTATTACATTTTTTTCTTTTACTTATTGATTAAGGAAGTAACTTTAGTATATTGGTATTTTTTATATATTTTTTAAAAATGTTGAAAGATATTAAAAAAATGAATAAAATAGAAAATAGAAATTTTGTGCACGCCCAACTAGAGGTGATCATCGGGCGGTTCGGACCGGAAAAACCGACCTGATCGGCCAATTCAGTTCGGACCGGACAAGACCGAGTTCATTTGGTCCAGTCCACGGTCCGAATTTTATAGGACCGAACAGAATGTAAATTAAAAATATATATAATTTATATATATAATTAATTATATAATTGTCATCTAACCTAATCCTATCACTAACTAATATATAATTATACTATATTATAATTAAGTATAGACTATAGTTATACAGTTATATTTATACTAATATTACTAATATATAGCTATACTATATTACTAATAGTCTAATACTTTATACTAATATTATTATATAGTTATACTAACCATGATTCATAATAACTAATCACTATAAGTTTATAACTGTATATATTTAGTATCAATGTATTAATATACTCTTTAATGTATTGCTAATACTATTAAGTATTAAGAGTTATAGTATAAATTATAATATATGTATAATTTATAAATTTAGAATAGAATGTATAATTAAATATTTTATGCTTATTTATAATAGTATGTTAAGTATGTATCTTTCTCAATTATGGATATAATATGTATGGATAATTAAATTATTTATGTTTATTGCTTCATATACAAAATGTTAAAAGTTGTCTATGGCTCATTATGCATTAACATACTTTAAATTAGTAATAAAGTAATAATTAACATCATCAATAATGTAATTTTTATTTAATTTATTATTATTGACCATATAAAATATTTTTTTATTAAGTTTGTTATATAAGCCACATTAATAAGTCACTCAGTTTAATTTAGTATAGTAAATATTTTTTTATTAATTATTTTTTTTTAAAAAAAGCCAAACCGAATGCTACCAATCTAGTCCGGTCCGGTTCCTATGAGTATTCGGTCCAGTCCAGTCCCGAAAAAATGATGGACCGAACATTTTCGGTCCATCGCCGGACCGGACCGGCCCGTTTGCACCCCTACACCCATCAATGAGCAGCACCCTAGCAGGACTCTTTATTTTTTTTTTCCCCCATTACCCTGTTTTGGGTTCTAACTTCTTAGTTGAGGACGTTACTAATTTGAACATCAATCTTTCAGGAAAATGGTGAACATTTACCACAAGAATGATGGAAAAGCTGAATTCAAAAAGAATAATAAAAAAAAAATGATGGAAAAGCTACAAGATTTACCGCATTAGAATAGTTATGTTGTTTTCCTCGCTACTGATTTATTATGAAGAGAGTCAATTTATCTAAAACCAATACATGTTTAACTCAATTGTTTTGCCAAAGATATCAGAGTTGGTATTTGCGTTTGTTAATGGAAGTGATAAAAACTTGTACATGTAATCGATAATTATATTACTCTGTGACCTGCATTACACAAACCTTGTCAAAAGAACAGGCATTTAGGGAACCGTAAATTGAAGAGCAAAGCTCATATGAGTTAGGAGATGAGGGGACAACATCAACCCACTCTTTGTCAACCTTCTCAACATGTGAATTTGGCTTTGGCATCGCAAAGAACTGGAGCTTATCAATCCGTCTTGTTAACTTCTCCATAAAGTTGACCGAGAAAATCATGTCAAAACTTTCCTCAAAATCTTCTACATCTCTTGGTATTTGGATCCCAAGATCTGCTCCACGCGAACTAAGAAACCCAAGGAGAAGCGTGTTCACGCCAAGGTTTCTTTGATTGGTGCTGCATACCTGCAGCAACATAAAGCATTGAGAAATAAATTGATGGAACGACTAAATGTAGCCTAACGTAAACATGTGAGTTCACACCACGTTGAAGAAACATTGCCTGGTATGCATCTACGCCACGAATTTCAGATTAAGACTCAAGGCAACATGTAGAGCAGAACATTCTAATTAGTGAATTGATATCCCCACAGTACAAAGTTCCACATTAATTTCCAGTTCATAACGCCAGAGTCACCAGCCAACATGACCGAATTTATAGATTTGACAAGGAAAAAACCAATTATTTCATCAGAGTGACAAAATTATTTTCTCAACTGTTCAAATATTTCCTAATTGGACGAACAATAATGTGCACAGCAGTTTCAAACAACCACATGGGTTTATCGTGGATCACACTCATGCCTATGTCATTATAGGGCAAGACATCATTTCAAATGGTGCATATTCTGTGTTGCATTAGTAACCTATAAAGCCCTACACTTCACTGCAACTCAAAAGCAAAAGGCATATGTGACTCTTTTTAAATCTAAATTATTTCTACATATGTTTCAGCAACCGAAGGGGAAAGGACAGGTAAGAAAAAAGGTTACTCCACAAAAAGCAACCTGTAGAAACTATGTGTCACTCTACGATAACTACCCTCTTCAGCTACTCAAATGAAGGTGGGAATTAGTCTTAGAGCCCCTCAAGCAGAATCCCCTAGAGACCTTAACAACAGACTAGGCTTGGACGTTCAACACTTCCGGATTGATCACAGCTTAAATTTTGAACAATATAATAAATGTCTGACCTCGATGTATTCCACACCAATTTTGCTAAGATTATCTGGAATGCTGTGTGATGAAAGCAAGCTAATAACACCACCAGAACCAACAGGTGATTGGAGTATTTCCCATGGAGATTTCATCAAAATCTTATGCCTGTTCTGTTCTTCCAGTGAACTGCTAACAATTGGTAGCTTCTCTTCTTCCAGATACCAGACCTATGAGGAGGATTAAAATATATGAGAGAAAAGTAAGCAGTACAAAGATAATGATAGAAACTGCTAATATCGTGCCATGACTATAAGACAATTCAAATTTCCCATGTCAACACAAAAATGATACTTCTACAATTGAGTTCATTCCTAACCAGCACATCTCAAATTATAATGAAGAGGTATTCTTAATGTGATGGTGTAAATGCTGACCTTTTGGGGTTCAAAGCCAAAATAATCATTATCTGAGAACAGCCTTCTTAAAGATTCAATTCCACGGGCTGAGGAAATAAAAATCACAGGCACGGATGCACGTTCTTCTATCTGCAAAGGACACGATCATCAGTGCTAGGAATCAGTTTTATTTGCAGATTAGCCCATTTAAAATAGCTTTTGCCCCCCATTCCCACCACCCAAAAAAAAAATTTAACAGCCTTCCAATTATTTAATCGATATGGTGAAAATTGCACCTCTTATTCAGAAGCATAAGGTTAAAATTTTAAACTGCCAAACAAAAGCAAACCATCTACAATCGTAACACAAGTCCCCCATCACATGCAATAAAGAACAAAACAGATAGGACCTAAAGTGATCACGAATTGGTAGCAAACTCTATAATGAGAAGTATCACATGCAGGGACAAAGTCAAGGATTATAAGTTTGGAGGGGCCAAATACTTTTAGGTCTAGAATAAATAGTTGAATTGAAAATTCGTAGGAACACGTTTAACAAATAGATAAAAATAAAAAAAATAAGTAAAAAGCAAGAAAAAAAATAAATTTCAAATTTGCATTCATCCATGAATACCAGTAATTTAATATCTAAGCTTTTCATATCTTGTAATCAAGAGAAGATGTTGAATTATGGAAACAATCTATACAGGAATTATAAAATTTTTTTGTATATATGTAAACCATAAACTAAGTTTTGTATTTTACTGATTAATTTATAGCAGTAATGTCATATATTTAATAGTTTTTAAGTAGCGCAATTGTATACTGCGTAGCCAGCTAGCTATCTAATGAATGTGGGGGTTTTTTGTTAAATATGTTTCACCCAGATAATTACAAACTTTAAAAGATAAATAATGAATGTATATATTATATTCTAATTTAGTTTCTTGAAATAAAACAGGAAAACAAAATGTAGTTACCACAAAATTTTAAATGAGACCAAATTCTAATTTGATGATATATAAGAAAGATCTATTAAAAAATTATTGACAATTTGCAAGGCACCCCTTAAAACTGGCCATTTAAGAGCATTGGCCAGTGCCAATTATGAATTGTGGACAAGAACAAGCATAAAAGTATCAAAAACTAAGGGAGATATACAAATTAGACAAGATTATAATATATATATATATATGCATTTTTTATTAATTTTCCATTCATAAAAAAAATATATGTATTTTATTTTTGGTCCAAGCCATGGAGGGGCCAAGGCCCCCCCTTGGCCTTGTCCCTGATCACATCAACCATAGATTGTTCATTAAAGACCACATCAATTATAGATTATTCAATTTGCAAAATTTGACTAAGAATAACTCTAACAAGTGAAATCTAAAATGAGTATCACCTCTACAAATCTCTGGTCATCACAAAGAAATTTCTGGAGGAGGGAACATGGTGATGTCTCATTGCTTTGAGAGTCGACAAGATCATGGTCACTGCCGCATGCTTGTTCCTCACTTTCATTCACAACTAAAACAATGGCCAATTTCCCTTTAGACATGAGATGGAGGCCCCTTTCTTGAAAGGCCCAATTCGCACCCAGCTTCTCTTTACTTGCAGAGGAAGTGAGGCACTCCTCTGATATTTTCAGAGTACTTGTTTTCTTGGTTTCTGAGGATCTGACCAACTCAGCTACATTCCATCTGGTTCAAAAAGTCAGGTAAAAGTAATAGGTTCAACAGTACTGGCGAAGTCAGACAAAGGAGACACTCCTGGTCCCACAAATTGTAATGGACAAGCAGAAATATGTACAATTTTCAAATAAGAATACATAAACAACAGAATCAACCATGTGTACAAAACAGAGGATGAATGTAATGCCCCAAGGGAAGGCCCAAGCCACATCTAGGTCATACTCCAAAAAGACTATCAAAAAAAGAGCAGGAACTTCTCCCTCCCAATCAATGTGGGATCACCACCTACACTGATCACTCAATATGGGGTACCTGAACTAGCAGAAATATGTACAATTTTCAAATAAGTATACATAAATGACAGAATCAACCATCACAAAAGAGAGGATGAATGTGGATACCCCAAGGGAAGGCCTAAGCTATATCTGGGCCATACTCTAAGGGTTGGTTTGGAAGTTAGAAATTCTCAAAATTTCATATCTCATCTTAACTCATCATTACACCTTTTTCAAATCCTCATACAAAATATAATAAACAATTCAACTTTTTCAAATCCCAATACAACTTTTTCAAATCCCAATTCAACTTTTTCAAATCTCAAAGCTAAAAAATAATATTTTAAATTTTAAAACAAAACACAAAATTCTCATCTCAACCCCCAAACCTCCCCTAAAAGGACTAGTCAATGGTACAACTTGAGCCCCACTGGAGTCATTATAAAGAGCAATAACTACTCCCTACCAAATAATGTTGAATCCTATACACCACCTACACTCATCACTCGGTATGGGGTATCAAAATGAACTAGCATAAACATGTATTATTTTCAAATAGGAAAACATAAACAACAGAATCAACCATGTGTACAAAACAGAGGATGAACTAGCAGAAATATGTATACTTCTCAAATAAGAATAGAGAATCGACAGAATCAACCATGTATACAAAAGAGGGGATGAACTAGCAGAAATGTGTTATTTTCAAATAAGATACAGAATCAACCATGCGTACAAGAGAGGATAACTGGCTCTATTGAATCAAAAGCATCACATTGGTAACAGATTATCAACTAGGCCCATAAAAACATTGCCCAGTTTGAGAACGTTACCATGACGTCAGTGCCTCATAAAACAACCTAATTCCTATAAATTCCCAAAATGTATCAAATTTGAAAGATAAAATTCTATATCCTTCAAAACTACTAAACAAATCTAATCATCTAGTAATAAATTGTAGTTAGTTCCTATTAACTTCACCTCTTGGAGGGTATCTCAATATTTTGCAATGCATATTGAAGCAACTTGGAATTCACACCAACAATTTGATCAGCAAGCAACCTCCCTTGGGCTTTCTCCCCAGATCTAAAGCCATGAAATACATGTTGTTGCTCCATTTCACATAGTTTCTTTTTTGCTGCTATGAGGCGCTTTTGGAACTTTTTCCTCTCCTTCCATTCCTGAATTGCATCAGAACATGAGTATACTTAACTCTAAAAAAGAAATATGTGCAAATATGAGAAAAAAAAAATATGTGCATATATATATATAATAGTCTAAATTGAATAGCACTAGTGACCTCCATTGTAAAAATTCTAGAAGGCATATATATAGTTCCCATTTTTTTTATAAAAGATTTTTATTAATGAGTATCAACTAACTACTTTAATTAACAAGTAGTATAGCATAGCACAAATGAGTATGCCTCACAAGCTGCCGCCTTTCTTTCTTCGACCTCTCATCAAAGCGCAAATTTAACTCAAGGAGTCCCTTTGGAGGCGTAATCTGGATTTCTCTTCTATTCATATCAACATGTGGAACAATTGCTTCAACAAATGGTACCCACACAAGGTGATCGGACACCACCGTTTCTGTTGGCCTTGGCTTTCCGGTTTTATCCAGTATATTTAATGATGAATCAAGCTTGACATGTAAAAGATCACTTGCCCCATTGTTGTAAACATTGGCAACAGTTCCCACAAATTCACCAGTTTCCTGAAAGGAGAAGTATAATTGATGCTTGAAAAAACTCATAGCTTCCCAAAAGATGACCAAAAAAAGGCAAGACACACCAACAAACAAGAGAAAAAAAAAAAAAGGAGCTGAAGCATAGAAGAGTAAACAATATGGCAAAAAATAGAACCACCGGACTACAAACAAAGGTTTTGACCCATAGGAATCTATCTTTATATCATCATAATAATCACAAACCTTAAGGATAACTCTGACGCCAACAAGATCACGGGTATAATATTCGCCTTCGTCCAACTCCGGCCTATCATCTTCCCTCACCAGTAAAGTTGACCCAACAAGCTGCTTAGCCTGAACACATTCCAATTTTTTTTAAAAGAAAAGAACAATAGGTGTGCTTTTTATATGATAAAACATGTGATTACTACAGAACAAACATTCTAATTTTCTGTCTGAAAGGGAAGAGCTATGGTTATCGTGGTTCACCTTTCTGATGGTATGGCTACGTAGCTTAAGGCATGCTTTTGTTTTTACTGTTTAGAACTCTATATATGGCTTTGCCTATTCTTTGATCAATAATATTTGTTTACTTATCAAAAAAAAAAAATCACGGTTCGCCTTTCTGATGGTATGGCTCAACTAAAGAACAATACAAAAGTTAATGATTGAAAAGGATTCAGTAATTCTGAGAATACACTAATAATTGAAGTAGCCTTTTCTTTTTCCTTTTTCTCTTTCCACAATTACCATCGTAGATTTATCATTCCTGAAAGCAAACAAGTTGGTTGATGAAGAAATGAATAAAGGGAAGACTACAAAGAAAACTCAACCATCTAGCACGTTCTGAGAAGAACACTCAAACTGGTATTCCTTCTCCTTCCCAAACAGATGACAAAATTTCATCAAGAGACATCCATGAAAAAGACACAAGCAACATTTTAAAAGGTCATCCAGATACTTTTTATACATACTCAATAAAAAAAGAAGCAGATGCACTGAGAGAGTAATCTGAAGGATAAATTAAGACACAAGCAACATTTAAAAAAAGATACTATGGTAAAGCTCACTTGATCAATTGTGTCAATTCCACTGAATCTAAGTATCCAACTCTTCTGACCAGGGTGTCCTCTTCCCTCTACCAGTTCCACTTCTTGAACTGTTTCTCGACCCAAAACTTGTTGCTTCAACCATCTTCTACCAGGCTAAGATTAAAACAATAATTAGTCCCTACGTAGTAAAGAGTCCTCAACGAATGTTGTTAACATCATAAGTTTCTGAAGCAATTTAAAAAGTATTGTTTGTATACCTCAGAAAATCGCAATTCTGGAAAATCAGTGCTTGTTTTTACACGAATCTCTCCTTGAAGTCCATGAACACTAGATATGTACCCAATCTCAATAAATCCAGATCCAGTATTAGAGGTTTCAATTGAGGTTTCAACTGCCTCTTGAGTAGCTGAAGGGGCAAACAAAAAATAAAAAAGAACCCATTATACGATGAATATCAAACACATCAGGGAATTATAATCTTGATCAAACAAGTTTTTAGCATTTCAAGCCAATTTTTTTATCTGATAGGTAATCAATAAGTCTTCTTCATAAGAAGAGAAGGCATAGCCCAAGTAAAGCATTTCAAGCCTAATTGCACATAATAACATGATCACGCTAAAATTAGATTCGGAAAAAAATGGCTCAATGATATTTTCAAAAAGGTTACATATGCAAAATGACCACATTATACATCAAATTTACTCATTTGAACAATCCCTTGAGAGCCGAGATGCTCAAGTGAAATACACCGAATTCAAAAAATCAACACATATACAAAATTGGCGCAGTCATAGAACTATTCTTCTCTGCCGTCTACACAGTCATGCAATTAGCAAAAATCATAAAAAAATTTAAATTTAATAATTCTAGAAATCCATGACATAGATAACAGTACATAAAACATATTTTTTGAATTTGATAGAATCGTGAACAATCCGGGCACAAACTACTTGTTCGAATAAACTCAAGCCAGAGCCAATTCACAAAAAATTATGCGTGGCATCATATACAAAACTATTTAGTCCAAAACAAATACAGTAAAAAAAACAGTACGGAATTAGTATAAAACTCGACAATTTGTGGGGTTATTTTTGTGTACTCTCTTTGTGTAAGCAGCACTTCTCTTCTAATTAAGCTCACAATTCACTTATCTCCCGAGTTTCCAGGCAACACAAACGAAAAATATACATAAACCCACCGCACAAAAGACAACAACAAAACAAAAAGAAAAGAGAAATTGTTCAAAAGAATTTGAATTTACCGGTGCTATGCAGAGTAGGGAGAGCAAGTCTGAAACTTTGCAGACGGTTCAAGGGAAATCGAAACGAGCAGGAAGCTGTGGACGTTGTGGTGGTTCGGTTACGAATTGGGGCTCCGATTAGATGTCGGCTCGGAAGAGTGGTGGGAAACGAAGGAAGTGAGTTTGAAGCACAGAGAGGTGAAGCTCTCTGCATCATTTTGCTTGGCTCACTGATATTCAGCGGTCATCACCAGGGAAGAGTAGCGGCTATATTTGATTATAATTTCTAAGGAAAAAAAAAAGTACTAGTACTGCGGAGAGGAGTTATCCGGTGATATTTTTTCTATTTTTCAGATTGATATCCGGTGATTTTTGAAAAAAATAATATCTTAAATTTTAGACTGCCAGAAAAAACATTTAGCCAAAATATTTATATTATTATCGGAGATTATATTAAGGATCATGCTACAGTCAACGCTTTCGTTATTGTTAATTATAGGATTTTTTTTTATATATGTATTTTTTAAAATACTTTTAAATATTTTAAAAAAATAAAAAATCATAGTATTATTAAAAAATATTTTCTTAATTATTAAGTAAAAGAAATAAAAATCAAAATAAAAAATCAAAGCGATAGAATAGAGTAGGAAAAATAATATTATCCTTATATAAATATATATACTACTTAAGGTGTTATGTGCAAGGCAGACATGCCCCTTACATATAGCTCTGATTAGAAGAAAAAAAGATAGGCATATGTGAAATGATCTTTGGTATGGAATGTGATTAGTAGAGAAAATAAAAAATTGTGGACATTTCTATATTGTTTTATGTTTTGAAATAGGTTTTTAATATTTCAAGTATAAAATGTGAACTGCCATAAATGATTTTTAGTTTTTAGTGAAGGAATCCCAAAACTTGAGCTTTTGTAAAGGTCCTATTCTCTTATTTACCTCTTATTTTCTAGAAGGTTAAGAATTCTAAATATTCGAAAAGAAAGGAGGCACAAAAATTGGAAGGAAAAATGGTTGAGAAATTGTTGTTCATGCATTTGAGAAAAAAAAAATGTGAATGAAGTGCATTCTAATGAATCTGAAATTAAAAAAATGTTTAAGAAATTTAAAAACATGTTTGAAAAAAATACAAAAAAATAAAAATATTTATATACAGTTGGCAGAAGTGTTGATGGATTTCATTTGTGGCTCTAGCATGGCCAGAAGCTGAAAATTTGTTTCAATGGAAGACTTGTTTGCATTCTACCAATTTTTTTTTTTAAATGATACTATGCATTTTCACATATAATATTTTTAGTGCATGTGAGAATAATAGATACCATTTAAATTAGAGAAAATATGTGAAAAGATTTTGTTTATAAAAAAAAAAACCTAGGCCTAATCCGTATGGAATCCCTCGGTCCAATGGCCTTTAAAGATTGTTTGCACTCAAGAGAATTTGAACCTTAAGCGTCCAAGTCCAAGGTTTTTATCGCTTGAGTCAATCCCTAGGAGTTCAGAGGCAAATTGCATATACTTTAAATAAAAATTATCTTCTTTATCTTAGATTTTATCATTTTATATATACTAATTGGCTCTATTTTAAATCATTTCGACCTCTACCTCCACATTATCTCTTTTCTTTCCAACCATTTCTATACCTCAGCTCGAGCTTCTTTGTGTTCTTTGATCCTTAAGTAGAGAGGGTTATTGTTTTGCAATTTCTGAAGTTGTGCTCTTGAGATATGTATATTCTTTCTAATTTTTCCAAAACTGCTCATGTTCCATACTTATAATTTCTCACTGCATCTTTGAATTTTTCCCATTAGCTTAAATATTTGTTTCTTGAAACCCCCAGCCAGGCCGGCCTCATTGATGACTCTTTTACAATCTATTGACTCCACTTACATGGCCTCAAATCTAAAATGTCCGATACCTCGTCTTTGATAACTATCACCACGCAGACTCAAAACCCTTTGGCTTAAAGAAGGGGACCTAAACACAAAACTTTTTCACAGTAAAGCTTCTCAAAGAAAAAGAAAAATCCTGATAAAAGGGATCAGAGATGGAGAAGGAAATTGGAAAGTAGAGGAAGAAAGAGACAATGGGATCCTAGATTTTTTCAGTAAGCTTTTCACTGCATCAGATCAGATAGGGAACATAGATTTCTTGGAGGGCCATACTGAAAAAATCACTACAAATATGAATGAGACTCTTACACAGGTGTTCACAAAAGAAGAAATCTATGTAGCTTTGCATCAAATAAACCCTACACAAAAGCAACTGAACCTGATGGTATGATGCCAATTTTCTTTCAAAAATATTTGGACATCATTGGCAAAGATGTAACCTCAGCAGTGTTGAATGCTTTAAACAATGGTAAATTCTCAAATGCCATTAATCATACTTTTATTACTTTGATTCTCAAGAAGAAAAACCCTGAGTTAGTTGCTAATTATAGATCCATAAGTCTCAGTAATGCGATCTATAGGTTGCTTTCCAAGGTTCAACAAATAGACTTAAAGCTATCCTCCCTAAAATTATTTCTTATTCACAAAGTGTGTTTGTTCCAAGAAGACTCGTCACTAATAATATTCTTATAGCTTATGAGCTGATGTTAAGGCAGAACAAAGTTGGTAAATCTGGCTATATGTCTATGAAGCTTGACATAAGCAAAGTGTATGATAGATTGGAATGGAGCTTTCTAGAATAGGTAAAGCACAAGTTGGACTTTCATAATAAGTGGGTGAAGTTGATCATGTTATGTGTTAAAACTGTCTCTTTTTCTATACTAATTAATGGATAAAACCATCTAGAGGCTTGAGACAAGGGGATACATTATCCACTTACCTATTTTTGTTGTGTACTGAAGGTTTGATAACTCTTTTATGACAAACAGAGGTTGATAAATCGATGGAAGGGATTAAAATTTGCATAGGGGCCCCAAGAATAAATCACATAACTATTTACAGATGATAGTATTCTATTTTGTAAAGCAAACTTGGAAGAGAACCTGAGAATTCAATAGTTATTAGAGACTTATGAAAGAGCATTTGGTTAGAAGATCAATAGAGAGAAAAACTTCTATGGTTTTCAGCAAGAATGTTAGCACTATGCAACAGGAGGAAATCATGAATTTTTGGGGTGTTCAGAATTTTCAGCAGCATGATAAATATTTGAAACTACCTCTTGTGATTGGTCGAGCGAAAAATGATGCTTTCTCTAATTTGAAACACAAAGTATGGAAAAAACTTCAAAGTTGGAAGGAAATGCTACTATCACAAAGGGGAGGGAAATTCTTTTCAAAGCAGTAGCTATATTAATACCAACATACACTATGAGTTGTTTCAAGTTACCTAGGAATTTTTACTTTGATCTCGAAAATATGATGGCAAAGTTTTGGTAGGGACAAAGATAGAATGAAAACAAAATCTATTGAGTTAGCTGGAAAAATATGTGTGATCCTAAAGAAGAAGGGAGTACGGGGTTCAAAGGCTTTAAGACTTTTAGCATGGCATTGCTGGCAAAACATGGGTGAAGAATTATGAATGAAGAGTCAACTTTATTGCACAAAGTAGTCAAAGCTAAGTATTTCTCTAGGACTAGTTTTATTTATTTATTTATTCCAAGCTAGGTATATTACCATCCAATACTTAGAGAGGAATTTGGGAGACAAAGAAATGTTTATTTCAAGGCTGCAGATGGAGGGTGGGGAATGGAAGATCTATTAATATATAGACAGACTATTGGATACTATAAAATAAAATTATCCCATAAAGTATGAATGAACACAGAGATCAAGATAAGGAGGCAAAAGTGGCAAGCCGTATTTATCAAACTACTTCATGATGGAATGTGGAGAAAGTTAGATGTCTTCTTCCACCAATAGCAGCCATAGAAGTTCTAAAAATCATTATAGCCCAGAAGATCGAGAAGATAGACTTATATCGGAACATGAAAAGAATAGTCAATATAGTGTAAGAAGTGGATACAGATTGTTTCATACACTTGGAAAATCCTTACAAGAAGGAGAGTGTTCTAATGCAAAAAACCAGAAGAGTATTTGTAAGAGACTTGGAACCTATAACTACCAAGTAAAGTGAAAGTATTTGCATCGAGATCTTGCAAAAATGGATTGCCAACCCTACATAATTTAAAAACCAGAAAGATTCTTATAGAGAAAGGTTGTATATTTTGTAGGGAGGATGTGGAGGATGTTCGCCATGCTCTTTATTACTGCCCATCAATAAGGAAATGCTGGACAAAACAATTAAGTTGTTTACCACCATTTGAATATAGAGAAGATTTTGTGGATGTAGCTAGGAAAGTTGAGTAGGGGCAGCAAAGAGGATATGGAAAAATTAATTATCTCTCATTGTATGGGGCTATGGACCTATGGTATAAACGTAATCAGAAAGTTCATGAAGAGAAAGTCTTACAATCGGAGCAAGTGGTGGAACATGTCTTATTTATGCAAAAGGAATATAATAAAGCTCAAGGAAAACCAAAGAAGCTGAATCAAATGCAGTGCCGTTGGAATCCTCATTCTCTAGGAGTAATGAAACTGAATGTAGATGGAGCAAATTTTCATGATCAGCACAAAGCAAGTGCGGGTATTATTCTTCGAGATGCTAAATGTAATGTCATCGTGTCTGCTTGTAAAAAGGAAGATGAAGTCAATTAGGGGTGCTACCCGCATGGTAGGGAGCGAGGGCACCCCCTCCCTGCCCTGCACCATACAGGTGGCAGGTTAAGTCTCACATTACTTATCTATCATTATTGTATTATATTGGCCTCCTATATAATGGTTAGCCTATGAGACTAATGCAATCCATTAATTTAAAGTTGAATTCAAGTTTTTAACAAATTATATATATCTATATACAATATATTTATATAAATATTAAAAATTATAATTTTTTACATTAAAAAGAGACGGAGTGCTGAGTAGAGGGCGGGGCCCCACTGCCCACCCCTAAAGTCAATTGCCCTATAGAGATTGAACTTTTAGCAATTTTTAGAGGGCTGCAGCTGTGTATTCATTTGGGCCTACATGAACTTATAATAGAAATAGATTCTTTGTTAATGGTGAAGGAGTTACAAGTTGAAGGGGAAATTTTGTCTTTATTAGGCAACCTCATATAAGAAATTAAAGGGTTGATGAAGAAGATCCAGACCTGCACAGTACAACATACAGGGAGACTGGAGAATGAAGCAGCATATCGACTAGCAAAACATGCTTGAAATGTAGATGAAATTACAATATGGTGGAATTAATTTTCAGATAGTATTTCACAAGTAATTTGGGCTGATAACCACTTCTAATGATTCTTTATTTTGAATGACATGACTTTGCTATATAAAAAAAAAAAAAAAAAACCTTGGACATCTCCCCAAATTAATGATATTTTAAAAAAGAATACATTTGTAGAAGAAAATGATGTAAATATATTTGTAAAACCTCAAACTCCTGCCTCCAAGCTAGAAAATCACTATCAGGGCACACCGTTTGGTTGTGAGATGGTTTTATTTCATCTTATCTCAACATCCATGTCACTCAAATACAAATATTTTTCAATTTCAAATATTCAAAACTTTTATCTAAATATTACCTAATCGTTATAATTTTTTTAAATTTTCAAATAAAACATAAAAAATAATTCAATTTTTTCAAATTTCAAAATGAAAATTTTATTAAAAAATTAGATAATGCTAGGGGCCGTCGAGTATGTACCATTGGGCGTGCCCCTAGTGCATTTGATTTTTTTTTTCTTTCAAATATTTTTTTAACAATTTGAAAGTTATTAAGAAAAAAAATACACAACTTTACTAATGGTTATTTCCTTAACTATTAAGAAAAAAAATCAAAATACTAGAGTGGTAAATTGGAGCGGTTCAAATATTATTTTTCTAAAAAATTATATCCTAATAATATTTTAACTTTATAAAATTTTTATTTAATTTATTCTCTCTTATTTTTAAAAATTTCATAAAACATTTTAACTTAAATTGCTGTGACAAACTAAAACTAAAACCAGTAAAGTTTTCTAACTACAAAAGGATAGCAGCATTTACTGACATCTTTATATTCAAAAAGGTTGATCCAACTTTTGTGTAGTTTGGTAAGAGTAGATTATTAAGGATGAATTTGGATGTTAAAGTGAGTTAAGTTGAGTTGAGATGATAAAATATTGTTAGAATATTATTTTTTAATATTAAAGTTGTTTTGAAATTTGAAAAAGTTGAATTATTTATTATATTTTGTATTGAGATTTAAAAAAGGTGTAATGATGAATTGAGATAAGTTGGAATGAGTTGAAATGAGTTGTGTAACCAAACGCACCCTAAATATGATCGAGTGGGGCACAATAGGGAATCGAGTCCTCAATCATTATGCAGTAAAGCTTTAAAAAAAATAAAGAACAGAATGAATATGAAAAAAAAAAAGAAAAAAAAAGATTGATTCAGTCAAATGATTTCGTGACCCGCTGGTTATGAAAAAAGGTTGCTTTGATTTTAAGGCTCCTCGTCCAGATTGGCATCTAGGTTTCTAATGTGGTTTGAGTATTTGTTTGGGCTATGCCGACTATAATTCGAGCAGGTATCCAATCATATATTGTAACTAAATTTATTAAAAAATCATTTTTTTAAACAAAATTTATTGAAACGACGTCATTTTATCTATGTCAAATCTTGTTATTAGTTCTGAATATTAATCCGGTAGCTTACAACCCATCATAGTAGGGGCAAGTATAAAATTCGAATATCCGTCAAGATTAGAGTGTAATCAGTTTGGTTTGATCTGATTTGGACAAATTTTGAGATCGAATTAGTATACACCAATTTTACATTTCAAGAATCAATACCACACCGATTATTCTTCTAAACCGATACTTCCAGTTTTATCGACTTTGGTCTGGTCTTGTTTTTTAGTTTTAGTATTAATATTACTAATGTATTTTTTAAAAAGAATATGGTAAGAATTTATTAGGTCATAAAATATAATTAATATATATACTTTATATTTAAAACATACGATCAAATAAATGTCAATTTTTAAGATTTAAATTTTATATTATAAATTATAATATAATATTATTTCATATATAATTATATAAAATTATAATATAAAAAATATTATATATAACATTAAAAATTAATTATATATATACGAGCTGGTCTGATCTGGTGCCAAAAAGGGACCGATTTTGATCGATTTTTAAAATAGAAGAATCGGTTTGGGCTGGCTTCTGGTATTTTTACGGCCCCAATCAAAATGAACCCGATTTTCCAAATAAATGTGCACATCCTTAACATTGATGACTGATAAATTGCTTTGAGTCATGCACTGCGGTTAGGAAGAAACTTGGTTGCCACAAGGAAAGTTTGCACTGAATTGCTGTTTGAAAATGAATTAATATTTATTGATATAACCTTTGATATCTTCTTAAACTTAAAATGATTTAATTAATCAATGATCGTAAGACGCCTGATAAAAGAAGCAAAACTCTTGCCTTGAAAAGTATATACTTTATAGATTGTTATAAATACTACAGTATATACTATTGTAATATTTAGTGCCGTTTGGATAATGAGTTAGATAAGATGAAATGAGATGGTTTTAGATTAGTTGAATAAAATATTATTAGAATATTTTTTTTTAATATTATTATTATTTTGAGATTTGAAAAAGTTGAATTGTTTATTATATTTTGTATGAAAATTTGAAAAAGTTATAGTGATGAGATAAGATGAGTTGAGATTACTTCTCAATCCAAACGGGATCTCAGCCCCTATTTAGATAGTGAGATGATATGAGTTGGTTTTAGATAAAAGTTAAAAGTTAAATAAAATATTGTTAAAATATTATTTTTTAATATTATTATTGTTTTAAAATTTAAAAAAATTGAATTATTTTTTATATTTTGTATAAAAATTTAAGAAATTTATAATAATGTCATAGTTAAATAATTAAAATGGCCGTATTTTCTAGCAATCAAAAGCTTCCATGGAAAAAGAAATGGAACCTGTTTCGCCAAATATAAGAACTAATGTAAGGAGGCATCTAACAGGAACACCAAGAAACAAGTTTAGCTCTCCAATCTAAAAAGGAATTATCAAAGAAAAAACACTTTACATCAACTATTGTTTGGCGTCCGCCAAAATACACCTTACGTGGCATGAGCCAAATCATTCATTTCAAGTCTCTCGAATTCAAAATATTACTAAGCTATGAGAGAGAGTTGATGAGAGAGACTCGAGGAGCGAGAGAGAGAGAGTTTATGAGAAAGAGAGACTCGAGGAGAGAGAGATGTGATGAGTGAGAGAACTTGATGAGAGAGACTTGTAGATGAGAGAGATTCTGAGAGGGAGCTGATGGGAAAGAGAACATTTAAAAGAAATAATAATAATAATAATAAAATATGCGTGTGCGATCAGCTCTTACCAAAAAGTCAAAAAAGTGGGGAAAATGATCTCAAACTGCAATAGCCACTTTACCCTGGCAAAATAAGTGATTTCCAGATTCATGCTTGCTGACTCTGCACGGCTGCATTTCCACACCCCATTCCACCATGTTTTCCAATAGAGAAGATTGAAACCTTAGGTGGAGATTTCATATTCCAAAAGAAAGAATTCAAAGGGAAATGGAGCAACAAGCTTTCTGAAAAAATGCTCAGCAGAATTAGTAGAAAGATTTCCAGATAATGAGTGCTTTCGAATTCGAATATCTTCACCTTCCTTCAAAATCACAGAAAATGGTAGCTGAAATTTGCCTTTTGTTGTTACAATTGAAAGCTATGGTGATATGGGATGCCTTCAGATTGAGCCTGAGATATGAAAGAACCTTGACTTTTAGAAACTTAGAAAAAAGCCCACACTTGACCAATCTTTGAACCAAACACTCACTTTACCAACTGTAATTTTCCAGGAAAACTCAGAAACTATAACAGGGAGCAAGTGTACAATGACCTTCCATGGGCAGAATGGTAGTCTTTTGTAAATGGACCGGAAAAATCTTTCATATTATGAAGATACTTTTGGTGTAAAAACTACTCTGTCCAAGGGAATTGAAATTTGAATGGATAAAAGTCACCATGCTAAATTTAGAGGCAAAACTTTGAGAAGATATATTTATATTTGAAATAAGTGGATGTATCATCATGCCAAAATGTCAAATGATATCAGGCAATAGATTTTATTTAATATATGTTATATATAATATATATACATATGTGTACATGAGTTCTCTTATTTACATGTTGGCGTGTAAATATACTACTTATTATGTGATCCATTACAAAAAAAATAGGTTTATTACGCACAAGCCTATGTGTTAACACACCAATTGTTGTCATATTCCCTTATCCATTACAACTTTTAAAAAAGTCAAAATACGAGTCTTTTTTTAACCTAGCTGATATGGAAATATTCCACATCAACAACGTGTTGCGTGCGTAAAAATGAAGTTTGTAATTTTTATAGGATTTTTGGTGGGTCATTAAACAAATTTGTAAATAAATATGGAATTGAATTATACTAGGCATCCTAAAACTAACAACATAGGCTCTATTTAGAATTTAGATTGAATTTAGATCAACTCAGTTCAGTCTAATTTTAAATTGAATCTAACATCTAAATATCTAACTTTTAAATTATTAAACTTATATCAACTCAAAACCTTTTTACACGTAGATATCATAACTTTTTTCAACTTAACACCTCTTTACACGCGAAATTTAAAATATTTTTCAACTTCCTATAAATATATTTAAACTTATCTTAGGTGGGTCTTATAAAACTCACTATTATTCATAAAGAACCTAACTCATCTCAACTCAGCTCAATATCCAAACGGGATCTTAGTATTAAAAGTTAATAATTTCAGCGATTTGACTTTTCTAATAAATTCAGAATTCCTTACGTACTTAGGTTTAGTTTGAGTAGTGAGATATTTTATTATTGTTTATTATTTTATTATTATTATTTACATATTTTTTATTATTATTTAATATTCTATTATTATTTTTTAAAATACCTAAAAATTATTCATTACGTAGACACAATTTTATACAAATAGATCATGAGAGGGATATTCCTTTTTTCATGAGAATGAACGGAATATTCCTAGCATACACAAAAGGCTTCCACTTCTTCTTTGAATAATTATTATTAACATTATTATTCTAAGCATCTTTGAAAATTAACTGAACCCCAAAACCCGCAAAATACCCTTTCCCCTTGGGAAAAAAAAAGAAGAAAAAAGAACCGGCTATTACATCGTACCATCTTTGCCGTAGGTATGGGGAACAACAACATCATCGGACGTCATCCATGACATCAGTTTTTCCAACTTCCCAAGTGTTAAAGAAGCAACTAGGAAGGTATTTCACTTATCCATTTAATTGAGCTTTGACTTTAGTGGTTGTTATACTTTTACACTCTTTAAGTCTTATTTATTCGAAATAATTTTATTTGAAATGTGTAAATATCATATAATTAATTTAATAAAAAATGAAATTTACGATTAATTTCGAAATAATTATACAATGTTTATACAATTTACAATTATAAATATATATTTTTATTTATTTTAATCTCTCGCATATATATATATATATATATATAGATGTAATAAATTTTAAATAAATGTTATTTAAGTAATTGATAGAATGAATCTATCATGATTGAAGATCATAAAATTTAAAATAAAGAGTAATATTTTTCTAAAATATCACATATAATTAATCAAACATATATTTACGTGGTTTTATATAATATGTTAGATTATAAAATTAATTTTAATATAAAATATATCCAACATATCATATGAAGTCATTTTAGTATGTAATTTATTTTTGTGAGATTTTTTTTTGTAAATATAAATTTTTTATTTTTAATATGTATAACATGTATCTTTAAAATTAAATTATATCACATTAATAATATGTGATGTAAAGATTTTTAAATAAAGTTATTATATTTCATAAAGTTATGCGATTTTTTTTTGGATTTAAATTGGAGGTAGATTTAAAAACACGACAAAAATCCTGTTTTATTTTGTTAAGCTACGAAACCACGTTCCTGTTGCGTAGAGACGGAGGATGTATCATGTGTGAGTGTTCTAAAAAAAAAAAACCCCTTGTTTTAGCTGACGTGGCTAATCATTATCGCTTTTTTTAGCTGGTTCCATAACTAAATTCCCATCGAAATTCTTTCGTTTAGGATGAAATTACCAGATAAATATAGGCAAAACGTGGTTGTTTCTATCAAAATCAGGGACATAATTGGGGTTTTTGTTTATCCAAAATAGGAACAAAAACCATATAGGTAAGTTTCCAAGTATTTATACATATATTTATGAGAAAATAGAATTTTAATTTATAAAATTTTGGACACCAAAAACATATTAAATAGAGTTGAATCGCCCATTACATTTTCAGAAACCAAACTCTCTCTCTCTCTCAATCATTCTCGGCTGCTTTTCACTCCTCTCGTCCAATCATCGGCACCCTCCCTCTCTCTCTCTATAAAATATCCAATTGTGCTAGAGAGAGAAACCAGCAGTAGTGCTTACAATTGCAAAGAGTAGCATCTCTCTGGGATTGGGAAGAGTTTTTTTGTTTTTATACGTCTTTCTCTTCTGTTAAGCTCTAGGGTTCGTTGACTTGGTATATCTTTGTGGTAATTACTCTCCCTATTTATTTTTGTTTTTTGTTTTTGGGTTTTGGTTAATCTCAAATTTTAGTGCTTTGAATGGTTTTGTGGTTTGATTGAATTGGTTTGCGAGGTGTTCTTAATTTGTTTTATTATTATTTTTTTAAATATGTTTATTTTTTCTTTTCCTGAATTATTGTTAGGATAGTGATTTTGCCCAGATTTGTTTGGGGTTCTGCTTTAACTTTGTGTTCGAATTGAAAGTTGGGGTATTGTGTTTGTTTGGTAGTTTCCTGAGAACTTACTGTGCTATATCTGTAGATTTTAAAACTGTTAACTTAGGTGCTTCTCCCTCTCTCTGTTGCCTTGCGATGATTTGGTACATGATTCCTACATTCATGCATGCACTTATATGCAGACCCACCAAGGTATACGCGCATAGTCTAGGCAAATATTTATTTCTTTCCTGTGTTTGTTTTCCGTTTGTTGGTAAGTATGGGTTTTTTTAACCTTTTCTGTTCAGAGTAGAGTACTTATTTATTTTGACAAGTAAGCAAACGGTTAAATTGTATTTATTATGCATGGGTTAATGTTATTTGAGTGAATCTGGATTTGACATGGCTGCAATAATCTTTTTAGATGCACACCCAACTCCTGAACTAGTTACTTGTATGCATTTAATGCTTGAATTTGATACATTGTTTGTATTTGGAACAACATGCTTATTTTCCATTTGACTATATGAAATGGTACTTCCTGGTTGCTTTAAATAGATAAGAGTTGGAGTTTTACATTATTGTTACAGACCCTGATCAATGAAATTAACTCTCCAGTGGAAACAAAATATTTTGTATTGGAGCTAGAATCCCTAATTCAGTTTGATACGCTGAATATAAGTTATTTGGTTCATCAGGTTTCTAAGAAAAAATTGGAAGTTATAAAAAGTTTGAAAGTCGTGTTTGGATTCCTAATAAAGTGACTTTGCTTTGTTCTGCACAGCATGGACGTGTCTTTGGGATCCTTTAAGATAGAGAACTGTTTTCACACACTTTCAGTTGCGGTGATTTTGATTATTAGGGTTTAGAATGTGCACTGTGATCCTATTTTTGGGGAAAGTGCAAGGTATAAAATGAAATCATTTAACCAACTTGTTCAAATTTTACAAAATCCATAGATTATCTATGATCCCCATGATATTATTAACTTATTTTTATCAATATAATTTCTCTGGTAAAAAAAAAAGTATCAACTTATTCTTTTTATTTGGTCGTAATCCGTAGCATATTTGCCAAGTTTTCTGGTTCTTCAAGTTTGTTGCTAATTATCATTTTGCTCAAGCACACCAAGAGTTCATCATGCATGTGGCGGCTTCTTGTACTATTCTTTTCGTTTCGCAAGGAATTTATGATCTTGTCTTTTATCCAGTTTCAGTGATAGTTTAGTCATCGATTTTAAGTTCTGAGGATTATTTGTTTATCTCAAACATTTCAGATGTTGATGCACACTTGACTTAAATCTTTTTATTTAAGTGGAAAGGTGATGCAATGAAGCAGTTTTCAAACCATCTATCTTCAGGTAACTTTCTAAAATTTTCCCTTCTGTTATGTAGAGAGTAGATGGAGTACAATTTCTGAGTACAGGTCTTCTGAATTATATTTGATAGGTACTACTAGGATACCGACTATAAATATCCCAAAAGAGGCAGGAGGTGATGCATGGGGGATTTTTTCTGGATCCAACACTTACTATGGCTCAAGTGATGCTAGCCTTTTTTCAAGCTCCTTGCCTGTTCTTCGTCATGAAAAATGTAGGTGTTGGCGAGTGGTTACAGATTTTATATGCTGTTTTATTATGTGAATTCTTACACGATTTTTCCGACATGCAGTTAATTTGAATGGATCAGAACATGGTTTTCAATCTGTGGAATACGCCCCGTCTGACCTAGAGAAACAACAAGAAGATGTGGAGGGTATTGGTTCACTTGAAGATCTTGAAACTCATGCAATTGGAAGCTTGCTTCCTGATGATGAGGAGGAGCTTTTAGCTGGCATAATGGAAGACTTTGACCTAAACGGGTTGCCTGGTTCACTGGAGGACTTGGAGTTGGAAGAGTATGATATTTTTGACAGTGGAGGAGGTATGGAATTGGAAACTGATCCACAAGAGAGCTTGAGCATGGGTATGTCAAAGCTTTTATCTGATGGTGTTGTTGGGAATGGGATGCCCCACTATGCTATTCCGAATGGCGTGGGAACCGTTGCTGGAGAACACCCGTATGGTGAACATCCTTCCAGAACATTATTTGTTCGAAATATTAACAGTAATGTTGAGGATTCAGAGCTAAGTGCCCTCTTTGAGGTAATTTAAGTTAGGATCTGCTCCTTTTTTTTTTTAATGATTTGAGATAGTTTCTTTCTTTCTATCTTCTTCTTCTTCATTTAAAAGAAATTAATCAAAGAATTTAGTAGGAATTGCAAAAGGAGTGCAAGTACCCACAAAATATACCTGTTTCTTTCTTTGATTTACAGCAGCATCTTCACAGTTGGATATGCTTTACAAATAAAATTCAATGTTTTGATTGAAACGTTGCCAATTTCATTACTGTGCCAATTTTGTATGGTTTCATTGCTTGAAGCTGTTTTATATGATTTCTTTTGGCATCTACAGTTCTTAAGGTTTGAACTGTTTTCAACATGAGCTGCTTCATCTACCTTGCCCCTGCACCTTCTCCAATTATGAAGTAAAATTCAGTTTGTTCTGTCATCAAATATATTTAGTGTTTTAGCTTTTTTTATTTATTTGTTTTTAATTTCTGTGTGTTCTTACTGATCTAATTATTCATTTGCTTCTCATATGTCCATGTTTCACATCAGTTTCCTGTGATTTTGTTGAAGTGGAAGATGCACATCCTGCTTTTGTAATGCAAAAGAGTTCAATGTGTCATTATTATTTTTTTTAACATGAAACATTCATCTCTGGCTTATAGCATACATTCTTACGAATAAAGTACTAGCTGAGCTCTTGATATGCCAGGGACTTGGGTAAGGTTGTTGGGTGCGGATATTGATAACGTTAAGAATTGCTTGCTTTTTAAAATATTTTGAATATTTAAAGTTCGCAGTTCTAATACCCTTATGTCTTATGTTGACATGGTTTCATGTCATTAGGTGTTAGTTTTCCTGCTCTATCACACATGGCCATCAATATTACTGGTAACTTACCTTTGTGGGGTATATGGCTCCTATCCACCTCTTATCTCCACTGTGCTTGGCATGCTTTTGGAAAGCATTTAGGACATATGTGGACCAGGACACATTTACAGTGGTACTAGACCTTGCTTTTGGTTGCCTTGTTTGAAATGTCATTTATATGGAATTCAGCTTGATCGGCTGCATCACCTCTGAAACAAAGGGAAAAAGCACAATTGTTGGACTAGCAGTAATCGCATTCAAAGTTTTGGCTTCTTTAACTTTATCATTGGCTGATCAAAGACTATATTCTTCATTACTTGTTAACATTTAAACTTACAAGGGGTTTTATCAAATTGTTAGACCCTTTCATAAAATTTATGAGCTGTATTATTGAGTGCAGAAGTAGCTGGTCAGGCCTGAGTGTATAGTAAAGTCATTTTTATTCTTGATTAGCTCAATTCTAATTTTTTAATATTTGGCTAGATAAATTATGGTACTAAATCATGTTGCTTTTATTTCTTACTTACGATCCTTGTTTTATTTTATTTTTTTGTAGCAATATGGTGATATCAGAACTCTGTATACCGCATGTAAACATAGGGGTTTTGTAATGATATCATATTATGATATCCGTGCTGCTAGAACTGCTATGCGTGCCTTACAAAACAAGCCGCTAAGACGGAGGAAACTTGACATTCACTTCTCAATTCCAAAGGTTGTAGCCCTATTTCCATTTGATAGTTAGTTGGACTCTATGTATACACTGTGTACTGATGCATCACCCCTTTTAATCGTTAATGAAATCCATAGCTTACTCGTCAGAAAAAAATATTCTGAAGGTTGTAAGACAAATTTCCAAGTCCAAATCATATACTTCCCTATTATTGATACTTTTCCAACGTCCTATTGTTCTTTGTTGTCTTTTCCGGTGTGTCACACCAGGATAATCCATCAGACAAGGATATGAATCAAGGAACCTTGGTAGTTTTTAATTTGGATCCTTCTGTTTCAAATGAAGATCTCCGTCAAATATTTGGGGCTTACGGCGAGGTCAAAGAGGTTGATATATCTTTTTAAATCATTCCTTCCCTGTTTTCCATCAGGCATTTTTCCGCATATATGGTTAACATCTGTTTACTTGTACAAAGCAGATAAGGGAAACACCACACAAGAGGCATCATAAATTTATTGAATTTTATGATGTCAGAGCTGCTGAAGCAGCACTTAAGTCATTAAATAGGAGTGACATAGCTGGTAAACGCATAAAGCTTGAACCTAGTCGTCCTGGTGGAGCTCGTAGAAAGTGCGTATTCTGATATGCTTGACTTTACATTTTAAATGTTATACCTGTAAAAATTTATAATAATCATATTATTCTAATTTTTCTGTACTTTTCTAAAAATAAGAATAATATGATCAGGGACTTTTTCTTTCATACTTTGTTACTTTGGGCTTCGGCTATTGTATTGAATGGGATTAGTTTTTGGAGAGGTTTTGATAGTGAGTTGAGATAAGATGAAAGTTGAAAATTGAATAAAATATTGTTAGAATATTATTTTTTAATATTATTTTTATTTTGGGATTTGAAAAAGTTGAATTTTTTATTATATTGTGTGGGAGTTTGAAAAAGTTGTAATGATTAGATGAGATGAATTGAGATGCTCTCTCAATCCAAACAAGGCCTTAAATGATTTTTATGCAGTTTTTCACAGTGCTTAGCTTGTAAGTAGGTTCATCTCTTGTATACTTCCTGGGAACTTGGGCCATGCCTAATTATGTGGATTAATAAATTCTTCTTACTTCTAAAAAAAAATTTCTAAATAGAACTTTCTTTTTCTGTAACAATTTTCTATGTTAGAAAACAATGCCTTTTTTGGCCATCAAACTCTGTATGACATCAATCTTATTTGATGGGGGCCGAGGAGATAACATATGCAGTTATGTTTCTTCTCTTTATGCATAGTGAGAGTCTTCCATCAAGCTCTGTATTTGACTTGCAGCTATGCTTATTTTACAAGATAACTCATGCAGTATTTGTTTTTTTGTTTGTTGTTTTTGTATGTAAGAATTCACTCCTTGTTTGCATTAAACGTACCTTTAAAAAAGAGAGTAAATAGACTTATGAACAAAAAGACAAATAGTAACTGTAGACTGTTGGAAATGTGAGAAAGTTTATAGCTTTGTTATTATTGAACTATGTTGATGATTGATATTATCATTTGTTGTATTTTTAGCTTGATGTTGCAACTGAATCAAGAGCTTGAACAAGATGAATCTCGAAGTTTTAGACCTCCAGTGGGTTCACCAATTGCCAACTCTCCACCAGGTCGGGTCCTTTGTGATGTTCTTTTGAGATAAGAGTAGTCTTATGCATAAATGGTTTTTAAGTTATTGACTTCTCAATCCCTTTTCTTTTATAACTGCTGTTTCCCTAACAAGCTAATGGTTGTGACAGGTAACTGGGGGCAGTTTAATGGCTCTATCGAACATAATTCTATGCAAACAGCCAGTAAATCCCCTGTTTATAGGAACCTGAGCCCAACAGCAGGCAATCATTTGCCTGGATTGGCTTCAATTCTGCACCCACAACTATCAACCTCTGTGAAGGTTGCTCCCATTGGCAAGGACCAAGGAAGGGGTAGCCATGTCGAACACATACTAAGCAGTACAAATTCAGCTTATGGGGCTACTTTGCAACAGTCACATTCATTTCCAGAGCCCAAGTCGACCCAGTACCATCAAACAATGTCCTCTTTTGGCCCTTCAACTTCAAATGGATCTGGCATTGAAACATTATCTGGGCAGCAGTTTCTTTGGGGAAGTCCGAATCCATACTCAGAGCACACCAGTTCTTTAGCTTGGTCAAGACCATCTATTGGACTTCCTTTTACATCTACTGGAAAGGGCCCTGCCTTTCAATACTCAGGTCGGCATTCCTCTTTGCTTGGCTCATCCCAGCCACATCACCATCATCACGTTGGGTCTGCTCCATCTGGTGCTCCTTTTGAGAGGCATTTTGGTTTCTTCCCAGAGTCACCAGAAACATCATTAATGAGTACTGTTGCTTATGGAGGTTTGGGTTTGGGCCCTAGTGATGGAAATTTTATGGTGAATATGGGTGCTCGTGCTGCAATTAACCCTGGCATTAATATACCTGGGAGCATGTCTGAAAATGGCTCATCAAGTTTCAGGATTCGGTCCTCCCAAAGGCTTAGCCCCGTGTTCTTAGGTAATGGCCCATATCCAGGAATGCCACCTTCCAGCATGGATACTTTGGCTGAGCGTGGGCGGAGCAGAAGGGTTGAGAGCCAGGTTGATAGCAAGAAACAATTTCAGCTAGACTTGGATAAGATTAAAAGTGGGGAAGATACTCGAACAACTTTAATGATAAAAAATATCCCAAATAAGTAAGAGTTATACCTCTATGATTGTCATTTGTGAATAGACAGCCATATTTTTACATCGTTGGATGCCTATTTATGACGACTTCTCAATTATTATTGTGCTTCAGATACACCTCAAAAATGTTGCTAGCTGCTATTGATGAAAATCACAGGGGTACTTATGATTTCCTTTATCTGCCGATTGATTTCAAGGTAATTAAATTGCGTGCTTCTGAAGGAGTAGTTTCAACAAGTCTTTTAGTTTACGGTCTGTATTTATACACATTAATGCTTCTTAAATTGGAACTGATTGCAATTCCTTTTTTTGGTGCAGAATAAATGTAACGTGGGCTATGCATTTATCAATATGCTATCTCCTTCTCACATAACTCCGTTCTATGAGGTTTTATATTTTATCCTCTTTTAAGGGTTTTTCGATTAGTTTCTTTCTCTTTAAATTCCCTCCTATTTCAAGTTAAGCCCTTTTCTTTTACCTCATAAATCTTAGTTTGGCTTAGCAATTGATGTGCTCCTTGGGTGGTATAATATAAAGAGGACTTTTAGGAAAATGTACCGAGAAAAGTTGTAGATCTTTTTTAATGTTTCTAGTTTTATGCAGGCATTTAATGGAAAGAAGTGGGAGAAGTTTAATAGTGAGAAAGTTGCTTCCTTGGCATATGCTCGAATCCAGGGAAAGGCGGCCCTTGTGACCCACTTCCAGAATTCAAGCTTGATGAATGAAGATAAGCGGTGCCGACCAATTCTCTTTCACTCAGAGGGTTCAGATGTTGGTGATCAGGTAATAAAATGATTAACTACATAAAAGACAATTGAACTATGCTTAATTATAGTGATATTAATCTCAGTGATGGACTCTTGAAGTTACAAAGTTTTGCAGCATGCTGGAATTTCCTTTAATGAGCATTGGCTCTGTGGTGTAATTGTTCAAGGTAGTTCATGGCTTTTGCTGATCAGTCGTGCATATTTTACTATGCAGATCATCCAGGAACATCTTCCCTCCAACAGTTTGAACATCCAGATCCCCAAACCAAATGATTCCCACTTGGGCATTTCTTCAGGAAGCCCAACAAAGGATGGCTCCGGTGAGGAGCCAGAAAGTTGTTGACAGTTTCCTGTGCAGATTGCACTTGGCCACACTGATGGTGGCTGTGAATGCTAACTTTTGCGTATATAATCAAGTGTATAAAGTTCTAGGAAGAAATGAATTCCAGACAAGAAGAAAAAGAAAAGAGGCAAGGAGGTTTTGTATGGAAGTACTTCCCTAATTTTGTTAGAGAGGTTTGGAAGAAGCTGTAGCCTGTAGGAGCATTTTGGTGATGTGCGATGCGCGATGCAGATCACTGGCTTGATATACTAGGGAGGAGCAAAGGGGAAAGCATGAGCGAACTCAATTATCTGAGCTGGCAAATGCAAGTACCAGTTTGTGCCATGATGATTTCTCCTAAGACCTCTGCTCTTTTCATTTTGTTGACATTTGTTGCCGGATAACTTAATTCATCTGCAAATATGATGTTTATATGGGTAAATGTGCAGGAGTTTTTTTTCTAATGGTTGGCAATTTAGCATGGGCTACAAAATTGTATAGTTGGGGAGGGAGTTCAATCTTTTTATGTATTTGGTTTTCCTGAAGTGGAAATCCGGATGTTGTATCAGTATGTGGAACATGACATTGTACAGACTGCTGCTTCTCTCTCTCTCTCTCTCTCTCTCTCTCTGTAGTTGTGTATAGGGATGCGTGCTTATATAATTGTAAAAGTCTTTGCAAATCTTTCGAATAAACAAAAGAAACCCTAATCTCCCGGTGTTGGCCCAAGTGGTAAAGGTATTGGTCTTGTGGTATCCCTCACTTCAAGGTTCAAGATCCAACATCTTATAGGTGAAAATAATTATTTGGGATCACTTATGGTAAAAAGTTAGCGATTTAATCAGTTTCGTATAGGAAAATTTTTGAGGATGCAAAATCGAGATTTGTTCTGCGAGAATGGGTCCAAAGTGCCCTGAAAAGTTTCTGGACCTAAAAAATAAATAGAAGAAATCCGAACTGATCTTTCAAATTCTTGATGCTATCTAAAACATAGTGGACTCCATTCCGCTGTCATAGAAAATATAAACCTACAATTATATTATCATTTTTTTTAAACCAGTTAGTGTGATTGTGACACCTCATATAAAATATTAAAGTTATCTTAATTTGTATTTTATGAGGAATTATATCCATCAGTCACTATTTATTTTTACACTCCATATTAATAAATTTTTTTTTTGTTTTTATAAGGTGTGAGGGTATTTTTCATAAAGTATGAAGTGTAGGATAATAAATATTGACTGATGAGAATAATTTTTTTTTGACATAATTGGCTTTGAAGATATAAAAATCTGTGCAAGTTTTTGCAGGTCCTATCATTATTCAAATTTTATTTCCTATTTTTGGTTACCGGATAGAATACCTTAAAGAAGCAAAATGGCTGGTGCTAGTCAACTGAAGATGGGTTTTGGGGGATGTGAATCCAAGTGTGCATGATGTGCCGTCTTCTTTTTCTTTGGTAATTGTATGAAAATAATTTGTAAACCGTTCCAAACTTAGGGGAAGTTTGAGTGGCGTGGAATTTGCCAAAGTTTTGTTTGTATTATTTGTGCCATGGAATAGGAATTGATGATGTTTGCAAATATTTATTATTCAAAGGAATTGTGTAGATTCATTATGATGGATTGGTCACATTCACTTCATTGTTTTGGTGCATAAAAGTTAAAAGTCGCAGTTCCAAAATGAATGTTTGCAATACAACAAGACGCAGTGGGAAATTTCCAAGGGAGAAATGAGACAGATCAACTCGACTTTATAATATTTATTGTTGTTTATATAAAATATTTTAAACAATATTTAATGAGGAATAAATATTTTAAAATATACTTTGTGATTTTTTTTTGTCATTTGAGATTCTTAAATGAGTAATGTTAAATTCAATTCTTAAATATACAAGCTTCTTGTAAAAATGTGGACTTCATAAAAAAAAAGTGAATTTTTTCATAATTTTTTATGATGGAATCTATCTTTTTTTTTTTATAAAAGACTTGCACGAAACTTGTACATTTGAGACTTAAATATATCATTCATCGATTTGGGTCACGTTTTTCGATTTTTAGCCCAAAGGGCACGTTAACAAATCCCATTAATAATTATGGAGAAGAGGAATGGTCCAAACATTGAAGTTATTATAGCAGCATAAATTAAACGAGGGGAGGATTGAAGAATGGAAGCAAATGAATATTTTGATTCCATGTTTCTTGGATTGATTAGGTAATACAATGACAGCTATAGAACGTTTGATTTAAGTGTCCAAAGTCGTAACAATGTGATCTCGTATCAAAAGGTTTCCTCCCTCCTCTCCTATTTATCTCCCTCTCTTATTCTTCAGTTTATGTTTATAGTATTTTTTTTCTTCTTCAATTTTTTTTTTACACTTTTTTTCTCTCTTGGGTTTGAAAGTACCTTATCTACTACCTTTCGGCCACCAAATCTGTACATGCGTCGCCCATGCTGAACATGAGCCATACGAGTCATCGCTTCTTCAAAACCTCAACTGTTACACATGTGTCATCGACGGATTTATTGGCCTCAAATTTACAAATGCGCCTAACCAAACAGCATTCATGTAAGTGCATTGGCCATAGTGCAACTACAAGGGCTGACCCTCATTTGGAATTATTGACAGTAATGGTTTTTTATATATAGATATGCTATTGTATCATGCTTTTTTTTGAATGAGATAATGGAAGCAATGTAAATGAAACTCTCTTACAAAATGCACTAAAATAGTTGATTGTAGTTAGGCCTGGGCAATGGGGGTTTGTCCCTTGGCCAAATCGTGCATCCCTCTCGACTCGTGTGGTAAATGGTAGATAATTCGCCTGATTTACCGGGCAGGTGAACATGGTAGGAAAATTTTTTTAACCAAGGATATCCACATGTCCACCTACCCCACCTACATATATAAAAAAAAATCATAATTTATGTTTCTATCCCTAGTTGCCCCCGCCACTTCTCATAATTAGGCTTGGGCAATGGGGGTCCGTCCCCCGGCCAAATTGTGCATCCCTCTCGGCTCGTGTGGTAGGGGGTAGATAATTCGCCCGAGTTACCGGTGCAGGCGAACATGGTAGGAAAATTTTTTAACCAAGGATATCCACATCCCATCTTCTTCTTCTTGTGATGAATGAGAGATCCACGACCACACGATGTGGTTGCGAACTATAGACTCATGACCTCACGATGTTCTTTGGTATCGAATCGATTTTCGTTCAATTTTTTTGTTGGATTTTCATTTGATTTTTGGTTGATTATTTGTTCCTTTCATTTGGTATGATTTTTGTTGGATGATTTGACATTGTTAGATTAGTGCAGTGTTTTGTTGGATTTGGGTTACTAGTTTGAACGTCCATCTCTGTCTTGCTCTCAGTCACTCTCTTGCTCTCTGTCTTAGGTGGCTGGACGGCCTGTTGGCCAATCTGCCTGCCAGTCTAGCCGAATGAGGCTACTCATCCACATAAGATGGGGTTAGGTAGCGTGGACAAAAATAGGCCCGCTTGCTAATTGTAGTGTCTTTTTACTAGTAGTGGTTTAAATCTTTAATGCCCCAACCAATTGATCTAATAGTTAGATCATTTCAAACCACTTTATGTGGTCCTCTCTTAGCTAAGCAAAGAATATGTGCTCAAACCTTGGTTTTTTTTTTTTTTGTTTTTTTACCCCATCTCCCTCCTAACAATATAAGTATTCCCGTTATAATTTTTTTTTACATGCGGTTGGAGACAACACTTCCCGCCGCTTTGTTACATTGATCTACTGAATCTGACCTTTACACAAGCAAATACGATGCTAATGTTTCGCGCTACTTTCCGTAATTTTGTATTTCCCCTCGCTTCCTTTTCGTCCTCTGTTTCACGCTCTAATTTCTCCGGATGCTTCCTGGGCATGGTCGATTACGCCAACTCAAGCACTCCCTCTCACAAATCATTGTTGTCTGCTCACCTAAAGAACCACAGAGTAGACTCAGCTCGAGCGCTCCTCAATAACATCCCCGTTCTTGATGCGACTCTATGCACCATGGTGATCAACGGTTATGCCAGAAATGATAGACTCCGCGATGCCTTGAAGCTGTTTTACGAAATCCCGGATAAAGACCTTGTTTGTTGGAATTCGATAGTTAAAGGGTGTTTGGATTGTGGAGATTTGAGTATGGCCGTGAAGCTTTTTGGTGAAATGCCTGAAAGGAATGTCATTTCTTGGACCACGATGGTGAATGGGTTCTGTCAGTTCGGGAGAGTTGAAATGGCTGAGCGCTTTTTTTGGGAGATGCCGGTGAGGGATGTGGCAGCGTGGAATTCAATGCTTTATGGGTATTGTGGTAGCGGTAGACTTGACGATGCTATGAGATTGTTTGACAAGATGCCTTTTCGTAATGTGATATCATGGACTTCGATGATTAGTGGGCTTGATCAGAATGGGAAGGGCATTGAAGCTTTGTGTCTTTTTAGGCAGATGGTAGGTTCTGGTGTTGAGCCCACTGTGACCACGTTGGTTTGTGTGTTAACAGCTTGTGCAAATATACTAGCTCTACAACTAGGTGTTCAGATTCATGGACAGAATATTAAGTTAGGGTACTGCTTTGATGAATTTATATCTGCTTCACTTATAACATTTTATGCAAATTGCAAGCAAACAGAGAATGCTGGTAAGGCTTTTGATGAGGTAATGCATAAAAATGTAGTTGTATGGACAGCTCTTGTAACCGGATATGGTTCAAATGGTAAGTATCAGGATGCATTGATGGTTTTTGGGGACATGATAAAGATGGGTGTCCTTCCTAATCAATCTTCTTTCACCAGTGCTTTGAATTCTTGTTGTGGATTAGAGGCTCTTGATAGGGGCAAAGAGGTCCATGCAGTAGCTGTTAAGCTAGGTTTAGAGACTGATGTCTTCGTGGGTAATTCTAACATTGTCATGTATACTAAATGTGGAAATATAAATGATGGCTTAGCTGTATTCAAAAGAATTCGTAACAAGAATACTGTCTCATGGAACTCAATTATTGTTGGTTGTGCACAACATGGGTGTGGCTTCTGGGCTCTTACTCTCTTTAGCCAAATGATACGTATGGGGGTGGACCCGGATGAAATCACATTCACAGGTTTGCTTTCTGCATGTAGCCATTCCAGGATGTTACAGAAAGGGAGATGTGTTTTCAAATATTTCAGTGAAGGTAAATATATTGAGATGAAGCTTGAACACTATGCATGTATGGTTGATGTCCTAGGTCGATGTGGTGAGTTGGAAGAGGCTGAGGAGTTAATAAGACGCATGCCTATGAAGGCGAATTCCATGGTATGGCTAGCTTTGCTTAGTGCTTGTAGGATGCATTCTAACTTGAATGTGGCTGAAAGAGCTGCAAAATGCCTTTTTGATTTAGAACCAAATTGTAGTGCAGCATATGTGTTATTATCTAATTTATATGCATCTGCAAATAGATGGGGTGATGTCTCCAGGATACGGGGGAAGATGAAACATAGTGGGATCATAAAAGAACCAGGATCCAGTTGGGTTATTCTTAAGGGACTGAGGCATAAGTTTCTTTCTGGAGATAGGTCCCACCCACTCAGCAAAAAAATATATGAAAAGCTTGACTGGTTGGGAGGAAAGATGAAGGATTTTGGTTATGTTCCCGATCAACAGTTTGCTTTGCATGATGTTGAGGTTGAACAAAAGGAAGAGATGCTGTCTTATCATAGCGAAAGGCTAGCCATTGGATTTGGGTTGATTAGTACTGTAGAGGGGAGTACAATAATGGTAATGAAGAATCTTCGTGTGTGTGGTGACTGCCATTCTGCCATTAAGCTCATGGCTAAGATTGTTGGGCGGGAGATTGTTGTAAGAGATTCTAGCCGCTTCCATCACTTCAGGGATGGTCTTTGTTCTTGCGGGGATAATTGGTAGTTCTGGTCTTGTATTTGTAGGATGCACTTCTGTGGAATTGTTTTGAGGGGCTTTATAATATTTGAAATCATTTGCAGTAGAGCATGTCTATGCATATCGTATCATACCCATTGAATCAGCAATAGTGTTTAAAGATTGGTGAGATCATTAAGAGTCTCCTTGGCTATCTTATATGTGGTTCGGAAACACACCAGTTTGGCTAGTTTAAGGTGCCTCAGGTGTAGATAATTTTAAGGTTCCTCAAATGTAGATACTGAGGCATTAAGTGATAGCTGGTCCAAACTTGAGCAGAGAAGTAATCAGGTCTCCAAGAAACAGTCTATATACCCAGTGGTACTTTTAGCAGGAAAACTCTCTTCCATATTCCTTTACATCAATTAAAGGGACATGTGATTGCTGGTGATGGTTTTGGCATAAAATGGGAGTTCTCAGAGCCTTGGCAATCCCATAAGGAGCTCTGCAAGCAAAGCTGCTTCTGGTGATGTTATACGCGAACGGTCAGTAGAAAAACTGTTTTCTGTGAGCTTCCATGCTTCAAAATTCACCAGGTTCAATAAGTGGTACGAAAGTAGTATTGAATGCTTAAGAAAGGCAATTAAATGAGGTGGAATTATTTCAGGAAGATGATTGGCAGACAGGGACTCATACACAGGTTCTGCATGGGATGTGCAAAATCTCCTTGTTTGGTTACACAAATGAGATGGAAGTTAAAAAAAAAATAAAAAAATATTGTTAAAATGTAATTTTTTAATATAATTTTTGTTTTAAGATTTGAAAAAAGTTGAATTATTTATTATATTTTTTTGTGAGAGTTTGAAAAAATTATAATGATTAGATAAGTCATGGTAACAACCAGTGCATACGCTGTTCAAGATAGGTTGCAAGATATGGACTGCTGGATATAAAATTTAAAGCATGCAGCAGAACAGGGAGCACAAGACAAAAAGGGAACCTGACAGCAATGTGAAATCGGTAGGTGAAGAGCATCAGAGAACGGAAGGCAGTTTAAAGCTAAAATGTTATCTAGACTCCATCTCTAGGCAAGACAATAGGAGCATTCTTGCTGCTAAAATGTTGTCTAGCGATGACAAGTAATTGCAACTGTACGTTCATAACATGAAGAAACTGGTGGGATTGTTGATCTAGCTAATGTGAAAGATGGAAGTTGTGTTCTGTGAATTTTAACCCTCATTTGTTTTATGCTTTGGCTTGCATTAACTGTTGCTAACCATTGGAAGAGGTAATTAGGTAACAAGTTGGTTGGTTTCATTCTGATTTGGTAGACTCAGGGTACTTCATTTTAGATTAAAATTGACATGCTTTCTTTAGATACTTCAGCATGAAGGACAATGTACATAAGAAAATAAGCTTCCAAAAATCAACCCTAATAGGAAATGATTATGATTATTGATGAGGGATGCTGGATATCTGTCATGTTTCAGTATAATGCAACGAGTCCTTAATTTGCATGCATCTATAAATTTATAGTATAAAGCTACTAATAGAATCCAAATTCCTATAACTAATAGAGCACGGAATGTCAAATTGTTTGTCTTTAATGCTTGCAATGTATATCAAATTATTTGAGTGCTGAAATCCATTCCTTCAAGGATACTCGAGTAGAATTCTCATCCAAATATGAATTTGAGTCAGCATTCAACATATCTACACCCTTAAAGTCTTTCAACTTTGTCATCACAACTGTAACTTGATTTAAATTTCATCAAGCTTGACAACATCTCCCTGAAATGTCTACTCCAAAACATAGTAAGACAAGAGAGAATTTTTAAGTACCACACACCACTCAATTCAAGCCATCTAAACCAACATCAAAATCACAGCCAATCCTATAGTTTCACGTTAAATAATCAGTCGGAGTTGTAGTCTTTCTAAACGGCATTTCCAATTACTGTCATTAAAAATAAAACTGACTTGGTTAACTTGTAAAAAATCCAGTATAATTTGTTATTTTCTGATTTGAACTTTGAGTAAGCAGATGAATAGGCTTAGTGAATTAGGGCTTTTGTTGCTCAATTCAAATGTCTAATGTGAGATTCAATGGTTCAATTTCCTAATTAGCCCAATCCAACATAGCCCCACTTTGAAAGTATGAGCCTTATAGTCGAACCCATTTCGAGTAAAGACCCTCCTAGCCCTTATAGGCAATACACGGGTCCTTGGCAAGGAGTTGACGGTTTTTGGCGTGATCGTGCTTGAGTTAGTGGGTCCAAATATGTATTTCAAACACAATTATTTACAGTTTGAATTAGCATGCATTTCTAGTTTTCTCTATCATGTTTAAGCTAAAAGTTATAATTCTTAGGTAAATTTAGAGCACTCCAATCCTACAACATTCTGGGCTGAAGTGACATTGACTATTACCTTTAGTTGTCTGCAAACTATGTTGGTTATTTTTTTTTTCTTTTTTTGTATTTGTTTTGGGTTAGGGGGAGGGGGGAGTGGTGGCTTTAAAAAAATTGGTTTTTAATCGACCCATTGATGCTATATTCGATTTTGGTTACATACACGTATATGCATAGATATGAAGAAGCATGTCTTAATGTTGGTCATATGTACATTAGCAAACACAAACATAGACATATGGGTAGTGGTACCACAGCTTAAGAGGTAAAAGGCTTGCATTCTTTTATGTTTGGCTATATGCATGTATGCTATATGCTATGGGGTGTCCTTGCTGATACAAGTAGGCAATAAATGTTGAGCATCTCTAGTTAGCTTGAACATTTACCTTATTATGACCCACTGTGAATTTTAGAACCTGCTGTTTGAGACGATTTTGTCAGTGAAACTTCTTATTATGATGGATCACACCAACTTAATCTCCTCTCACATATGGAATGTGACAATGGCCAAGATAGCTGACATAGTGGTTATTTATACTATCATCATGTTGAACCCGAAAGTAGCCCATATTGTGTCCATATCTCCAAGTGAGAAGCTCAATATATGAGATTATGATTACTACAGAGGAAAAATTGAAACTTCAAAATGTAGCATGGTGTTGTATGTTGAGGAAACTCTTTTTTGGGTGTGGATAGTGTATAAGCTTATTCATTTACTTTTCACTTCTAGCGTTTTCTCTTGATATTGATCTTGTTGTAGTTATCTTTTGATATACTGCTTATCTTAAGGCATTTCCTGACAGTGCTTTTGTTGTATTGATGTTAGCATTTCCTGACAGTGGTTTTGCTGTATCGATGTTAGGTTCAGGGATTAAAATGATGCCTGCTGGAAGGGTTGTGCTCTGTTCCCACGCAATACAAGGAACATTGATCACTTAAAGGTACTTTTGGAATTTATGCCTTAATATACTTTGGGGCTGGAAGAGGGGATGAAGCCATTGGTCCGTATAGCATAGCTATCTGTGCATCATATTAACAATTTCTGTATATATATAAATATATATATATATATATATATTTATCTACTCTTTGGATAATAGTCTAATAGATACATTGCTGCATCTTCTGTCTTTTTCTTTTGGTTCCGAGTATTACCTTGTGAGGCATTTGATATATATCTCTCTCTCTCCCTCTCACACACTGTTATTTAATACTCGAGTTATCAGTGAAAAATTTCAGTTGGTAACAATGTGGATAATGGGGGGTGCTATGGAGAACATGCCAAGTTTTTGTTTTGAAATTAGTTGATCCGAGGTGAGGGTGAAATGCCAAGCATCTATTTTATTGGCTGAGGATTCTTTGTTCTAATCTTTGTCGTCTGGCTTTATATATTTTCTGTTTTCAATGTTTCTATTTGTTGTGAACCATATGAACCACACTCTTGGGTGAAGAATAGCCCACAAGATGCCATTTCTCCAAAGAAATCAATGGCGCGCTGAACGGAAAAGTATGATTTAATCACAATAACAGCTTCTTCATTTTAGTGAGTTGACATATGCTCAGCCGAGACTTTACAATCTAGACTTCATTTTAGTGGGTTAAAAAAATAACTGACCGATGAAGGCATATGTTATGGTTATGGTGACATATATGGCATGCTGAGAAATGAACATTAACTAATTATTGCAATGAAATTGCAGGATGGAGCCAACTGAACGCTCTCTAGGAATTTCAGGAACATCAAAGAAGCAATGAGAATGCAACATATATCCTGTATTGGAAACCACAATCTGTTTCTTGAAAGAAAATGTACCTGTGTCCGCTCCTGCATGTAAATTATTCCAAGATGGTTGAACCATTAGAATGGCCGAAATCAAACTTCCAAGTGAATCTTACGACCATATAGAATAAAAAGTTCAAGTGAAAACAAAGGGAGTAAAGTAAATGAGATAAAGTACCTAATGAAGATGTTTCACAGCTGTGCACTATTCAACATACTATACGTGATGGGAATGTAGATGATATTTGTGTGTGGCGGGGATCTTTCCAGAATGTATTTTACAAGTCATCTAGTCTGAAAAATATTTGTAATGTTTGGTATGTAATGCATGTGTTTTGTTATATATATATATATATATATATATATATAAAGCTAATGTTTGAACTACAGCCCTGCCCAAAACCCTCCGCCTATCTTGCTCGATGCCAAAATTTATTGAAGGAAAATGATCCTATGTCTTATAAGGTTATCTCCTTATTTTGATTACTCATGAATTTAATTTTTTTTTAATTTTTTTTTCTTAATGGTTAAGGAAATGTCTATTAGAATATTGTTATATTTTTAAAAATATTTAAAAAAAAAAAATCACATTTGGCCTAGAGAAAACCAGCGGTAGCGGCATAGCAGCAGTCCCCTTTCCAATTTTAGGTTCAAAATAATCATAAAAATAGTTTTGGGGTCGAGGTTATAAGAAATTTTGAACAAGTGCAAATCACTATTTTTTTTTTCTCATTTTACATATTTGCACCATAAAAATTAATTAGTTTTAAAACCTGCGAAAGTGATTGCCTTGTCACCATTCACCAATGCAAATGCATTACAGCCTCTGTTTTTTTTTTTTATTCAACAGGACATACAGCCTCTTTGATCGTGATCATGTTGCAATGGGCCAGAAATACAGTTTCAGTTTATCCACTTCCTGAAGAAAAACATGGCAGATCTTGCCTTCGGCCTCGCAGAAAAGGTCTTGGAGAAACTAGGGTCATTTGCTCATCAAGAGCTATGCTTGGCCTGGGGCCTCCGAAGTGACCTGAAAAAGATTGAGCGCATCATTTCCACCATTAAAATCGTGCTCTTGGATGCTGAAGCCAAGCAAGCAAGCGACCCCGTGTTGAGGGACTGGCTATGGCAGCTCAAAGATATCTTATATGATGCAGGGGATGTGATAGATGAAATTGAGTACAAAGCTTCAAGGAAGCAAGCGATTACAACGTACGGAAGCACTAGGCGAGCGTGGATGAGTCCAATTCGAAAAGAAAAAGCAAGAGGCCCAAAGTCTATACCATGAGGATTTTTGGCCGAGGGGTTGGTGCTGTTGTGGATTTCCTTATCTTTCTTTTTCTTTGCAGCCTTTCTCTTTTTGGGACCGGATGGCATGATTGAATTGGGGGGCTGCTCTCGTGGGTGAATCCTACAATGGGGTTCTCACAAAAAATCTATTTATTATTTATTTTTTTTATCATCATCTTATTATTTTATAATATGACATTAAGGCTTCGTTTTGTTTTCAAACCAAACTCATCTCATCTTACTCATCATTATAATTTTTTCAAATTTCAATACAAAATATTATAAATAATTCAACTTTTTCAAATCTTAAAACAATAATAATATTAAAAAATAATATTTTAACAATATTTTATCATCTAAACTCAACTCAACTCAACTCACTTCAACATCCAAACGCACCCTAAGGTTTCTTCTGGATCCTCAACTCATCCCAACTCATCTCAACTCATCATTACACATTTTTCAAATCCCAAAACAACTTTAATATTAAAAAATAATATTATAACAATATTTTATCATCTCAACTCAACTCAACTCACTTCAACATCCAAATTCACCTAAGTGATAGGTTTATAAGTAAAATATAATAAATAGTCTCTAATCATCTAATGTCATATCATGAGATAATGTAAAATGATGAGAATTAAGATGATGAATAGCATTACTCATTACAGAAAGTGGCTTATCTATGTTATCGCGTACCTGAGTGCCCCTCACACACTATCTCTCTCTCTCTCTCAACTTTCTACTGTAATAATGTTGTTAAAAAAATAATAGGTGTATTTGAAAATAATTTTCATCACATCACATCTCATCTATTTTTAAAATATCGTTCAAACATAAACATTTTCAAATTAATGTTGGAAGTGAAGTTTTTCACCATTCACATCTAAATATTTTTTGTTTTCTTTAATTTATAAAAAAATATTTAACAACATTATTTAGATTTGAGAAATTCTATTTGTAATCTTAAGTGAGGGATTGCGTGTGCAGTCCCATTGATGAATGAGGGTAAAAGAAAAAAAAGTATCATTTTAAAAAGGATATTATTGTAATTTTAATTTTTTTTAAACATAACTATATGAGCTTACATGAGCAGTCCCCATTTGAGGACTGTATGTAGACTAACTCATTTTTTACGTTTAACTAAAGACCTTCTTTGTAAAATTGATAATGAAATTCAAGAAAATTATAATTAAGTACTTCTATTAATCACTAGTTATAAAACTAACTAATGCATCAATCTTTGATTGTCTAAAATGTGACATCAATATCTAATGAGAAATGCTACACAACCTCCCCAACCTCCACACACCACATTTTTTTAAATTTTTAAATTTTTTAATATTTTTTTTTGAGTTTATTCTTTTTAAATTAATTTAATTTCTTCTGCAAGACAACAGATATCATCAATATTAAAGGATTTATAAGCATCATTTGGATCCAAAGCTAAGCTAAGAGCTAAAAGCTTTGTTGCTCCTTCACCAAACCTACTGTCAAGCTCTTGCATTTGAAAATCTATAGTAGCATTAAATATTTCAAAATGATAATGATGCTCTATCGTAATGTGATCTCGTTGATGATGACCACGCCCTTGTACATAACGAGAGCTCAATTCTGGAATGTCAATATCAAATTTCTTGGAGAAAGAGACAACATTCTCAAGTAGATTTTCCCAACCTTCATTTCTCAACTTTTGAATGAGTCCTTTTGTAGTAGAAACCATATTCATGGCATTCAAGATGTCTTGAGATTTTTGCTGCAAAACTTGACTAAGAACATCAGTAATACCCATGATTTCCTTCATTAAATGTAAAATAAATATAAATTGGAATGATGTAATTATTTTATAAGCAGCATTCGCATCCCCGCGTTGAGAGTAAGTGGATCATTCTTTTATTATGTTTTCAAGCACCGAGCAAGTGGCCCCAAACATTCGTAGTAGACTGCAAATAGAATAAAAATGAGAGTCCCAACGAGAATCATCGGCTCGTTTGACAGTGCCAATTTGGTTAGCTCCTTTTCTAGTTTCAAGTTTGTCAATAGCTATCATATGTGCAATTTGTGTTGCCTGAGCAGCTTGCAGTTCATCATGACGTTTACATGATGAGCCCACCACATTGATAATGAAATTCAAATTTGAGAAAAACTCATGAACAGAAACTACCTCTCTAGATTCAGCAACTAATGTTAACTGTAATCAGTGAGCAAAACAATGAACATAGTATGCATATGGGCAATCTTTAAGAAATAATGCTTGCAATCCTTTCCATTCACCACGCATATTACTAGCACCATCATATCCTTGCCCACGAATATTTTGAATATCAAGACAATGATGAGAAAGAACGGTAGATATTTCATTCTTTAGAGTCAATGCCGATGTATCTTTAACATGTACAAGATCAAAAAATCGTTCTTGTATAAAACCATCATGATCAACAAATCTCAAGATTATAGCCATTTGCTCCCTCTTAGACTCATCTCGTGCCTCATCAACAATAATGCAAAATTTAGAATTTTCAACATCTTCACGAATTTTATTTCTCACTTTTTTTGCAAGAACTTCCAAAATCTCTTTTTGAATTTTGGGTGAAGTATACTTTGAAGATTTAGGAGCATTTTCCAAAACAAGTTTTCCAACCTTGTCATTATATGAAGCCAAAAGTTTAAGCATCTCAAGGAAATTACCTCGATTTTTTGAATCAGGGGTCTCATCATGACCTCTAAAAGCACATCCTTGAAATGCAAGCCATCGAACAACATCAATAGATGCTTTTACTCAGAGTCGATTGTTGAGAATTTGCTCTGAGCTTTGTGCATTCATTACTTTATCAATATGCTGTGATTGTTTTAATAAATCCTCACAAGCTTTCACAGCATTATTATGACAAGAGCAAGGATCCTCTCCAATATGATTCAGAAAGGCACAATGTTTTTCATCATTAATCTTCTTCCAATTTCTAAATCCTATGATAGTAAATACATCCCATCCTAAACGTTTAGATGCTTTCATTGTAAAAAGATAACAAGGTAAACAATATGCAACATCTTTTGATGGAGAATACTCTAGCCAAGATGCGAATTGTACAAACCAAGAAGCTTGAAAGCGGCGATGATGCTTTTCAGAACCAGAAAATGGATATTTTGAGAGACGTATCTGATATGGACCCATTTTCAAGTAAGCTCTTCTTATTTCATCACGTTGATTGACCGGATAGTCCCACATAGGAGGATGTAATCCTGGATCTCGTTGTAGAGAAAATATATCAATTTTTCTAAAATCAAGAGTTGACGATGTAAAATTAATCTCTTCAGACTCTACAATTGGAGAGTTAAGATCAGGATTTTCCTTAGGTTCAATCCTTGTAATTTTAGAAGAATTTTTTGAAGTATCAACTTCCTTTCTTTTGAAGAATTAGTCGATAGTTCTCAATTTAGAAATAATTCATGAACCTAATTTTAAAATCAAATTGAAACATATAAAATAAAGTTAGATATATATGAATTCAATTACTCATGAAACATGAATTTAAAGTTAATCTTTAAGCACAAATAATCATTCAATAGACATAATTATATATAAGCCAAACTAAGTAGTAATCAATCTATTTAAAAAAGAAAAAAAAAATTAAACAAAAATACAACTATATGATACATCAATACATGAAAGAAGGGGAAAAGTGAAAAAAAACTTTAAAAACACTGCATCAAACTTAATAGATTCAATACAATTATATATATGAATGAACATTAAAATCGAAAAAGAGAAAAAAGAAAAAAATCAAACCGTATATGATTATATCAGACGACCTGGCGAAAAATTTTAAATTGTTTGAGTAGATGAATGTAGCGTGTAGCCTTGTAGGTCCGTAAGCCTCAAGCTCCCCTTTTGGCTGTTTGGCAGTCGACAGATCAAGACAACTTCAACTTGTAAAGTTTAACTTTTGAATAGAAAAACTAAAAGGGTGCATGTGACTTTTGAATAGAAAAAGGGTGCGGCGGCAGTGAAGGACCATCCAAATTCTTTTGTATTTATGGAGAGTAAAAGGGTATAATTAGGTTATTAGATCATTTTATTTTATGTGAGATGTATTTTATTTATTTTATTTTTAAATTAAATTAAATTTTTAAAAATTAGACTTATAAATAATTAATCAATAAAATTAAAATAATTTTATAGAAGTCTAAGATAATTTTTTAGAGGGGACCAACACAAAATAAAATCAATATAATCTTATTAAATTATAAAAATTTAATATATATTTATTTTTTTTCAAACTTTTGGGAGGGGGCCACTGCCCCTACATAGGTCCGCCCCTGTTCATAAGATGTGAGGATACTTTTCATAAGGTGTGAAAATATTTTTTATAAAGTGTAAAATATTGAGTGATAAATAGTGACTGATGATAATAATTTTTATCATAAAATAACTTTATAGTAGAGGTTGTAAGGAGATTTTCTCTCAAGGCCTAAAAAACCCTATCAAGCTTTGCCCATAGCAGAAAGCCATGAGTCTAACCCGCTAGGAAGCTCTTCTATACATGATTGGTAGGAGGGATGAACTGAATGCTCTCTTGGATTTTCTGGAACATCAAAGAAGCAATGAGAATGCAACATATATCCTGTTTTGGAATCCACAATTTGTTTCTTGAAAAAAAATGTACCTGTGCCCAGTGGTGCTTTTGGGAGGCTCTACCCAATACCTGGGTCCGCTCCTGCATGCACAATATTCAACGATGGTTGAACTATTGGAATTTACAACGGTCGAAATCAAACTTCAAGTGAATCTTACGATCATATAGAATAAAAACTAGAAAAAAGCTATCACGTTCATCAATTTTTATCGCTCTACTTGACTGTTCGGAAAATTATTATTATTATTATTATTTAATAATTAAAAAAATAATTTTAAATTTATTATTATATATATATAAATATATTTTTAAAAATCTTTAAATATAGTAAAAAAATATGAATAAAAAAATAAAAAAAATTACAAAAACAACTACCTGAATGATACTACTCAGGCGGTAAAAACTAATGTGTGAACTACAGCCCTCCGACTCCACCTACATTGGCATACTTCTCGATGCCAAAATTTATTGAAGGAAAATGATAATATCATAATATACTCAATGATTTTTTCTTTTTATTTTGACCTATTTAATATTTTTAAATTATAATATTTTTAATAATTAAAAAAAATGACTATTAATATATTAATATGTTTTTTTTTTATATTTTTTAAAAATATTTAAAAATTTCACCGCTTGCCGCATAGTAGCAATTCCCTTTCCCATTTTAGGTTCAAAATAATCATAATAATAGTTTTGCAGTGCAAAACTCTATTTTTATTTTTTTTCTCATTTTACATATTTGCACCATAAATGATTGTCTTGGCAAGTTGTCTGTACCATTCACCAATGCAAAAGCATTAGTACATACAGCCTGTCGTGATCATGTTGCAATGCTAGCTGCCTTAATAATTCCTACCTACTCGTCTTACTGGGAGTCAAGTTAACTATATCAACCAAGAGGCAGAAATACGGTTTCAGTTTCTCCACTTCCTTCCTCAAGAAAAACAAGGCTGATCTTGCCTCTGTCCTCGCTGGTAGTCTCCTGCAGAAATTAGGCTCTTTAGTTTATCAAGAGCTCTGCTTCGCATGGGGTGTCCAGAGCAACTTGCAAAAGATTGAGCACACGATTTCCACCATTAAGATTGTGCTCTTGGATGCTGAATACAAGTAAGCAAGCAATCCCAAACTGAGCATCTGGCTTGGGCAGCTCAAAGATATCTTATATGACGCAGAGGATGTGGTGGATGAAATTGAGTACAAAACTTTAAGGAAACAAGCGATTACAACATACGGAAGCACTAGTACAAAGGTATGCCATTTCTTTTCGTCCTCCATGGCACTTTTATCCCGAATAAAACTGGCTCACAAAATCAAGGACATTAGAGAGAGGTTAGATGAGATTAATGCTGATAAGGTTCAGTTTAATCTCACGGAACGACATGAAGAGGTGCATGTCATGCCCCTGTGGAGGGAGAAGACCCATTCAATTATTGATCCTTCAACAGTTATCGGTAGGCATGGTGACAAAGAAGAAATAAAAAAGAGTTTGATAAACCCAAATCCCAACAGAAATCTTAATATAATTGCCATAGTTGGATTAGGAGGTATGGGGAAGACCACACTTGCCAAGGCAGTTTACAATGACGAATCCGTAGTTAATCATTTTCAGTTGAGAATGTGGGTTTGTGTATCTGAGGATTTTAATGTTACAAGATTGGTGGAAGAAATCCTTAAATCTGCTCGTTGCAGAGTTGATAAGAATTCAAGTAATGAAGATACATTGCAGACTAGTTTGAGAGAACTTTTAAAGTATAAAAGGTTTCTACTGGTCTTAGACGATGTCTGGAATGAAAATAGAAATAAATGGACTGATCTGAGAGATTTGCTTAATGGTGGATCGCATGGAAGTGTCCTTGTTGTAACGACACGTAGTCGCAAGGTTTCTTCCATTTTAGACCCTATTTATACACATTCTTTAGAAGGTCTATCAAAAGAAGAATATTTGTCTTTGTTTGTGAAATGTGCCTTCAAGGAAGTAGAAGACAAACTATATCCAAATCTCTTACCAATTGCGGATGAAATAGTGAAAAAGTGTAAAGGGGTTCCATTGGCTATGAAGAGTTTAGGTGGTCCTACTTTATTCGAAAGTCGATGAAAGGGAGTGGGAATTGGTGAGAGATAACGAGATCTGGGAATTAGAAGAAAATGAGGGAGGCATCTTACCTGCATTACAATTGAGCTATAATCAAATGCCAATTCATTTGAAGCGATGCTTTGCCTATTGCATTAATTTCTCAAAGGATCATCGATTCAATAATTTCTTTTTAATTGGATAATAGGTGGCACATGGATTAATCCTCCAAATGCCTGTTAACAAAAAACAAGACTTGGAAGATGTTGGAGACTTTTATATTAAGGAGTTAATGTCGAGATGTTTCTTCCAAGATTTTGAAGAATTGAACTCTCGCTGGTATACCTTCAAAATGCACTATCTTGTCCATGATCTTGTGCTCTCTATTGGCCATGAAAGAGTGGTTGCAAATAGATTTTGACAACAAAGAAATTGCTTCGACAGTTCTTCATTTGTCAATTTCATCCAGTGACCAACAAGTTTCAAAGTTTTCGAACAAGTTAACTAATGTGAGGACTATCATGTACAAAACCAAACCACACGTGTCCTCAGTTGAAGCATGCATCTCAAGATTCAAGTCTTTATCGGTGTTAGTTATACCTGAATCAAATTTTAAAAATTTGCCAAGTTCCATTGGTACTCAAAAGCATTTGAGATATCTCGATCTATCTAGTAATGAATCAATCAAGATACTTCCTAATTCCACTTGCAAGCTACACAATTTGCAAACCTTGGTGCTTCATCAATGTGAAAATCTTGAACGACTGCCCAAAGATATGAGGAACATGATCAACCTTAAGCTTCTTACAATAACAACAAAAGATACATGTTTGCTCGAGGATGGAGTATGTTGCTTTAATTCTCTTCGGACTTTATATGTGTTCCATTGTCCAAGACTCAAATGCTTGTTTCCACAAATGGACAGGTGCCTCACCAACCTTCGTATATTGGCTTTGTGGAGATGTAAAAGTTTGACCTCTTTGCCACCTATTATCAAGCACCTAACTGCCTTAGAGTCATTGCAAATTTTTAATTGTGAAGAGATGGTTTTGACGGGAGGAGGAAGAGATGCACAGGATCTCAATTTGAGACTCCAAATCTTGCAATAAAGTTACCAAAGTTGGAGGTTTTACCCGAATGGCTCCAAGGATCTACAAACACTTTAAGGGAACTACTTATCTATGATTGTGAAAATCTGAAGGTGTTGCCAGAATGGTTGCCAACTCTGAAATCACTTCAAAAATTAGAGATCAGTGATTGTGATGAGTTATCATCTCTACTGGAGGGGATTCATCATATGAAAACATTAAGAAAACTGAAGATTAAAGGTTGTCCTCAACTTGTTACTAGTTGACAAGACTGGTACTCTAACATACCAGAGCTCGAACTTGATTTTAAAGATGAAGAAGATGATCAAGAAGATGATGAATAAGATGATGAGGTAATGTGATTTTGTCTTCTTATTTCAATCGTAAATCATTTTTATAATCACATATTATATATGTTAGGTTTTATTACTCTCCCCTTAAATTTTATATATCTATACGCATGGATTTGCAGCTTCGGCCTTAATTCGACGAGCCACGAGTCGAAGCGAATGTCAGCCTGAATGCACGTAGCTTCGATCGGTACCTATATATATATATATATGTTCTTTGGATTGGTGTTCAATATGTAATGTATTTGCTTGGGTACCTATATCTATCTTTTTTCAATATATAACATGCTTCACTAGTGTTAGTTCGGTAAATGCATGTGGTGAATAATGTATTGGCATGAGTACTGCTGCAGAGATTGATATTTTATTATTATTTCTTTAAAAAAAATCCCAATTTCCATTGAAGAATCATGTATTGCTCAATTAGTTAGTAACTTTTGTATGAAAGATTAATTGGAGGTCGATCTTTATTATATATAAAAAGGAAGAAGAAGATCTAGGAGAATCATGACGAGTTCATTAACGGCAGTTTTGTGATTTTGGCATATATCTTACTAATTTGCAGTAAATCTATAGATTCAAAACGAAATTTTATTTGCCTCGCTAATTTGAAAAACCAAATTTACCCTCTTCCCTTAGAAGTTATATGTTCCATTCTTAGATTTCAAATATTTCTATTATTTTAATTTGGGTTAAGCCATGTAAAACATGTAGGCTTTGATGTCTATACATTGGTGACTGAGGCTCGGAGTATCAGTACTATTCGTTTATTATTCAATAACATTTAATTATTCGATAATTTTACGAATAACATAGAAATAAAATTTTAAAAACACAATTTAATGTCTGTTTCACTACAGTATTTCATAGAATAATATTCATTCATTATTATTTTTATAAATATGAAATATTTAGATTGTTTTCTTCATAGAAAGTATTAAATGATCTTTTAAAATATTATCTCTTATTCTAATATCTAAGCTAGTTTATCAAATTTCATATAAAATCTATATATTTTGGTGTCACATTAAATATAGAATGCTACAATTGAGAATTTAAATAAACTTTTCCTTGTTCAATGAAGTTTAGAGGATAAATCATCTCCACTATTTTTCATGTAAATTATCAATCTTAAATAGTTTTTCTTATATTTTCACTTTGAATTCTATATTAAGAAACTTAATATTATATAATTAAAAATTTTGGGGTCAATGTTAATAGTTCATTATATTATTTCTCTTAATCTTAGTTTTAATTTAATTTTAGTGGGTCATATCCTTGAAAATAGATAATATATAGAAATTATACAAAATATATGGGTCGAAAAAATTGAAGAAAGACATTTTTATGTATATTGAAATTTTACAAAATTTGAAAAAGTATATGAGAATTATAAATTTTTTTGAGGGTCAATTTCTATACAATATTATAAGGAAAACCCTACTCTTACTGCTAGGGCTACTGTTGGTTTTTTTTTTTTTTACTTAATGATTAAGTAAGTATTTTTTAATAATGTTGTGAATATTTTTTTAAAAAAATAAATAGAAGTGTTAAAAAAAATACATGTAAAGAAAAAGCAAAAAAATAAAAATAAATAAAAAGGTAAAATCAACTAGCAAGAACCCCAGCGGGAGCTCCCAACGGTGGTTGTAGAGCCACCCATATTAAAAAAAATAAAATAACTCATGTATATACCTTGGACTATAATTTTTATTTTTATAATTTTTATTTTTGCTAGCATTTTTAGACATTGTCAAGGATGTTTTGTGACTGTTATATGATAGGGAAGATGGGATATCATAACTTGGAATCTCTATGAAAATGATATTAAAGAGATGGGATTCATGATTATTTTTCCTATCATCAACTTAGCATCACTTTATCATTGATACCTGATTTTGGTTGACTATATATAACAAAATTGTTTAATTTGATTGACCCGTCAACAAATTTAAAATTGAATCGAACCGAACCGATTGCTGCATTATTCAAGAGGTTTCACAATTTTAAATGTGCAATATTTTACCATCATTACTTGTAGACCTAGGACACCAACCACTACCTTATAATCAATTTACAATTCTTTGTTGAGGAAAAAATCCAGTATAATTTGTTATTCTCTGATTTGAACTTTGAGTAAGCAGATGAATAGGCTTAGTGAATTGGGGCTTTCATTGCTCAATTCAAATGTCTAATGTGAGATTCAATGTTCAATTTCCTAATTAGCCCAATCCAACGTAGCCCCACTTTGAAAGTATGAGCCTTATAGTCGAGTTTTTTTTTTTTTTTTTTTTTTTTCAGGAAATAGATTTCATTTCATTCAGTGAAATCGAAGTTATATCTGTGACTAATCAATACGAAAAATCTCGATTACAAGTCAAACTACTCATCTGTTTGAGGCTCCCCGCACACAAATTTATTTATAACGGATATTGTCTTAACTTCTATAAACTCTCTAATGACAAAGCTTCTGGTTTGTCTTAAGCCTTATAGTCGAGTTGAGACCCTCCTAGCCCTACATTAACTCTTCTAACAAACCATCAATTGCTGAAGGCTTAGAGGAGGTGATGACTATATCATCAACATAGACCAGGAGGTATATATGAAGATCACCATGATTTAAAATGAAGAGTGAGGGATCTGCCCTTGATGCAAGAAAACCATACCCGAGAAGCCAGGAACTGAGTTGAGCAAACCATGCTCTTGGTGCTTGCTTGAGGCCGTATATAATTTTGTGAAGCTTGCATACATGCGTGGGCTTGTGAGGATCAATGAACCCCTGAGGTTGCTGCATATAGACATTATCAGTTAAGGTGCCATGCAAAAATGCATTTTGAATGTCAATTTGTCTTAATGGCCATGAACGGGTGACAACAAGAGACATAATTAACCGTATAGTGGATGGCTTCACTACTGGACTAAAGGTCTCATTATAGTCCAGACCATGTAGTTGATGATACCCTTTAGCGACTAGGCATGCTTTTCTGCGTTGGAAGGAGCCATCTGCATTTGTCTTTGTACGAAAAACCCATCTGCATCCAAGAAGGTTAGTCGTAGAAGATAAGGGAACTAAAGTCTAGGTTTTATTTTCTTGCAGAACCATAAACTCCTCAGACATAGCATCCTTCCATTCAGCAAACTTTGAAGCCATGGAGTAACTGGACGGTTCATCTGGGACAGTAGCAGAGATGGTGAGACAGAAACGTGAAGGATATGGAACGGTGCCATCCGTGAAGACACGAGGTCTGGAAGAGTGTGTTTGGGCTCGGGTAATTATGGGTGACCGTGGTGGAGCTAAATTTGGTGGAGAGTTACTAGAATGAGAGGGAGACTCAACTGGAGGCAAGATATTAGTCGGAGGAACAGAGGAACGAGAGGTTGAAGAAGATCGATGTTCGGATAAGGGAGAGGTAGGTGGTGGACTTGGGCCAGGACCAAGTATTGATGGTTAAAGAATGGGTAAATGGGTTGAATCAGAATGTTGGGTGATTAATGGAGGGCTGGATCAAGAATTGGAAGAAGGAAATAAAGCTTCATTAAACACTACATCTCTTGAGATGTACATTCTATTTTTTTGTGTATCTAAACATTTATAGCCCTTGTGAGAAGAGCTATAGCCTAAAAATAGACAAGGAATTGAGCGAAAATTCAATTTATTTGTAAGATAAGGTCGAATGTTAGGCCAACATTGACATCCGAATACTTTTAAAAAAGTATAATTAGGATTCAAGTTATAGACATGGAAATGAGGTGTTTGATTTTGAATAACCGGAGAGGGAAGAATATTGATGAGATAAACGGCACACTCGAAAGCATCGGCCCAATATGAAAAAGGAAGAGAAGAATGGGCTAAGAGAGCAAGCCCGGTTTCAACGATGTGCCTATATTTTCTTTCAACAAGGCCATTTTGTTGATGCTTGTGAGGACAAGAGAAACGGTGAGTTATACCCAATTTTTGACACATTGGATTTAAGGGTTTAAATTCCCCTCCACCATCAGTTTGTAATGTGACAATTTTGGTGTTAAACAACAGTTCAACATAAGGTCAAAAGGTAGTAAAAACAGCACTAACATCAGATTTGAGTTTTAGAGGAAAAAATCAAGTGTAACGCGTGTAATAGTCAACAAATGAAAGATAATATTTGTATCCAAGTCTTGAGGTATAAGGGGATGGACCCCAAAGATCGGCACAAATTAACTCTAAAGGCCTAGTGTAATGGGCTTGACTATTACAAAAAGGAAGTTGATGCTGTTTTGCAAGAGGATATTCAGAACAATAAAAAGTAGACTCTGTGGAAGACTTTGGCAGGCAGTTGGTGTGCAAAATACGGGAGACAAGTGTGAGAGACGGATGGCCTAGCCTTCGGTGCCATTGTGCTAGAGTAGTACGTTCACCAACATGTGTGGAAGGAGAGGAGGTTGGAGACAGATTTTCTGGAAAGGTATAGAGTCCATTACGCGTAGGTCCTATGAGGAGGAGTTTCCTCGTGTGTTTGTCCTTCACAGAAAAATGGGAAGAGTGAAACTCAAAGAAGCAAGAGTTGTCTATGCAAAATTGAAGAACAGAGACTAAGTTTTTAGTAATGGAAGGCACATGAAGTAAATTATTAAGAGTAAAGGAAGTAGAACCAGAGGAAAGACTGGATTGACCATGGTGCTGGATAGGAAGACCAGCTCCATCGCCTACACGTATTGTGTCACCACCTTGATACTGCTCAGAAGAAATAGTCAGATTACTTAGATCATTAGTAATGTGATGTGTTGCTGCAGAATCTGGATACCAAGTAGAGGTTGAAAAGGAGGTTGGTGCAGTGTAGTTTGCTGAAAAGGAGCTCGGAGGATCAATTTGATAGGAATGATCAAACCTGTGATGGCATTGAAGGGCAACATGCCCTGTTTTGTTGTAGACCTGGCACGTGGGTCTCTGAGCTGTGTAGTGTTGGGCATGATTCTAAGAGGAGAATGATCGACCACCACGAGAAAAATTTTGACCCCTACCTCTGCCTTGACGTCCACCCCGAGGAGATCCACGACGTTGATCACATCCTTCAGAGGCACTAAAATTTGCAGAGGGCTCAATAGGAGAAACAACATTCCGAGTTAAATGTGACATGCGAGTTTCATGAATAAGAAGGAGTTGGTACAACTCTTGAGAGGAAAGGGGGTCTGCCCTTGTAGTAATAGATGTTATAAACGACTCATAAGAAGAGCCGAGGCCATTGAGCAAATAAGTGACTACTTCTTTGTTAGGGAGAGGGGTTCCCGTAGCGGCCAGAGAATCAACGAGAAAACGTACCTTGCCAAAGTATGAAGAGATTGTTTCATCACCCTTGGAGAGATTAGTAAGCTGAAATCTAACCTGAAACTCCTTTGCTTGAGAGTGAGAAGCAAACATGGAAGCCAGGGAAGTCCATAGCTCTTTTGCTGTTGTGGAGGAAAGAACATGGCCAAGAATAGAGTCGGACAGTGAGGAGAACAGGACACTTAATACCAACTGATCCGTTCGGCGCCATGTAGTGAAGTCTGGATTAGATTTGATTATGGAGTCTGCAGAGTTAGGTAAAAACATAGAAGGTTTGGCTTGAGTCCCGTCGACGTAGCCAAAGAGGTCTTGACCTCTTAAATAAGCTGATATCTGAACCTTCCATAGAAGGTAGTTATCGGTATCGAGTTTGGTGGTGACAATATGAGAGAAGGAAGAGAGATTTGAGGAAGAAGAAGGTGGGGTAGTCATGGATCACAGTGACGTTAGTCCTTGCAGGCTCGTGATACCATGTTAGACAGACACAGATAGTGGCATTTCAACGTAATCTTTTCATTGATCATTTGATATATTTATACACAGTGTGTAAGACAAATAAAATAATATTTTCTGTTACAAGAATTGGAGAGAAGTGTAACTAATTTCTCTACTGTTGTTTCTAGAATCATTGGTATGCTGTTGATTGCCTTTGGTAGGTGCAGTACCGTATGCGCCCTCTTTATGTTTGTGAATTTGCTGCATAGGATCATTGATTCTAATAAACATCAGTTAATACCGTTCTCATACGGCGGCCATCAGGCGGCTGGACCGCGCCTAGCTAGTTGCATGCCAACTAGATAAGAAAACGAAACGCACGTACGATTTAAACAATCAAGGCATCATATAAATATAAATATATATATATATATATATATATATATATATATATATATATATATATATGTAAAAGCAGCAATGTCGTGATTCCTAGCCGAAATTAGCTGCTAAATGCTCTTTTATATTAAATATGATTTTTTAACCGAAATATATATAAATATTAATTAAGTTGGATGGAGTATACATTATATTAATGCGTGTTGTTGATATATTTTCCTAGCTTTTGTTTGACCAATGATGATTATTAGCTAGTACGATTTTCTAGTACCTTGCCTAGAAAATAACGTACCACATTAAAAAGATGATGACGATGATGATCTCTAATTTTGTGCAATAATATGATAATTATTTCATCACATTAATATTGTACGAATATATTAATGTGCTAAGGAGAAAAATTATTTCATCCATCTATAATATATATATATATATATATATATATATATATATATATATATATAACTTTTTTCGGGGGATAGTTTTTCAATGATGTAAATTATAACATGATCAATTATGGGAAGTGATACATATAATAATAACTATATCACAATCCATTTATTACTAAGTATTAAATAATTATTTTTTCTTATACTTTAAACTGTTGCTGGAAAAATAATTTTAAATTAAAGTGAAAAGAAATAATATTTTAATATGGAGTTGAATATCAGGTGAAAAGAAGTACGTAGGAGTTGTATCATTGTCCATTCTAGCCGTGGTAGTACTATGCACACCTTTTGGCTGGTCGGGTGCTGTCCCTCTCCTTGAGTTAGAAATACATATATAAATGTTTGATTTCAAGTTTGACGAAGATAAAAAAAACTACTAGGTAAATAGAACTTCGTTATTTATCATCTTATATATCATACACTATATATATAAATATATATATATATATATATATATATATATATTTTAGTTTCATTCTTACTAAACTAATTGAGTTCTACTCATTATCCTTACACCATATACTTTAATCTAAGATGAAAAATAAAAAGATAAAAAATCATGGGTAGTAATATGTGGTCATATAGAAATTATGAGTAAAATTTTTCATAGAAAATACTTTGATCCCAATCTTCAAACAAATTATTACTATTTATATATCTATTCCATAAATAAAAGAGGCTATAGCCTCATAAATAGTAGCTTAATTTTGTTCAAGTTCACACTTAGGTTTTTGTCCTTATTTGCACAATTACATTTTTATGCTTTAATTGATCATCATTAAAAACATAATTAAGTTTTATTTTTATTATAATATTAATTATAAATAACAATAATAATAACAACAACAACAACAACAACAACAACAATAACAACAACAACAACTTACAAGTAATCTAAATTGAAGATTTTGGTTTATTGAACTTTTGTGGAACAAATTAACAACTTAGGATATTTTTATATTTCTTATTAGATTTAAAAAATAATATCTTCATATTATTTTTCATAGTAATTCATAAAAATAAATCATATTCATTGGACTACTAATATCTTCATTTTAAAAAATAAAATTATTATTTTTATATTCCAATTTATGCACCGGTTTATAATTAGTCTTTAATTCATCATATTCACAATTTTTCTTTTGCTAACTAATTTCATATTAATCTATTTGTAGTTCATTATTTTTTAAATTAATATTAGTAAAATAGTTTATAACACTTTTATCCTTTAAAAAGATATTTTGGTAAGAACATATTTTTATTTTCTAAGATCAATATTGCAATTCCAGATTTGAAAGGAATAAAACATGTCCTAGCTATTATGATTTTAATATAATGAGTTCTAAACATTTGATTTGTTATATGTTCAATAATTTTATATTTTCTATTTCATTCATGTTTTTTAACTATAATTATAATCATTTGTAAAACCTGTTGCGTAAATTTATGATTATCTTTTCATTTATCATCCTTGTTGTTCTAATTGATATGCGTATGAAAATTCATATTTATCGTATCAGAAATGCAGTAGCACTTTCAACGGAGAATACATGCCTTGCAAGTATAGTAGCTAGGGTCCTACATATATATATTTATATATATATATGCTCGATCTTCAACAGTGGAGGTTGCGTAATGAATGTTGCATGTTTGCACCTACTACGTAGGCGTTATTTCTACATGAGCAGCTAGCTGCAGATGGCTTTCTACAGGATAAAAACATGGACAATTAATAATTCTACATAAAGTCAATGACAAGCTGTGTATTGACAATTAAGTTCATGCATATTGCTTTTTCTCATAGCCTTGGATTAGGAATTACCTATCAGAAACGAAATATCTTTACTTACGAACGATCATGCATGACATATATATTCCCATATATACAGATATGAGCACAATTGTATCTATAACATGCACTTCTCTAACTAGCTAGCGATCGATCATTCATTCCTAGTAATCACTACTTTAAAATGTCAATATTACAATTTTCTTTTGTGTTTTTATCACTTCATAGATTTACAAGTTAAGACTTCAAGAACACTAGTACTGTCGGCCCAGATATTTAATCAATTGCTATTTAATTACGAGTAGATCATATAAAATGTTGCTCAGAGTCAAAGATAATATATCTAACTAGTAATGTTTATGAACATAACGAACATGCATGAGGGTTATTATATCATTTTCATTAATAATTAGAATTTGTGTGTATATATGCCAAATATATATATTACTTTTAGTTATATAATATGTTGTAATAAAATGTCACTCGTATTACTAACGCACCTTAAGATTTTTCAATATTGTAATGGCAGTACTTTAACTATTAGCCCATTATTAGGGCACTTCAATCAGCATGCAGCTCGCTTTAACTTTTGAGTTTTGTCAAACCATGTGGACGGACAATTTTATAAGGGTTATCTTTGGGAGAAGGCCACTCAGATTTCCCTAGTTGATTCAATAATATATTACTATTGGAATTGGATCGTATTATTTTTTGAAATGAAACTTCTCATTAATAATAACAGATCAATTACTGAGTTTGTCAAACAAGACATTACCTGAGATAAACTCAGGACTCTCCTCGATCATTACAATCTCCTTGGTACTCATGCAACCTTCTAATCTTGTCTTCTCTAAAGTAGTTCTTTGATATCATCCACTACTTGCCTAAGCCAGAGCCAATTCTCTTCTTTACTATTGACTGCCTTCACAACAGTTTGTGCATCACCTTCAAATATTACATTGCATAGGTTAAGTTCATGGCACAAAACCATCGCTTTATATAATGCCAAGCATTCAGCTAGCACTGGTTTGGAGTTAAAACTCTTTTTAGCAAGGAGTGAAACCAAAACTTCTCCTTCACAGTCCCGAACTATGACTCCAATACCCATTTCCTTAACATCTTCATGTAGTGCGGCATCCCAATTGGCCTTCATGTAACCTTCTGATGGTGTTTTCCATGTTCTAGTGTTGTTGGTACAAATCCCTCCTTGCTGACCTTCTTGCCTTCTCACCTGTGCAGTCTTAAACTCTTCTATCAGCTCATTAGTTCCCAATACAAGACTTTTTGGATCAATCATTCTGCCTTCAAACAGAAATTTGTTCCTCTGTAACCAGATTTTCCTCAACATAACAACAACCCAATTAAGAGTAACATCATTTAGTGTCTTTGTACACCTTATCCAAAGCTCTAAAAAATTCATTTCATTTACATTCCATTTCTGCACTGGACTTGCTACATCATTCCATATGTCATTAGCCACAACACACCTCCACAACACATGAACCTCTGTTTCAGCCTCTTTCTTACATACCATATAAATTGGATTGTCTACCACCTGTTTTTTATATAGATTTTGTCTTGTTGGCAATACACCTTGACAAGCCTTCCACATGAAGTTCTTCACAGTCCCTAGAACCTCCAATTTCCATAGCTTCTTCCAACACTTTCCCAAACCACTCTTTATAGAAGACTCTCCCTACAACACATGTTTCTGATTTATAGTAGAATAATAAGCACTCCTTACAATGAAATTCCCATCACCTGTATATCCCCAATAACTCTTGTCGGGTCCTCCAAGGAAACTAATAGGAATATTACAAATCTGCTCTGCCTCTTCCTCATTAAATATTTTGGCTACTAACTGCTCATTCTAGCTGTGCTTCTCCTCATTAATCAACTCATTCACTCTTGCATCTCGGTCTAGCTAACTAACTTGTGACTACACATTGAAATTTTCAGGAGAGTGAAGCCTTTTATGCCCCCATATCTTAATATTTTGGCCATTACCCACCCTCCATCTTTACCCTTTTTCAACAAGTCAATTGCTAGGAACAAACTCCTCCAAATTAAAGATGCACCCCTCCCTAGTTTAGCCTCCATTAAAGACTTTCTCTTGAAATACTTTTCTTGAAAGATCTTTGCCACCAAAGAGGATGGGAACTGCATCATTCTCCAACATTGCTTAGAAAGTAAAGCCTCATTAAAACACTCCAAATCCCTAAACCCCATACCTCCATCACTCTATCCCACCTCTTCCAATTAATCTTCTTCTCTCCCTCCCTACTACCTCACCAGAATTTAGCAATAATGTTAGAAATCTCATGACATAAAGTCCTAGATAGCCGAAATACACTCATCGTGTACATAGGTATAGCTTGTAATACACTTTTGATAAGTACTTCTTTTCCTATTTGAGAGAGAAATGAGTTTTTTCAGATGTGAATTTTCTGCCATATATGCTCCTTTATTCCTCTAAAAGTATTAAATTTAGACCTCCCCACCAAAGCTGGTAACCCCAAGTACTTTTCATAGCTCCCACACGCACCACCTCTTACTTCTTGAATAATATCACTTTTCTCATTAACTCTTGTATTAGAACTAAAAAAGAAAGAAGATTTTTGTTTATTAAGCATCTGACCTGATCCTGCCTCATAAAGTTGCAGCAATTCATGAATCTTCTTCCATTCTGAAACCTTTGCTCTTCAATGATTGATACATGTCCCACCTCTTCTCAATGAAACACCTTTTATATCCCCCTTCTTCTCCACAGCATTAATCAAAAGAACTTAAACCTCCAACACAAAAGGCATTGATTATTTACTGGGAACAATAAGCATGTGTTGAGATTAATAAAGAAATTATCTCTTAAATTTTATTTATGACCCTTTTAGATATCTTCATTAATTTTATTATCATCTTTTACTGCATGTGGTATTGAATTATTGAAAAGTATATATTATTTTTATCTATGATCAATTACTTGATCTCACATGTATCAACTCCTAATAAAGGATTGAGAACTGCTCTTCTTTATATTTTTCAATTATCTAGTAGTCATTCGATTTTAATTATCATGATTATATTTTAAGTAGCTTTCTATTTAAATAATTAATTTTAAAATTATTTAAAATGTGACTTATTAACCAGGGCGGTGTTAGTGGAATGATGAATTTAGGATGAAAAATAACAATATTAGGACTTTAGTTAAAGAGTTTGATTTGATAGGTAAGTTGTGACGCCCTGACTCCCACATACAAAACAACACAGGAATCGTGACGTCAGGATGATGACAACGCGGGTCACACATCCCAACAATAACTGCTCAAGTGTGTACAACGTGCAACCAGAGCACCAAAGAGTCGCAGAGGTTAAAATAAATCAGTCTACTAAGTACCAGAATTTTTATACGAGTATATTCAAAATAAATATCCGTTGAAAAGTTAAACAGTTATCCGATAATACAGCAACAACCAAAATACATACACATGGGAAACAAATCCCATAATTCAAAACAGAAGCAACCACATGCCACTTCTCCACGGAGCCGATCCCTAAGACTCGTCGTCCTCATCTGCATCAAAATCTATGGTACCAAAAATGGTACCGCAGGTAAGTAATAATCCAAACAATCTCCAAGATAACAATACATTAATGTGATCAACATGCATGCATATGATGAAATATGCACCAAATCCAAAATATCATTTTTCCCTGAAAATTGATATTTTTCCAACACACGCCAAAATTTCATTTTTGGCCCAAAAACATAATCAATCATTTTTTCAGAAAATGATTTACACAAAAACATTTGTTGGACATTGTAGGCGGGAATCACAGGCGGGACTCTACCATCATCCCTACCGAATGCACCGTAGGCGGGAATCACAGGCGGGACAATACCACCATCCCTGCTTACCACCATCCCTACAGTTCCTTTCCACACAACACAAAAACTCAATGGAGCACTATAGGAGGGAATCACAGGCTGGACTTTACCACTATCCCTGCCGCGTGCACCGTAGGCAGGAATCACAAGCGGGACAATACCACCATCCCTGCTTACCACCATCCCTACGCGTACACCGTAGGCGGGAATCGCAGGCGGGACTATACCACCATCCCTGCTTACCACCATCTCTACAGTCTCCTTTCCTTTTTCTCACATGAAAACCCAGTTTCCAATAAATACATGAACATGAATGCAATTATACGAAAACCCAGTTTTCAATTTACAAACATGAACATGCGTGCAATATGCAATGTACCAGACCAACGACAATATCCAATAACCAACCATTTCCAATAATCAAACATACAACAACTCCAACCTCCAATCCATCCGACCCCCATAACTCCTCAGACTCAGTTCGGCACAACCAACCAATATAGTAATATTAAATGAGTTAGCGCAAAAATATATTAACATCTCAAAAGATGTTTGGAAGAATACTTACAACGCTATAATATAATTTTCGGAGGATCACGAATGAGCCAGAAGCGCCAAAACAGCAACTCCACAGTGTAAAAATACACTGGCCGTAGGTCTCAAAAATCCACTTTTGAACGAGGCCAAACAAAAACTCGAAATTGATAGGATAGGGCCTAGGGAGATCGGTGAAACTAATGGTGGTGGCCTTTGGTCGTGGGTGGCAGCGAAAGAGGTGGTTTTAAGGCCAAAAAGAGTGAATCAGAGATGAATTTGGTTGAGCTTCTCCGGTGACGGATTGTGGCTGGGGATGGGTGCTTTGGGTTGCTAGGAGAGCTGCCAATAATGCGGTGACGAGTTGGTGGCCGGAGGTAGAGGCACGGCGGCGCTAGAGCACCAAAACCGTATGGCTTGGAGCCGTGCGTGAAGGAGAATGGCGGCACGGGAGAGGCTGGGAATTTAAGGGGATGGTCGCCGGCTGGTGGGGAAGAAAATGGGAGGGGTGATGACGGCATTGGGCGGCGCAGGAGCTTATAGGCTGAAACGGGCTTACTCGGCGAAGAGAGAGAATGAGGGAGCGTGGGAGATGGTGGTCAGTGGCGGTGAGTTTGCCGGAAGGAGAGGAAGCTAATGGGCTGGGCGGTGAGATTCGGTATTGGCTCACGGCAGGGCTTGGGACGGAGGAAGGAACGGACGAGAGAGAGAGAGAGAGAGAGAGAGAGAGAGAGAGAGAGAGATGAGAGTTGGGCTACGCAGGTAGAAGAAACGGGAGAAATAAGGAAGAAAAGAAAAAGAAAAGAAAAAGAAAAGATAGGAGAAAATAAATAAGGTCCAATTCTCATTACTGGAGTCCCAACAATGATCCAGTGAAATTGATTTTAAAACAATAAACTAAATAAAATAATTCAAACGCAGTGAAAGATTTAAATAAAATAATAATAGATTAAAAACCCAAAAACAGGCCAATTTAAATGCAAAACAATAAATAATATTAAGAAAATCTATTAAAAATAATTTTCACAACTTAAAAATATCATAAAAATAATATAATAAAACTTCCATAATTTTAAAACAAGAGAATCAATATTTAAATTAATTAAAATAATCATTTAATAAAAATACACTAAAATTCAGGATGTTACATAAGTTGTAAAAGTCATAGTTAATTTCTTAGTCTAATTTAACGTTTCATCCTAATAATAATAAATTATAAGCACGGACGTTACCAACAGATTTGTGGTGTAAACAAGACATGTTATCATGATTCTTAATTTTAGTGTTTACGTTGTGAACATTAATTATGATTATTTTAGTGTTAGGGCTGGACTGGGATTGTTTGATTTATTTTTGAATTTTTATATGTAGCAGTTATGTTAGTTTGGTTGTTTTATTTGGTTGGATATAAGAGATGGTTTTAGTGCTTTATCTGTAAATTCTTAGTGTCGGTTTTGTTACCATGATATTCCTCAGCCATAAGTGATGGCTATTAATAAAATTAGGACGAGATCATTATTGGACATGTGACCTCCAGCTCTTATAATTAAAAAAAAAAGTGCAATGCACGTTTGCTTAGTTTATATTTATATATATTTTTTTGGTTAAGAACTAATTTTTTATTAATAAAGACGTAATGCTTTTGGTTAATTAAATAATGATGTAATGTTTATATAATTTATAAATAATTACACGCTGTGATATATTATAAAAGAAGAGCATTAATAGAAACTATAACATAGTCCTATACATAAACATCGACCATAGTTTTATAAAAGTTGTTTGAGATAATTTTGATTATAGGATGACGATCCAGCATTTTCCTCATCTTGTATGCCTCAATAGAGAAGACATTCAAATGCCTATATTTTTTCTCCTTCAGTTTTTCTAGATCTACATAAACTTGAATCTTCCAATTTTTTTTTGATAATTTCTCCACAACGCTTTTAATATATGATCGATGTTCTTACAAAATAAATTTTGAATAGCTTTACATAATTAATAAAAATCCAATTTCTTTTTTAATTAACTCATTGTAACCAAAATAAATTTTTGAATAAAAATTTTAAAAGATACCTCTCCAGCATGTTCCATTAACTCAACTGCTGAACAACCAAATGCCTCTTCTGCTACTTCACCAAATATAATAGCAACTAGCTTTCCAGTATTATCGTCCAGTTCAACATATGCACTAGCACTTTAAATCTATTGAATATATTATTTTCAATTTGAATAGTGTTAAATTCGAAATTAAATTATATATCAATTATAAATTAAAATTGTAAAATACATACTATGGTTTGCAGACACCTTGACTTTTGCAATATATACAAATGAAACTTTCATTGTATTTATATCCAGTTCCTTTATAATAGCCAACACATGACATGTAATAAAATATTTGGGCCAAGTCAATCACATTTATATTTGCTTCTATCCAGAATTTTACTTTCTACATTAAATTATAATCAATTTTTAGAAGGAATGTTTATGTAAATATTTTAATTTATTACTAATAAAATAATATTTATTGACATGGGTTACAAATCCTTCATCAACTCTGCAATCTCGCAATTCTTCACAATTTCTTGAATACCAACAGATGACAAAGGGGCACATAGGTATGTCAAGTATCTTGCAATGATACTTTTAATTATCAAATCATTATTATCTGCCTTAAAATTCAGAAATAAAGAATAATATAAGGAAATGAAATATATAGGTAATTTACATAAATCACATAATTAACTCTACTATAAATATATTAATATGTAATTGTTAATTTGTGAGAATTACCATTGCCTCATTGTAGCTGCTTCAGGAAGAAGATGATTGATTGTAAAGGTACCTGACGGACGTAATGACAGAGAATCATTTGTTGAAATTGAGATCAATATTAATGCAACTATATACAAAATAGAAAAATATCTAAACTGCTTAATTATTATAAATACCGTTATTTGTAAGGTTTATAAGCTTCACGTATTAGGTAGAATTAATATTGTTCCATCATTTGAAGCGTAGGGATTTTGGCTTAATTTTTCTACGAGTTGCAATTATAAAAGGTAATAGCTAGTTGATCAGCATTTATTAACAATTAATTGATTCTAATTAGTAATCAAATTAATTGGCTCCAGAGAATTTAGTAACCTATAAATAGGATGTAATCATATACGTAATTAATTATTAGACTCAGGTGTACTGCCTCTTTATGTCCCCATGATTTTTATGAACGGTGTTAATTAACTTTAAGGAAAAAACAACAAAAACCGTTAAAACAAGATTTATTATTTGATAGCCACTTTATATATATAAAGGTAAGGATGGAATATCAACCATTCTTTTTTATTAAAATACGAAACCCAATCGATCAGTACTTTTCCTAGATATGATACTCTTTGAAATCTAAGGACTTTTCTAAGAGCACTAATATTGGCTTGGCCAAATGCATCTTTAAATTTTAGCCAATATCACTTCTTTTTACATTTGTCTATTCTATTTACATTCAATCCCTACATTGGATTAGCCATTTACCCTCTATATAATAATAAAATATTATTAAATTAATAATCTTTTTATTTAATTTATTTGTATCACATTTTATAATTCTACCAATTGAATATTAATAATAATTATATTCTAATTAAATTAATATTAAAAAATTTATATTTTTAAAAGTCATTTAATGTTAATAATATAAAATATTAATTAAACTCATCTAAATTTCTTAATTACAAACCAAATAGTATTTTAATTGAAGTGATAAATTAACATTTTAATGTTTTCTTGAAGTGAGAAATTAATATTTTAATGTTTGGTGAATCAATAGTGATTCTCTATCTTTGGCCAATCACTATAGCAAAAGTCCATTTTATTTTAGACTTGGCCAATCCAATGTGGAGTGTTTCTAGTACATATTATCTAAATTTTAGCCAATCTTTAACTTTGGCCAAGCCAATGCTAGTGCTTTAAGAATGCAAAAACCTTGCCATAATGGCGACAAAATTTGCTACCGTGTGCTCGAATAATTATTTGACAAACTTTCCAAAAAAAAAAAAAAAAAAAAAATTGCAAAAGTGAATGCATTCATGTGCTCACTCAAAGAAAATTGTTTGATTTGATTATTTCCTTATTTGATTAAGTTTTTTAGAATAAGTAGTAATTTTATATGATATTATAGCAGAGACCCTGAATTCGAATATTGAATCTACACTCAACCAAATTTAATAAAATATTTTACGTGTTAGGGTCACTCACTGAGAGAGTTTGGCCAACACGTGTGATGATGTATTAAGAATATAATATAAATAACTAAATCTATATTTTTTCATTAGTTTAAACTTTTGGGATAAGTGGTAATTTCATACTATCTATATTCCTTTTTCTCAAGATTGCATTTGTTTAAACCATCTCAACTATCTTCAAAGAAAAATTCTATATGGAAGTTTTATACCACATGGTACATTTACCTAATCAATATGTATTTTTTTTTTTTGTCTTTCTATCTTAATGCTTAAAGAAGAATTTTGTTCAGCAGTCCTACACCGCACACCTACTTTTATTTTTTTATCTTTTTCTATTTTTTCCTTCAACAAATATGGGCTATAGAGTTGCTGAGCATAATAACTCTATGTGTGTGTTTAAGTAAAATGATAAAAATGACAAATCATATGTTGGTTAGATGAAGATATGTGGTGTAAGGTTTCTTTGTAGCATTTCTCATCTTCAAAATAACAACTTTGGCATACAATTCCTCTAGTTTTTCTTAAAAGTGGTAAAATAATTACTTCAAGAAAAACACTTATATATGACCAATTATATGTGATAAAAATAACTATTTTCTATTAAAATGAGTTTGTTCCCATCGTAAATAATCATTTTTCATATCACGAATGTTGTGAATTGTGAAGTGTTAAAAGCCAAGCCTCTCTTTTAAACTTGTGATGATAAATGCATAAATCTCAGAAGAATCACAATAATTAATAACTTTGCTAATTTTCCACTTTATAAAAGCTTTGTACAGAACACAGTTCATTCATACTTAGCCAAGCTGGATCGAGCCATGAATGTTACAACTGTGGCAAAGACGATAGGAATAATATTACGGTGTCTAGCCCGTTTGACCACTACACGATCATAGACATAAGAGTAGTACTACTTCTAATTATTTGACACATGCACCATATGACCCATGAATTGCCATATTTCTTTTTTATTACTCATACTATAAACTATATATCAAAATTGGTAATTTATGCATACCTTAAACTATCAAGTTTTAGCAATTTGCACCCTCAGTTAAATTATGACCATTAAGATTAATGTCACGTTCGAGCCTTGTTTTTCACGGATTCTTAATTAATTGGGATGCAAATTGCTACAATTCAATAGTTTAGGGTGTGTAAACTATCAATTTTGGGTATTGAAAATATGGTAATTCATGGGTGCAAGTATATATACATATATACTTAATCAGTATCACCTTCACCAGTTTTAATCCTTAAATACTCCAAATTTGTCTTTCCTTTGAGTTCACGGGAGAAGGTATCTTTGTGAAAATCTTCAACGGAAACCCTTCTAAACAAAGGTGGGCTTTGTGTAGTGTTCAACAGACTTTTGAAAGGCTCAATCTCTGCTTCGGATTTGGGGTTGAAGAACACAGCGATCGAAATCCTTTCTCTCTCTAAATTGATTCCTACCCTTTGCTCAGCGCTGGTATAGGCTCCATTGCTCAAGATCTGCAAAATGGCACATGCAGTACATGACAACATATTATATATACTACACGCAACTGTACATGCTAGCATGTCTGATTTCTTCTTACCAATACATTTATTTATAAATGCCAATGAATAGGTGACAACATGTAGTTGTGATGCATGTGTGATCTGTACTTTAGTGTCAATTTAATATTATATCTTAGCTAGTAAATGAATATAATTAATCAAAAGAGTTCACAATAAGTAAGTTCTGGTTTGATAATGTTTGTCATCTTGCCGGGGTACGTAACTGGAGAGGGATAGCCCAAAGAAGTAAGTCGTGTCTGTTTGATAATGATTTTAGATACCCACAATGTTCCCACTTGGGCAAGCTTGGTCACGAAACAAAAGTTATTTCTGTCCGAAGTTGTTTAATAATTAGTAATGGAGTTGATCTTGTACTTTGACAGTACAAAAGACGGTATATATCTTTGTCCAATATCTGTCGTTTATAATCCCAACAATACACTAGGTCAACATCTTCGGTACGATATGATTCTCAAGTTGGATAATAAAAATAATAATAGTAAAATTTAAAAAATATTTAAGTGTTGTGTCTATGTAAAAGTTTTACAAAAAAAAAAAGAAAAAAAATCATAAACTAACGTGATTTAATATCAAAATCGATCCGTCATATTTATAATTTTTTTCTTTATGAAATATATATTACATATTATAGAAACTCCTGTTAATTTATAAATTTTTTATATAATTTTTTTACGTAAATTAAGCATTTATCATATATAAAAATTCAAAAAAATGAGGATGAAAGCTGGGAGTACCCTTCCCTTCGACTCACTAATACATGCAGCCCTGTTGGGACTGGCGCCACCTCGATCTTGCATCAACAAAGAAAAGGGGCAAGGCAGTCGGAATGAAAAGGATCCTCTGTTTGTCGTGCAACTCCATCGTGCGCATGCAAGAGTGTGTATATATAAATATATATATATATATATATATATATATGCGCGTTACTAGCTAGCTAATTAACACGAAACTTGCCTATCGTACAAATATGATTTCAGTATAGCATATATAATTAAATATATGCGCACACACATGATAGATCAGTACATGTGTACTGCGTTCAATATACCACGTGCTTTTATTTTAAAAGACGTTCTTTCCAAAAGAGACGGGGGAATCAGAGAGACAGATGATCTAGAAAAATACGATATGACAAATTACCTCCATGATGTCTCCTACGTTAACAACAAAGGCATGAGGAAGGAAGTTCACAGGAATCCAAACCCCATCTTTCTTAATCTGGAGACCTTCAACTCCATTGACTTGATGAACAATGGTGATACCAGTAGCGTCCGAGTGAGGAGGAAGGCCAACAACAAGCTCTGGTTGTGGGCATGGTGGATAGCATGTCATCCTCATTGATCTCATCCCATCTTCAAATAACTCCTCCATCTCTCTCTTGTCTATCTTCAGAGCTTTTCCCATCAACTCCATAAGTGTCATGGCAAGTTTCTGCAGCTCTGAGAAGTATGACTCTAAGGTGTTCCTGCAGAAAGCAAAAAAATATGGCAAAATGTTTACATGAGAGAGAGAGAGAGAGAGAGAGAGAGAGAGAGAGAACCTCAAGGATGAAGGTAGCTCTGGGAATAAATATGGCTTTCTTTTGTGAATAGGGTTGAGTGTCATGTAGAACCTATCACCCCAATCAAGGTTTCGAGCTTTGGGTCGGGGGACTGTTCCATAGCCTTCAACATCACCTGGCCTTACCTTGTATTTCATTTTCTCTTCCAAGGGAAGCTTGAAGAATTCTTCAATCTCCTTGTTCAGATTGTTTAGTAGCGAAGAACTTACTCCATGATTCACCAACTGTAAAACAATCAAACAACGACGACTTATTGAGGATTATAATATTATTGTTTCAATTGTCAAGAAGAGAAAAAAAAAAAAAAAACAAGAAAAAACAAAAAATAGACACTGTGCTTTGGTCCAATTCATGCAAGAGGGATCGATCGATGAGTACTCCTGCATCGAAGGGAAATGAAGGCCGCAACATAAACTATATATATACCTTCCTAGTTATGTACATAAAACTAAATAGACATTGAGATTCCTGAAGGGAACTCGTGTTAATGAATAAACTCTAATTGTTGAAGAAAATTTGATAAAAAACCTGAAAAAGGCCCCAAGCTTTGCAAACAGAATGGAACTTGTCTAGTTCTAAGTCTGTGGTCTCCCCGATGATCAATTTTTCCATGTCAATTGTTGGAAGCGTAGGCAAGGTGGTAGTATTGCAGTCATGAGAGAGACCAAGTGGTACTGGCTCTTGATCTGGACAAATATAGTTCTGAGGGATTGTTGTAAGTGGCTTTTTGGTGAGCTCCATAACGCTGACGTCGCTGAGAACTGAATTTGTGCTCGAAAAGTCAACTGCATCCAGTGTTGCCATTGCTTAACCTAGCTAGGTGCACCAGCTTGTTATAACCAAGTAGGTGATGATCAGTTTAATTGGCTTGGGGGAGGGGGGATGGTTGGTTCTTATATAACACGAGAACCTAGGGAATATTCTTTTCACTACCAAAAGGGTAGGAGGATAACCGAGAGTCGTCTTCCTATCCGGACGTGACCATAATAACACCTTAACTATAATCGAGAGCTTGCGCTCTATCAAGTCGGGTTTGAGTCATAACCTAAACCCCATGCAATTCTATTAAGAAATTTAATGAATCATCATTAGGTGGCTAATATTTATAGTTTAGAATATTTGAAATTTTGAACCTAGCTAGAACCTAGCACATGTCAAATTACATGGGAATAACCTAATTAGAACATTTAAGCGGCCACCACCCTTCATGCATGGTGCCCAAGAACGAAATTAACTTTGATGGAAAACTAATCGTAATTTTTTATTTTTTAGATAAGGTAAGTTGTCATGCATGTATTTATTCAAAGTAAAAATATAAAGATATACATGAAGCTCAAGTAAGCAATTTTTATTAATTGAAGAGACAATATACTAGCCTAATCTCTTTCAAGTAATATAATATTAATAGCCACAAGCTCTAATACGTGATCTAACTCCGAAATAAATGTTGTAAGTAGGGCTTAAAAGAAAGGGGGGACCGGTTCAAACTGGATCGGACTAGTATATATATGTTATTTTTTTTAATTTTATAGATTATATATAAAATATTTTTATATGATTTATTTATATTATATAATTTTTATATTATATTATATATATTATATGCTAAATTGTTGATTAATATATTCTGAAAATTTAAAATCTTATTATTCATGCCTATTAATCTTATAATATAAAATTAATATAACATTTGACTACGATATAACATAAATTAATCTTATGATTTTTAATATAACATATAAATTTAGTTTTATAACATAAAATTAATATAACATGAAATTTTAATCTTAAAAATGAACAGTAATATTAATATTAAGTTACTAATATAAACTTTCTTCGGGTCAATCACTTGCTAAAGTTTTATTCGAGTATAATTTTGTTTATCCTTAAAATCGAAAAAATCAGACTGGATTGAAGCTGAAAAAGCTAGATCTAGAAGTTTTGATTTAGGTGATGAATCGACCTAGTATTGATTCTTAAAGTTTTAAAATTAATGTATACTGATTCAATTATAAACAATGTCCAAAACTGGACCGAGTTGAACCAACTGCACCCCTAGTTGTAAGTGACCTACCTAGCTCATAGCACATGAATCATCTAAAGAACCAAAAGTAACCATATATACACATAATACAAGTTGTTTCATAAGAGAAATAATTTCTTCAAATTCCAAATAGATAAATCTTCCACAAGCCTTTATAAAAAAAAAAAAATAGACCTCACCTTGAAAAAATTTATAAAAAAAAAAAATGTTCATTTTTAATGCGATCCATTTTTTATATAGAATCTATACATGACTTATCTATTTAAAACTTCTACCTAACTTTACATAAATATCATAATAATAACGTAATTGCCCCCAACACGAAGTACTCAACAATATCTCCCGGCCGGACAAAGTCAGTGATGGAACATCAAGAGACATAAACATGATGAAACCAAAGACAAGCTGTGAGCTCTTACTTCAACCACATGGAACATGTGGAACAAATAAGGGAAATACTTGGGCGACCGATAGGTGGTCCCAAGACATTCTCCAGAAAGTGTTTTTAATTTTTTAATTTTTTGACTTAATGATTAAAAAAGTATTTTTATAATAATGTTGTGATTTTTTTTTTAAATTTAAAAGTAGTTAAAAATTACATAAAAATAAAGTAAAAAAAAAATACACTTATCGGGACCCAAAATTGGATCCCGACTCGATGGCTATAGAGTCACTCAACAAATAAATATCTCGAGAATCTAAGATATCCGTCTCGTGGGTCTATGAAAAATCCATACGCAGAGCGTACTCAATCATGTACAATATGGTATATTCACGAGTGATATATATGTTTAGGATAATTATCCTTACACTTTATTTATTATTATTTTGTTATTTAATATTTTTTTTCTCTTTTTGCTATTTGTTAGATTAAAAATTATAAAACATAAACTTCTTGTATAATCTTTAAAAAAATAAATTAAATTAATCAATATAATCATGTAATTTAACTAAAAATATGTTGATTGATTGAATTTATTTTTAAAAAAAATTATATTAGAAGGTTATTTTTTCAAATATTCAATTCATATTCAAAAAGTAAAAAAGTTAAAAAGTACAAGAAAAAAAATAAGTTAATAAAAAAATAATAATAAAAAATGTAAGGATATTGGTCCCATCAGGCACGAACTAGCCATGTGTTTAAGATCATCGGGCCCGACTCATGCTCCACATGTCAGCACGCCAATATCGTGAATCTTCGACACTCCCACCTACATACATGCACGCGGGTACGAACATTAATATTGGTCAATGGTCACAAGCTCCAATACAAGAATCTTTTAACGAATCTATACATATATATTATTTAAATACTTAAAAAATTTAATTTATAAAATTTAAATTTTAATAGATAATGATATCCGCATAGTCGTATATATATATATTTTTACTCTTTAAATTTGAATTAAAAATATAAAAACATGTCATTCTTGAATAATCTAAAAGAAAATAAATTTAATCAATTAACATAATCATGTAAATTAATTAAAAATAAATTCACTAGTTGGTTGATTTATTGTATTTATTTTCTTTTAAATTATTCAAGAAAATCATGTTTTAAAATTTTTAATCCAGATTCAAATAGCAAAGAGAGAAAAAATAATTAGATAGTAAAATAATAATACATGATAGGTAAGAATATCATTATTTTTTTAATATACTGACTAATTCTAATATTATAACTTCTAGAAGTTCAAATGCATTAATTCGCACGTTGCCTAATCCTCCCAGAAAATTATTGTTCTTTAAATATATATATATATATATATATATATATATATATATATATATATATATATATATATATTGATGGATGTAGTACTAATTTCATCCATAGGCGATAAGACTAGTTCCTTATAAATTCAATGACCAGGGAGAAATAATTAGCTGCTAGGGTTACAAATTTTTCTCTCCTTCTTCGGTTTTAAGACAAATTAGTTTCAACGTAAAACTAATACATTCTTCAGTTAATTATACACCAGTTTTGCTATTTCCAAGCATATATCATATGTCAATATATACAATGTATTTATTATGAGACCTATATAATTATAAAAAGTTAAAATATTAATATTTTCTCATTTTTACAAGACCGATCGACTTCAATACGTGTTGAGTGCGTAATAATTATTTTGCAAAATATAGAGTATTTTTTGTAAAATCATCACTTGTCTTAAAAGTTTAAATTTACGAATCCGAAATCATATGAAAAGATAGATTTAATTATTTATATCATAATCTTAATAGTTTTGAGCTCTTGCGTGTGAGGTCAGACTCATCTTTAATGAATGGATCCAACATATAAAATATTTAATTAAATTGATAGAATGTAAAGTAAAAATTCAAACTCAAGACTCATGTTCTATACTATCTGAAATAATCATCACTTATACCAAAAATTTAAACTTATAAAAAAATATAGATTTAATTATTTATATTATAATTTTAACATTTTAAATATATATTTATATTTTTCATTATTTTGTATGTGTCAAGCTCCCTTGAATTGGAATTGCAGTTGTAGCTATTTCACCACGTGTGGAAATAATGAATTAATAAACATGTACTTTAGTCAAGTCACGACCAAGACTTATATCTAAATTAATATTCTTTGCCTAATGCCTATCCCAAAAGGCCAAAAGTACAAGTGGCCAAAGATTCTGAAGACTATCCCCTTGCATGACCTGTCCTTGTTGCGTGATGGTTTAATGTTTTCATCAACCACATATACTACTTTCTCCTCCATGTGATCAAGGATTCTTCCAAGCATATAATGCAAATAAAAACGTGCTAATTATATCCCTATTTTCTTTTGTGAAATTAAGTTGTTGATGAGCATGGTTTGACAAATTTGCAACTTATGTGTTAAGTATTGATTATTTCTGATTAAGACCATCATCAACTCCTTTTAATAGTAGAATTCCCACGGTTTAGTACAAAACCAAACTCCTTTTAATAGTAGATTAATCTTCGATCGTCAATTAATAATGCATGATTAATGTTGATATTATTTATCTCCACGTACGCGGCCACTATCATGCTTGCTGTACTTGTAGACCAAATGGATATCATCATGTGGACAAGGTTAGGGCTATATATAAATAAAACCAATCGACAAGTTGTTTAAAGATTCAAAGTTCGGCTCCATCTGCATGCAATGATCGATGAGCCATTTGTGTACACAAAATTAAGAATGAATATTATTATATAAATGCTACAGTTCATACAAAACTCAAAATGCACGACTTGTATAAACTTGAATAATTTCATATTTCTTACGTTTTATATTATTATTTTTAAGTTTTAGAAAAAGGTACAAAATATAATATAAATAGTTTATTTATCAAAATTAAGTAGAGGTTGAAAAGGCTTAAATTATCTCAAAACAAATGAAAGAACTATTCATAAACATAAAATATAGTTCGAAATAATTTCTGATAACAAAAAGAAAAATTTAGAAATAGCTCGAGAAAAAGATGAAAACATCAAGTTCTATCGTATTACTTCCATAAATCAAACATCAAAACATATTATTATTATTATTATTATTATTATTATTATTATTAATAAGTTGGTTTGAAATTGAATCCACTTATGATCGGTAGCTGCGTGCCCACGCAATTTGGTGCCTTTGCGAATTGATATATAAATTACATCACCTTTATATAAAAATGGAGGAATCATTAAAAATAGAAGTGTTATATATATTTATAAAGAGAAGTGTCAGATTTAATTATAAAAATATCTTATAAATTGACGTAATTAATATGATAGACCAATCAAATCTCCTTTACAATAAAATGAGTTTCATAAGTTTATTCATTTAGTTTAATTTATAAGATTCATTGGTAGGTAAACTATATGATCTCTGGCCTCTACAAAATGTTGAGTCCTCGAAAGGATACCATGCATTATCACGATGGTAGTACTTACTACTTACCATAAGACAGCGCATGCAAAGGATCGGATAGATCGAGCTTATTGGAATGACAGCTCAACCAAATTTAGCATGATGCATGCATGTGCAGGATGTGACATCCCGATTTTCACGTATGAAAAATTTTAAAAATCGTCACGTCAGGATGATGACTACACGGATCACGCATCCTAACGATAGGTGTCAAGTGTGTGCACAAGCGACGGTGTACCATAAAAATAAGCAGTGGATAATATAAATAAGTCAATTAAGTAACATAATTTTGTTTAATACAAATATCTAAATACAAAGCATTTTAAAACAAAAATCAATGTCCCAAAAATAATACAAGAGCTGAAAATATAAATACAAATGATCCTAGATCACTCTTCCGGCAGAGCCGAATCCTCAGGCTCAGCATCTGCATCATTAATATCAAAATCTGCGATACCATTAAATGGTACCGCAGGTAAGTTATAATTCAAACAACTCCGAGATAAAAATGCATTAATGCAACCAACCATGCATGGATATAATGTAGTATGCATTGAACTCAAAAATATCATTTTTCCCGAAAATGAATATTTTTCCAATACATGCCAAAATCCCATTTTGTCCCAAAAACATTTCTATCAAAATATTTTTCACTATTTTCCTCGAAAATGGTCCAAAATATTAATCCATAATTTTTCTAGAAAATGACTCACACAAAATCCATTATCCAACACACGTCATTTTTCCAGAAAATAGCTCATTATCCATTTTATCCGTATGCACCATAATCTTTCCTAGAGATCATCCGCACATCCTGGCTTCATAACTAGTGATGTCCAGTCCAGCACCCAGTGCGTTCGTGGCCAAGCATCCTCTAGCCCCCGCCAGCAGAGGGACCACGGAGTCGGCACGAGAGCGTTATTATCCCATTCGATCCCGTTTTCTCCCGGTGACAACCCAGGGGACGTCATTCAGTATATTCCGCTCCCGAATGACCAGAGGAGCTCCACCGAGATAATGCTTCATCTTGGCTTGGGGTCGTGATACACACGCACCCAAAATTCTTTCCACACATGAAAACTCAGTTTTCAAATATCCACATAAACATGAATGCAATCACCCGAAAACTAGTTTTCATTTATAAACATGAACATGCGTGCACATGCAATATACCAGACCAACATCAATATCCAACAACCAACCAATCCAAAAATAAACCAAGTCACACAAACAACTCCGTCCTCCAATCCATCCGACCCCCTACTCCTCGGACTCAGTCCAGAATAACCAACCAGAATACAGTAAAATAAGTTAGTGCAAAAATATATTTAAATCTCAAAATTTGTTTGAAAAAATACTTACAACGCTATATCATAATTTTCGAAGGATCACAAATGAGCTAGAAGTAGCAAAACAGAAACTGAGTAGTGTAAAATACACTGTGGCCGTGGGTCAAAAATAGTGGATTTTGAACGAGGTCAAACGAAAACTTGAGTTGCTAAGGTAAAACCTAGAGAGGTCAGTGAAACTAATGGTGGTGGCCTTTGGCCATGGTGGTGGTGTAGGTGGCGGTTTAAGGTAAAAAATGGTCAAATCAAAAATGTAGATAATGAGGCTTCACCGGTAACGGATCGGAGCTGGGGTTGGGTCCATTAGATAGTTGGGAGGTCGAGGAAGATGTGGTGAAGAAATGGTAGCCGGTGGTAGTGCGACGGCGGTGCAGCGACGCAAGGAACACCGCAGCTTCAGATCGTGCGTGCGAGTTGACGGTGGCACGGGACTGAGGTTGGAGGGGTGGGGTTGCCAGCGGCTGGGGAAGGAGCTGGGGTGGGCGGTGTCGGTAACGGTGACGAGCGGCGGTGCCAACTGGGAAGAGATGGTTCAGCCAAAAGAGAGAAAGGGAGAGGGGGCTCGCGCGGGAGAGAAGGGGAAATAAGGAGAAAAGAAAAGGAAGAAAGAAAAAAAAAAAAAAAAGAGGAGAAGAAAAATAGAGGGAAAGAAATAAAATCCAATCCTCATAACTTGGGTAACAAAAATAATCCAACGAAAAGAATTTCAAAACTGTAAGTTAAATAAAATAATTCAAACGCAGTGAAAAACTTAAATAAAAAAATAATAATTTTAAAACCCATAAACAAACTAATTTAATTTAAAGATCAATTTAAATGTAAAACAGTAATTAATATTAAGAAAGCACATTAAAAAAATAATTTTTACAACTTAAAAATATCATAAAATAATATATCAAAACCCAAATAATTTTAAAACAAGAGAACCAATCTTTAAATTAATTAAATAATATTTTAATTAAAAATACACTAAAATATGAGGTGTTACACAGGATATATTTTTTACTCGTTATTTATATACACTACAACAAATTAAGTTTTTTGGAATGAAAAATTTTGTCCCAAAAGACTGGCATTTTGTCCCAAAATATTTTTTAGGACGAAAAAAAAGTGTCCCAAGGTCGTCCCAATAAAACTTTTTAAAAAGTATTTTGGGACAAAAATCATAAATTTGTCCAAAAAAATGTTTTTTAGGACGAAATTAAGCTGGACCGTTCAATAGCATTCGAACGGATGTTTTTTTCTGGGACGATTTAAATTCATCTTGAAAAGTCATTCGAACAGTTAAAATAACGTTCGAACAAAGAGGGACTGTTCGAACGGGTAATTCACGAAGAAACGTTCGAACGGAAAAATTGATGCTCGAACACAAATAGTGAATTGCTTGTTCAAATGCGTTTGAACAACGTGCAACTTTTTTCTGTTCGAACGCTACCGTGTGATGTTCAAATGGTTATGTCCGATTTATATACGTTTGAACGGATGATAAGAGTTCGAACGGTTATTATTTTCATGGACAATACTAATTTAAAACCAAATAGATATTTGGTTTTAAATTATTTTCATGTTGCGGCTGAACTTTCACTCAAAATAATGAACCAACAATCCAGAGCAGTTTTACCTGCAAGTATACAGGTGTTGTAGTACCTTACAGGATCGAATCCCCAGAGATTGATTAATGTGATAAAGAGAATAAAATAAAAATAAATTATTAAAAACAACATACAATCAAAAATAAAAGAGATTATTGAGATGAGGATTTTTAAAGTAACAAAATATAACTGAACTAATAAAATAAATCAATATGAAGAATGACTAAGTTTTCGAGGATCCGTCTAATAATTTAGAATATTGTTTCTAATCAATTTAGCTCAGTTAGACTAGAATAATGATTCCATCTAACTGAAAAATTTAACAATTAAGCCCAAGAAAACTAATCACCAAAGATTAAGTTTGAATAATTGATGGTATAAACATTTAAAAGTCCATTTGATTACCACAGATTCTTCAAGCATTCAATGTATTCGGAAATCACAATGGATCAAGAAAAGTATATAGATAATCAAAGTTTCTAATAATAACACCAAAAATTCTTTCAATCACTAAAGATTAAGTTTGAACAATTTATGGTAGAAACATTCACAAGTCCAATTGATTACCATAGGGATTCTTCAAGCATCCAATGTATTCGAAAATCACAATGGATCAAGAAAAGTATATAAATAATCAAAATTTCTAATAATAACACCATTCAATTGATCAAACTCACAATATAAACTCTATTATTGATCCAAAATAATATTTAAATCATTAGATTTCACCTCTAACCTTAGTACAAAAATTTAAGCATGTTTATCATAAATCCAAACAGAAATAATAATAGAAATAATAAAACTAAAAAAATAAAATCACACTTAAAATAATATTTCTACTCTACTCTACTCTACTCCTAATTACAAAAAGAACTCTAACTCGTAACTGATATATTTCTCTCTAAAATCTTATGAGTTTTTCCATCTGCCTCCAAGCCCTTATATAGGCTTCAAAGAGCACTGCAAATAAGTGTTGCTTAGCTACCCATGTCTAATTTCTGGTCCTTGTCTCCCACTCATAAAAACTTATTTGCGCCGAAAGCTTTTTCCGTATGTTCAGACCAATATAATTGTTTTCTTTCTTTTCGTTAGTTGCTCATGTGTGCGTCTGTTCCCCACATGCAAAATAATCAGCCTCTTTCCAGATCATTATTGCCCACTGCCCAGCGTCTTCTTCGTTGCTATCCGAAAAGCTTTTTTCCTTTGTTTTCTTTCTGCTGTAGTGCCCAGTCTTCGCGTGCCTTACGTGTTTCTCTTCATGAAAACAGCTCTACCGTACTTCATTTCTTTTGTTTCAGAGAAAGACTATCACCGCAGAGCAACATCGTTGGCGTGCTCCTCTATTGGTAGAGGTGCTGTCGTGGCTGCAGGCCATGCAGTGGCTGGTTTGGATGTGCTCTGCGTGCATGGTGATGGTGCAGTGCGCAGGAAGATGCTGTCGTGTGTGGAGGTTACGTGAAGGTTTAGCTGTGCATGCTCCAAACGCATGCATGGAGGCCGGCGAAGGTGTTTTCGACATGCAGTTGGTCTGTGCAGTGGCGTTGCAAAAGGTGGAGGTTGTGTGTCGTGGCTCACGGTTCCTCTGTTTTTCTTCTTAAAACAGAGGATGGTGCTTGGCAGCGAGGTCGTCTTCACTGGTGGTTCTGAGGGAAGAGCATGGTGGTGCTGGGAAGCGCTGGCTGCTACAGGTTGTACGTGTGCATGGAAAAGGCTGAGCAGAGGTGGCTTGCGACGTTGGACTGCTCTCGGCATGGCCTGCGTGCATGATGAGGCTCACGGACTGGTGGTTGCATGTGAGCTGCAGCAGGTGATTCCGGGTGGAAGAGAATGGTGGTTCACAGTGGGGGAGTTGTAGAAATGGAGCGGTGGTGCACTGCATGCATGGACGTTGGCAGCGAGGTGAGTGGCTGGAGGTTGAAGATGACCAAAACGACTTGTCTTTTGGTCTATGGAACAAAAACGGTAGGTCGTTTGGCAGAGCCAGACTTCAATTCATAGGTTAAACGACATGTAGTTTTTCCGTATAGGAAAAACGACATGTCGTTTAGGACAAGCTGTAAAACAAAAATAAAATAAAATAATAATAAAATAATAATAAAATAAAATAAAATAAAACTTAGACAAGTAAAATAAATAATAATTAATCAAAGAAATAAAATTAGATAAAAGATGAAAAATAAAATATTAAAAGTGTGTTATGCAAGTGAATAAATATTGCCCAATTAAATCGCAAGTTATAAAATTAAGCATAAATTATGCTTTTAATCAATTTAAAACACAACTTGGATTTCTGACTCTTAACTATTCTTTTTCATCTAAAACCAATGATAAAATAATAAAAAAATTAAAAATATATTATTTTTAAATGTATTAAATATGCAATAATGCAGCTCAATCACATTACAAATTGTTCAATATAAATAAAACTAATCTAATAAGTCAGAACTAAATAAATAAAATATTAATAATACTAATAAAATTATCAATAAATGATATATAACTGTTCAATATATAAAACCACTTCTAATGAAAATTAATTGCTTGGAGGCCTGAATTGTTGTATAAGCATCTGCATTTGAAACTGCATTTGTCTTTGTTGTTCTTGCATTTGGAGTTGCATCTCTTTTTATTGATCTTCTTGTTGTTTTATGATCTCCATGTCTGCTTGTTTCGTTTTGTTTATAAAACTTCGCTCCTGTATAAAAGTTGTAAAAGTTAGTAAGTGAAAATTACAAATATGACATATAAAGAATTCATTTACTTTACCTTATATGATGGATCCTCAAACATGTCGCAAGTTTTTTTCCATTCTTCAGGTCAGATATCCTGAAAAGGATGCTCGCGTGCTTCTTCCTTGTTCTCGTACTTTTTGTAATGCTCGTGACACCTTGCCTTATACTTGCAAAATGCATTACAAATCAACTCTTTAACAGTTCTACGCTCCTCTCTCCAACCAAAATTTAGTTCAAAGTCATTCTTAAAAAAAGTATAAATACAAAGATATTACCATTTATAATATTAAATAATATCAATATAAATTTATTATTTAAATATTATGTACCAAAAAACTCTTATTTATAAACTATTTCACATCTTGGGGGACTTTATGCCAAGAACTCATAGCCAAAGGTGCATAAGTCCATTTTAGAGTACCCACATGCGATACAAGTCAAGCTGCTTGTTGCCCCTCAACTTCGGTATGTTCATTAAGAATGTTAACTTTAATCTTACCTACTTTATGATATTTCTCCAACGTCACACCTCTAGTAGTACCTCGTTCATGACGAGATTGTACTGTTATCTCTATAAAATAATATTAGTTATGTGCCCCGTATCAATTAGCATATATTTTAATTGAAAAAATGAGTATTAGCTATTTACCTTGTTCCGTAGAGTCAGTCTCTAATACCGAGTCAGACGGAGAGTTAGGAATACGTGGAGATGGGATGTAAACTTCTTTCGTCTTTGGTGACATAATTGCGAGATACTGTATAATGTGAACACAAAATTAGTCAATCATATATATTAGTTTCATCTATAGATTCTGTCTCATCATCTGTAGATACTTCAGATGACTCAACACTTTGATCAACTGCCGCCTCAACTATCTCAGCCTCAATATCTTCCCTATGTAATGAGATCATCTCATATTAGCTCAAATTCACAAATAAGTTAAATGCATGTTGACTCTTTTGGTATGCTTCTTGAGCAGAGGGATCATCTTCTTCATCATCTTGTCCCTCTGCCTTAGTAATAACGTCATAAATATTTCTAAGAGAAAACTTTTGTACTACTTGCCATTGATTTCCTAACTGTTGATCATCTAAATAGAATACTTGAGATGCTTGGGAAGCCAAAATGAAAGGATCATTTTTATACCATTTTTTTGATGTATTAATACTCAGAAAATATTCATCCTGGCTTGGTCAAGTGGACGTACCTATTGGAAAAACACAAAAAATCCGTTTCGTTGTCTTGCTTGGTCAACATCAAAATTTCTTTATGGCCGATCAAACCTTGTGTCAACACCATGAAAGTATTTGGAATAGAATGTATGTCACTCATCATCAATATATGTTTATGCAATTAATCCTTCTGGACGGGCCTTATTACCCACTGTGCGTTTCAACTTTTTAAAAAACCGTTCAATGGGATACATCCACCTATATTGGACTGGTCCTGCAAGTTGAGCCTCACGTGGCAAATGAACGGCTAAGTGAACCATGATATCGAAGAATGAAGGTCGGTAAATACTCTCAAACTTACACAATATTAGTGTAATTTCTCGTTCCATACGATCCAAAGCTTCTACATTCAATGTTCTAGCACATAAATTTTTAAAAAAGGCACCCAACTCAATTAACGCAACCTGCACATCTCTAGTCAAGAACCCACAGATACTAACAGGCAATATACGTTGCAAAAATATATGGCAATCATGACTTTTTAGTCTAGTAATTTTTCAGTCATTTGTTCGCACACACCTTGTTAGATTCAAGGCATACCCGTCCAGTAATTTAATCTTCTGTAACTACTCACAAAATGTGGCTCTTTCGTTCCTTAACAATGTATACCACCCAATTGGCTTGTAAACAGACAAACCACTTTGTTGCAAGTGCATTTCAGGTCTAATTCCCAACTGCTTTAGATTTTTCCGTGAGTTTATATTATCCTTCGTTTTACCTTCAATTTACATCAACGTTCCTAACACAAATTTGCATATATTTTTTTTTCAATATACATAACATCAAGACTTTGCCGCAATTTTAACGTCGATAATAGGGGAGTTAAAAAAATATACTCTTCTTTGTCCAATTTAACTCATTCACACTTGTTTTCGCTTCCGTTGTTTTTTAACAAAATCATTACTTCCGACATTCACAAACTGTGCAATAACATCTTCGCTAGACAAGAATAGTGGAGGGTGACCCCATTCAACAGTGCCATCAAACATTCTATCATTTCCACACCATTTATGGTCACCAGGTAAAAATCGACGATGACTCATGAAGTATAGTTCATTCCCATACATAAGACATTCAGATTAGGTATGTTTGTTACAAGTCGGACATGCCAATTTTCCCTTAGTGCTCCAACCTGACAAGTTTTCATAAGTAGAAAAATCATTTATTCTTCATAACATCGCAACATGCATCTTGAACGACTTGCCTGTTGATGAATCAAATATTAATACCTCATTCTCCCACAAATTTTTCAATTATGCTATCAGTGACTGTAAGTGTATGGCTATATCATTTTCCGGTGATCTCAGACCTGGAATGAACAAATTCATCATGAAATATGGATCTTTTATACACTTCCACGGTGATAGATTGTACGGCATAAGTACAACTAGCTAAGTACTATGACTAGTACTCATGTTCCCAAATGGATTAAATCCATTTGTTACTAACCCAAGTCGAACATTGCGAGGTTTTTCAGCAAACCATGGGTGTTCCAAGTCAAATTCCCTCCAAACTTGAGAGTCTGCAAGATGTGACAAAACATTATCATTCTTGACTCTAGATGATGAGTTCCATGTCATATCCATAGCCATTGAATGTGACATAAATAACCGTTGTAATCTAGGTATCTGATGTACAACCTTCTGTGGCACATTCTACTTCTTAGTTGTCCATCTTGATTCATGACAAATGGGGCACTCGTTCAACTACTCATTCTCTCGCCAAAATAACACACAATCATTATTACATGCATGTATTAGATTACAATCAAACCCGAGTCCTTTTTTCAACTGTTTTGTTTCGTAAAAGTTGCAGGGTAAAATATTGTCTGATGGAAGTATCTCTTTAAATAGCTTGAGCAACATATTGACAGCCTTAATAGATATTCGACATATATATTTTATATGAAGCACTCTAACTGTAAATGACAACTTATTGTGCTTTCTACACCTTGGATATAACTTACGCTGTGAATCATTCCACAAGCGGGTAAAAGTGTTATGACACGGATCATTTGAATTATATGAATCTGTTTCACTTTTATTCATAAACATTCTCACACCAATGTCGCCCAGCATTTGCTCCATGTTTTTTTCGGGATCGTCACCAACAACCTCAAGATATACATCTTCATCGATATCTTTTTTTTCATCTCGAAGTTTGAATGACGTTGGATACGGTTCTCCATGGAAGACCCATTCAGTATAACTTTGGTCAATACCTTTAATAAACAGATGCTCTCTTACCAATTCTATCTTATGAGAACGCAAATTTTTGCAAAGTCAGCATGGACATCTAATACGACCGTCACTGTCAATTGTACATGATGCAAACTCAAAAAATTTCTTAACTCCTTCGGCATGTACATTGTAATCCTCACCCAACCGATCTCTAACTCACATCCAACTCTTATCCATGTTTAATATCCTACTGCAAACAATCACGTGCATCAACAAACAATCAATTATCTAACATATTGTGCAATTTCAATTTCTTCATTTCTCCGGGTAGTTGGTCTTATCCCATTCGAGATTGTAAGATCATAATCGCCAACCTACCAACTATTATCTGACACGTCCAACAAAATTTTGACAGTATCTCCCTATAGTTCTCCAAATATGCTCGTTTGGTCGTGCACACCGACTAGTAATACATCAATGCACCATCACCAAAACTGCATATCCAGAGAACAATAAGGGATAACTCTATCAAAATCATAATGTCGGATGCAACAGATATATTTTGATAGTTTGTAAGAATAATCTTACAATCCCAAACTATCCACTCTGGACAATTCAAGAGTTATCAATCAACTGTTCAACATGATTGATAACTCTTGAATGGGTCTAAGGCTTATTTGACTGGCAAGTAGAATATACAATATTAAAACACAACAATAATAAAACATACGAGAATACAAGATGATACGAAAATAGAATAAACGAGAATTTCTAAATCTTAATTATGTATTTTAATTATCAAAATTATCTTTTAAATATTAATTTTATTAGTTGTAAAGTTAGTACTCATTTTAATTAAAATACAAATTTTATAGTATTTAGAATTAACTATTTCAATATTATTAAATCTTAACTATATTTATTAAAATTTAAAGATTATGTAGTATTTTAATTATACTACAAATTTTATAGTATTTAGAATTAACTATTTCAATATTATTAAATCTTAACTATTTGTATTAAAATTTAAAGATTATGTAGTATTTTAATTATACTACAAATTTTATAGTATTTAGAATTAACTATTTCAATATTATTAAATCTTAACTATTTGTATTTTAATTTAAAGATTATGTAGTATTTTAATTCAACTACAAAATTTATAGTATTTAGAATTAACTATTTCAATATTATTAAATCTATTTTATCTATGTAGCATTATGTAGTTTTTCCTTATTTTATCAACTAATTATACATTGATGTATAAGTTTCCATTCGAACGGTGTTAAACTTACCGTTCGAAAAATACATACATGTTTGAATGGCAAGCCTAAACCGTTTGAACGTGTTCATTTCAGATTTACAATCGTCTTCAACAATGAAAAATGCATGTTAACAACAAACAATAAATAATCGGTATAATAACAACATGGCAATATAAACAACAATATCAAGGAACCCTCAAACTTCGACCATTGCAAGGAGATGATAGAAAGCAAAAAGATTATAAAAAGCATACCTTATTTGTAATCCGAGAATGAGATGAAAAGGGCGTGTACCGAGAAGAAGCTCCACAAAAAGTAGTATAAATAACGTTTTAATCCGAAAATAATTGAGTAAGATGAAAATTACTAGTATTTGGGACTGGATTGAGGGAGAATGGTGCGGCTCTGTTCATGAGGGACTGAGAGTGGCGGGAGGAGAGTGGAGATTCTAAGACTCTGTCATCTATTTGAAGAAAGTTTCCCCATTCGAACGTGAAACCATAACGTGGGAAAAATTCTCTCCTTAAGTTTCACGTTCGAACGGATAAATAGTATGTTCAAACGTGAAATGATGCATTCTTGAACTAATTCATAAACCTTCGAACTTTTATTATTTACAGTTCGAACGGTTTGCTGAATGTTTCATAATATTTTTTTTAACACTATACTATTAAATAAAAGAACAACATTAATATATATAGACATATTAGATGATACTATAGTTTAGTAACATAGTAATATCATATTATAATATATAATCGAGCATATTATATATTATATATATGTAACGTATATATGAAGATATAATATCATACTAATTAAGTTATAAGTAACATGTATATGGTATTAACATATTGTCTCATCTATAGTACTAGCATATATAGTGTGATCTAATTGGACTATAACTAAAATATATTATGTTAATATATTAGACTATAGATAACATATATATAGTATCATATATAGTGTCATCTAATTAGACTATAACTAAAATAAATCTTAGTTAATATATTAGACTATAAATAACATATATATACTATCATATATAGTGTGATCTAATTAGACTGTAACTAATATATATAGTATGATTGATATTAGACAATAATATCATATATATTATCGTATAGTAAAGTAAAATACAATATATATTATTAACTATATATATCATAGAAGTAACTATAATATATAGTACTATAATATATAGTACTAATTATATATATATGTTCACCAAAATATTTATATATGTTATGTAACATATATATTATTATTATATATATATAATACAGTTATATATATTATATATAATAACTAATACAGTTTTTAGAACACTGAGAAGAACATCGTAAATTCTTAATAAACGAAATTAAAAGCATAAAATATCATTTAAGTATCCTTGCGTTGTAAAAAAAAAAAAAAAAAGTAAAAAAGTATCAATACAGATTTTTACAAAGATAACCTATAGAAAAAGAAAATGAAGTATATTGGGAGACTTGTGTTGGTAAGTCATGAAAATCCGTTGGTCAGCCCATTCATAATGAAAGGCTTTAAGAGTGGTCCCGGTGGTGTTCCCTCAAACTCTTAATCTACATATTTTTCTTCGAATATAAGAAATCTTTGTTTTAAATTCTGCCACAATGAACTCTTTATTTAAGCCTAATGAATCCACTACTAATATTCCCTTAGAACTTGATAATATTAACCAAGAGGATTACAGTATAATAGATATAGAAAGAAATTTACAAGATTGGACAATTCCTAATGTTGCACTTCTAAATTATCATTTCTTACCAATTATACAATTAAAACAGTAGAAAAAACCATTCGCTTAAATAATGATTATGAATTATTACAATTATTAACAAGAGAAGCTATTAAACATCACAAAGAACAGAAATACTCTTTCATACATATTAGATTAGTATAGGTGGCTATAAAATCACTCACTAGAAATGGATTAAATACCTTAGTATTACTCTGTCTAAGAGATGGAAGACATTATAATTTTCATGATTCATTACTTAGAATGGCAGAATCAAGCTTATTTCAAGGCCCAGTTTATTTTAATTGTTATCCCAATTATTCTCTTTCATTATTTGATACTAATATATTACATGCCCTAACATTAAATATTAAAACAAACGGTTATCATATGATGAAAAGATCGCATCCTTTAACCGTAGTATATAGGATCCATTATAAATTGATGAAAACAACATTAGAACTATAAGCTCTTATTACCAGTCCAAAAGGATATATATTATTATTACAATCTAATACACAAAACTCTAGTATACAAATTTCTAGACAAATTAATTAGAATCAGATTACTCTCCCTAATGAATGACAATTAGAGAACATTACTCTGTTACCTAAAATAGAAAATAATTTTAAAGAAGATCTTGAATATATAGATAAAAAAACAGACGGAACAGTCCAAATAACTTTTCAATCTTTTAAAAGATCTTTATTACATTATTCTTCTCTAGCACCTTCTAGTTATCACACACACAGATCCCAGAGTTTAGACACACAGATTCAGAGAATTATTCCTGAAAATATTATTGATATACCAGTATATACTGTTAGCCACCCAGATAGGGCATCCACCTCTTATAATCCTGAAAAAGAATATTCCTCTCCAACATATTTACAGGTGATTGGAGATGATACCCAAATATACATCCTGAGTAAATAAGAATTTAAAATTAATAAGGAATATCTCAAATAAGATTATATGAAATAAGAAAATAGTCACAAAAGATTAATATTTTTCTCAACTTTTACAAAAATAGAAAGAGATTATATTCAAGAAAAATATTACCAGTATTTGGAAGGAATACAAATTAATATACATTTCTTTACATGGTTTGAAATTTATATATCAAACAAATTATCAACCATAAACAGAACTACTAACTAATGGATTAAAGAAGAAAACAATCAAATTGTTTATGAAGAATATCCTCCATTTGAAGCTATTAAATTCAATTAAAGAAATACCCAAATAGTGACCTCACCAATAAAAAAACATAGCAGTTCAATAGAAGCTAAAAATACTGATAACATAATCCAACAAAATAATTACATCAATTTATATTTAAAAATCATGAGTAAACAATTAGAAAGAATTGAAACCCAAATATCTCATGTTAATCCTACTATTAAAGAAGCAAAAAAAAAAAACTCCTTTATTCATTCCCCATGAGATCCCATCATATTTAAAAACCATTTTTTCTAAAAACAAAAATGATCTATTAGAACAAATATCTAACAAATTAAAAAAATTAACTATTAGTAATACTGCATCTACTTCAAAACAACCCCATATTAATGTATTAAGTAAAACAAATTCTCCTGAAATATCTGATTCTGAAATAAGTAATATTGAAAACCAATTTAAAAATTTAAACTTACAAATAAATAGGATTAGAGGAGACCATGCTAATACTTACTCAGCCAAAGATTCTAAACATCATGTTTCTGTTACTCGTAATTGGTATCTGAGGCCTACCCCTCCAGATATACAATTCGAGGAACGAGAACATATAGTAAGATCTGCTTTTGCACCAGATGTATTGTATGAATGGAATATAGATGGATTATCTGAGTATGAAATATTAAACTATTTTCAAGAAATGATTATGGTAGCTAATGTCTATAAAAGTAATAGAAAAACTGACCACCAAGTAGCACATATTCTTGTTATAGGGTTTATTGGCCAACTAAAAAGTTGGTGGGATCATTACCTTTCAAATGATCAAAAGATACAAATATTAACTGCTTATAAACATGATGAAAATATGCAAGTTATTAAAACAGAAAATAGATTACCATGAGAAGATGTTGTAAGTACATTAATTTACATTACTAACCAAACATTTTGTTGGTGATCTTGTCCAATTCAAAGAAAGAACCAGTGATTTATTGCTTAATTTAAAATGTCCTCAATTATTTGATTTCCGTTGGTATAAAAATGTATTTCTAACTAAATTTACAATCAGAAATGACTGCCAACAACCATACTGGAAGGAAAAGTTCATAACTGGACTTCCATATTACTTTGCCCAAAAGGTACGAAAATCATTAGTAAGATCAGATAGTACTATTGATTTTCATAATCTTACATATGAAGATATAATAACTACTATTAATAGAATTAGTTTAATTATGTGTAATGATTTAAGATTAAAAAAGTAAATGGATAAAGAAAAGAAATTTGCTAAAAAAGAATTAAGTTCCTTTTGTGAACAGTTTGGTTATACATCATTATTAGCCCCTTCAAGAAGACACAAAAAGGAAAAAAGAATTTATAAGAATTATTTCAACAAAAAAAGAAAATATAAAAAACCTTATAAAAGAATAAAAGATAAACAGATATATAACAAACTGATAAAACCTCCAAAAAAGACTAATAAAATGAAAAAATAGATTGTTCGCTATATATGTGGAAAAGTTGGGCATTATAATTCAAATTGTAAGGTCAAACAACAGATTAATGAATTAGATGTACCTGAAATATTAAAAGAAAAATTATTAAATATTTTTATAATACATTCAAGTGAAGAAGAGGAAAGCTCTTCTGAAGAAGAATAAATCTATCAATTAAAAGAATTAAATCTTTTGGAACAATATTCTGAAAGCAAATCTGAAGAAGATAAGATACAGGTCTGTAATTGTTTAGATAAAAATAGTTGTTTTTGTAATAAAACCATTAATGTACTTTCAAAATAAGAGGATATTATATTATAATTAATAGACAAAATAAAAAATCCACAAGAAAGAAAAGATTATTTAGAAAAACTAAAAGATACTTTTAATAATCAAACCACTTCAGTAACCTCTTCAACTCCCTATAATTTCTCAGAGATTGTAAGAAATGGGCACCCATAGTGGGCACCCCTTCACCTTCTCTTGAAGGTTATAAAGTGATTTAAGAACCACTTTATGAGATTTGATGGCTGGCCATTAAGGGCCAACCGGGAGTTACGCTTAGAGGGGCTATTTTACATAGCTCCTCCCCTCTTAGAATAAAGAGACTAGCATCAAGAACGATCTCTCTCTCAAATGGTTCTCTCTAGTCATGGCATCTAGGCTGTGGAACATGTGAGTGTTGCTCTGGTATTACCACGTAGCACACTCAACCATCGATGTGAAGATCGTGGACGAATAATGACGCTGGAGAATCCGTGGAACAACCGCACTAGATCCGAAATATTTCCAACGAGGTAATATCGCTTCCGCTGTGCATTTTGATCTAGTATTTCTAACAGAGATAATAGGGAGATTTAAAACAGAAAAATAAAAAATCACATTACAAGACCTACAACAAGAAATTAATAAAATAAAACAAGAAATTAGAAATTTAAAAAATCCAATCTTAAATTAGAAGTTTCAAATGAACAATTACTACAAGAAATTATATTATTAAAAATAGATAAAAAAAACTTAAGTAATTCTCAAAATAAAGAATAAGGACATTGTTCAACAATAATTATTAAAGACGAAACATACAACTTTATTAATATCCTTAATAAGATAAATTTTTAAAAATGGTATACTGAAGCGACGGTCTCAATTAATCAGGAATTTTCTTTTACTACAATTGCTCTATTAGACACAGGAGTAGATTTAAATTGTATACAAGAAGGATTAATACCTTCTAAATATTTTGAAAAAACCTAGGAGACATTATCCCAAGCTAATGGAATAAAATTAAACATAAATTATAAATTATCTAATGCACATATTTGCAATAATGGAATTTATTTTAAAACAATATTTATTCTGGAAAAAAATATTAACACCAAAGTAATATTAGAAAATTCATTCATTGCATTATTTTACCCTTTCTCTATAACAGAGGAATGAATTTCCACTAAAATACTTGGACAAGAAATTCAATTTAAATTTATTTTTCCTCCTGTATCAAAGGAAATTAACTCCTTAAAAGAAGTTTCATTAACCAAAGAAATTAATTTTTTAACAAAAAACAGAATTAAAACAAAAGAAAAACAGATAAGTTTTTTAAAATAAGAATTAAAATATAAAAGAATTAAAGAATAATTAAAAGATCTGTTATTAACTCAAAAAATTGATAATTTAAAAACTATAATTGAAAAAGAAGTATGCTCTAACCTACCTAATGCTTTTTGGAATAGGAAACAACATATAGTTGAGTTACCTTATGAGAAGGAAATTTTGAAAAAAAATATTCCAACTAAAGCCAGACCTATCCAAATGAATAATGAATTTTTAGAATTCTGTAAAAATGAAATTAATGATTTATTAACAAAATGATTAATTAGGAAAAGTAAGTCACATTGGAGTTGTGCTGCCTTTTATATCTAAAAACAGGCAGAATTAGAAAAAGGAGTTCCTCGACTAGTTATAACTTATAAACCTTTAAATAAAGTATTATAATGGATTAGGTACTCAATCCCCAATAAGAAAAATTTACTATCTTGTCTTTATGATGCAGCAGTATTTTTGAAATTTGATATGAAAAGTTGATTTTGGTAGATCCAAATCGCTGAGAAAAATTGAAATAAAACAGCTTTTACAATTCCATTAAGATTATGTTTGGGGGTAAGATGAAAAATCTCATCTCAATTCTATCTCATCTAATTATTACATATTTTTCAAATTCCTATACAAAATATAATAAACAATTCAACTTTTTCAAATTCCAATTTAACTTTTTCAAATCCCAAAACAATAATAATATTAAAAAATAATATTTTAAACTTTCATCTTAACACTATTCATAAAATTTTTAAAAATTCTCATCTTATCTCATCTACCAAGCATAACCTAAGTCATTATGAATGGAATGTTATGCCGTTTGGATTAAAAAAATACTCCTAATGAATTTTAAAATATTATGAATGAAATATTTACCCATTTTACTCATTTTTCAATAGTTTATATAGATGGTGTGTTAATATTTTCTTCATCTATTTAACAACATTGGAAACACTTAAATACTTTTGTCCAAATTATTAAATAAAATGAATTAGTTGTTTCATCACAAAAAATAAAATTATTTCAAAACAAAATTAGATTTCTTAGACATGATATTTATCAAGGAACTATTACACCAATTAGTTGGGCAATAGAATTTGCTGATAAGTTTTCAGATGAAATAAAAGATAAGCAACAATTATAAAAATTTCTAGGAAATCTCAATTATGTTGCAGATTTTTATTAATCTCTCAGACTATTATGTAGACTATTATTCAAAAGATTAAAAAAGAATCCACCTCTATGGACAGAAAAATATACAAACATTATAAAACAAATTAAATCTCATGTTAATAAATTACCATGTCTGGGATCTCATCACCTCATAGTTTTAAAATTGTTGAAACAGATGCTTCTGATCTTGGTTATGAAGGAATTGTGAAACAAAGATTATCATATGATTCAAAATAGATTGTTCGATTCCATTCAGGATGTTGAAATCTTGCCCAAAATAATTACAGAACAATTAAAAAATAGATTTTAGCTATTGTAGTATGTATTTCTAAATTTTAAGATAATTTGTTAAACCAAAAGTTTTTACTTAGAATAGATTGTAAATCAGCCAATGAAGTTTTGCTAAAAAATGTGAAAAACCTGGCTGATAAACAAATATTTGCTAGATGGCAAGGTATATTAAGTATTTTTTATTTTGATATTGAACATATTAAATGAGACTTTAATTCTCTTCCTGATTTTCTATCTCGAGAATTTTTACAAGAAAAGCCATGTCTTCATCCAAGTCAAAAGTAAAGTCTAAATCTTCTTATGCACTACCTCCATCTCCACCCTATCCTTCACCTTGCCCTTCTGTAACTCCAAGACCATATATGGTATTGGGGTCATTACCACAAAATATTAGACCATCTTACAATCCATTTTCACCATTATCTTCTCCAAAATTACCAACATACTCCAAAACTGTTTCTCATTCTCCTTCTTTTCATTCTCAAATTATTAGTCATCCATTATTATCTCAATCTTGTACATCTTCTATTATCATTAAATCTCACTAGCACACAGTCTTTCCCATCGAACCTGAAATTCAACACCTGTCTGACTCCCAAAAATTAGTTGATACTTTTCTTTTACCAGATTGGCATTATATCCCACAAAACACTAAGAAAACTAATTTTTATGAATTCATATTAGTAGACACCGACTCAATTATTCTCTCTGAAATCCTTTGTTCCCTTCAAACTCAACCATCTCCACATGCATCCCAATTATTGACTTTCATAAAGTCACCATTAAACAGGTTTTCACTTTGGAACAATGGGGAAAAAATTCCTATTGGACAAGAAAGTTTTCTCAACCATATGATTCTCCATATTATAATTATTATGATTATCAGCAAGCATGGACAAAAATGTTTTTAAAACAAAACAAAAATTTTGCGTCATTCGTGGTTCCTTTATTTTGACAAATTATAAGAAATCAAGACACTCCCTAAATGGTTTTTACTCTAGTGGGACCATTATGAACCCGAACCTCTTCTTCTTCCTCTCCCCCTCCAGGAAAGTTTTCGAATTTTTACTTCACAAGATGACAGTTCACTAGCATTAAGTCATTGTTCACCACTTCTTCTTCTTCTTTCTGAAAATAAAATTAAACTGGATTATGAAATGAAAATATGTTATCAAACATCACCCCTCTCTCAAAACCATTATGTTTCTGACCCGCCAAGTTTCTGTCAAATGGTGGGTAAAATACAATTATGATCATGTCTTCAAAATGTTTTAAAAAATTACCAAGGCTCCAGAAGTTCTAGTCCAACGAAGTAGATTTCAGGCATAATTAGCATCCATTACCAGCAAAAAAGATTTGAAAAAATTAACAGAAGCAATGTCACAAGTTTCAGATAGTGATGATGAAGAAGAAGTACAACATCCAGCCAAATTATCTCTATTACAGCAACCTACATTCTCATCAGTCCATGAGGCCTCTCCCTCTCAACATACCTCTCACTCTCAAAATAACTCAGACGCCTCTCCTTCTAAAGATTACTCGCCTTATCATCCAGTTCTGATGGATTCCCAAGACCCGTTTGAACTGGAATTAGCAAATTATGATCCTCAGATTATGTGATTCCAAGATTAAAGTTGTCAGAAATATTATCTCCTCAGAAGAATAAGGACAAGAAACTTCATCTCGGATTATTGACTATACTGTTCAAGTCAGATTATTGTCACTGCTTGAAATTATCATCCAAGAAAACGACAAATGACTTTGTACATATTGTTCACGAGTTGGTACGATTCATGTATTATTAAGAGTCACTGTAGTTCTGTAGTTCTTTTTCATGTATTGGTACTGTTCATGCATTATTAGAATTACTGTTTTAGTGTCTATATAAAGGAGTCTGTAATGAAAGAAAGACATTCCGAAATTTCTGATCTGAAGCCTTTTCCTCACTCGTCCAAAACTCTCCAAAGTCAACCCTTTGTAAACTAACTCTCATTTTTTTTCTTCATGTCTTCTGCCTTCAACTCTTCTGAAAATTAGTCTCCTTATAAGTATTATGTCTTTAATAAAGTTGATTTTGTATATCTCTTTTGTCTTACTTATTTTATTATGCATATAGTCAGTTATACCGCCTGCTTTAATTGCTCTCATGCATATGGCTGGTTATACCGCCTATTATTATTGTTAAGCTATTATTACTAACTATATATATATATATATATATATATATATATATATATATATTTATATATATTATTATTATTATTACCTGGGATTTACGTATTTGGTATCAGATTCCTTTATATAGACACTAAAACAGTACCTCTAATAATGCATGAACAGTACCAACTCGTGAACAATATGTACAAAGTCATTTGTCATTTTCTTGGATGATAATTTCGAGCAGTGACAATAATCTGACTTGAATAGTGTAGTCAATAATCCGAGATAAAGTTTCTTGTCTTTATTCTTCTGAGGAGATAATATTTATGACAACTTTAATCTTGGAATCACATAATCTGAGGATTATAATTTGCTAATTCCAGTTCAAACGGGTCTTGGGAATCCATCAGAAGTACTGGATGATAAGACGAGTAATCTTGAGAAGAAGAGGCGCCTGAGTTATTCTGAGAGTGAAAGGCCTGTTGAGAGGGAGAGGCCTGATGGACTGATGAGAATGCAGGTTGCTGTAATAGAGATAATTTGGCTGGATGCTATGCTTCTTCTTCATCATCGTTATATGAAACTTGTGACATTACTTCTGCTAATTTTTTCAAATCTTTCTTGCTGGTAATAGATGCTAATTGTGCATGAATTTAAAACTTGAATTAAAAATATTAATGGATGATATAAAAGATCTTAAGGAGAAAATTTTATTAATGAGGCAAGATAAAGAATCAATGATAACTAACTACCAATTATATAAAAGAAGAATACAGTTATTAGAACACTGGAAAGAACATCGTAAATTCTTAATAAACGAAATTAAAAACATAAAATATCATTTAAGTATCCTTGCATTATAATAAATAAATAAATAAAGAGTAAAAAATTATTGATACAGATTTTTACAAAGATAACTTATAGAAAAAGAAAATGAAGTATATTGGGAGACTTGTGTTGGCAAGTCATGAAAATCCATTGGTCAGTCCATTCATGCTGAAAGGCTTTAAGGATGGTTCCAGTGGTGTTTCCTCAAACTCTTAATCTACATATTTTTCTTCGAATATAGGAAATTTTTATTTTAAATCCTATCCGGTTTTAAATTCTGCCATAATGAACTCTTTATTTAAGCCCAATGAATCCACTACTAGTATCTCCTTAGAATTTGATAATATTAATCAAGAGGATTACAGTATAATAGATATAGAAAGAAATTTACAAAATTGGACAATTCATGTGACGCCCCGACTCCCACGTACAAAAAGTCTCGAGAATCGTGACGTCAGGATGATGACAACACGGTCACGCATCCCAACGACAAGTGCCAAGTGTGTGTAACAAATAAATAGTGCACAAAAAAATACGCAGCGGATAATAAATAAGTCAACTAGTACCAGAATTTTAGTTAAATACAAATATCCAAATACAAATCGTTTAAAAATAAAAGCCAAAGTCCCACTAAAAATAATAATACAAGTCTGAAAATAAAACATAGCACGAGTGATCCCAGCTCACTCCTCCGGCAAAGCCAAATCCTCAGGCTTGGCATCTGCATCATCATCAACATAATCTGCAGTACCATTAAATGGTACCACATGTAAGTTATAACCTAACCAAATCCTGAGATAAAAACACATTAAATCAACTAACCATGCATGCATATGATGCAATATGCAGTAAATCCAACACACGCCAAAAATCTCATTTGGCCCAAAAAATATTTCCAATAAATCATTTCCACCATTTTCCTAGAAAATGACCCAAAACAAATATCCATCATTTTCTCAGAAAATGACTCACACAAAATTCAACTCACGCTATTTTTCTAGAAAACAACCATTTTCATTTATCCATTAATCCATATGCACCATGGTCTCTCCTATGGACCATCCGCACGTCCTGGCTGCATAACGAGCGATGCCCAGTTTCGCACCCAGTACGTTCGTGACCAGGTCATCCTTTAGCCCCAGCCAGCAGAAGGGTCACGGAGTCGGCACGTAACTCGTCCGATCTCGTTGTCGGCCAGCGACAACCCAAGGGATGTCACTCAGTATATTCCGCTCTCGAGTGACCAGAGGAGCTCCACCGAGATAATGCCCCATCTCGGCTTGGGGTCGTGATACACACGCACCCACAAATCCAATCCACACATGAAAATCCAGTTTTCAAGATAACCACATGATCATGAATGCAATTACACGAAAAATCTAGTTTTTCAATTTACAAACATGAACATGAGTGCAATATGCAATGAACCAAACCACAACAACAATATCCAATAACCAACCAGATCACAACACCAATTTCCAACAATCAACCAACTCACAATAACCAATCATATAAATACTCCGTCCTCAATCCATCCACCCCCAAACTCCTCGGACTAAATCCGGAACCAACCAGAACACAGTATGAACAATTAGTGTAAAAATATATTTAAATCTCAAAAGACTGTTTAGGAAATACTTACAGTGCTATAAAATATTTTTTGGAGGATCACGAAGGAGCTGGAAGCACCAAAATAGCAACTCCACAGTGCAAAAACATTGTGGCCGAAATACATAGTATACCCAAATTCACACAGAGTCAAACGAAGATTTTGAATTGATAGGGTATGATCTACGGAGGTCGGTGAAACTAATGGTGGTGGCGGAAAGGGGTGGTTTAAGGCCGAAAATAGCAAAAGGGAGATGTGTTTAGTTTGGCTTCACCGGTGACGGATCGGGGTCGGGATTGGATCCAATGGGTTGCTAGAGGGCCGGTGATGAGGTGGTGAAGAAATGGTGGCCAATGGTGGACGGACGGCGGCGGCGGGATGAAGTGAAGCCCACGGCAGCTAACGGCGGCGTTAGCCGGCTTGAAAATGGAGGGATAGACTCGCCGGTAGCTGGGGAGTCGATTGGTGCCGACGGTGTGATCCACGGACGGTCGGCGGCGGCACTGGATGCTAAAGGGCCGAACGGCGTGGGGAGAGGAGAGAGAGAGGGTCGGGCTGGGGAGAGAGGATCTGAGGGAAGAAATGAGAGAAAAGGAAAGAAAAAGGAAAGAGAAAAGAAAAAGAGAAGGGAAAAAAAGAGAGATCTAGACTTTACATCTTGGGGTATCGAAATGATCCAACGAAGAGAATTTTAAAACTGACAGCCAAATAAAAAATGAAACGCAGTGAAATGCTTAATTAAAACAATAATTATTTTAAAACTCAAAAATAAACCAATTTAAATTAAAGATCACTTTAAATGCAAAACAATAAATAATATTAAGAAAATACCATAAAAATTAATTTTCACAACTTAAAATATTATAAAAATAATATTTAAAAAAACTCCCAAAATTTTAAAACAAGATAATCAATCTTTAAATAAATTAAATAAATCCTTCATTAAAAATACATTAAAATACAGGTTGTTATAATTTCTAATGTTCCAAAAAATTAAATATATAAATATTCGACTTTTTCTTCTAAATTATCATTTCTTACTAATTATACAATGAAAACAGTAGAAAAAATAATAGCTTAAATAATGATTATGAATCATTACAATTATTAACAAGAGAAGCTATTAAACATCATAAAGAACAGAAATACTCTTTCACACATATTGGATTAGTACAGGTGGCTATAAAATCACTCATTAGAAATGGATTAAATACCTCAGTATTATTCTGTCTAAAAGATGGAAGACACTATAATTTTCATGATTCATTACTTGGAATGGTAGAATCAAATTTATTTCAAGGCCCAGCTTATTTTAAATGTTATCCCAATTATTCTCTTTCATTATTTGATACTAATATATTATATGCCCTAACATTAAATATTAAAACAAACGGTTATAATATGATGAAAGGGTCGCATTCTTTAATCCTAGTACATAGGATCCACTATAAATTGATGAAAATAATATTAAAACCACAATATATAGTATATATAATATATACCGTAGTGTATATAATATATATAGCATAATATATTATACTATATAATATACTAGTATAGTATGTATACTAGTACATAGTGTACTAGTATATATATTATATATACTAAATAGTATTAATATAATATATAGTATAGAATATCTAATATACAATTTTAATATATAAGTCATGCCTCTCAGATCGCCTTACAATTTACCGGCCCTACTACAATTTTTTTTTTTTTAATTTAACATTAAATGAAATAACACACACGTAACACATGCACTTAATTTGTATTAGGACACATGAGAATGAAGGCATGACTTTAGAAACCAAACTAGTATTTTACTAACAAATTAAGAAAGAAAAATAAGTTAACGTACGAATTGTGATATTTATGCATCTAAAAATATTATTATTAACAACATCATCATCATCATCATTTTTATTAATTATAATATATACTCATCTACTACTACTATCAGGATCATGATCATCATATTTATACTCAGTATTGGCCACAACGCAAGTGCAAGCCGCTCTGAAGCTGCATCGATAGTAAGTACTTGTTTTTTTGTATCACAACTCATGAATATGATGTTTCTCTTCTAGCTAGCCAACATAGTGAGATTAAAGTGGAGCACTGAGAACATAATGATAACTCCAAATTAAACATTCGTTTAGTCTAAGCCTAAACATTCTAAACATTCGTTTACTCTAAGCCATGCAATGAGATTCAACGCCAATGTCTTCAAAGACGATGCCAATGTAGGAGCAGCGGACAAGAAGCCACAATATCCAGAATCTGCCGTGGACATTCTATCATGAAATCCTTCATCAGAACTGCAATAGTGCAACCGCATGTCTTTGATCTGTTCAGAACATCCTCTCCCCCGAATTTCCAGTGATTGAAGGCGAGGACAACCTCCAAGAATGGCCTGCGCGCCATCATCAGTCAGGGTATGCCCATCAAGCACGATGCTGACCAATCCAGGCATGTTTTTTTGCAATAGCAAATGCCGAACGATTACAGTAACTCCTTGATCTCCTAGAAACCTCACTTCTCAATTTGAGTGATTTCAAATTGGGACAACTACGGCCGAAGGCTTTCAGAACTTTTTCAGTGCCATATGATCTCCGATATAAGCCAGAAGACCTGTAGGAAAGTTCAAGCTCCTCCAATAATGGAACATTTTTAGCAACCTCCCTCCATACATTATATGAATACGGGAGAAGCTTATTCTAACTCGAAGGTATTTGAGGCCCCTTGAACTGGTAAAAATGAAACAAAAAGACATAATAAATGAGCGATCACCACCACATAGAACGTAATTTTATAAAGAGAATAAAGTATCAAAGAAAATTTTTTCAGTGACATGTATGTCGACATTGGGGCTATAGAAAAATTATATTTATTGTCATAGGGTGGGCATGCAAGTGTCATATATATATATATATATATCTACGAGCATTACACATTTCTTTAACGATTAGGTGGCAATGCTATATCTATTTTATAATATGCACAAAAAAAAAATCAAGAAATTAGATGAAGCACAATGTGCAGTGGGCAGTAATGTCCAGTACACCAAATAATGACCTAATGTAATTCATCAACAACGCACAATACTTTCCGCACGCAAGCACGCACTGGCTCTTGCTTAACAAAAGCCATCAGCATCAGTACAAATATAATTCAAAAGCTTGAGTTTTCAAATCAATCCCAAACAATAGTATCAGAAATTAAATAACATATGAATTAAAACATGCATAATGAAAAAGATGAAAACGAAATTATAATACCGCTCAGTAATGTATTTGAGGAGATTCCCGTCACAAAAGGTGCCGACTTCTCTATTCCCACCAACTGGCCGCAACTGAGATCGACAGCGCGGCGACACATCTTCTTGATATCGTAGGGCATCATGAAATCCCAGGAATCAGTGAATACCACAGGTGGCCCATGTTGAGGGCGCCCCACATGGAAGGATTCTTGCAGATGTTACGCCAGAGCAAGCACACCTTTTGTGCGCTGACCAGGATCTCAATGAAGGAAAGCCTTTTGAGGATCAACTCCGTCACTTCCAGGGGGAGATCCAGCCAATTCCTGTACCCCTCCAAGGGCTGAGGACGACGAAGATAAGTTCGCGGTGGACGAGGAGGAGAGTCCCTTGACGAGTGGTATTTCTTTTTGGAAAAGTCGGTGCGTGCATGCATGGTGATGGTGTTTTGCCTGAATCGGTGGTGTTTGGGTATCAGGGAGTAGTGTTTGCTTAAATAGAAATAAAGTTCATTAAGATGGTAATAAAAAATCAAAACCACGATTGATGATTAGAACAGCTTTATTTCATAAAAAACAAAGCTTTTCAAAAAGTTTTATAGTGGCTCAGAATCTATAAAAATAAGATCATGTCTACACCAGTCATGTTAGAACATACTTTTTCTTATATAACTTTTTATGCATGTACAGAATAAATATCTGAAGTCTTTTTCAATACTCTTTTCGAAAACAAATATGCATATTTTCAAATCCAACCTCATTTCATTTCTTTTGTATAAAGCTAGTATATAAATTCCGCTTACCTGAATTTCTTAGATTTTGATCTGAATATTCCTCATAACAGTGCCAATAGAAATCCGATCATGACCTATAAAATAGTCAAGCTTAACTTTCTTAAATCTCGGTCAAATAAATATATCGATACTTAAATCCGAAATGCCAACATTAACCTATTTTAATTCCTCAACACCTAAAATTTTCATAATTCTAAAATATCATTGCTTCCCAAATCCATCAATATATATTATCCATCTACAACAATGCCCATAAAAATACTTTTCCAAATTAAACAATTCTCTGAACATAATTATAGCAAAATTATTAAATTAAAATAGAAAGATTTTGTTTAATTAAAACACCAAAAAGATTTAATTAGTTTCTTTTTAAAAGGCTTAAAATACAATTTCGCGCATACTATATACTTCTAAAATTCATATTTTAAATATATATATATATATTTGTTAAATAATATATTTCAAATCTTTATTTATTTAATACAAATTTATGTAGATATATATATATATATGTATATATTTATATATATAAAATTAAAACCCTTACAAAACTAAAGTTTAGACTTAATGTAAAACTCTGCGTTTTAGTAAATACATATAACATTAAGTGCATGGCCTCACTACAAGAAATCAGGTCTTTTTCAGCGCGTAAAATCGTCGAAAATACCCCTCAAAATCGCTGCTTTTACTCTTTCTCAGCGATTTTAAAATCGCCGCACATTCGACCATTTTAAAGTGACGATTCTGAGAATTTCCAGCGATACCAAAAATTCGTTGGGAAAATTAGCATTTTCGGCGATTTTTACTCGCCGCAATAGGCTTACAAAAACGTCGAAAATAGGGGTCCCGAATTCACACTAAATCGCCGATAAAGGTCAATTCTTTCTCAGCGATTTTTCAAAATCGTCGATATAATCCATTTGCTGCGAATAAATATCGCCGCTAATATAATTGTTTTCGCCGCAAATGTCTGTATTTGCAACGATATTCTTTTTCGCTGGGAAGTAGATTATTAGCGGCGACACAAAATCGCCGCTAATAACATAATTGCAACGTTTTTATATTTTGCAGCGATAATCACTCGCTACAAATAAGTATTTACGGCGATTTTGTGTCGCCGCAAATAATTATTTCCGGCGAAATAAGTTCGCCGGAAATGATGTTTCAGAAAAAAAAAAATGCACAAAACAGAATACTACACATATCCTATTCAAATTCAATCTAAAAAGTACTTCCTCCATTCATTCAAGTTAGCATGGAAACATCCATTCATTCAAGAAAAATTTTACTAAGTTGTATATTAACATGGAAACATCAATAATAAGTAGCTAAAATATTAACATGGAAACATCCATTCATTCAAGCCCAAAAATTAAAAGTAGAATATTAACATGGAAACATCAATATTAAAAGTAGTATATTAACATGGAAACATCCATTCATTCAAGCCCAAAAATACTAAGTAATATATTAACATGGAAACATCCAATCCATGGCTCTACACATAACTTATTAACTTCAAACTAACTTTAATCACTAAACATCCAATCCATTCATTCAATCCATAAGCCATAAAACTAAACACAATCTGTCCAACATGTGCAATACATTCACATTCAACAAGTGCAAGATTCCATTCCTTGTAACAAAAATAAAGAAAAAGGGAAGGGAGTGGTACCATGAGGAAGAAGGCTAGAGGATGGTCGGTCCAAGCCAAAACCAAGAAATTTATAAATATCTGGACATGAAACAGGACACTGCCCAATTAAATGCCACGAAAATGAGAGAATAAAATCATTAACTAATGAATAAACATGTAAGCCACTGCTGATCTCCTTCACCAAACATGGGAAGAGTGAAAATGATAAAGTACAACACATTTTTTTCTCCTTTTTGTCTGTAAAGTACAGTATGCTTACAGGTATAGGTATTCTTCTATCATGGAAAGCACACATTGCTTCTGCAAGAAACACATCACCAACACTTGCTCCTTTGGCCTGAAAGCATCCAAGAATTATTTATAAGTTTAACTAAAATTATATCTTTCATGCTTTGTAAATAAACATATGTTCGTGGATGCGTGAGCATGTGTATTTCAGTAAAAGAATAAGCTATCAAATAAATAACTTACAAAGAGATCTAATGCCAATGATCAAAACAATCCATTCATGTCAAAAATAAAAAACATGGAGTCACCTGGAAACTATAATAAAAACAGTTGACCAAAGTATAAAATCTGGTAAGAAAGTGCCAAACTTTAAACCATAAACATGAAAAAGAAAAAGAAAAACCCATTGACTAGTTCAAAAGAAAACCAAAATGGAATTATATGCACCTCTTTGCACATTAGAGTCCTCTGGATGATCCTATAAACCAAAATAAAAATAAAATAAAAAAGTTTAAGCTATGTGAAAGGAACAATTTCAGACATCCAACCCAAAATTGTGAAGATATGGTAAAGTGATTGTACCCAAGAACTTTTCCATAACCACGATGCACAGCTTGTGAAACCAGGGAATCAAAATTAAGAAGTATAAATATCGATTGAGAAGGCCAAGGAAAAAACAGTAATACACCCCCATACACACAAAGCATGATGGAAGTAAACAAAACAACTAAAAAGGTGACTCCCTACTTCAAAACATTACAACTCTTGTGACCTGAATGGATAGAATAATTGGGGAAGAAACTTCCTTTAAAGAAGAAAACAAGAATGAAACAAACAAAGAACCCCTTGCTTTCGTGGTAATTTCCCTTACTGCTCAATTTTTTCACTGTATTGTTAATGTCAGTCTTTGTGAATGATAAAATTGAAGAGTATCCATTCTGCAAGACATGGTCACTGGGGAAATGGATTAGCAACAACAGAATGCCTAATGGCCTATAAAAAATGTGAAGTTCCCTAGAAAGTATAACAAAACAATAATTAGTGAGAATATTAATAAATATTGTCCAACATGGTCATTGGGGAAATGGATTAGCAACAACATAATGCCTAATGGCCTATAAAAAATGGGAAGTTCCCTAGAAAGAATAACAAAACAATAATTAGTGAGAATATTAATAAATATTGTCCAACGCAATAATTAGTGAGAATATTAATAAATAGTTAGTTTATAGGAATCTGCTGGATCCAAACTCATCAAAGCTAACCTGGAAGATAGAAATAGTTTGCATTTGCAATCAACTATAGTGTTCATATTCTAATCCACTGCACTTAACTCCATTAAAAAGTGACTTTATCTAGAGCTTTTTAAAGATAAAAATGACTGATTTAGATGCCATGGTTTTGGATTAGCTAGTGAGGGTAGCAAACAATCCAATGTTTTTCTTATTAAAAAAAATGATTTAAGCATTGGATTCCCAATATTGGGTCTGTTTGACATATGTAAGCAGCCACATCAATAAAAGGTGTTACCCGGCACAGAGTCATAGAATATTCTTTCTGCAGAATTTGGGTATCTCATCAGATAAGCAACTTGGCCCCTGTAAGCAAGAAGAAGACAGCGAAAACCACACAAGTAAAGGCAATCTGGATAAATAGTATGGGTTATTTATAAGGAGCCTCTCGTAAAGCAAATACATGAATTTATTCTCCAAGAAAAAAATGTTTTGATGTAGTGATGAAATAAACCTGTATGGCACGTACAGAGAAGTGGCCTAAGTCAGCAAACATTGCTTCTGCACCTGCAGCAACACAGTAACTCATTCAATGACAGGAGCAGAAACTAAGTGAAACTAGCCCAACAATAAAGGCACAATCATCAACTTGGCACGAAAGAAAAATCTAAGGAAATACAGAACATAATGCACAAAACCTCACAATATAAATCTCAAACTATTTAGGCAGCACATTCTGCTGCAATGACTTAACAGAAGTCAGAAAAGACATTAATTCCACTTGAGCATTTTCAGGACCAATAAGTTTGTATTTTATGTCAAAAGGTATTGTTTAAATGAACCATACATACCCAGGGGCATAATTGCACATGGTTATAAATTGTTTGAATTCTTGGCCAAACAATAACATTTGCCTCTACAAACAGTTTCAAATTTCATTTCCAAAATTTCATTTTACAAATTTTCAACTTTCCTTTTCAAGATATATTCTTAACAAGAAGGAATAACTTTTGAGATGGATTTGAGCTTGAAAACAATGACTTGCAGCCTGTAGGTACAAGCATCTGTTCTTAACAGATACCCATATGCTACTTTGCATACTTTCATCAATTTCTTCTGCAGAATAACATATTTATACCATCTGTTGCAGAAAAACAAACAACATGGGAAAGGGATTTGGTTGAAGGCTCTACAGTGTCTGAAACTCTGAACATTCAAGGCTCTACAGATATAGGGACTCTAAAAGTTAAAGCTTTTTTACTCACCATAGATTTGATTGAAGGAATTAATAGCTCCCCTATATAATTTACTACTGCTTAAATCATATCTCCTTCATTTGTTTCTTTGACTTCCACAACATGGGAATGGGATCTTCTTCAAGAAGCAGTAATGCACAAATGCAAAACCAAAAGAGCAAGTTGCTGCCATCAGAATGAACAACTTCTTCATTAACTTTCGGTATTAACAATCTGATGCAACTGGTTTAAGGAACTAAGTTCTGTTATATAGTACTTCAACAAAATGGATGTAAAAATGCCACACACTTATCAATGTAATTCACACTCCAAACATTAAATCAACTAGGAAGTTCTAAAGGAAATGGCATACGGGATTTCAATATATTACCTGTTCATCCTGCCCACCGAGAATTCCTGACACCGACTTAATATCTAATGTGGAACATAATGACTAATTAAATAAATCAAGTACCCCGAAATAATTGGCATAAATTAATGGGTGGCATCTTTATCCCAGATTGTTAAATGATAATGGCAAAGCATTCATCATGTCAAGTCCAGCTGCATGATGGATCTTGTCGTCATAGCACTCTGTTTGCAAACAGCATGCATGGATTAAAGACAAGAAGTTCTTCTATGAGGACATATGGTATAGTCCATAGTACTAAAAATCTAGTAACTTATATATATATATATATATATCACTCTTTATATATATATCTACATATTTATTGCTTGCTAGTGTTGGCGCTAGAATTTGGTATTATTTGATTAAAAATAATATTTGTAGGATAAATGTGGGAAGCTGTTGTTGGCTGTCATGTCAGCTGTGTCAAGTTCCTTCTTTGTTTCCATCATGAGCTTGTTACTTGAGAATAAAAGAGATCTAAGTGATGGATGTCAACTAGTAGTTTTGCATATATCATGCATGGTTGTAATCTTATTATGAGAGTTGACATCATTAATTATAGTTGTTTTCCTATTAAACTCTTGCACTAAGACTTGCCATTTGTGGGATGCTATATAAGAATAACTTGTTTATTCCCAGTAATCAACTGTTAATTGTACTTTGGTCAGGGATTCCTGCCAAATAAACCAAATTGATCAGATCTCATACAGAGGTGAAATGGGCAAGTTAAAAGAAGAAAAGTACTGGGATCTTTTTGCCCATTTCTGTTTGCAATTACATGTATGTATGTGTTTCATTGTTATTCCCCCTTATATATAATTAATGGCACCAACGTTTAATCTCATGTCAACTCAATTGTGAGATTTGTTTTTTTTTAGTTAAACATGTAGTACTATAGGTACTTTTAATTACCTTAGTATTTTTAAAGCAAAACCTTTCTTATTTGTGAAGTCCATATGTATAGTGATTAATTTTTAAAGCAGAATTTTCTCTTGTAGGCTTGATTAAACTACCTGGGACAAATAAAAAAATAACAAGTTGTAATTTATTGGGACCAAAACACATTACTTCTCTATCATAGGGTCTTCATAAATAAGTCTATTGCAACTATTAACAGAAATCATTTTCAATTTAAAACATGCTATATTTTCAACTGTTCAACCAGTGTTAGTTGTAATATGTTATTCACAGGAATCCTTTTCCCCCACCTATGCATACCAAAGATTCTTTCGGCACCCAAGAAACTAACATTTGAAGTAAGTAAACAATTAAATATATGAATGTTTTATAACTATAATCAGTTCAACAAATGTAGATAATGAAACTCGGAACCAATCACAGCTCTTGAGGCATAATATATACTTTCCCCCCGACGCAATAAAGATTGTATTCGATTGCAAAACTTAGCTAAGATGAAAAGGAGAAGCATTATTCAGATGTATGGACAAAAGTCAGTTCATTAAAATAGACAAAGACAACTATAACATAATACAAGGATAGCTAAGCTAGTACCAGTGATTTCTAACTAACCTTTTGCACTTGAATATAGCAGAAAACATAAAAGGCATTCCCTTTCCTTTAAATGCATCAGGTTGGATGATCAACGACAGTTTGTAACTTCAATTACCCAGCATTTTCACTAATTTTGAATGGGTGATAGTTTGGAACTTCAAAGTCAGTCAAAGGAGACAAACACAAACAATGAACCAGTGAAGGGGCCATGAATAAACCAAACGAAGGGGAAAAATCCATGAGCTACAGATAAAAAAAAGGGGGGTTCACACAGAAACAAGAACGCTTACCATACGCCCAGAAAGGACATGCTTTCAGACACACGCTTAATCAAAACCACCAAAATGCACAATTTTTGCACTAAGCAACTCATGCGAGGATGAAGGGGGAGAGATATTTCTTATAGGGAACCATAGATACCTGCGGTGCATGAAAGAGAGTCCCCACTGTGTCGATCGAAGATCTTGACCGCTGATATTGGACTTCCCAAAACAATCACTCGGAAACGAACGTGGAGGCACAAACTTTGGTTCACTTCGAATCTGGAACGAGGGGCCAGGGTTCTGCGAAAGGAGAACCAAGTGGTCGACGAGGCTGCAACGGTATGGAATCTGGAGCTCCTAAATCGTCGTGTGCAAACTGGGGGAATGTCTTACAGGTAGATGAAAATGGAGGTTGAAGAAGGAAATTTCGGAGAGTTTGGCAATCGGGATTCTAAAACAGGGGGAAGTGAAGAAGGGGGGGGGGGGGGGGGGGGGGGAAGTGAAGATGTTTTCTTGCATTTGGCGCCCAGGAACTCAAATACCAATGCAAAACCCACCATCGCAACATATTATTTCCTATTGCGACGATTCATTTCGTCGCTATATGTGGTAAAATCGCTGCAAAAAACAAAACAAATGGACCGGGTGCTAGATGAGGTTGAAAGTGCGCGGCGATATCAAATTCGTTGCAAATGACTACTTATTATGGCGATTTTATTTGCAAGGATAATAAAATCGCTGTAATAGACCTTTTTTCTTGTAGTGCCTCTAAGGGTAAGGGAGCATACGGAAACAAAGAAAGGGCTTAAAGTTTTACAATTCCAGACCTAACCATGCGGCGGGCATGCTCACCGTGGGGAAGGAGCTGCGACGGAGTTGGGCTGCTGAGGTGGACACGCCGGCGATCTGGGAGGCTGCGCACGGAGAGGGAGAGTGAATGTAGTGAGAGAAAGAGAGAGAAAACATGGCATGAAGGGAAACGACGGAGAGTGACAGTGGGGACTTCGGCGTGGGCTTACCGAGAGATATCGGTGGCTTGGGGTGGCGCGAGGTGCAGGAGGCGACGACGGAGTGGGGGATGGCGGCGTGCGGTGGCTGGTTCAAGTGATGGGTATTACTCTGTTTCGGGTATAGTAAAACAGGGCCTTTTTCTTTTGGTTTACAGCGGTGGTGCACCGGCAGTGGCTGGGTTGTGCTGCGGAGGAGGAAGTGCTCGGTTTCGGTTTCCTTGCTGGACGGGTGGTTGTTAGAAGAGCATCTGTGGCATTGTTAGACGGATGAAGGTTATTGCCGTCACTGGGTTGCCGTGTGGGTTGAAAACGTGGAGGAGAAGTGGCTGCGGAGGTGCAACTGGTGGCTGTGGACTGGAGTAACTAGGTGGTTTTCCGATTGGTTCTGGTGCCACTGGTTGTTGGTAGTGAGGATGAGGTGTTTCGCGGCGGACTGTGCGACGGGAACCACTCAAATGCGGTGGCTGGTCTCGGTAGTGTATGGCTGAGGGTCAGGCTGTGGGTTCGGTTTCGGTCTCGGTCGTGCGGGGTGATCTCGGCACGTTTGTTTCCGTCCGGGGTTGTTGTGCTGCGAGATGGGGGCGTCGTTGCTGTTTATGGAAGGGAACAAGGTGGTAGCAGTTTCTCGGGGGCCTGGGCAGTCTGGGTTTATGTTTGCAGGGGCACAGCGGCAGTGGTAGGTTTTCTCCAGAGACATGGGAATTAAACATGCATATATATAGGGAGTAGTGCTTGGCTGCCGCCCACAATCCTACGGAGGTACTCGTGAGTCATGGGCGACGAGGCGTGGACCTGGCATTGTGGGCGACGTTGGATCAATTGTTCTTATCTTCCATCCTTTCAGTTTTTAGGCAAATGATTTATGAATAGCCTCATGAACTAATTAGATAAGGTTGAAAAAGTGAAGGAGAAAAAGAAAACTGAGGGGCGACGTGAGGGCGGCGACATGAGAACTGAACATTGAGGAGCTATCGAGTACCAAGCTATGGGTTGAAGTCCCCGGGGGGGGGGGGGGGGAGAAAAAAAAAAAAAAAGTAAAAACTGAGGAGCGGCATGGGTTAGGTTTAGGGTATTTTGAATTTTAGGTTTAAGGGTATAAAGGTAAATTTAACAGGTTTAACCATTAGTGATTAGTGATTAAGTAATCATCTTTTAACGCGTTAATCCGTTTTGATCCGAATTCTTTAAGGTTAAACCCTAACCCACTTTTATCGTATCGTATTCGTATGAAATTAATAGACCGTGTCACATACTGTCACGCCTACCTCTAATCATAACTATTTCAATCGTAACTTTATTATTTCTTTAAAAAAATTTCAATTTCCATTGAAAGAATGTGGTCAAAGTGCTTATTAACTTTTTGTTTGAAAGAGTAATTAATTGGTCCAACACCGTGGTGGTTGATCTTATTATTCGCCTAATTGGAATTCGACTCCAATGGGATACTCAGAATATCCTAGTGAATAGTAATTAAATTATTTAAATTAAAATATTTTTTTGAGTTTCAGAAAATGAGAGGAAAGAAAATTAATAAAAATATTATAAAATTGTTGAGAAATAATTTCACATTATCTGTAGATAAGGTCTTAGACATGTTATAAGGAATGAACAATTATCTCTTGTAGAACCAATTTTATGAGATTAATTAGGTCCATGAATTTTTTATGGTATCAGAACCTATAACAGGACGAATGAGGGCCCATACTACTTATCTCGTCACAAGGATCAGGAAAAATACTGGCCTGCATGTGAAAGAGGATGTTGAGGAATAATTTCACATTGTCTGTAAACAAGGTCTTGGGTATGTTTATAAGAAATGAGCAATTCTCTCTTGTAGAACCGGTTTTATGAGATTATGAGTTAGACTCATGAATTTCTTCAAAAATTAATATTGTTTGAATATAATTTTTTTTTAATTTGAAAAAGTATTATTTTTTTGTGCTTTGTTTAGAAGTTTGGAAAAATTATAATAAGTATATAATAATTAGATGAAAAAGTTGAGATTAATTTTAAATTGTAAAGTGTTTGTATTTGAGTAATGTTTGGGATGGAAATAGAGAAATGCTGGGAACCGGGCTGTAGAGTGTAAAACTCATTTTTACACCATCCAAATCAAAATTGCCATGTCATAGCTCCATTAAAAATAAAAAAAAAATCTTACCTCCCCTCTTGCAGACTTCCTACACCATTTTAATCCAATCTTAGGAAATCAAGATTCCAATCTCCGTAAGCAATTCAAATATAAACAAGGAGGAAAATGAGGAGTGAAAGTAGGTAAAATAGGCTCTTTGAACCAAGGAAATGGATAATACCAGTCTTTAATTTGTAGGTGCTTGATTGGCTGGACTTATACTTTGAGTGAAAAAAGAAAGCAACCTTGACCAAAACACAAAAGTATCAACTTTGGTCCTTCCCAACCAATCGCAATGAAAATCTATTGAGAAAATATTAAAGATGCATGCTTACTGAGAAACAACACTTGGAAGAGGGCACCCAAAGATTAGAACTTCCATGCCATGCAGTGTCGAATATAATATCACAGTGAACTTTTGAGAAGGAGTACCAATTCCAGTCTCACGAAAATACGGATCACGAGCATCCATGTACTTCTTTAATTAGTATGACAATACTACTGGTGTCCTCAAGAGTTACCATGGAGATAAGATTTTCTGACAGGAGCTCGAACTATTAGAGCATTAGTATTGGTTTATGTATATGCATATACAAAATCACTTCTTTTACATATCTATTTTACCATTCAAGCAAAACTTTCACATTGGCTTATACATATTTGAAACAAAATAATAATAAAATTATTTTATAATTTTTTTTATTAATTTTTTTCTAAAATCAATTTTTTATATATATTTTACAATTAGCATCCACTACATACATTTAACATTAATAATACAAATGCAATAATAAAAAATATAATTTTTTTTATATATTATATTAAAAATATAATAAAATTAAAAATATATATATAATATATTATAATAATAAAATGAATTTGTAGGTGAATGTTTGTTGTGTTGTTGAGTGAGGGAGAAGAGGAAAAGATTGTGAGAGAAAGTGGAATGAGAGAGAAATAATGATTAAAATATATTTTGTAGAGTGAATAGTTGCTATCCAAATTTGGATAAGAACTGTTCATAGCTAGCTATATATATGCATATGCATAAGCCCATGTAGATGATTTTAGGGTCATATTATATAAATATGACTTTATATATGTATATGTATAGACCAATATGGATGCTCTTACCGACCTGTTCCTTATAGTCAGTTTGTCCAGCAAGTCGTTCTTTTTTTTTTTTAATATAAATTTCTTCTTTTTAAGTCCAATTCACTGATCTTTGGGCGTGGAAAAGTAACTGTTGGGGACAAAAGGAACAAAAGTATAAGCGCAGCCAAAGTGGTTCTACATCTAGTTTTCATCTTGGAAACTGCAAAATAATTAATGCACATATTTTCTTAGAGATTAGTTATCTCTCTCAAATAAACTTGAAGGGAAATGATAGTTACAGGCGTGAGTGTACAAGCGGCACACAATCATTTTTTAAAAGTGAATAAATATGGGATCTATAAAAAAATTAATTTTTTAACAGTAGACCTTACTTTTTTTCAAAGCGATTGCATAGTACTTGGGCACTACACGACTGTATTAGTATCACTCTTTACTTATATATGTGTATGACAAGCAAAATTACAAGTATGTCATTGTCATAATTTCCCTCACATGGAGGGACCCACCACAACATGATTCAATTCAGATTCTTTCAAGTTCACTTGATGACCTAATAAACATTAGCATTTGATGGTTTTTGTGAGACATGAAGTTGTAGGACTTTGAATGAGCTTTCCAACGCCATCAAGATCCCCTTCATCCGATACTAGTATCAAAAGTTATGACTATTTTAGAGTCTATCTCACTAAATTTGATGAACTTGATATTTTAGCGAATTTTGCTCTAAGTTCAACCTAAACTTTACCTAACATAATTACAACTCAATTGAACAAAGTTGTTTTTATCATAAGAATATGCAACATACTATTTTTACACTAACACTTTCAAAAACCCAATTTCCCTGAAAATCTCATGCTAGTTTAGTCTAGGATTGTAAATGTTGAAGAACGAAATAAGTACATGCCAATAATCTATTATAGGTGGTTACTTCTCAAGTTTGGAAGGGGAGTGTAGCTGTATTTAATCATGTTGTGTTTCTTATGATTGAAGTTGAGTTCAGGCATTGGATTTCACGGGTTAGTACTTCTCGTTGGATTTTACACGTAGTTTAAAATTAAAAATGGGCAGAGCTTACATACTCTAGAATTGTATCTAGCATTTCTCTCTATATATATTTACTTGTATTCTTACCTTCTATCTTCTCCCTTGCTAGACTAACCATTTGTCATGAGAGATTATTTTCCTATTCATGAGGTGTTTTCTATAAATCGTTTGATGTCTTATCATAAGTTGTCAAAGTAAAAATAGTTAAAAAGTTTACATATATTATTTCTCAACCGATCGAGGACCTTTGTCGCTTCATCACAAGGCCTTTAGTAGTGGAGTTAAGGTTAGAGGAATTAAGAACTTAATGAGTAGTGCTATTTGAAAACTTTTACATCACTCATATAGTATAATTTGATTTATAAGTTTTAAATTTTAAAAATTTATCTTCCAAATCAAATTATTTCACGTGGATGATGCATAGTGTAAAATTTTTCAAATAAAATTATTCTTTAGGTTACTAATGGTTGATTTTCGAACGCCATTTCTAAACAACACTCATGATTTCATTAGGCATCATCCATCTTCAAAGTGGTACCTAAGATTGTCGAGGTATTTCTGCAACACGCACACGAAAATAAATTGAAATCATGGACCTTTAGTTCCCGGCTTTGGCCGAAATATCAAGCCCATTTTAGCCTAGACCTACCATTGATTTGGACCTTAAAACTTCTAGGCCTCTCGACTGGGCTGGAGAGACCGAGGTCTGAGACTGCCTTATGCTGTTAGATATGTCATTCAGTCTCTATCAGTCCAGAACTACGTGTAGTTTATATATGTACTCCATCTTTCACGCGCGCTTTTCAATTTTTTTTGGGATATTTCTACTGGGTTAACGAGATCCAACCGACGTTACAGAGCTCTGATTGTTATAATCCAATCGTTGTATGATGCGTGGTAGAAAATAAAGAAGCGTGTGATACAAAACCAAGATTGTCCAAGAAAATCACACTTCTCAGCTCGCAACTTCGCAATCCTTCATTTCGCTCTTCCTTAAGCTCCTAACGAATACTCATCTCCCTGCTTTTGTATTTGACTCGTTGATTCGTTTTGGGGTTACGGCTTTTGGTAAGTTGATTCTTTGATAGTACACTACACCTCCCTTGTTTCTATGTTGTTTTTGTTTTTCTCTTTGTATTCTTGTTGATTTTTTAGCTTGGTTGTCTTCTCCTTGTTCTTCTTCTTTTTCTATACGGACTCGAGGCTTTGCGATCAGACGGGTCCTTCGAATCCATCTCTTTTGTCATTGCCACTATCTCCCTTAGAATTCGAGTTTGGGGTTAGTTTTCGGGGTATTGTTTCCGTTAAGATGTGGGTTGAATTAAAGACGGGTTTAGGGTAGGATTTGGATTAGAACCATGTTTTCTGTTTGGATTAGGGTTAGAATTGCAGTTCTGATCAACCTTTCCGTAATACTTCGACCCAACAATCAAGGTATTATAGTTTTCGTGACGATTATCAAAACTTTCTAATCCAACAAAAACATGCCTCATTCGCCAATACGAAATTTCTGCTTTATGCGCGCACCTCATTGTGAAATATCCTATACTCTCACCAGATTACAAGCATGGCCGAAACATGAACTACTATGGATTCATTTATTTAACTTGTAAATTTTATGATCCCCATGTATCAAAAGACCTAGCCATATTGAGAGACTTTTGATCTTAAATTATGGTATTTCTCTTACATTCTTTATTTCGCTCATTAGGTTCCTTCTGTCATTGCGTTTAAAATTTTTTAATTATTGTTGTTTAATACGTGAGATCTATTATCTAGGCGGGTATTGCCATATTTTATGTAGACTCAGCCCCGTTTGGTTGTTAAACTCATCTGAGTTTAACTCAGTTCAGTCTAATTTTAAACTAAGTCTAACATCCAAACATCCAACTCTTAAATTACTAAGCCAATCTTAACTCAAAATCTATTTACACGTGGGATCCACAACTTTTTTCAATTCAACACTTCTTTACACATGGGATTCACAACATTTTTTCACTTCCCATAAATACATCTAAATTCATCTTAACATCCAAACACATTTATACTCATCTTAGGTAGACTCCACAAAATTTATTCTACCATCTCAACTCATTACTATTCATAAGAACTCAACTCAACATCCAAACGCATCCTCAATCCTTGTCTTTTACTTAAAGTACTTTTCAAGCCATTGTAAAAGTTTCACCATTTGTGTATTTGTATAATGAATTACTTTGATACATATTTTTGTTTTGTTGCTTGTATCTAAGATCCATTTGTTCCTCGACCACTAGACTCATGCCTTGACCTATTACTTTGACCCTAATACACACTCGAATGGATTATAGGTTGTGTAAAGGACACATTATCTTTCCCATATTCAAGTCAGTCATGTTCAAGTTAGAAGGATGTTATTGTTGTTTGTATGATAGTACAAGTGTGATCTCTGTGCATTGTGTGCAACAATTGGTTTCGTATATATAAGCTCTCCATTATTGAACTTATAGGTGTGCAACCCAACAATTTATCAGCTTCTTAGACATTATTAAGTTTGTTTTTGCTCTTTTCTGTATGCATTTTGACCTGTTCTGTAAGTTTCTTATGAACTTCACCTCCCAGTTTGTAGTTTAAAGTGTATATTACTTTCCTAACATAGAAGGAATTGTATCAACTATAATTCTGTCAGCATGTGTCATGAGGAGCATTTACCTTATTATTCTGAGTAATTTATATTACATTTTGTATAGATACACGAGAAGTGTCTACCTACAGTCCAATTATCCAAAGATCCCTAATTGTTGCATGCTTGCGTAGAGTATTATTGTGTGAGATATTTTTGGTTGAACTATAAAACACTTGCGGTGCATGCAAAGAGTCATCCACATATTGTATATGCTTTCTACGTGTCACGACGAGCTTTTTACCTCATAATTCTAAGTGCATTACTTTTATGCTCAATATATAGCCACAAGAAGTGTCTGCATGCAATACAATTATCAAAAGATGCTTAACTGTGCTTGTGTGCCTGCATTTATGGGTGTATGAGAACTAACCTTCTCTAGTTCTTGCAATTTTTAAGTATGATTGCGACTGAAACTCTTGTATTAAGCAAGAAGTCCAGGGTCCAAGTCTCCAGGAAAGACAGGTATATATTCTTGGCATATTTTTCATTGATACTATGAATGTCTGGGAGTTAGAGATTCTCTTGCGATGAGTTGAGTTAAAACTTCCATTTGAATTTAGGACTGTCAGGCAAAAAGAACGTCAGTATCCCAAGTGAGCAAGTTAGATGTGGATTCTGATGGTAGGGTGATTGTTTTTATTTGAATTAATCACCTGATATTTTATGGTTTTAATTGATTATTTGAGTATAGGAATGCTGTTGGTGATGATGTGAAGGGGCTGTAAGTGCTTTGGACTATGAAAATGCTTGTCACATTTCGTAGTCCACAGTTTCTTCCACAGATGTTGTTCCCAAAGGAGGTCAGTAATATCTGAAGTAAAAGTGTTACTTGTTGCCGTTTGACATGGCATGCTAACGACTAAGTTTTGTTGTTTGCTTTTGCTTGGTATAGAAGGGTATCCTCCAATTGCTGATGTTCTGCCGTCACTAAAAGAAGGCTTTCCGTGTAGCAATGATGAAAAGCCGCTTTGCAGAAACCATTCTAAAAGCACAACAGAAGACACCGCTTGACTAGGTGAATACAATTCTTGTAACACCCCGTATTTTCGTGTATTTTTTAATGAAAGATTATTTTAATTAATTTAAAAATTAGTTCTCTTGCGTTAAAATTATAAGAGTTTTGATATATTATTTTATAATATATTTAAGTTGTGAAAATTATTTTTAATGTGCTTTCTTATTATTAATTACTGTTTTGCATTTAAAGTGATCATTAATTTAAATTAGTTTGTTTATGGGTTATAAAATTATTATTATTTTATTTAAGCATTTCACAGTATTTGAATTATTTTATTTTATTTATTGCTTTTAAAATCATATTCGTTGGATCATTTTGGGATCCCAAGATATGAGGATTGAACCTCATTTCTTTCCCTCTATTTTTCTTTTCCTTTTCTTTTCTCTCTTATTTCTCTCGACCCTCTCCCGCTCGACCCTTTCTCTTTCGTCTCTCTCTCTCTCCCCGTGCGATTCGGTCATCTCATCCCAGCCACCACCATGCGCCGCCGTGGTCCTCACTGCCCGGCCCAATCGGTTGCCCAGCTGCCGGCGACCATTCCCCTCTAATCTCAGGCCAGCTAGCGCCACCGTTTGCCCGCACTTCCCGTTCAAAGCTGCGGTGTTCCTTGCGTCGCTGCGCCATCGTCCGGCCACCATTTCTTCACCACTTCTTCCTCTACCTCCTAGCTACCTAAAGGACCCAACCCCGGACCCAATCTGTCATCGATGAAGCCGCATTAATCACATCTTCGATTTGCGCTTTTTGGCCATAAACCGCCCTTTTCGCCGCCACCCACAGCCAAAGGTCACCACCATTGGCTTCACCGACCTCTCTAGACCCTACCCTATCAATTTTGAGTCTTGGTTTGACCCCATTCAAAAGTGGATTTTTGAGACTCATTGCCACAGTGTATTTTACATTGTGGAGTTGCTGTTTTGGCGCTTCTGGCTCATCCGTGATCCTCCAAAAATTATATTATAGTATTGTAAGTATTTTCCCAAATATCTTTTGAGATTTTAATATATTTTTGCGCTAACTCATTTAATATTACTATGATTGGTTGGTTGTGCCAGACTAAATCCGAGGAGTTATGAGGGTCGGATGGATTTGAGGACGGAGTTATTTCTGTGTTTGGTTATTGGAAATGGTTGGTTATTGGATGTTGTTGTTGGTCTAGTACATTGCATATTGCACGCATGTTCATGTTTGTAAATTGAAAACTGGGTTTTCATGTAGTTACATTCATATTCATGTGTTTATTGAAAACTGAATTTTTGTAAAAAAAAAAAAAAAAAGACTGTAGAGATGGTGGTAAGCAGGGATGGTGGTATACTCCCGCCTGCGATTCCCGTCTATGGTATACGCGTAAGGATGGTGGTAGAGTCCCGTCTGTGAGTCCCGTCTACAATGCTCCATTGGGTTTTTGTGTTGTGTGGAAAGGAACTGTAGGGATGGTGATATAGTCCCGTCTGCGATTCCCGCCTACAGTGTACGCTTAGGGATGATGGTGTTGTCCCACCTGTGATTCTCGCCTACAGTGCACGCGATAGAGATTGTGGTAGAGTCTCGTCTGTGATTCCCGCCTAAAGTGTCTGATAAATGTTTTTGTGTAAATCATTTTTTAGGAAAATGACGGATTATTATTTTTGGGCCAAAATGGGATTTTGGCGTGTGTTGGAAAAATATGCATTTTCGGAAAAAAATAATAGTTTTGGATTTATGCATATTGCATCATATGTATGCATGGTTGGTTGCATTAAATGTATTGTTATTTTGGGGATTTTTTGGATTATTACTTACCTGCGGTACCATTTTGTGATACCGTAGATTTTGGTGCAGATGAGGACAGCGAGCCTTAGGGATCAGCTCCATGGAGAAGTGGCATGTGGTTGCTGCTGTTTTGGATTACGGGATTTGTTTCCCATATGTATATTTTTGGTTTTTTGCTGTTTTTCTTGGACAACTATTTAACTTTCAGTATAGTTGTATTTTGATAAATTTTGTATATAAAAATTCTGATACTTAGTGACTTATTTATTATTAATCGCTGCGTATTTATTGTGCACTGTTTGTTTGTTGCATACACTTGGCACTTGTCGTTGGGATACGTGACCCGTGTTGTCATTATCCTGATATCACGATTCCCGAAGTTTTTGTACGTGGGAGTTGGGGCGTCACAATTCTTGTTATAAAAAAACACGGGAATGCCAAATTTAGATATTGCAGCATGCAATTTGGATATGCTGTTGTTCTAATTTTTTCGTAGCTGCTCATATATGTTACAATTTTCTGATTTATGATACAGGGTAATAAAGCTGATTTGTTAAAGATTCTGCAGGAAAAAGAAAGATTGGGAAGGAGGCAGTAAGAAGGTGGATTAAGCAGCTAGATATCTGCCTGTTGTACAAACAATGTAGTGCATTATGGTAAATCTGTTTGTAGGGGTCATGAGGAGCGTGCGCATTACTTTAACTGCGCAATACACACCACCAAGAGGCTGTCCACTATTTTTCTCCCTTTCTAGTTTCTAGAGTCAGAAGCTATCACTTATGTTGCTATCCCCTTTCTTCTCAAAGCTTCCACCTAGTTCCTCCCTAGTTCTTCATGGAGGGATGTTGCCCTCTCCCTTACCTGCACGCCCCCACCCCCCACTCTTCCCCTTTCTTTTCTATCCTTTTTTTTAATAAAAAAAAAATCCCTTTTTTTTCTTCTACTAGTACTTTTCTTCCCCTTTGCTTACCTACCTACTCAGTTACATCTTCATCCTCCATGGCAATGCTACAAAATCTAGGTAAGTTTTCTTACTCTTTTGTGATTGCTAGAGAGTAAGCATGAGGATGGATCTCCCTTTTAAGAGGGTCCACTAAGTATTTTAGGGTGGAATTCTTCGTCAGTAACTTCAGTCCAGTCAATTATAACACAATTTTCCTTGGCCTATTGACCAAGAAGACATTAGACTGGACCAATATTTTGGTCCATTTCCATTTTTTTATGTTTCTTTAGGCATTGTGCTGACTCTACGTAGAATTGTTGGGGTTGCCTACCATCTCCTTTTGTCCCTTTGTCAATAATTTTGACTTAATATTAATATTTTCTTGCTCTGGAGAAAAACTGTGCAATTACAATTTAGGCTCATTATATGATTATATGTACCACAAAGAACAAACCATTTCCTCAAAATTCAAGTTGGAATGATTATTGTTGTTTGTACAATATTGTGGGTATAAACTCTTCAGCTTGTTGTATTTATCCCTTGGTTGTATTATTATACTGGCATTGCATTCTTGGAGTAATAGGGGTGCACTGCCACAATTTCTTATCTTCCTAGAAACTTAATAATTTATTTTTATTTTCTCCGGTGATCCATTCTTGAAGTCACATCCAGATCTGTAGTTAGAGAAATGCTTTTAAATTGAAAATGATTAGATTAAAGTCACTTCAGAATACTCCCTTTGTTTCAGTGATTTTTCTCCCTATTTTTCATGGCTCTTTGATGGGTAGGGATTAAGGTACATGGTATGTTAAGAGCTTATTGAACTGACTTTCCTATTTTGAACTTATAAATGGAGTGTTGAATGTCATCTTCGGATTCCAGTCATCATCCATCTAGCATTTAAATAGAGAATTATTATCATTATTATTATTTATTATTTATTTTTTGCAGAGATCGGTATGATCAAAGCCCAGATTGGAGCTGCTGAAACTGTCACACGAATCAAAGAAGAATCACTGAAACAACAACGGGAAAGAGAAAGGGAAGCTACTCGTGCTGCGCTTCAGAAGGTTACTCTTATATAACATTTTGTTGTTTTCGGAACATGCGAACTTAAATTTTGCCTTGACTGCATAGTAGTAGTGTCTGATATTGTTCTCCTGAATGCCAGATGAAGAAGACGGTTGATTTCAGAGACAGCTTGTGGACTCAAAAAGAGTTCGATGCCTTAATTGGATCTTCTGCGCCTCATCATGGATCTCTTGTTAGACAGTAAATATTACCATCCAATTTTGAATATGGGAAAGGATAGGTGGTATAGGAGAAATTTTGTCCTCAATAGTGATGTTAGTTATTTGTATAAAGAGACAGAGATATGCATACCATAGAGGCAGTCCACTCGATTTGGAGGGGAAGAACCATATATAGGAATCTTACAGAATAGAATAGCTCTGCAAGTGTACAAAGTGTTGTCCAATCTTTAATTTTCCACAAATAATCTTACATGGATAAGTCTAGGAAATGCTCAATGTTCAATGTTCAATGTTCTATATTCAGATGTCATGTTTATTTGTTTCTTTATTAATGTTTGTCCAATATGGAAACAGGGGGGCCATGCATGCCTCCCTGATCCCATGATTCAATTCGTCGTTCTCCGCCTATCAAGTACCACATGGATATCACATTTAGGTCTGGAATAAATAGTTATAATTGAGATTTATTTGTAATACCTTTAACGAATTGATAAAATAAAATAAAAGTACAAAATAAGAAAGAAAAACTAAATTTTAAATTTGCATTCTTCCGAAAACAATCTATATATATTATATAGGAATTATTAAAAAAATGTAATTATATGTCAACCTTAACCTAAATTTTGTACTTTACTGAATAATGTATGGCAGTAACGTATATTATAAAAGTTTTCAAGTAGCTCAATTACATAACCGTAGCTAGCTATCCAATGAACGTGGGTTTTTTATTAAATACGTTTTATCAAGATAATTACAAACTTTAAAAAATAAATAATATAATGTGAATATTATATTCTAATCGTGTTTCTTGAAATAAAATAGGAAAAGAAAAAAAAATGTAGTTACCATAAACGTTTAAATGAGACCAAACGGATGAAAAACCTACTGAAAGTTTGTAGACAAATTGCGAGGTACCCCTTAGAGCGGCCATTTAAGAGCATTGGCCAAGGCTAGTGATAAATTGTGGACAAGAACAAGAGCATAAGTGTCAAAAGTTAAAAGAGATGTACAAATTGGGCACCCCTTCGCTGCCCCTTGGCCTCGTCCGACCCTTAAATAAATAAATCTTAATCTAAGTAGATTCAATGCATCCCTCTCAACAGGAGTGGGGTCTCTACCCCACTTTTTTGTTCCTAGTCGTGACTTATTAATTTAGGTTTATCTTGCCGGCCCATTTGTAGGTGTGCATGCATTTGAAACCCTAATCTCTTAATGTCAAACTTTTATCCATCCAAATCATGTATATATGAGAATATTTTAAGTTCGTTATACCTTTAGATATTAAATAAGTCAATCAATAGTACCAATATCAAGTCATTGGTGACGTAGGTCCTATTATTCCATCAATCACTCTTTAATTCTTACTAGCTAAGCTTTCACTTCTTCAAAATCCACATTTGGACTCGGTCACATTGGGACCATTCTTGTAAACCCTTTTCCTCTGTTGAACTTTTTGTTTGTTTTTATTTTTATTTTTTTGGCCTCCTTTTCCGCTGCTTATACTAGCCACCAAAACCAAAAGAAAATATTAATGTTTTTTTTATATGTACTTTTGAACTGGGTCACTGTAGGAAAAAGTATTTATTGCGGTGATTTTTATTCTGTTGTAAATAAAATTGCCGCAATAAGTCACTATTTGCAGTGAATTGAAATTTGTTGTAACTTTTTAACCGCGACTTGTGATTTAAATGGAGTTGGACTTATTTACAGCAATTTTTAATTATATTACGGCGATTTTTTTCACTGCAAAATGAAAAAACATCTTGCAATGGGCTAAAGATCGTCGCTACTTGGTTTGGGCAGCAAAATGCACAAAATGTTTTATTTTCCCCCCCCAAACTAGACTCGTCTTCTCTTCCTCTCTCGCACGGTGCTCATCTTCGTATCTCTCTCTCTCTCTCTCTCTACCCTCTGACTTCGAACCCCAGGGCCTTCACAGTAGACCCTCTCTCTCTCTCTCCACTGCAGATTTCTTGTGGGTTTGATGTTGCTCACGTTTGTGGGAGTTCTTGGAGTTCTAAGTTGTCGATCGGTAATAAGGCCCTTCTCCTTCTCTGCTTCTCATGAACACACCCACATTCACTTCATTTTAATTTCTACTCCCATGAAATTTCTGTGAAATGAATTTCATTTGTGTAGTCCGTGGGTTTTGAGAGTTTTTCCTACGTTTTGTTCGATTTTGGATTGCTGCTGAGAATCTCTCACAGCAGTAAGCTCCCTCCCATTTCTCCTCTACTCACACAGCATTGACTTTAGTTTTTCTCTCACAAATTCACTCATCACAGATCATAACTGCTCTATATTTTTATTGCATTTATCTATTTTTTTAACAATAAGTTTCATGCCATCAGATGCTCTACATGTATTTAACATCTATTTTATATTTCAAATTAGTAAAACTTATAAAGAAAATACAAAAGAAAGAGAAGTGGTCATCAGCTTGTGTTTTGTGCATTCTACTAGCCTTTGTGACTGCACGCACTACAAACTTCATCTGTTATGTGGTTCTATTTTAGTGCAATGATGTTTTAGTGCTGTGGCATTTTAGTGTAGAAGACAGTTGCGGTTCTTTTTTGTGCATCTGAGTTGTGAGTCTTTTTAGTGCATCTGTGTTGTGGGTCTGTTTTTGCATATGAGTTGTGGTTCTAGATTGGTGAAATTGGGTTTCTTTAGGGTTCAAAAGTTGGTGGGGTGGTTGGTTTAAAATTTGGGTCCTGTTGCTACATCTTTTTTCACATATTTTTACCAGCTTTAATTTTCATTTTGTGATCCACCGACATGCAATTTACTTTTTTAACAAAATCCAAAAGTTTGCTCAAAGTATTGATAGATTAAACTACTTATATATATATATATATAAAGCATTCACAGACTAGCTGCTACGAGATCTCCACACAAAAAGTTGTTCTGCTTTGTATTTTTTTTAAATACATTTTGCGGATTATAAGTTATATCTAATCAATCTTTTAGAAGAGATCACTTATGTGTTAGCTTTTTTAAATCAGCATTGCCTTCAAATAGAGGTGAGGACCTACAGACCAAGTACTTGCTCGAGCTCTATGGTCTAAAGGTAAACTAGATACACTAGTCTATGACAATTGCTTAAATTATTTAGATCCCTGTAGTTGTAAATTAAATGAAGGTAAGGCAACATTTGGTTGTGTTTCCTTAAATGTTGCATCAAATTCTTGTGTGCTTATATGGATTTTTCAGTTTGTGAATGTCTTGGGGGATTTTTTAATTTTTCAGATTGTGATGTACAGCCTCGCAATAAGTTTTGAAGATAGGTGTACATTGTTCTAGTGTTTTTGTCAGAGCATAGTACTCCATCTTCAGGAAGATACAATATTAATGGTGATCATTGTGCCATGTCTCGTGGAACAACCACAACTAGATTCAATTTCGATGCAAGAAAGGTGCCCAAAATTCTTCGGCTATGTGCGTGTGCATATGTGTGTATTTATATTCTCTATCACTGATGATGATCATATTCAAGCTGATTTGTGTCGTCCACCATTTGAAAAGCAAACTACGTGCGTATATATATAAGAGATGATTACCACATATACACAAAGATACAGAATAATTTTAAGTATAAACACAGCACTAGCTATCTATATATATATATATATATATATATATATATATATATATATAATATATATATCATGGTCAGTTTGGCCGTCATTAGTTCATGTTACCCTCTCCGGCTTTGATTCTCATATGCTCTAAGTACGCCTTTCCATTGAGCCTCCGGGAGAAGAAATCCTTAACATACTTTTCCATTCCAACCCTTCGAAACAATGGTGGGTTATTTGAGTTCAATAAAGCATACGATGGTCCAATCTCTGCTTCAAATTTTGGGTTGAAGAACACACCAATCGACATCCTCTCTTTCATTGAATTCACAGTTACCCTGTGCTCAACGCTGCTATAGACCCCATTGCTCAAAATCTGCAAAAGCGTGCATGCATGCATGTTAAACAGATATATATATATATATATATATATATATACAAGTTAACAAATTAATGCTACATGACATGATCATAAACTTATATATATTAAACAGATCATCGATACAAGTTGGCATCTTATAAAGATCAATCTGTGACTTGGTCTCAGAACTTTTGGAATGCCATACATGATTAGATCATGTTTTTCGTTAGAACTAGATCCGATACCCTTTATTTTTGATCTCGAATGTTCAAAGATCATGCAGGGAGGAAATGTTTAGGCCAGATTAGTTTCAATGTTGTGTTTTTTTAAATAGCTGGCAAGGAGACTTTAACAATGATTTGGTCTACTCATGCACCTAACTTGGGTACTTTGGATCATTGTGATGTGCATTATGATCTCAGTTATTCTTAAATATTTTCCTTCCAAATATCACTCAAACACAAAACACTTTTCAATTTCAAATTTTTAAAATTTTCATCTAATCATTACCTAATCATGGTTACAACTTTTAAAAACTTCAAAACAAATTAAAACACAAAAAACAATACAACTTTTTCAAATTTTAAAATAAAAATTATATTCAAACAATTTTTTAAATTTATAATATTTTTATTCAACTTTTTATCCCTCCTTCTCCAAAACTCAATGAAACATTTTAATTAAAACTATTTTACTATTATTTACAAGCTCTCCAAACAAGTCATTATATAGTGCCAGAAATATATAAGGTTTTGTTTGTCATGAAAGGGTCAAACATTCGTTATTTGTCATGTGTGACAACAACATCATGTTGTGCATTCAGTGATATTGTTCAGGCCGCCGGATGGTATGTCCGTGCAGCATAATCATAAAAGTTAATTAAAATTGCTAATAATTAACTGAAACAGTAAAACCATGTAACGTAACTGGAAGACACCCAGCCACAGTGCCAGCTCCATCCATAGATTATATATTCCTAATGCGCGCCATGTTTGAAAATTGGTTTAGATAACAAGTTTGAACACGAATGCTAGCTAAGGTTTCCCAAAAGGAGACTAGATTCAATATATCACCTCTTTTTTCCCTTTTTTTAAGCTTAAAAAGAGAACAGGAGAGAAAAAGAAGGACGCCAAACCTCAAGAATGTCTCCTACATTCACGACGAAGGCATCTGGGAGGAAGCTTACAGGAATCCAAACCCCATCTCTCTTCATTTGAAGACCTTCGACTCCATTAATTTGGTGAAGGATTGTAATGCCAGTCGCATCCGAATGAGGCCTGAGACCCAAAACCAGCTCTGGTTGTGGGCAGGGAGGATAGCGAGTAATTCTCACAGATTGCATTCCATCTTCAAACAGCTCCTCCATCTCTCCCGTTTCTATCATGAGGGCCTTTCCCAGATATCGGAACAGTGTCATGGAAAGTTTTTGCAACTCCAATAAGTAAGACTCCAATGTTTCTCTGGTTTAAACAGGAAAATAGAGTAGGTCATGATCGATCATGTTCCACCAAAAACCACCGAAAGAGGGACCGTGCAGGAGATCAGAAAGAGAGAGAGAGAGAGAGAATTACCTCAAAGATGAAGGGAGTTCTGGGAAAAGATATGGCTTTCTTCGATAAATAGGGTTTACAATCAAATAGATCTTATCACCCCAGTCAAGCTTTTGGTCATCGGAACGGACCACGGTTCCAAAGCCTTCAACATCACCTGGTCTTACCTTGACCTTCATTTTTTCTTCCAAGGGAAGCTTGAAGAATCCTTCAATCTCATCATTCAGCTTCTCCATGAGTGAAGAGCGAACTCCGTGGTTTACCACCTGCCCAACGTACAACAAAATAACAATTGTTAATTAAGGTTGTTACTTGTTAATTTATTAGAGTAGCTAGCGCCAGGGAAAAACAAAAATTAACACATGCAAGGTACAATTGAAATATGCATGTCAGCATGCTTATCCAGATATTCATGCGCTATCATATCTGTCAGTGCTATCATATATATCTGTCGTTGTTAATTTCAAACGAGAACTGAAAGATAATTCAGGAGTAAGGCCAGACCTGAAAGAGTCCGCATTCCATGCAAATTGAGTGCAACTTCTTGAGTTCAAAGTCCTCGGTCTCCGGAGAAACAAGTTGTTTCATGTCAATTGTGGAGATCTGATATTGGAAGCTGGGGGTTGCTAAAGCTGGAGGGTCCTGATCATGATGATCAATGCGAGTATAGCGTTCTGGGACTTTGATATTAGGGTCTGTGGAGAGCTCCTCCTCGATGTTCGCATGTACATAAGAAGTAGTGGCCAAACTCTCTTGCTTTGACGATGCCATTTGCCGAAATATAGCATGACTTGCATATAAAATCATCGCCGGGTAGTGCTGCATTTATATGTACAGCCAGCTAGAAAAGAAAGAGATCAACAAACGTGTGTCAAATGAACTACCACGATCTCCTGTCTGCCATTAGAATATTCGTTATTAATAATGAAATCATCATGTATTCGAACGGATCGAAGACTATATATGTATGGGAAACTGGAAATTAATGATATATCGAGAGAAATGGAAATGGAAATGATGTGATCCTTTTATGATCAAAGTATTTTTCTAAAATAAGTTGTGTTTCCATGATTAACAAGCTGGATTTTGAGGAAATGCATGTTTTATTTTTTAGAAAAATTCTACTTGTTATCCTTATATTATCCTTATATTACACACCATACGCACATCATCATTTTCAATTAAAAAAATTGATTGGAAATGTATATATCCGTATACCGTACAACGATTAGTTAACATCAGTTAATACGTACTATTCTCGTATGGCGGCCATCAACATCGTATTAACCTTCCCCACTGCACTCGCGGCCCAGCCGCCTGTGTCACCACTAGCTAGTTGCATGCCAACTAGATAAGAAAACGAAACGCGTACGTACGATTCAAACAATCAAGGAATCATATATATATATATATATATATATATATCATGTAAAAGCAGCAATGTCGTGATTCCTAGCCGAAATTAATTAGCTAGCTGCGAAATGCTCTTTTATATTATTATATATTAGTTTATAACCAAAATATATATATATATATATATATATATATATATTAATTAAGTTGAATGGAGTATACATTATATTAATGCCTGTTGATGATATATTTTCCTAGCTTTTGTTTGACCAATGATGATTATTAGCTAGTACGATTTTCTAATACCCTGCCTAGAAAATAACATACCACATTGAAATGATGATGATCTCTAATCTTGTGCAATAATATGATAATTATTTAATTAATCACATTAATATTGTACGAATATATACATTAATGTGCTAAGGAGAAAATTTATTTCATCCATCTATAATATATATATATATATAACTTTTTCCAGGGGATAGTTTTTCAATGATGTAAATAACATGATCAATTATGGGAAGTGATCATATATATAATAACAACTATATCACAATCCATTTATAATTAAGTATTAAATAATTATGTTTTTCTTGTATTTTAAACTGTTGCTAGGAAAATAATTTTAAATTAAAGTGAAACGAAATAATATTTTAATATAAAGTTGTATGTCAGATACTGAAAAGAAGTACTTAGGAGTTGTATCATTCTCCATTCTAGCCGTGGTAGTACTATTCACACCTTTTGGCTGGTCGGGTGCTGTCCCTCTCCTTGAGCTAGAAATACATATATAAATGTTTGATTTCAAGTTTGACGAAGATCAAAACTACCATGTAAATAATATGTGGTCACGTACGAACGATGAGTAGAATTTTTCATGCCAAATACTTTGATCCCAATCTTCAAACAAATTATAATTATTTATATATCTATTCCATAAATAAAAGAGGCTATAGCCTCATAAATAGTAACTTAATTTTGTTCAAGTTCACACTTAGGTTTTTGTCCTCATTTGCACAATTACATTTTTATCCTTTAATTCATCATTAAAAACATAATTAAGTTTTATTTTATTATAATATTAATTAGAAAATAACAACAGCAACAACAATAATAATAACTTACAAGTAATTTAAATTGCAAATTTTGGTTTATTGAACTTTTGTGGAACAAATTAACAACTTAGGATATTTTTATATTTCTTATTAGATTTAAAAAATAATAGTATTCTCTTATATAATATTATTTGAAAAAAATAAAAATTATCTTCATATTATTTTTCATAGTAATTCATAAAAATAAATCATATTCATTGGACTAATAATATCTTCATTTTTTAAAAAATAAAATTATTATTTTTATATTCCAATTTATGCACCGGTTTATAATTAGTCTTTAATTCATCATATTCACAATTTTTCTTTTGCTAACTCATTTCATATTAATCTATTTAAAATTCATTATTTTTTAAATTAATATTATTAAAATATTTTATAACACTTTTATCCTGTAGAAAGATATTTTGGTAAGAACATATTTTTATTTTCTAAGATCAAAATTGCAATTCCAGATTTGAAAGGAAAAATACATGTCCTAGCTATTTCTACAGTGGAGGTTGCGTAATGAATGATGCATGTTTGCACCTACTACGTAGGCGTTATTTCTACATGAGCAGCTAGCTGCACATGGCTTTCTACAGGATAAAAACGTGGACAATTAAGAATTCTACATAAAGTCGATGACAAGTTATTGACTAGATTTTAAGTTCATGCATATTGCTTTTTCTCATAGCTAGCCTTCTTAGGATTTACTGATCAGAAACGAAATATCTCTACTTACGAATTAACGATCATGACACATTCCCATATATACAGACATGAGCACAATTGTAGTCAATATGCATGTATGGGACAATTAAGTTGCATGGAACCCACCATTAGCATGCCGACAACTTCATCTTTCATCAAGTAATTTTGTGTCTAGTTTTCATGGATTTACAAATTAAGACTTCATGAACACTGTTGGCCCAGATATTTAATCAATTTCTATTTAATTACGAGTAGATATAAAATGTTGCTCAGAGTCAAAGATAATCTACATTATAGTAATGTTTAGGAACGTATGTAACGAACATGCATGAGGGTCATTATGTTAAACTAATTATTAAATAGTTTTACATGAGTATGCAGGATATTATAGTATAGTACTTTCATTGTAATGGCACGTTTAACTAACCCATTATTATTAGGGCACTTCAATCAGCAGGCAGCTCGCTTTAACCTATGAGTTTTGTCAAACCATGTGGACGGACAATTTTATAAGGGTTATCTTTGGGAGAAGCTAGCCAGGCCACCGATCAAGATTAACCTAGTTGATTCAATAATATATTACTATTTGGAATTGGATAGTATTATTGATTAAATGTAGGGGTGGATTAATATATATGCATGGAAAAGGGCATTGATCATTTATTGGGAACAATAGGCATGTGTTAAAATTAATAAAGAAATTATCTTTTAAATGATGTTATTTATGACCCTGCTTTTAGATTATCTTCATTTTATCATCTGAATTATTGAAAAGCATATATTATTTTTCAATTATCTATCTCACATGTATCGACAACTCCCAATAAAGAATTGAGAATTGCTCTTCTTTATATTTTTCAATTATATATCTAGTAGTCATTCAATTTTAATTAATTATCATGATAACATTTTAAGTAGCTTTCTATTTAAATAATTAATTTTAAAATTATTTAAAATGTGACTTATTAACCAGGGCGGTGTTAGTGGAATGATGAATTTAGGATGAAAAATAACAATATTAGGACTTTAATTAAAGAGTTTGATTTTATAGGTAAGTTGTAAAAGTCATGGTTAATTTCTAATTAGTCTATTAATTTAACGTTTCATCCTAATAATAAATTATATGCACGGACGTTACCAACAGATTTGTGGTGAAAACGAGACATGTGCATGACTATAAGAAATAAGACTTTTTGAGATGATTTTTACACCATCGAGATCTTTTTACATAAAATTTTGAAACTGGTCTTTTGCGCAATTTTTACACTTTTTGAGACAATAATATTCACCACAAATACTAAATTGGTCTTTTGCAGCGATTCTTCACTTTTTGAGACTAGAAAATTTACCGGCATATTAAAAACTTGTTACGACGGTTTGTTAATCACTGCAATTGTGAAAGTAGTATTTTGCAACGATTTTTTAACTTTCAAAATTGCCGAAAAAACTATTTTCAGGGATTTGTTGATCATCACAAAAAATAATAATAATAATAATAATACTTATTTTCGGCAATTTAAATTTCATTGGTGAATTAAATCACAAGTTTGGAAAATACTGATGGAGAAATTAACTATTAAGTTTTTGCGGTGACTTTATTAGCTATTGCGGCGAATTTTTCCGCCACAATAAACAAGTTTTACTGTAGCCAAAATTCTTTTTCGTCAAATGTAAAAAGCGCCACAATAGATAATTTTTGCAACGAAAATTGTCACCATAAAACATTTGCTACCACTTAAAATATTATTAGCGGCAATATAAACTCACCTCAAAAAGCTAATAAAATTAAAAGTCCCGCTCATTTTCCTTTGCATTTCCCTCCATCAGTCTCCCCCCTTCTCCCGCCCCTCTCTCTCCAATCCCTCCGTCGCACACAACCCACCCCGCCGCACATAGCCCTTCGCCAACATTCTCACCATGCCACCGCCACCTCACGTTGAACGTCACACGCTCCTTCTCCCCCATCCACCACTGGATCTCTTGCATCCCTGAATTTGGCGTCACCCCTCTCTCTCTCTCGAATTTCTCTATATCGCCGCCACTAAGGGCGTCGTTCACCACCACCCACAAGTCGACACCATCGCTAGTTCTCCGCCCCTCCGCCGAAGCCCCCTTCTCCTCCATGCCTAGCCCAATTCTCAGTCCGAGGCCCTCCCTCTCTCCCTTGCTCTGTTCGCAGCCCACAGCCACCAGGTCTCCCCAGCGCCACCGTCCTCCTTCCGAGCCACCACTCCACGCCAAACGACCACCCCTGATATTACCTTTTGTTTTCACATTTATGGGTTCTTTTCATTCCTATTATATTTGCTTGATTTCGTGTTTTAGTTCTGTTTGGAGATTGGGTTTTGTGTTTATATCTGTGTGGTCACTAGTGTGTTTATGGGTTTGTTTATATCTGTGTTTATATTTGAAACATTTGAGATTCTTTCCCCCTGAATGAGAACTTAAAACCATCAATATGTGATTTACAGATACTGTCTGCATATGATACCGGCACCAAAATTGTCAAGGTGAGTCTTTTAATGTTTCAAATGTGAGAAGTAGATTAAGTCAAGGTATAATGGTAATTGACCTTGAATGGTCTTCAGGCATATATTAGTGCATACATATACATATACATATGGCCTTATAGATAAAAGTCTCTTGCTAAATGAAAATATGTTAGGTTACTCAAGCAGCAGGTTTTGCAGCCAAGTTGGAATAACATACTTTATAGCAAGAAGCATATCTAGAGTGCTACCTCTAGTAATATTACCCATGATCTTGTGTAAACTTTTCATAAACGGCTCTTACACTTTCTGTGTCATGCCTCGTAAATGCTATTAGTAGATTAGTAAACACTTCTTTTCTGTTATTTCTTCACAACATATTCTACGATCTGATATTGTTTGGAAGTCATAAAATAGTTCATCCGTAGATGTTCATTATGGGTTTACTTTTATTTTATCTAGTGGAATAGGTTTATCATGTCTCTACATTAGGCGGTAGTTGGTACATTTCAACACTCAAGAGGCCTTTTCATCACATCTCGATGGTTGCTTCTCAGGGCATAACAATAGGTTGTTACCTTTGCTTCTGATCACATTAGTTTTAAGAACCTCACTTCAATTTCTATAATTATTTGTATTGATGATTGAAGTGACAAACATTTTTTACCCTTATGCTATCATAATATTAAATAATGAGATCTCATCTCATAAAGGGTTTGCATTAGTGATCCTTTGCCATCCATATTGTTCTCCTTATAGTGAAGACATTTATCAAAATGCCTTCAGAATTTTAAGCTCTTTGTTTTCACTGGTAAAAGTAATTGCTTGCCTCGTGCAACAATTTTCATTCTTTTCCTTTAAGGTTGAGATACTAAGGCAAATAATATCTCTCTATATTGATAAACAATGAGAAATGCTGAAGAAAATAATGTGTTTTGGATGGTTATCCTGACTTGTTCAATGCTTGAGAGACCTTAAGGCTTTATTTTTCAATACTCTTTACCATTGGATGTTGTCTTGACTTGTTTTACAACTTCTTAGTTTCAAGATTTTTTGAGTTCTTTTTTTATCTTTTACTATTTTTGTTTAGGTCTTTCTCTTGTTTCAAGCTCTTAGTTTCTTTGTTGTTTGTTCATGTTACATGGTTATGCTTTTTCTAGACTATTTTAGTTTTAATTTGGGTATGAATTCTGATACTTCTAATGCTATAATCTGAACATGTGGAAGAACCAAAAGTTGTTTTTTGCTAGGATCTTCATAACCTGTTTCAGTTTAGCATCAATGTATCGCAAATTACATTGCAGCATAAGATTGCAAAGGGAAAAGAAACTAACATATACATTGAATAGAGGAAAAATCTAGTTGTAAGTGATTTTGCGTACTAATATGTGTATTCATTTAATATGATTGGTCAGAAAATAGACTCTATTGAAAATAATGTTAATCTAAATTTAGAATATGAAGGCAATAGTATTAATACACAGATTGGTACGCAAATTTGCTTATATGTAGCAAAACTCTTGAATAGAATTACTTATAAAAAGAAGATATTGCCTAGAATTACTATGCATTTTGATTTGGTGTTCACCCCCAGTATATTTGTTGAGACTATATTAGTTTATCAAGTTTCTTAGTTTGTTAATTTGTTTCTTGCAGTTACGCCTTTGTGTATGTTGAAATAAAAAATGAAGGGGAAGATGCCTTCAAGCCAGAAATATTTGGTGATATCATAATTTTTGATCGACTTTTTTAGATTATACCAACTCCACTAATTTAAAGGATCACCAAGGTTTAAATCATTTGCATCTCCTTGATGACATATTTATGTAAATAATATTTCTAATAATCTCTTTTGTTTTTTGTTGTTACCTTTTTCTTCTTTACCTATAAAAAAAAAAGGGTAGATGAGGTTGTGTTATTCACTAGATCTTGTTCTTCATTTGAGGAATTTGACAAGAAGGAAGGTTGCTAGTCAGAGAGATGACCTTCGTGAGCTTGTAGAACATTTTAATGTAAGTATTTTTCCTATTACTAGGACAAAGATTTATATTGTGACACCCCGTATTTTAGTATATTTTAATTGAAGGGGTATTTTAATTGATTTACATATTAGTTCTCTTATTTTAAATTTATCTAATTTCTCATTGGTTTATTTTTATGATATTTAAGTTGTGACATTTATTTGGATATGCTTTCTTAATATTAATTATTGTTTTGCATTTAAATTACTCTTTAATTTAAATTAGTTTGATTGTGGACTTTAAAATTATTGTATTGTTGGATTTTATTATTATTTTATTTAAGTTATGCTCTACATTTAAATTATTTTATTAGACTTACTGTTTTGAAATTTTTTTTATTGGATCATTTTTGTGATTTAAGTTATAAGAATTGTACCTCATTTCTTTCCCTTACTTTTTTTTTCCTCTTTTCTTTTCCCCTCATTTTCTTTTCTTTCTTTTCTTTTTCCCCTGCATTTCTTTCTCCCAGCTCGCGCGACACCCTCTCTCTCTCTTTCCCGCCCGTGTGTCTTCACCTCCACCCAGCGCTGCTGTTCGACACCTTCTAGAGACACCACCCAGTCCACGACCTTCCCCACCCTCCGGCAAGCTCCACCACCTGAGCCTCCCTTCCCCACGCTCTCTCTCTTTCCTCGTTGGCCGTGTAAAACCCATTAGGATTTTTTATTTTCTGCACCACCGTGCGCCGCCCAACGATTCCACCACCACCACAGCTTTCCCTCCCACCGGCCATCATCCCCCACCAAGCTCAGCCCCTAACTCACCGCCGTCTGCTCCCACGAAACTCACCAAGTTCCACGGCTTTTCCTCCGTGTAGCCGCTGTCCGCCATTGTCTGGCCACCACACCACCACCATTAGCTCCCCCTTCCCCAACGATCTCCTTTGGCCTCCCCACCCCCAATGGTAGCTCCACCTTCTTTCACTGTCCCACGGTCTCTTTTCCTCAAAGTTGTCCGAACTCCTCTGTGCGCCGCCACCCACTGCCACCACCATCAACTTCATTAACCTCCATAAGTCCTCCCCCCCCATGACCAACCCAAGCCTCCCGTAGCTCCCTTCCGAAATTCCCATTTTGAGACCCACAACCTTGTTCATTTTACACTGCTACGTGGTTGTGCCGCCACTTCAGCACCTCAGTGATCTTTTGAAATTATATTATAGTACTGTAAATATTTTCTCAAATAACTTTTGAGATTTAAATACATTTTTACACTAACTCATATTTACTGTGAACTGATTGGTTATGCCGAATTGAATCCAAGGAGTAAGGGGGTCGGTTGGATTGGAGAATGAAATTGTTGTGTGTTTGGATTATACTGGATTTTATTGGCTGTTGAATATTTGTGTTGTGTCATATACAATGCATTTGCACGCATGTTCATGTTTGTAAATAAAAACTGAATTTCGCATAATTGCATACATGTTCATATGTATATTTGAAAATTAGATTTTTATGTGCGAAATGGTTTTTAGGTGCGTGCGTATCACGATCCCAAACTAAGATGGGGCATTATCTCGATGGAGTTCCTCTAGTCACTCGGAAGCATAATATATTGAGTAACGTCCCCTAAGTTGTCGCTTGGCGACAACGGGGTCTGACTGGATGATAACGCTCTCGTGCCGACTCGTGACCCTTCTACTGGCGGGGGCTAGAGGATGCTTGGCCACAAACACGCTGGACATGAAATTGGGCATCGCTCGTTACGAAGTCAAGGTGTGCGGATGGTCCTTAGGGGAGATCATTGCGCATACAGTAAAAATGGATTAATGAGCTATTTTTTGAAAAAATGACGTGTGTTGAATAAAAGAATTTTGTGTGAATCATTTTTTGGAAAAGTGATGGATTATTGTCTTGGGGTCATTTTCAGGAAAAATGGTGAAAAATGTTTTAATGGATATATTTTTGGGCCAAAATGGAATTTTGGCGTATGTTGGAAAATAATCATTTTTGGGGTAAATGATGTTTTGGGGTCTCATGCATATTTCATCATATGCATGCATAATTGTTGGTTGTGTTAATATATTTTTATCTTGTGGGTTGTTAGATTATTACTTACATGCGGTACTATTTTATGATACCGTAGATTTTGATGCAAATGAGAACGACCAGCCTTAAGGATCGGCTCCGCAGAGGGAGTGACATGGGTCACTTTTTGGATTATGGGATTTGCTTCCCTTTTATCTATGTATTTGGCTTTTTATTTTATTTCACAGATAATTGTATAATTTTTAGTAATATTTTTATGTTGATAGTCTTGTATTTAAAAAAATTCTGATACTTAGTTGACGTATTTAATTTATCTGCTGCATTTTTGTTGTGCGCTTTTTGCATGTTGCACACACTTGAGCACTTATCATTGGGATGCATGGCTCATATTGTCATCATCCCAACATCACGATTCTCACATTTCCGTACATAGGAGTCGGGGCGTCACATACATTTTTTGGGTTTGGTTCACATATATTGGGCCTCCTAGGTACGTATTATAAATCCCTTTGATAATTTTTGATAAGTAAATTCTTTTGATTACTATAGGACTTAATGCTTAGTATTGATGTTGTGTTCTAGCAATCTAGGTGTTAATACATGGAGCTTATATATAGGAGAGCTCTTGTAATATATGCCTCTAGAGGTGAGGTGCCACTTCCTATTACATATGCCAGTTATATATGCCTCTAGAGGAAAAATTGCATATGCTTAGCTCATTATGGATCTGCTGGTAATATTGTTATGAAGCTCATTGTTGGATTCTGTGTAATATACAGGAGAGCTCTTGCATGAGTAGAGTGGTGGATGAGTATTAAAAGAAATTAATGTCCAGATACTTCAATAATCAAGTCATCGCTTTCTCCTTTAATATAAGCTGATTTCTCTCTTTTAAGCTCGAGGTCATAGCAGCAACACACATGAGATTCAGCTAGGAATTCCTCCAAGACGCCACCACCTCAAGTTCTCTCATTTTCCCTTCTTGGTTTTGGCTTGGACAGACCATCCTTTAGCCTTCTCCCTCATGGTACCACTTCCTTCCCTTTTTATTTATTTTTATTACAACGAATAGAATCAATTACTTGTTGAATGTGAATGAGTATTAAAGGAGGTGGTGTAGTAAGTATGTATTCCACGTGTCGGACAGATTGTGTTTAGTTTTATGGCTTATGGATTGATGTTTTATGAGATAATGAAGCATACTAGTTGGACAGATTATCTCTTGTCTGGAGATTGTTTCCATGTAATGTATATATGTGATGTTTAGTGATTAAAGTTAGTTTGAAGTTAATAAGTTATGTTTGTTCAATGGAAGGTCTTGAATGAATATGTATTGTGTAGTATTTTTGGGCTAGCTTTTGTGTAGGAATGGAGGAATGGCTTTTTACATTGAATTTGAATTAAATTATGTAGTTTGGATTGATGTTTTAAATTTAAAATGGGAGCTTGGATGGAATGATGAAGTTCTTGAATCTTTGTAATGAACTATAAAGTGAAGCATGGAAGCTCACTTTGAGGCTTACTTTGAGAATTAGATATTAAATGGAGTTGTATTGAGAAGATGCAATGGATGTGTAGAGCCATGGATTGGATGTAATAAGTTGGATACGTGTGACTTTAAGTGGGTATGCAATAAGCTCACTTAGAGACTTACTTTTGTGACATTTTATTCGATTTTCATTCTTAAACTTGGTTTATCTGGATTTTTTGGTTTTAGTTTTTTTATTCTTAAGCATATACTATAGTCCTTTCATTTGAGTTAAGGAGACCATAATATGGTTATATTAGGAGTAGGGATCTTTTTAGAGAATTTCAAAAGAACTATAAGCCAATCTGTAAGGTAAAATTATGTTGGCGTGCACTTTCTTCTTCTTCTTTTATGTTGTGAAAACCCTTTTCCAGTGAGTAAAACTCGTTGAAAATAATTTTTTCATAAATTTAAAGAATTTGTGGCAACACAATATCGCCGCAAATGCTCAATTCCAACAACAATAACTCGCTAGGAATATATTATGCCGATGATAAATTAAAATCATCAAAAATACTTATTTTTTATGGCGATTTGAATAGTATTTGAGACGATAAGAAAGCGTCGGAAAAAAGTTTTACCAGCGATTTACTTAGACCATTGGAATAGATTGTTTCATTTGCGGCAATTTATTTAATATTTGCAACGCCCAATATTCGTCTCAAATATGTTTTTCCAACGATTTAATGGGCAAATCAAATAGGCATTTGCAGTGTTTGAGTTGATATTTGTGGCGGAAAAAAAATTGTCGAAAAAAGAAAGTATTTGTAGCGATTTTTGCGGGTCGCTGATTTAACTTATAACTGAATAGACAATTGTGACAAACATACGGCGCAGTAAAAATAGTCAAGAAAGATCAAATCCGGTGATTTTAGGGGTTATTTTCTACCATTTTTAGGGCTGAGAAAACTATTTTTCTTGTAGTGTGTTATCATGATTCTTAATTTTAGTGTTTAGATGGTGAACATTAATTATATACGAAACCCGATCGATTAGTACTTTTCCTAGATATGATACTCTTCGAAATCTAAGGACTTTTCTAAGAGAATGCAAAAACCTTTCCATAATGGAGACAAAATTTGTTACTGTGTGCTCAAATAATTGTATAACAAACTTTCCAAAAAAAAAAAAAATTGTTTGACAAACTTGGGGTGAAAAAAAGGTTTGCAAAAGTGAATGCATGCATGTGCTCACTCAAAGAAAATTGTTTGATTTGAGAATTATCCTGATTTGATTAAGTTTTTTGGAATAAGTAGTGATTTTACATGATATCATAACAAAGACCCTGAATTCGAATCCTGAATCTAACTCAACCAAATTTAATAAAATATTTCACGTGTTAGGGTCACTAATTGAGAGAGAGTCTGACCAACACTTGTAAGAGTGTATTAAGAATATAATACAAATAATTAAATCTATATTTTTTCATTAGCTCAAACTTTTGAGACAAGTGGTAATTTAATTCACACTATCCATATTCCTTTTTCTCAAGATTGCATTTGTTTGAACCATCTCAACTATCTTCAAAGAAAAATTCTGCATAGAAGTTTTACACCACACACATTTACCTAATCAATATGTGATTTTTTATTTTTGTCTTTCTATCTTAATGCTTAAAGAAAAATTTTGTTTAGTAGTCCTACACTGCACACCTACTTTTATTTTTTATCCTTTTATTTTTTTTCCTTCAGCAGATGTGTGTTGTAGAGTTGCTGAGCATAATAACTCTGTGTGTGTTTAAATAAAATGATAAAAATGACAAATCACATGTTGGTTAGGTGGAGGTGTGTGGTGTAAGGCTTCCTTGTAGCATTTCTCATCTTCAAAATAACAACTTTGGCATACAACTCCTCTAGTTTTTCTTAAAAGTGGTAAAATAATTACTATAAGAAAAACATTTATACGTGACCAATTATAAGTGATAAAAATAACTATTTCTTATTAAAATGAGTTTGGTCCTATAGTAAATAATAATTTTTCATATCATGAATGTTGTGTATTGTGAAGTGTTAAAATGCAAGCCTCTCTTTAAACTTGTGATGATAAATGCATCAATCTCAGAAGAATCACAATAATTAATAACTTCGCTATTTTTCCACTTTAAAAAAGCTTTGTACAGAACACAGTTCATTCATACTTAAACAAGCTGGATCGAGCCATGAATGTTACAACTGTGGCAAAGACGACAGGAATAATATTACAGTGTCCGCCCCTTTGACCGCTACACGATCATAGACATAAGAGTAGTACTACTTCTAATTATTTGACACATGCACCATATGACCCATGAATTGCCATATTTCTTTTTTATTAATTATACTATAAACTATATATCAAAATTGGTAATTTATGCATACCTTAAACTATCAAGTTTTAACAATTTGCACCCTCAGTTCCAGCCTTGTTTTTCACGGATTCTTAATTAATTGGGATGCAAATTGCTACAATTCAATAGTTTAGGGTGTGTAAACTATCAATTTTGGGCATTGAAAATATGGTAATTCATGGGTGCAAATATATACTTAATCAGTATCACCTTCACCAGTTTTAATCCTTAGATACTCCAAATTTGTCTTTCCTTTGTGATCACGGGAGAAGAAATCTTTGTGAAAATCTTCCACGGAAACCCTTCTAAATAAAGGTGGGCTTTGTGTAGTGTTCAACAGACTTTTCAAAGGCTCAATCTCTGCCTCGGATTTGGGGTTGAAGAACACAGCGATCGAAATCCTTTCTTTCTCTAAATTGACTGCTACCCTGTGCTCAGCGCTGGTATAGGCTCCATTGCTCAAGATCTGCAAAATGGCACATGCAGTACATGACAACATATTATATATATTACACGCAACTGTACATGCTAGCATGTCTGATTTCTTCTTACCAATATATTTATTTATAAATGCCAATAGGTGACAACATGTAGTTGTGATGCATGTGTCTGCACTTTAGTGTCAATTTAATATTATATCTTAGCTAGTAAATGAATAATTAATCGAAAGAGTTCACAATAACTAAGGCCTCGTTTGTTTTCGGAGATGAGATGAGATGAGATGAAAACTTTTAAGATGAGATGAATTATTTATTTTATTTTGTATTGAAATTTGAAAAAGTTGTAATGATTAAGTGAGAGAAGATGAGATGAATTTGAAAAAATTGAATTGTTTATTTTATTTTGTATTGAAATTGAAAAAAGTATAATGATAAAATTGAGATGAGATGAAATGAGATGAGATGAGAAGAATTTTCTAAAAACAAATCAGGCCTAAGTTCTGGTTTGATAATGTTTGTCATGTTGCCGGGGTACGTAACTGGAGAGGTCTAGCCCAAAGAAGTAAGTCATCTCTGTTTGATAATGATTTTAGATACCGACAATGTTCCCACTTGGGCAACTTGGTCACGAAACAAAAGTTTTTTCAGTCCGAAGTTGTTTAATAATTAGTATTTATGGAGTTGATCTTGTACTTTAATTTGACAGTACAAAAGATGGTGTATATCTTTGTCCAATATCTGTCGTTTATGATCCCAACAATACACTAGGTCAACACCCATACGCGGTCTAACGCAGCACCTATCCTATCTTGGTTCAGTACAATATCCTCAAGTTAGATAATAAAAATAATAATAGTAAAATTTAAAAAATATTTAAGTGTTGGGTCTATTTAAAAGTTTTATGAAAAAAATCATAAACTAACGTGATTTAATATCATGTTATATTTATAATTTTTTTAAAATAGATATGAGATATTATAGAAACTCACGTTAATTTATAAATTTTTTTATATAATTTTTTGTTTTTTTTTTACGTAAACTAAGCATTTATCATGTATAAAAACTCAAAAAAATGAGGATGAAAGGGAGTACCCTTCCCTTCGCCTCACTACTACATGCAGCCCCTGTTGGGACTGGCGCCACCTCTTGCACCAACAAAGAAAAGCGGCAAGGTAGTCGGAATGAAAAGGCCGATCCGATCCTCTCTTTGTCGTGCAACTCCATCGTGCGCATGCAAGAGTGTATATATATATATATATATATATATATGCGCTTTACTAGCTAGCTAATTAAGAGTAGGAGTAATACTAGCTAGGGTGCGTAAGTTCCGTTCATTTCTCAAAAAAAAATTAATTTTTTTATATAAATTTCAAATTTATCTAATAATTTTTTAAAAACAATACACGAAACTTGCCTATCGTACAAATATGATTTCAGTATAGCATATATAATTAAATATATGCGCGCACACATGATAGAGTACATGTGTATTGCGTTCAATATACCACGTGCTTTTATTTTAAAAGACGTTCTTTCCAAAAGAGACGGGGGAATCAAAGGCAGATGATCTAGAAAAATACGATATGACAAATTACCTCCATGATGTCTCCTACGTTGACAACAAAGGCATGAGGAAGGAAGTTCACTGGAATCCAAACCCCATCTTTCTTAATCTGGAGACCTTCAACTCCATTGACTTGATGAAGAATGGTGATACCAGTAGCGTCAGAGTGAGGAGGAAAGCCAACAACAAGCTCTGGTTGTGGGCATGGTGGATAGTATGTCATCCTCATTGATCTCATCCCATCTTCAAATAACGCCTCCATCTCTCTCTTGTCTATCATCAGAGCTTTTCCCATCAACTCCATAAGTGTCATGGCAAGTTTCTTCAGCTCTGAGAAGTATGACTCTAAGGTGTTCCTGCAGAAAGCAAAAAAAAATATGACAAAATGTTTACATGAGAGAGAGAGAGAGAGAGAGAGAGAGAGAGAACCTCAAGGATGAAGGTAGCTCTGGGAATAAATATGGCTTTCTCCTGTGAATAGGGTTGATTGTCATGTAGAACCTATCACCCCAATCAAGGTTTTGAGCTTTGGGTCGGAGGACTGTTCCATAGCCTTCAACATCACCTGGCCTTACCTTGTATTTCATTTTCTCTTCTAAGGGAAGCTTGAAGAATTCTTCAATCTCTTTGTTCAGATTGTTTAGTAGCGAAGAACTTACTCCATGACTCACCAACTGTAAAACAATCAAACAACGGACGACTTCTTGAGGATTATAATATTGTTTCAATTGTTTTTCGTTTTTTTAATTTTTGTCAAAAAGAGGAAAAAAAAAGAAGGAAAAAAAATAGACACTGTGCTTGGAGGCATTGAGATTCGTGAAGGGAAATCATGTTAACGAATAAACTCTAATTGTTGAAGAAAATTTGAGAAAAAACCTGAAAAAGGCCCCAAGCTTTGCAAACTGAATGCAACTTGTCTAGTTCTAAGTCTGTGGTCTCCCCGGTGATCAATTTTTCCATGTCAATTGTTGGAAGCGTAGGCAAGCTGGTAGTATTGCAGTCATGAGAGAGACCAAGTAGTGCTGGCTCTTGATCTGGACAAATATAGTTCTGAGGGATTGTTGTTAGTGGCTTTTTGGTGAGCTCCATAACGCTGAGAACGGAATTTGTGCTCAAAAAGTCGACTGCATCCAGTGTTGCCATTGCTTAACCTAGCTATTTGCACCAGCTTGTAATAACCAAGTAGGTGATGATCAGTTTAATTGGCATGGGGGAGGGGGGATGGTTGGTTCTTATATAGCACGAGAACCTAGAGGATATTTTTCTCTCTGCTAAATAGGGTAGGAGGATAACCGAGAGTCGTTTTCCTTTCCGGACGTGACCATAATAACACCCTAACTATAATCGAGGGCTTGCGCTCCATTAAGTCAGGACGTTTGAGTCATAACCTAAACCCCATGCAATTCTATTAAGAAATTTAATGAATCATCATTAGGTGGCTAATATTTATAGTTTAGAATATTTGAAATTTTGAACCTAGCTAGAACCTCGCACTTGTCAAGTTACATGGGAGTAACCTAATTCGAACAATTAATCGGCCACCACCCTTCATGGAAAACTAATTGTAATTTTTTATTTTTTAGATAAGGTAAGTTGTCATGCATGTACTTATTCAAAGTAAAAATATAAAGATATACATGAAGCTCCAGTAAGCAATTTTTATTAATTGAAGAGACAATATATACTATAGCCTAATCTCTTTCAAGTAATATAATATTAGTAGTCACAAGCTGTAATACGTGATCTAACTCGGTAAGAAATGTTGTAAGTAGGGCTTTTTGGGGGGGGGGGGGGAGGGTGGACCGATTCAAACCCGCGGATCGGACCAGTACATATATATTATTTTTTTAATTTTATATATTATCTAAAAATTATTTTTATTTGATTTTTTTATATTATATTATATATATTATATACTAAATTGCTTATTAATATATTCTGAATATTATTCATATCTATTAATCTTATAACATAATATTAATATAATATTTGACTACCATATAACATAAATTAAACTTATGATTTTTAATATAACAAGAAATTTTAATCTTAAACATGGACATTAATATTAAGTTATTAATATAAACTTATTTCGGGTCAATCACATAAAATTTTATTGGAGTATAATTTTGTTTATACGTAAAATCGGAAAAACTGGACTGGACCGAAGCCAGAAAAATTAGAAGTTCTAGTTTAGAAGGTGAATCGGTTCAGTATTGATTCTTAAATTTTTAAAACCGATATATACTAGTCATAAAAAATGTCCGAAACTGGATCGGATTGAACCAACTACACCCCTAGTTGTAAGTGACCTACCTAGCTAGCTCATAGCACATAAATCATCTCATGAAGAACCAAAAGAAACCATATATACACATAAGTACAAGTTGTTTCATAAGAGAAATTATTTATATAATCCCAAATAGATAAATCCTACACAGGCCTTTATAAAAAATAGACCTCACCTTGAAAAAGTAAAAAAAAATAAAAATAAAAATAAAATAAAAATTATTACTTTTTAGTACAATCAATTTTTTATAAATGATCTATTTATGATTTATCTATTTAAAATTTGTCCCTAACATTACATAAACATGATAATAACGTAATTGCCCCCAACACAAAGTACTCAACAGTATCTCCCGGAACAAAGTCAGTACTGATGGAACATCAAGGATTCAAGAGACATAAACATGATGAAACCAAAGTCAAGCTGTGAGCTTTTACTTCAACCAAATGGAACATGTGGAGCAAATCAGGGAAATGCTTGGGCCACCCATAGGTGGTCCCGAGACATTCTACCGACATTTTTTTTTAATTTTTTTGTTAACTTAATGCTTAAAAAAGTATTTTTTTTTTTAATAATGTTATGAATTTTTTTTAAAATGTTTAAGAATATTATATTTAAAAATTACATAAAAAAAATACGGGACCCAAATTTGGATGCCCACTCGATGGTTGTAGAGCAACTCAACAAATAAATATCTCGAGAATCTAAGATATCTAAGTCTAATGGGTCTGTGAAAAATCTACGCACGGCGCATATAATATGGTATATTCACGAGTGATATATACGTATAGGATAATTATCCTTATACCTTATTTTTTCTTTTTTTTTATTTTTTTTCTTTTTTTACTATTTAAATCTAGATTAAAAATACTAGAACGTACATGAACTTCTTGTATAATCTTGAAAAAAAAAATTCAATTAACCAAAGTAATCATATAATTCAATTAAAAATAAATTAAATTTTATAAAAATTAACCTAAAAAATAAAAGAATGTCAATTTTTATAAATTTGAGCTTATTTTTATTTAGATTACATAATTACGTTGGTTGATTGTTTAGATCAATTTTTATAAAATTGAGTTAATTTATTTTTTTTTAGATTATATGATTACGTTGATTGATTAAATTTATTTTTTTCTAAATTTTGTTTAAAGGTCATTTCTTTAAATTTTTAATTCAGATTTAAAAGGGAAAAAATTTAAAGAGCAAAAAAAATAATAATAACTTAATAATAAAAAAAAAATGTAAGGATATTGGTCCCATCAGGCACGAACTGGCCATGCGTTTACGATCCATGGTCCACATGTCAGCACGCCACTATCGTGAATCTTCGACACTCCCACGACTACATGCACGCGGGTACGAACGGGTGGTCTACACCGACCGCTGGGCTCCCACTAGGAGCTTGCGCTAGGACAATTCAATATATATATATATATATATTTAATGTTTTTAAATATTTAAAAAATTCATAATATTATTAAAAAAATTAAAAAAAGGGATCCCTAGCTTTTTCCCGAACATTAATATTGGTCACAAGCTCCAATACAAGAATCTTTTAAGGAATCTATACATATATATTATTTATATAATTAAATGATAAGATTTAATTTATAGTATTTAAATTTTAATGGATAATGATATTCGTATAGTCATATATTTTCTTTACTATTGCTAGTTTACTATCTAGTTTTTTTTTTCTTTTTGCTTTTTAAAATATAGATTAAAAAATTTAAGAATATGGCATTCTTGCATAATCTGAAAGAAAATAAATTGAATCAACTAATATAATCTTGTAATTCAATTAAAAATAAATTCATTAGTTGGTTGATTGATTGATTGAATGAATTTATTTTCTTCTAAATTATGCAAGAATGTCATGTTCTAAAATTTGTAATCCAAATTCAAATAGAAAATAATAATAATAATAATAACTAGATAATAAAATAATAATAAATGATATGTATGGATATCATTATCTTTTTTTAATATACTGACTAATTCTAATATTATAACTTCTAGAAGTTCAAATGCATTAATTCGCACGTTGCCTAATCCTCCCAGAAAATTACTGTTCTTTAAATATAATATATATATATATATATGTATATATATATATATATATATATATGTATATATTGATGGATGTAGTACTAATTTCATCCATAGGCGATAAGACAAGTTCCTTAATTCAATGACCAGGGAGAAATAATTAGCTGCTAGGGTTACAAATTTTTCTCTCCTTCTTCGGTTTTAAGACAAATTAGTTTCAACGTAAAACTAATACATTCTTCAGTTAATTATACACCAGTTTTGCTATTTCCAAGCATATATCATATGTCAATATATACAATGTATTTATTATGAGACCTATATAATTATAAAAAGTTCAAATATTAATATTTTCTCATTTTTACAAGACCGATCGACTTCAATACGTGTTGAGTGCGTAATAATTATTTTGCAAAATATAGAGTATTTTTTGTAAAATCATCACTTGTCTTAAAAGTTTAAATTTACGAATCCGAAATCATATTAAGAAGTAAATTTAATAATTTATATCATAATCTTAACACTTCTTAGATCTTGCGTGTGGGGTCAGACTCTTCCTCAATGACTAGATCTAACATGTAGAATATTTAATTAAATTGATAGAATGTAAAATACTAAAGATTCGAACTCAAGACCCATGTTCTATATTATCTAAAATAATCATCACTTATCCTAAAAATTTAAATCTATAAAAAAAAAATATAAATATAATTATTTATATTATAATTTTAACATTTTAAATAAATATATATATATATATATATATATATATATATATCATTATTTTGTATGTGTCAAGCCCCGACCTTAATTTGGAATTGCAGTTGGAGCTATTTCATCACGTGGGGAAATAATGAATTAATAACCATGTACTTTAGTCAAGTGATGACCAAGACTTTTATATCTAAATTAATATTCTTTGCCTAATGCCTATCCCGAAAGGCCAAGTGTCCAAAGATTCTGAAGATTATCCCCTTGCATGACTTGTCCTTGTTGCGTGATGGTTTAATGTTTTCATCCACCACATATATTATATACTACTTTCTCCTCCATGTGATCATGTAATATTCTTCCAAGCATATAACGCAAATAAAAACGTGCTTAAATCCCTATTTGTTGATGGGTATGGTTTGACGAATTTGCAACTTATGAGTTAAATATTGATCATCTACAAAACCAACCAGTTGTTCTGATTAAGACCATCATCAACTCATTTTAATAGTAGAATTCCCAAGGTTTAGTACAAATTAATCCAAACTCCTTTTAATTAATAGTAGATTAATCTTCGTCAATTAATAATAATGCATGATTAATGTTGATATTATTTAATTATCTCCTCCTACGCCACTATCATGCTAGCTGTACTTGTCGACCAAATGGATATCATCATGTGGTCAAGGTTAGGGCTATATATAAATAAAACCAATCGACAAGTTGCTTAAAGATCATCATTCAAAGTTCGATCGGCTCGATGATCTGCATGCATTAATGATCGATGAGCCATTAATTTGTATACACAAAATTAAGAATGAATATTATTATTATATAAATGCTACAGTTCATATAAAACTCAAAATGCACGACTTGTATATATAAACTTGAATGATTTCATATATCGTATCACTTTCATAAATCAAACATCAAAACATATTATTATTATTATTATTATTATTATTAAGTTGGTTTGAAATTGAATCTACTTATGATCAGTAGCTTCGTGCCCACGCAATTGTTCTTAATAAACGAAATACCAAATTGGGTGATCTGTGCGCCTTTGCTTGATATATATATATATATTGTTTGGCACCGCACAGACCGGTACATCGACTTGGTTTGTACCTATAAATTACATCACCTTTATATAAAAATGGAGGAATCATTTGGAATAAAGTTAATTATGAATTTCAACATCGGCCTAGCTATGTGAGCAACCTCTTTTCTCGAGTCATATATATTTTAAAAAATAATATTTACAGTCGTAGAATGTGTAAATATTGCGTAATCTTTTTTAGAAAAGTGAGTAATTATGAAATTTACATAAAAAAAAAAAAACTAATTTTTTAATATTGAATCTCACTCTTTTTCAAAGTGATTGTGCAGTGCTTATATACTCTACGACTATATATAGCTGTGACGTCCCCAAATTCCGCTTGGGATTGGACGGACATTTGAAGCGTCGAGACATGCAACACAAGGTTACGTATCTCCGTTCATGACATATAAGATGCAATGTTCTTAACATACATCTAGCATTATGCAATATTCGCAGCGGATAATTTTTTTCTTTAGCAATACTATGCACCAAATTCAAATATCCCAAAATGCTTAAAGTATATTTCATACATAAAGGCATACTAAACATCAGAAATCACAATACTAGTCCAAAATGATTGTGATCAAATGAGTACTGAAGATGTAACTTCATAGTACATATAGTAATTTTAAGTTAACTACTATATTAACCTTGAAGCCGCACTGTCGCTTAATCGACCGTGTCTAATTGGCTGTTTCCCAGTTTTTCTTTAGATCCTGTAACAAAATCTACCATTCGGGGGGAATGGTAGTTGGGACTACCATAGTGAGATTTGATTACAAATCTCAGCAAGTTAACATAAAACATACACACAAGTTAATAATGCATGCATGACAGTAAAAGCATAAGTACATAATCAAAATCGTAAGTAATCATAGCATATGGCATAACTTAAACTTGAAACATAACATGAACATGAATGAACTGAACTTGACTTACTTGTCATAGACTTGATCTGACTTGACTTAACATGACATGAACTTGAAACATAATATTGTCATGGATTTGATCTTACTTGACTTAACTTGACATAAACTTGAAACATAACATTAACATGAGCTTGAACATAACATGAGTTTGAATTCTTTTTTATTTAACTTGATTAACGTAACATGTGGGTGCTACATGGATCCCCTAGAGCCATGTGTCCCTGCCGATTACCGCATCACAACACAGGTATCTACACCAGCTGTGAGTGCGTTAATACATACTCCACAATTGTTGTGGCCCCATGTATTCTACGTGTCACAATTGCTGTGTCTCACGTAGTGTATGTGCCACAATTGCTGTGACCTCATATTTCATGCTCCACAGTTGTTGTGGCCCCATGACTTATTAAAATAAAATGTGGCTCCATTGGCGTTAGTGCCTGGTGCGCTCCGGTGACCAGCTAGTTAGGTTTCATTCGCAACCTGTTGACTATACTTCGTCAACCCAAGGAATTTCACACCTATTTAGACAATCCAGCGTGAACAAAGGAGTTTTACTAGGATATTTTCTCATCCTAGTACTTAGGATCGTGATTGACATGAATAACTTAACATGATTGTTCTTGAAATACATAAACTGTATTAGAAACAAAATGTGACTTGAATATGAAAGGACAAAAGCCCTGATGTAACACAACATTACATTTTTAACATAACATGCTTGCAACAGTGAATATACATTACATAACATACATGACATTCCATTTTTTCTGATAATATCTTGATGAATTTTTATCGTAGAAATGAATAGTACTCACTAAGTAAGTTCCCAGGAAAGATCAATCTTTCCTAGACAGAACTTCTAGATTCCCAGGAAAAATTAGAGGGTCACGATGGACACACTTAGGAATTTCCAATCTCCTTAGACAGAATCTCCTTAGATTATATGTATCCATACTACTTGCAATGTTTAGCAATACGTGACAGAATATCTTGTGTAGCAGATGAATAATTCATGACAGAATAAATTATATGTAACATATAAACATGTAATGACTTGGCATAGCACATATAATAACATACATACATATACTGTAGTTCATTTACTTATCACCCATACATAGTAAACTGCTAGTAAGTTAAAAGCTAACTTACCTCTGTTTTCGCGTTTCTAGGCAAAACTCAAGTGCGATCACGAGAGACTGAAAGTAGTGATTTTTAAAAATTATAACTTAGTCACTAAAAATTATAAATACAAAAAAAATATCAATTTAAGAGTAAAATTATTAATTCACCCTCTACATGTGGAAAAAGACCATTATATCCCTAACTTAAGGATTTTGTATCCTAACTCCAAAAATCACCAAAATTTATATATCTCATGTAGATTTTATTCTGAACTTAAATATGAATTCAGAAAAATTTAAAACTAAACACAACTATTAAAATTCTATAAAAACCGAAACTTATATAGGTCATTTCCCTTGATTTTTGTTTCTAACTTGTTTTGATCAACCTCTTGATCCATGACTTAAAAAGATGTGATCTTCAAACCAAAACATCACATGGTTTAAAAAGGTGTCCTAAAACAGATCTAAACTTTAAACTCAAGATCACATGGTTAAAAATCAACCAAAACACTAATTTAGCTAAGAACATCATCACTTGGCCCATTCGAATATCTCCTTACATAAAAATTTCATATCTTTGAAACTAATATCAAATATCTTCAAAGCAACATTATATCATGTACATAAGAAGCTTAAGATCCTCAAATAAAAATATCAAAGCCATTGCAATAAGATTAGACCATAAAAGATTTAAACTTTCTCAAAACTGAAACTGTTTTTCCTCTTCCAGATTCGAAGTTTCTAAATCTAAGAAAATTTTTCACCAAAACTTTTAATCATGCAACAAATCCTCAACCCATAATCATATACCTATGTTAACAATACTCCATAATAATTTCGGATCAAGATCAATTCATTAACTTTGTCAAAAACTCCAAAATATAACATACTCTCTGGTTATCGCCCAGAATGACCTTTTTGGGTTTTAAACAACTTTTGACTGACCAAATGATTTTCAAATGGAACAAATAAGATATCTACGTAAACTAGACTAAAAAATAAACAACTTTCATGAAGGAAAGTTTGTGAGAAAATACTTACAAGAGCTTCAAATAAGGCGTGCAAAAGAGTTCATAAAAACTGCCCGAGAGTATTTTTTTGTATTCTAACAAAGCAAAGTGTAAAGGAGGGATGATTTTCGTTGGAAGGGACTGGAGGGCTATTTATACAAATTTTGGAAGATGATAGATCTGAAATGGAGCTTGAGTATTGATCTTTTCTTCCAATAAAATATACAAGATATTATTTTTGAGTCTATAATTGAAAGAGTGGGGTGTCCACTTAGTCATCCACTTCAAGAACATTTTAAGTGCTCTTGAATAAATCTGATAAGACAAGTGGAGGGTGAAATATCTTAGACAAAATCATTGCTAAGGTGGCTAATTTCGTAAGTCTTAATGGGCTTAAACCGAAAGGGCCTAAATTCATGGGTTTTAAGAGGGTTTGGGTTGCTATCAAGCCCAAATCTGATTTCTATTGGCCCAATCAAATATCCAAGGTTAATTAAGTTGGATAATGATGTTCTAACACAAATTTAAAAGATTAATAACATATGAAAATAATTTAATTAAACGATTAAACACGATGCTAGAAACTGATTCAATAAGGTTTTGGATAAAACCATATAGGATTTTTGGTTTCTAACACGCTTATGGGTTCTTAGTTGGATTCCAACCATATAAGATTTACTATGGTTCCTAAAGACAATAGAAATTCCATCATTGAATTTCTAGCGGCTGTTACATACTCCCCTCCTAAAAAAAAGATTTCGTCCTCGAAATCGATGCAAGTAACACCCAATAAGTTACAAAGAATATGTTGCATGCCAAACCATTGTCTATTACTAGATGAATCATCATTGATTGGTTTTGGTGTTGGTGCACCAACGTCCATTTTCATGGTACACAAAAGAAGGTTTACGGAACTCTAGAATGGAAACATATACTTTATTGATATCTAACCAATGAAATACAACATCTGATATATTCAGCCTCATACTAAATGAACCAAACAAAACTGGATTAGGTGTCAAATAACTGAGAGTACTTAGCTCGCATATCAACTTCCTTCTCCCAAGTTGCCTCTTGAACATTATGATTTCTCCAAAGTACTTTAACCAATGAAATTTTGCGGTTCCGTAACTCTTTATCCTTTCGATCAAGGATCTGTATTGGCTTCTTCTCATAGGTCAAGTTGGACTGTAAAGGTACACTATCGGGATCCACCACTACTGGTATCTGATTCCCAAAACTCTTCTTCAAAGAGGATACGTGAAATACATTATGGATTCCATGGAACTCATTTGGCAACTCCAGACGATACGCAACTGCTCCCACTTTCTCTACTATTTCATAGGGTCCAACGTATCTTGGACTTAATTTTCCTTTTATTCCGAAACGACTTACTCCTCTCATTGGAGATACCTTCACATAGACCCATTCACCAACTTCAAAACTTATACTCCTCCTTCGGTTGTCAGCATAGCTCTTCTGTCGATCTTGTGCTGTTTTCATCCTTTCTTTAATTAGGTGGACTTGGTCCTTTATCTCTTGTAAGACTTCTGGTCCAATCACTTTACTTTCTCCTACTTCGTCCCAATATAATGGCGATCTACACTTTCTACCATATAAGACTTCATATGGTGCCATTTGAATGGTGGCTTGAAAACTATTGTTGTAAGCAAACTCTACTAGAGGTAGTTGCTTCTCCCAATTTCCTTCATGACCTAAAACACAGGCTCTTAGCATATCTTCCAGAGTTTGAATCGTCCTTTCTATTTGCCCGTCTGTTTGTGGATGGTACGCACTACTGAACTTCAAATGAGAACCCATCGAATCTTGTAAGCTTTGCCAGAATAGTGACGTAAAACGAGAGTCTCTAGCTGACACAATCGTCTTCGGCACTCCATGCAATCTGACAATCTCTGCTATGTAAATTCTCGTCAATCTTTCTAGAGAATTCGTATTCTTGATGGGTATGAAATGAGCACTTTTCGTCAAGCGATCAACTATCACCCAGATAGTATTATTTCCGATTGAGCTCTTAGGAAAACCCACTACAAAATCCATCGAAATATCCTCCCATTTCCATTCCGAAATTGGCAGTGACTGCAATTCACCTGCTGGTTTTTGGTGTTCTGCTTTAACTAATCTGTAGACATAACACTTGTTCACAAACTCAGCTACGTCCTTCTTCATTCCTTCCCACCAGAAATGTTGCTTCAAATTTTGATACATCTTTGTACTACCGGGATGAGCAGTGTACGGTGTGTTATGAGCTTCCTTCAGCACCTTTTCCTTTAACTCTTGGTTTGCTGGAATGATCTTTCAATTCTTATAATACAAAGTCCCATCCTCTTTGAGACTAAAGTCCATTGGTCCTTTTGACTTCTCGATTTTCCTAACGACTTCTGCAAGTTTACTGTCTTTCTTTTGTTGGTCTTTCAGATCTTTCCAATCCAATGGAATGAACTCTTGGATTGCGGTTAGCACAATTTCTTGACTACGATTCCCAATTAGCAATTTTCTCATACTGGATAAGAGGGAATTCACTTCTGACGATGGAACAGATGAAATTTCAGATCTACTCTTGCGACTTAAAGCATCAGCTACTACGTTGGCCTTTCCAGGATGGTACTTGATGTCGCACTGATAGTCGCTGATTAATTCCAACCATCTCCTCTGCCTCATGTTAAGATTCTTTTGCTCAAATAGATACTTGAGACTTTTGTGATCCGTGAAAACTTCACATTTCTCCAAGGACAAGTAGTGTCTCCAAATTTTAAGAGCAAAAACTACTGTAGCTAACTCCAAATCATGAGTAGGATAATTCTGTTCATGATTCTTCAGTTGACGTGAAGCGTAAGAAATTACTTTACCCTCTTGCATTAGCACACATCCAAGTCCTGCTTTAGATGCGTCGCTAAACACTACAAAAGGTTTAAGAGGCTCTGGCAGTACAAGTACCGATGCAGTCGTAAGTCTTTTCTTTAACTCAAGAAAACTTATTTCGCACTTATCGCTCCAAACGAACTTCACATTCTTCTTAGTCAAGGCAGTGAGTGGTCCAGACAAACTGGAAAATCCTTCCACAAACCTCCTATAGTAACCAGCCAGTCCTAAGAAGCTTCGAATCTCATGCACACTAGTCGGTCTCTGCCAGTTTGTTACAGCTTCAATCTTGCTTAGGTCCACTGCTACTCCTCCACTAGAGATCACGTGACCTAAAAACTTCACTTCTTCTAGCCAGAACTCGCACTTACTAAGTTTGGCATAAAGCTTCTGATCCTTAAGTATAGTCAAAGCCATATTTAGATGATTTCTATGTTCCTCCTTGTTCTTTGAGTAAATTAGGATGTCATCAATGAATACGACCACAAAACTATCCAGATAGGGCCTGAATATTTTGTTCATCATGTCCATGAATGCGGCTGGAGCATTGGTTAACCCAAAAGGCATCACCAAAAACTCGAAATGGCCGTACCTTGTCCTAAAGGCAGTTTTCGGCACATCTTGTTCCTTGACTTTCAGCTGATGATATCCGGATCTCAGGTCGATCTTTGAAAACACTGTTGATCCTTGTAGTTGATCCAACAAATCATCGATTCTGGGTAATGGATACTTATTCTTAATCGTCACCTTATTCAACTCTCTATAATCTATGCACATCCTCATAGATCCATCTTTCTTCTTCACGAATAGCACAGGTACTCCCCCATGGCGAAGAACTGGGGCGAATAAAACATTTTTCCAAAAGTTCCTCCAACTGCATCTTAAGCTCTTTTAATTCGATAGGGGTCATACGATACGGCGCCTTGTGAGTCGGAGCTGTTGCGGGTTCCAACTCTATCTTGAATTCTACTTCTCTATCTGGTGGTAAACCGTGTATTTCATCGGGAAAAACTTCAGGAAAGTCTTCAATTACGGATATCCCTTGGATTCCTATATTCTCGATAGTCTTCTCTACAGTCATCAATAGAAAAGCTGAAACTCCATCCTTGATATATTTCCTGGCTTGTAAAGCCGAAATCACAAGCAGAGAGGCTTTAACTGATGCACCTGAGTAACTCATCATGTTTTCATTTGGGGGTTCAAACACGACTTTTCGTTTCCTACAATCTATCTTAGCGTAGTGCTTGAAAAGCCAGTCCATCCCCAAAATTAGGTCAAACTCCATTTGACTGAATACTAATAAGTCGGCTTTCAACGTCCTTCCTTTCAACTCTACAGGACAATCTTTAACTAAACGGGTACAAGCTACTGTATTCCCGTCAGGAATTAACACTACAACCGGTTTAGGTAATAGCTCAGTTTGTAAACTACACAACCATGCAAATGCCGTAGACACAAAAGATTGTGATGCGCCCGAATCGAAAAGCGCACAAGCCGTGAACCTTAATAAATTAACGTTTCCTATTCAAAAGGAAATATATATATATATATAATGCGATACAATTAATAACAGAAATTATAATACTCGAGTTAATAATAAAACATAAATTCTTAAAGGAAAATACCAGTGATGACGCCAGCTTCCTCAGCCTCTGTTGCGTCAGCGTCGATATCACCTAGAGTTACAGCATACACGCGCGCTGGGATGTGGGGCCTTGGTTTGTGATCACTAGCTCCACTACTTTGTGCAGCATTGGGATAGTTTCTGATCAAATGTCCAGGTTTCCCGCATCGATAACAAACTCCAAAACCGAGACGACATTCTCCGCTATAACGCTTTCCACACTTAGGGCATAACGGATAAGCAGATGGCATTTGTCCTCCTGTCACTATTCCCTTGCCTTTCACTGGGTTGAAAAAAGACCTCTTCTTCTCGGCACTACCACTTGCAGCAAATGGTATAGTCCTCTTTCGTTCAGAATTGATGTGGATTGTCAGACCTCCCTGCTCAACCTCTGCTATTGCGGCCACATTTACCAACTCTTGGAAATTCTCTATCCTTAGGCAAGCTACTTGACTACGGATTCTTGGCTGAAGTCCTGCTTGAAACTTCTACGCCTGCATCCTTTTAGTAGAAATCAAGTGTGGTGCAAACCTTCCTAACGCCACAAACTTAGCAACGTACTCTTCTACAGTCAAATTGCCTTGAGTTAAAGTTGCAAACTCCTGCGCTTTCAACTGTTTGACTGAATCCGGAAAAAATCTATTATCAAACTCTTCCTTAAATCTCTCCCATGATAGTGTAGCGAGACTTCCTAGTTCTCTAATTAGAAGCTGTCTACGTGTATCCCACCATATTCCAGCTTCTCCTTGAAATAGGTATCCAGCATAAAGAACCTTCTGGTCTTCAGTACATCCACAGATCTCGTAGGTCCTCTCAAGATCCATAATCCATTTATCAGCTCTCAGTGGCCCTTCATTACCAAAAAAATTCGGGTAACGGTAAAGTAAAAACTTCTCATACAGACAACCCCTAACTTCGGGTCTGGGTATCAGCGCTTGCTGCTGTTGCAGATTTCTAAGTACGTCAGTCAGCATACGTACAGCTTCAGCTAATCCTCCATCCATCGGTAAATTCTGATTCTCTTGATTGTTGTCTCCTTCAAGGTTCTGAGGTATTCTACCGTGATTCATGTGTTGATTCCTAAAACACACGAGTACATGTATTACAATCATGTACTACCTCTCATACTAATAGAAATTCAAGCCTAATGAAGACTAAAATGTCAAGCCTAATATTTGGTGCATTTCCTAAGGACATGTGGATTTATAACCCAGAGACGTATTGCTCTGATACCACCTGTGACGCCCCCAAATTCCGCTTGGGATTGGACGGACATTTGAAGCGTCGAGACATGCAACACAAGGTTACGTATCTCCGTTCATGACATATAAGATGCAATGTTCTTAACATACATCTAGCATTATGCAATATTCACAGCGGATAATTTTTTTGTTTAGCAATACTATGCACCAAATTCAAATATCCCAAAATGCTTAAATATACTTCATACATAAAGGCATACTAAACATCAGAGATCACAATACTAGTCCAAAATGATTGTGATCAAATGAGTACTGAAGATGTAACTTCATAGTACATATAGTAATTTTAAGTTAACTACTATATTAACCTTGAAGCCGCACTGTCGCTTAATCGACCGTGTCCAGTTGGCTGTTTCCCAGTTCTTCTTTAGATCCTGTAACAAAATCTACCATTCGGGGGGAATGGTAGTTGGGACTACCATAGTGAGATTTGATTACAAATCTCAGCAAGTTAACATAAAACATACACACAGGTTAATAATGCATGCATGACAGTAAAAGCATAAGTACATAATCAAAATCGTAAGTAATCATAGCATATGGCATAACTTAAACTTGAAACATAACATGAACATGAATGAACTGAACTTGACTTACTTGTCATAGACTTGATCTGACTTGACTTAACGTGACATGAACTTGAAACATAACATTGTCATGGATTTGATCTTACTTGACTTAACTTGACATAAACTTGAAACATAACATGAACATGAGCTTGAGCATAACATGAGTTTGAATTCTTTTTCATTTAACTTGATTAACGTAACATGTGGGTGCTACATGGGTCCCCTAGAGCCATGTGTCCCTGCCGATTACCGCATCACAACACAGGTATCTACACCAGCTGTGAGTGCGTTAATACATACTCCACAATTGTTGTGGCCCCATGTATTCTACGTGTCACAATTGCTGTGTCTCACGTAGTGTATGTGCCACAATTGCTGTGACCCCATACTTCATGCTCCACAGTTGTTGTGGCCCCATGACTTATTAAAATAAAATGTGGCTCCATCGGCGTTAGTGCCTGGTGCGCTCCGGTGACCAGCTAGTTAGGTCCCATTCGCAACCTGTTGACTATACTTCGTCAACCCAGGGAATTTCACACCTATTTAGACACTCCAGCGTGAACAAAGGAGTTTTACTAGGATATTTTTCCATCCTAGTACTTAGGATCGTGATTGACATGAATAACTTAACATGATTGTTCTTGAAATACATAAACTGTATTAGAAACAGAATGTGACTTGAATATGAAAGGACAAAAGCCCTGATGTAACACAACATTACATTTTTAACATAACATGCTTGCAACAGTGAATATACATTACATGACATACATGACATTCCATTTTTTTCTGATAATATCTTGATGAATTTTTATCGTAGAAATGAATAGTACTCACTAAGTAAGTTCCCAGGAAAGATCAATCTTTCCTAGACAGAACTTCTAGATTCTCAGGAAAGATTGGAGGGTCACGATGGACACACTTAGGAATTTCCAATCTCTTTAGACAGAATCTCCTTAAATTGTATGTATTCATACTACTTGCAATGTTTAGCAATACGTGACAGAATATCTTGTGTAGCAGATGAATAATTCATGACAGAATAAATTATATGTAACATATAAACATGTAATGACTTGGCATAGCACATATAATAACATACATACATATACTGTAGTTCATTTACTTATCACCCATACATAGTAAACTGCTAGTAAGTTAAAAGCTAACTTACCTCTGTCTTCGCGTTTCTAGGCAAAACTCAAGTGCGATCACGAGAGACTGAAAGTAGTGATTTTTAAAAATTATAACTTAATCACTAACAATTAGAAATATAGAAAAATATCAATTTAAGAGTAAAATTATTAATTCACCCTCTACATGTGGAAAAAGACCATTATATCCCTAACTTAAGGATTTTGTATCCTAACTCCAAAAATCACCAAAATTTATATATCTCATGTAGATTTTATTCTGAACTTAAATATGAATTCAGAAAAATTTAAAACTAAACACAACTATTAAAATTCTATAAAAACCGAAACTTATATAGGCCATTTCCCTTGATTTTTGTTTCTAACTTGTTTTGATCAACCTCTTGATCCATGACTTATAAAGATGTGATCTTCAAACCAAAACATCACATGGTTTAAAAAGGTATCCTAAAACAGATCTAAACTTTAAACTCAAGATCACATGGTTAAAAATCAACCAAAACATTAATTTAGCCAAGAACATCATCACTTGGCCCATTCGAATATCTCCTTGCATAAAAATTTCATATCCTTGAAACTAATATCAAATATCTTCAAAGCAACATTATATCATGTACATAAGAAGCTTAAGATCCTCAAATAAAAATATCAAAGCCATTGCAATAAGATTAGACCATAAAAGATTTAAACTTTCTCAAAACTGAAACTGTTTTTCCTCTTCCAGATTCGAAGTTTCTAAATCTAAGAAAATCTTTCACCAAAACTTTTAATCATGCAACAAATCCTCAACCCATAATCATATACCTATGTTAACAATACTCCATAATAATTTCGGATCAAGATCAATTCATTAACTTTGTCAAAAACTCCAAAATATAACATACTCTCTAGTTATCACCCAGAATGACCTTTCTGGGTTTTAAACAACTTCTGACTGACCAAATGATTTTCAAATGGAACAAATAAGATATCTACGTAAATTAGACTAAAAAATAAACAACTTTCATGAAGGAAAGTTTGTGAGAAAATACTTACAAGAGTTTCAAATAAGGCGTGCAAAAGAGTTCATAAAAACTGCCCGAGAGTATTTTTTTGTATTCTAACAAAGCAAAGTGTAAAGGAGGGATGATTTTCGTTGGAAGGGACTGGAGGGCTATTTATACAAGTTTTGGAAGATGATAGATCTGAAATGGAGCTTGAGTATTGATCTTTTCTTTCAATAAAATATACAAGATATTATTTTTGAGTCTATAATTGAAAGAGTGGGGTGTCCACTTAGTCATCCACTTCAAGAACATTTTAAGTGCTCTTGAATAAATCTGATAAGGCAAGTGAAGGGTGAAATATTTTAGACAAAATCATTGCTAAGGTGGCTAATTTCGTGGGCCTTAATGGGTTTAAACCGAAAGGGCCTAAATTCATGGGTTTTAAGAGGGTTTGGGTTGCTATCAAGCCCAAATCTGATTTCTATTGGCCCAATCAAATATCCAAGGTTAACTAAGTTGGATAATGATGTTCTAACACAAATTTAAAAGATTAATAGCATATGAAAATAATTTAGTTAAACGATTAAACACGATGCTAGAAACTGATTCAATAAGGTTTTGGATAAAACCATATAGGATTTTTTGTTTCTAACACGTTTATGAGTTCTTAGTTGGATTCCAACCATATAAGATTTACTATGGTTCCTAAAGACAATAGAAATTCCATCATTGAATTTCTAGCTGCTGTTACAATAGGATTACTCGAATATTATTCATGCATGAAGTTATAATTGCGTTCTAACAGGGGAACCCATGCATTAAGATATATTGGAACTAAAATAATCAAGATTAGGATAAGCTAATTAAGCTGCGACAAGTCAAAGTTTTGATAAGCATGCATGCACTCATGATATATTTAATTTCTAACTGGGACCATTTCAAAACTGATCATCGCCATTAAAGTATTAATTATTCCGTGTTTGTGGGTGAGGGTCGATTAAGCTGATCATCCTCCTTTTGATGTGTTTTTTTTATTCCTGGTCGTAGATGGTCGTGACCCTGATTCTTTACCGACAAGTGCTAAGAATATGATCACAAAAGTAAATCTCACGTACTGGCCCTGTGGTTATATATTATACGTTAAATTATTATATAACAAATAAAAATGTTACAAGTATAAAGAGATTCTATAAAAATAAATTTATAACTTGATATAGTAGCATATGATACGTTAGATCTATTTTACAATCTAACATATTACAATAAATCACATAGTTTGTAAATTTTGATCTATACACGACTTAAAAATTACTCAAATAAAAACAAAGAGATAATTACGTGAACGTTTGAAATTACCACTTTAGATCTTAAAAATATGGTTTTTTGACACATTGCAAATTTCATTTTTAAATTATTAAAATAATATAATATTCATTATCTTTTGTCGACCATATATATATATATATATATATATATATATAATTGTGTTATGTAGCCTACATTACTTTAAATAAGTACTATAAGATTCAATCCGTCAATAATATTATAATTATAGAGTACTGCATGTTACAAAACTGATGATAATTCAATGTCGCAAAGTTCAAAACGATCTCCAATTCGTTGTTCATGACCTGATCAAGAGATGACAAATTGGATTCTGAGCCCAAGCGGCCCTACTTAAAAGCCCAAAGAGACCCAGTTATATGATGGCCAGTCCATATTGACAAAGCAAAGTCCAAAACTCCAGCCGACCAACCCTCACCCCCAACAATCTATATATCAAAACTACCATATGTGCATCTCCTTCAAATATAACTTTGCTAAAACCCAACCTTGTACATAGCTCTACTATTTTCCACAGTGCTAAACTTTCTGCCATAATTGGTTGAGCCACCATTTGAAGTTGATCACAGCAAGAAGCCATGATTTCCCCTTCACTATTCCTGATGTTGATTCCCAAACATACTCTCTGATTTTCTGCATCAATAGCTGCATCAAAATTGGCCTTGAGAAGGTCCTCCCCTGGCTTTTTCTCTTTTCTCTTATCCTCACCACTTTGCTTTCCATGCTTCCTCTCCTGAGCCTCCTTATACTCCTTTAGATGTGTCAAAGCAGTTTTGATCACTTGTGATGGATTTTTAAAAAGGTTCTCAAAGACTACTTCATTTCTTCTATGCCAAATACCTCTCAATATAGATACAGTATCTTCTAATTTTTCCTTATCCAAGTATTGACATAATTTATCCCACAACTCCAAAAAGTCATCACCAGAGAATATTATATTATTTGCCTGATAGACACTTAATAACAAATATGTTTATTTATTATGTCTAATATCAAGTTTGCCTATTCAATGCTTATTAGATAAAACATGGCTAACTACAACAAATGGCTATTCCAATGCCATTGCTCTCTCAATTAATCATTAAAATTTCAATTTTAGTGGTTTTGTGAGGAAGATATGAGCAAATGATGCCATGCTATTGATCAAGGACAATGCTATGGGGATCAAGAATGGTACCCAACATTATATCAATAAGCACAAATGTACTTTTTATATTTTCTTTTCTTTTTCTTTTCTTTTTCAACCATTTTTTCTACATCTTTAAATATATATATTTTTTAAATATCAATTTATTAATAATCACTCATTTAACTATTAAATAAATAAAATATGGATCCATTTTATCTATAGAAATTATCGATTCAAATAGCATTTTTCATTTATCAAAGATCCCTTATCGACTCCTGGAAAATAAAAATGTACGGCAGCAATCTTTGCTTTATAATCAATGGAAAATGTCAAGATTTGAAAGTTGCCTGCTCACCAAGTTACCTATTAAAAAACGATAAGATGCACAATTTGTACAAGAAGAGTCCAACATTCGTGTTAACTTGTTTATGAACCCATTAGGTAGAACTCACCTTTGAAAACTGGCTTATAAGGGAATGGTGCCTAGGGGCTTATAAACCACCAACCAATCTCATAGTTTGCTTTCAAGATTAAAATCTAAAATTTTGAAAACCTCTCATCTCATCATTATAATTTTTATAAATTCTCACACAAAATAAAATAAACAACTTAACTTTTTTAAATTCCAAAACAAAAATAATATTAAAAAATATATTCTAACAATATTTTATTCAACTTTTTAACTTTAATATCAATTCATCACATCTTATCTCTGAAAACAAACAAAGTCGACGTGTGGGATCGTAACAACCACCACGCTCAGCAGCCGACGTCCACATCGGTCTCGGCACTCACACGGGCTGGTTGTGCGCTAGGTCTTTCCTAATTCCGGACAAATATTGAAATGTCAACCTCATCCCTCGTGCCGCACAATTACAACCGTGCCAACATAGACTATATATGTGGGGTGATTTTGATACCATTTGTTATGAACTTATTAGATAGAACATACTCTTGAAAACTGGCTTACAAGGAAATGGTATCCAGTGACTTATAAACCACCAACCAATCTCATACTTAGTTGATGTAGAATCATAAAAAACTTACTTACTATTATTTATATATACAATTAAATACATATGACTACTTGACTCTTATGTAACGGTAATAAGAGTTTTGTTACACGACTTCTTACTATTCATCCACACTCTACACTCCATACTTTTAAATATTTTTTAATTTTTTTTTAATTTTTTTTTTGAATTTTTTTTTAAATATTTCAAATTTTTTTATTCACTATTCATATAAAAAATATGAATAGAGTGTGAAGTGTGAGTAAATAGTAAATAGTAGGAGGTTGTGAAGATTTTTTGTTCGAATAAATATTAAATCAAATAAAACTTTAGCTAATCACTGCTCTTTCAACTTCCATCGTTTTTGTTTAAAAAAACAAAAAAACAAAAACTTCCATTGTTTACTCTCCATTGCGTTTGTTGCCATTTTGCGAACGTAAACGTTTGTCTTTAACAGAACTTAAAGGTTATTTGCTGCTATTAATTAATAAATTTATAATTAATAAAATATTCATAAATCTATTTGTAAATAGCAATACTTTATATATTTTTTTAAATGAATTATACTATTTATAAATTTATTAGATGGGTTATTTATACAGTTTTTTTTTAAAACAAAATATTAAGATTCGTTATATTTTATATATAAAAAAAATGAATATCTTCGTACGTACATGTCATATTCTCACGGCGTATTTATTTATGAATAAAAAAACTTAGGGATAAAATATATTCTTTCTAGATGACTCCCACCATCGGTCCGCTCAAACTTGGGTCGTCAACTCAAAATTGTCAGTATTTGAGAGGCTTGAAATAACAAAAGGCCTGGTTTTGCTCTTCCTCGGCCTCCATGGAGACAGAAACGGAAGAAGTACAAGTTAACTTCGGAAAATCCATCATAGTACCTAGTGTTCAGGAGCTGGCCAAGGAACCCATCTCCAACATCCCACCTAGCTACGTCCGAGATGATCAGGAACTTTCGTTCCTCTCCTCTGAGTCATCACTTCCATCGGTGCCGGTCATCGATCTCGAGAGGTTGGTTATTGAAGATTCCTCCAGTTCTGAATTGGAGAGGCTGCACTCTGCTTGTAAGGACTGGGGTTTCTTCCAGGTATGCTCTGTATTCTTCCAGGCCAAACAAGAACCAAAATAGGTGCATCTACTTTTCTTTTCCTAGAAAACTTCCGTTTTCAGGATTTCGAGTATCTGATTCTAATCCATATCAGTTTCAGATGAAGATATATTCACCCCAAGCAGAAGAAATTCGAGCCGAATTTGCTAAATACTTTATTTATCTCCAAAATACTATGGCCCAAAAAATGCACACTTGGCAACCTTAGACTTCCGAGGAATATGCATCTTATATCTCAAACTACCAAACGTGAATGTTGCATCCTCCAACCAACATGAATCCTCTGTTAAGATCCAATTATCAATATAGTGGCAACACATGGCAAGTTCTTGGAAGTGACCCTGCCATAGATTATGAGTGCTGCAATAACTTGGCCAACACTTGCCCTGCCCTTTACCTCTCTCTCTCTCGTATTCAAGTCTAGCATCACTACTTTGACTTATTAGCACTATTATTTTTATATTGTTAAGAGCAGGTTGTAAACCATGGAGTCAGTACTTCCATGCTGGAAGAATTCAGAACAGAAATTGAGAATTTTTTCAAACTTCCCTATGAAGAGAAGAAGAAGCTTTGGCAACAGGCAGACAATCATGAGGGCTTTGGGCAGCTCTTTGTAGTTTCAGAGGATCAGAAGCTGGACTGGTCTGACATGTTCTATATAACTACTCTTCCACTCAATCTGAGAAAGAGTGACCTATTTGAAAAGCTTCCCCCAAAGCTCAGGTTTCTTTGTACCTTCAGTGTGGTTTTAAATGCACTAATTAGAGTTATAATGCACAGACATGATTTGAATTCAGCTTCATATTTGTGTTGCAGAAACACCTTGCAAGCTTACTCTATAGAAGTGAAAAATCTGGCCATGGAAATCTTAGGTCATATGGCCAAATCTTTGAAGATGGATGCTGAGGAAATGAGGGAGCTGTTTAGTGATGGAGTTCAGTCTATGAGGATGAACTACTATCCTCCATGCCCTGAACCAGATAAAGCCATTGGGTTTACTCCACATTCTGATGCAGATGCTCTAACAATTCTCTTTCAGCTCACTGAAACTGAAGGCCTCCAAATCCGGAAGGATGGACGATGGGTTCCAGTAAAACCTCTTCAAAATGCTTTTGTAGTCAATATTGGAGATATCATGGAGGTGCTAGTTTATCTGATCTCAATACAGTATAGATAAAACCTGATCAAAAGAACTGTGCAGGAAAACAATTGTTAGCTTCCCCTTCTATGCTTCAACCAAGCTACTAGTGTTAAAATGTAATCCCTTGAATCAAACCACAGTAGCTAGGAGAATGTCTATGAGGGTAATCTGAATCATTTAGATCATATCATTCTTGAATATTGGCTGCCTCTTCCAGGGTCTGGAATCTGTTACATGCAGCAACAGCATAAGACTCTGGCTCTACAAGACCTAAAATTTTAAGTTAAAAAGGCATTCATGACTTCACCAATTACCTAAAATATTGTCAGAAACTAAGTTGGAACTTCATATATAATTTCTTTTCTATGTGAAGTTGACATTTGATACTAAAATTTCTTGTATGCCCTGCAGATTGTGAGTAATGGCATTTATCGGAGCATTGAGCATAGGGCAACAGTAAACTCCTCAAAAGAAAGGCTCTCCATTGCTACATTTTATAGTTCCAAGCTAGATTCAGAGTTGGGACCTGCACCTAGCCTTGTTGGCCCTCATAACCCAGCAAATTTTCGACGGGTTCCAGTGGAGAAGTATTTTAAGGACTTTTTTGATCGAAAACTAAACGGTAAGTCATACCTTGATTTCATGAGAATAGATAATGGGGAAGGCAACAGATGCTGAGTATGCATTAGCTAAATAAAGCAGGAGTTGAGTAGCCACAAAGGTGATAGATTGTGCAAGAATTTAGTTCTGGATGTTGCAGTGAATTTCAGTGATGTTAATTCAGGCAATTTCTGTTTAAAGCACCTCGTAAGAAGGCATATAGATTTGCAAGAACTTCATCTTCCAAAGGTTTAATTTTTGCCATATGTTGTGATTGCACTAGATCATTTTCATGTCAATAACTGGAACTAGGATTTTTTTTTTTCTTAAAAGGAAAAGAAAAAAGAATGTCGAGTAACTATTTATACCTTGTTGAATAGGAATAAGGAGTAGAATTTCTCATTTGATTTATTTTATACCATGCCATGATAAAAGATATTGAAAGTTTCGAATATACTTTGGAATTGGGATAGCCAATTGAAATTAAAAATAATGAGCAAATATCAAGGATGCAAGTCTCGCACATATCTTTATGAAAAACTGGAAATATTTACAATGACACTTTCGAATTAGGAATCATGCAAGTGGTAATAGCTCGAAAAGTTGTAAAGAAATTTCTAAAAAAAAAATTAATTTTGTCTTGTAGCTCTAGATCTTGACCTTATTATATCTGCAAAATCAATCTCGATTTCTATGCAATTTTAAGAGAACATAATATAAAAATTTATTTTTCATTACTAATAGTATGAAAATTGCTACGTACAATAGGGGGTGGGAGTCGCCGTGCAATCAGCATCTGACGTGACGTGTGTTAGTAAAAATAAGAAAATACAGTAGCATTTTACTACTATTTTTTTTTCACTGAATCACTGCAGAAAAGTTCCAATTTCAGTACAGCAACTCTCCTCTCTCCCTCCCGCAGTTCGCAAACCAATTAGCAATGAACCCATATCTCCTCTCTCCCTCCCTCAGTTCGCAAACCCATAGGCAGTGTATCTCCTCAAAGCTACACAAGCTGAGAATTTATAATCAAGCAAGAACAAGATTTAGATAACTGTTTTTTTTTTCTTTTGAAAATATTTAGATAACAGATAGACACATTTATGAAGTATTCATTACCTGTAAGTGATAAGAGTGGACAAAGGACACTGTTTAATCAAGATCTCAAGATCCTGTCTAGGATTAAAGGTCTTCAAGAAGTCCAATCAAATCTCAACAAGGTCGGCACCAGGTTCCTTTGCCTTTCGGGCTTGAGTCAGCATCTGATCACTGTTAGCATAATAACGATTCTATAATGCGAAATAAACACTGAAAAACAGAATCGAAAAGCTAAAAGCCAAGGAAGAGTACCTCCAGCCATTGATGTTCCTCACAATTTTTTGCTGCGCTTTCTCACTAATGTTTGGCACTTCCAAACTCTACTCACTCTATTTAGATGGTGTAAGACTGAAGGGGATTGAGTGATTGAGTCTGGGGACCAAACAATAGTATTTATAGCCAAAACTTCCATCAAGTTTCGGTGGATATATGTCCCACGTGGTCAGTTTATCGTGGGGCATGTTTCCAACGTTCTGGAAACGTGATGAATATCAGTGTAGACCATTTCAAGAGCTCTTAAAATGAAGGGGAGCTGGAGACTCGTTCTTACGAACGGCCTCCGTGAGAAACGGTCAACATTCTCCCACTTGGTTCACACTTATATATTCTAATGTCTCATCTTAAGCCTATCGATAATCTATATTTAAGTAATAAATACATGAATCATGGCGATAGGTCCTCTAATGATGAATATTACCTTCCATGTATTATTGTGTATTTATTTCTTAAATATTTTAATTTATGTGGCACCAATTTCTTAATGAATAAACCCTATGTTTATTCTTGATCCAATATAGATGAATTTTCCCAAAATTAAATTAAGGTGCACATCAATATGAGAAAAACATCAAAATAATTAAGAATTTCATTAAAATAACATTGTCAATACAATAAAAATTACATAATAGAACCAAGTCTCATATTCACTACATAATCCTTGAATTTCAACGGTGGCATGCCCTTAGTCAAAGGATCAGCGATCATTAGTTCAGTGCTGACGTGCTCAATGACCACTTTCTTTTCTTTAACACGTTCCCTCATGGCTAAATACTTAATATCGATGTGTTTACTTCGACTTCCACTTTTGTTGTTCTTAGCCATAAATACAGTAGCTGAATTGTCGCAATACATTCTCAATGGCCTAGAGATAGAATCCATATTTCTAAGCCTAGAAATGAAACTCTTAAGCTATACACCATGTGAAGTAGCCTCAAAACAAGAGACGAACTCTGCTTCCATAGTGGAAGTGGCAGTCAAAGTCTGCTTGGCACTCCTCCATGATACAGCTCCACCAGCCATAAAAAAAATGTATCCTGATGTTGATTTGCGTGAATCAATACAGCCAGCAAAGTCAGAATCTGAGTAGCCAACTACTTCTAGATTATCCGTCCATCTATACATAAGCATGTAGTTTTTGGTTCCTTGAAGGTGCCTCATTACTTTCTTTGCAACTCTCCAGTGGTCTAAACCTGGATCACTCTGATATCGTCCCAACATTCCTACAGCAAATGCAATGTCAGGTCTTGTGCAGACCTGAGCATACATTAGGCTTCCGACAGCAGAAGCATATAGAATGTTCTTCATTTGTTCCCTTTCAAGGTCATTCTTCGGGCATTGGTTCAAATTAAACCTATCACCCTTCACAATGGGAGCTACACTTGGTGAACAATTCTTCATCCGAAATCTCTCTAAAACTTTATTAATATAGGTTTCCTGAGACAGACCCAAGATACCTCGAAATCTGTCTCTATAGATCTTAATGCCAATAACATAAGATGCCTCACCCATATCCTTCATATCGAAATTTTTAGAGAGGAATTGTTTCACCTCATGCAGCAAACCTTTATCATTGGTTGCTAGCAAAATGTCATCCACATATAAAACAAGAAAACATATTTTACTTCCACTGACCTTCTGGTATATACATTGATCCATAATGTTTTCTATAAAACCAAATGAAGAAATTACATTATGAAATTTTAAATACCATTGGCGGTATGCTTGTTTTAAACCGTATATGGATTTTTTGAGCTTGCAAACCAATTGCTCACCATCACTAGAGGGGAATCCTTCAAGCTGTTTCATAAAAACCTCCTCCTCTAGATCTCTATTGAGAAATGCCGTTTTCACATCCATTTTGTAACAGTCGCTAGAAATTCAATGAAGGAATTTCTATTGTCTTTAGGAACCATAGTAAATCCTATATGGTTGGAATCCAACTAAGAACCCATAAGCGTGTTAGAAACCAAAAATCCTATATGGTTTTATCCAAAACCTTATTGAATCAATTTCTAGCATCGTGTTTAATCGTTTAATTAAATTATTTTCATATGCTATTAATCTTTTAAATTTGTGTTAGAACATCATTATCCAACTTAGTTAACCTTGGATATTTGATTGGGCCAATAGAAATCAGATTTGGCCTTGATAGCAACCCAAACCCTATTAAAACCCATGAATTTAGGCCCTTTCGGTTTAAGCCCATTAAGGCCCACGAAATTAGCCACCTTAGCAATAATTTTGTTTAAGATATTTCACCCTCCACTTGCCTTATCAGATTTATTCAAGAGCACTTAAAATGTTCTTGAAGTGGATGACTAAGTGGACACCCCACTCTTTCAATTATAGACTCAAAAATAATATCTTATATATTTTATTGGAAGAAAAGATCAATACTCAAGCTCCATTTCAGATCTATCATCTTCCAAAACTTGTATAAATAGCCCTCCAGCTCCTTCCAACGAAAATCATCCCTCCTTTACACTTTGCTTTGTTAGAATACAAAAAAATACTCTCGGGCAGTTTTTATGAACTCTTTTGCACGCCTTATTTGAAGCTCTTGTAAGTATTTTCTCACAAACTTTCCTTCATGAAAGTTGTTTATTTTTTAGTCTAGTTTACGTAGATATCTTATTTGTTCTATTTAAAGATCATTTGGTCAGTAAAAAGTTGTTTAAAACCCAGAAAGGTCATTCTGGGCGATAACCAGAGAGTATGTTATATTTTGGAGTTTTTGACAAAGTTAATGGATTGATCTTGGTCCGAAATTATTATGGAGTATTGTTAACATAGGTATATGATTATGGGTTGAGGATTTGTTGCATGATTAAAAGTTTTGGTGAAAGATTTTCTTAGATTTAGAAACTTCGAATCTGGAAGAGAAAAAACAGTTTCAGTTTTGAGAAAGTTTAAATCTTTTATGGTCTAATCTTATTGCAATGGCTTTGATATTTTTATTTGAGAATCCTAAGCTTCTTATATACATGATATAATGTTGCTTTGAACATATTTGATATTAGTTTCAAAGATATGAAATTTTTATGCAAGGAGATATTCGAATGGACCAAGTGATGATGTTCTTGGCTAAATTAATGTTTTGGTTGATTTTTAACCATGTGATCTTGAGTTTAAAGCTTAGATCTGTTTTAGGACACCTTTTTAAATCATGTGATGTTTTGGTTTGAAGATTATATCTTTATAAGTCATGGATCAAGAAGTTGATCAAAACAAGTTAGAAACAAAAATCAAAGGAAATGGCCTATATAAGTTTCGGTTTTTATAGAATTTTAATAGTTGTGTTTAGTTTTAAATTTTTCTGAATTCATATTTAATTTCAGAATAAAATCTACATGAGATATATAAATTTTGGTGATTTTTGGAGTTAGGATACAAAATCCTTAAGTTAGGGATATAATGGTCTTTTTCCACATGTAGAGGGTAAATTAATAATTTTACTCTTAAATTGATATTTTTCTATATTTCTAATTGTTAGTGACTAAGTTATAACTTTTAAAAATCACTACTTTCAGTCTCTCGTGATCGCACTTGAGTTTTGCCTAGAAACGCGAAGACAGAGGTAAGTTAGCTTTTAACTTACTAGCAGTTTACTATATATGGGTGATAAGTAAATGAACTACAGTATATGTATGTATGTTATTATATGTACTATGCCAAGTCATTACATGTTTATATGTTACATATAAGTTATTTTGTCATGAATTATTCATCTGCTACACAAGATATTCTATCATGTATTGCTAAACATTGCAAGTAGTATGGATACATACAATCTAAGGAGATTTTGTCTAAGGAGATTGGAAATTCCTAAGTGTGTCCATCGTGACCCTCCAATCTTTCCTGGGAATCTAGAAGTTCTGTCTAGGAAAGATTGATCTTTCCTGGGAACTTACATAGTGAGTACTATTCATTTCTACGATAAAAATTCATCAAGATATTATCAGAAAAAAATGGAATGTCATGTATGTTATGTAATGTATATTCACTATTGCAAGCATGTTATGTTAAAAATGTAATGTTGTGTTACATCAGGGCTTTTGTCCTTTCATATTTAAGTCACATTCTGTTTCTAATACAATTTATGTATTTCAAGAACAATCATGTTAAGTTATTCAGGTCAATCACGATCCTAAGTACTAGGATGGAAAAATATTCTAGTAAAACTCCTTTGTTCACGCTGGAGTGTCTAAATAGGTGTGAAATTCCCTGGGTGGACGAAGTATAGTCAACAGGTTGTGAATGAGACCTAATTAGCTGGTCACCGGAGCGCACCAGGCACTAACGCCGATGGAGCCACATTTTATTTTAATAAGTCATGGGGCCACAACAACTGTGGAGCATGAAGTATGGGGTCACAGCAATTGTGGCACATACACTACGTGAGACACAGCAATTGTGACACGTAGAATACATGGGGCCACAACAATTGTGGAGTATGTATTAACGCACTCACAGCTGGTGTAGATACCTGTGTTGTGATGCGGTAATCGGCAGGGACACATGACTCTAGGGGACCCATGTAGCACCCATATGTTACGTTAATCAAGTTAAATGAAAAAGAATTCAAACTCATGTTATGCTCAAGCTCATGTTCATGTTATATTTCAAGTTCATGTCAAGTTAAGTCAAGTAAGATCAAATCCATGACAATGTTATGTTTCAAGTTCATGTCACGTTAAGTCAAGTCAGATCAAGTCTATGACAAGTAAGTCAAGTTCAGTTCATTCATGTTCATGTTATGTTTCAAGTTTAAGTTATGACATATGCTATGATTACTTACGATTTTGATTATGTACTTATGCTTTTACTGTCATGCATGCATTATTAACCTGTGTGTATGTTTTATGTTAACTTGCTGAGATTTGTAATCAAATCTCACTATGGTAGTCCCAACTACCATTCCCCCCGAATGGTAGATTTTGTTACAGGATCTAAAGAAGAACTGGGAAACAGCCAACTAGACACGGTCGATTAAGCGACAGTGCGGCTTCAAGGTTAATATAGTAGTTAACTTAAAATTACTATATGTACTATGAAGTTACATCTTCAGTACTCATTTGATCACAATCATTTTGGACTAGTATTGTGATCTCTGATGTTTAGTATGCCTTTATGTATGAAGTATACTTTAAGCATTTTGGAATATTTGAATTTGGTACATAGTATTGCTAAAGAAAAAAATTATCCGCTGCGAATATTGCATAATGCTAGATGTATGTTAAGAACATTGCATCTTATATGTCATGAACGGAGATACGTAACCTTGTGTTGCATGTCTTGACGCTTCAAATGTCCGTCCAATCCCAAGCGGAATTTGGGTGCGTCACACATTTGTTGCAACTCTAAGTTAAAATGGACTACTAATGCGAAAATAACGTGCAAGGAATCTTTCTTAGATAGAGGAGAGAAAGTCTCTGTGTAATCGATTCCTTCTTTTTGAGTGAATCCCTTAGTAACGAGTCTTGCCTTGTATCTCTCAATGTTGCCCAATGAGTCTTTCTTTGTCTTAAAGACCCATTTACATCCAATGGTTTTTACACCATTAGGCAACTCAACAAGATCCTAGATTTCGTTACTCTTCATAGAATTCATCTCTTCTTTCATGGCATTGTACCATAATTATAATTCTTTGCAACTCATGGCTTGTGAAAAAGACTCAGGATCATTTTCGGCTCCAATGTCGTAATCAGATTCTTGCAGATACACAACATAATCATTAGGAATTGCTGATCTCCTTGATCTGATAGATCTTCTTAATGTTGTACCATCATATTCCTGAGAAGTATGTGGTTCAACTCGTTGTTCAAAAGTTCTTGGTTACTCTTGAACTACCTGATCTACTGGAATGTCGTCAGCAGCTTGTGGAACTTCAACAATTGGTTGTTCAACACCAGTTTATACTTGAGGGGTGCTATAAACAATAACCATTCTATCACTTGAGGTGGAAGGTTGAGATTCTAAATGATTATTCTCAGAATCTATGTTCCTAGTTTGATCACTCCCACTAATCAAGTCATTCTCAAGAAACTTTGCATTTCTTGATTCCACAATCCTAGCGCTGTGAGATGGACAATAAAATCTGTAACCTTTAGACCTTTCAGCATATCCAATGAAATGCCCACTAATGGTCCTTAGGTCCAGCTTCTTCTCTTGTGGATTATAAATTCTCACTTCAAACGGGCATCCTCAAACGCGCATATGTCGCAAACTCGGTTTCTAACCTTTCCATAATTCAAATGGCGTTTTAGGAACAACCTTGGTTGGAACTCGGTTTAATATATACACTGTCGTCTTAAGTGCTTCAGCTCACAAGGATTTAGGAAGATTGGAGCTGCTAAGCATACTCTGCACTTTGTCCAATAATATTCGGTTTCTTCTTTCTGCTACACCATTCTGGTCTGGTGAACCAGGCATAGTATATTGGGCAACAATCCCATGCTCTTGAAAAAACCTTGCAATTGGCCCAGATGCTTGTCCATCCTCTATGTATCTACCATAATATTCTCCACCTCTATCTGATCTCACGATCTTAATTTGCTTACCACATTATTTCTCTACTTCAGCCTTAAATATTTTAAAGGCATCTAATGTTTCGTTCTTATTATAAAAGATATAGAGATACATATATCGTGAGTAATTATCTATAAAAGAGATAAAGTATTTCTGACCATGTGAATCCATGTCTGGACTACATATATCAGTATGTATGATTTCTAATATGTCCGAACTCCTTTTGGCACATTTCTTTGACTTGTTGGTCTGCTTTCCTTTTATGCAGTCCATACAAGTCTCAAAATCAGTAAAATCTAGAGTATTAAGTACCCCTTCATTTACTAATCTTTTAATTCTTTCTATAGAGATATGACCTAATCTCTGGTGCCATAATTTAGAGGAATCCTCATTAATAACACATCTTTTAATGCCAGTGTGAACATGCATTGAATTATAAGTGGTATTGTTTTGTAAATTAATGTAGTAAAAACCATCAGACAAAGTACCATTCCTAACACAATCAGATTTATAAAATAAACTGAATGATGAATCTGAAAAATTAAAAGAATATTCAAAAGGTACAAGTCTTGAAATTGAAATCAAGTTTCTTGAAAAACTTGGAACATAAAAGGTTTTTTCTAACTTTAAAACAAAACCAACTAAATAGCAAGTTCCAATAGCTTCCACATGTGAGCCTATCTTGTTTCTTGATAAGATGCTCTGCTCACTTCCCACCGACTTCCTTAGGTTTTGCAAACCCTGCAAGGAATTCGAAATGTGGATTGTTAATCCAGAATCAATCCACCATGTGTTAATATTGACATTAACCATATTAGATTCATAACAAACAAATGAGGTTGGTTTACCTTTGTCTGCAAGCCATTTTTGAAATTTGGCGCATTCCTTCTTCATGTGTCCCTTCTTTTTACAGAAGAAACACTTAGAATATTTCTTTATACCAGCTTGGGGAGGTATTTTACCTTTCCCTTTCTTATTGGCTTGAGATTTGCTCTTTCCATGCGTTGCCAGCATTGCACTTTCACCCTGTTCCATCATTAGTCTCCCTTCCTCTTAAACACACATGGTCATGAGTTCATTAATTGACCATTTATCCTTATGTGTGTTATATGAGATTTTGAAGGGTCCGTATTGGTGTGGAAGGGTGTTCAGGATGTAGTGCACCAGGAAGGACTCTTACATTTCAACCTCCAGTTTCTTCAATTGAGCCACATTGTCCCTCATCTACATGATGTGCTCGCGCACACCTCTCACACTAGTGAGCCTTAGGGAAGAAAACTTCATGATTAGGGTACTTGCTAGTGCCTTATCTGAAGTGACGAATTGATCATCAATGACCTTTAGCAAGTCTTGGACCTTTTCATGCTGATCGACAGAACCACGAATACTAGCAGAAATTCTAGTCTTAATGAACATCATGTTGAGGCGATTAGATCGCTCCCATCGCTCATAAAGCGAGATGTCTGCTGCAGTGCTGGTATTAGTGAGTGCTGGTGGTTCGTCATTCCTAATAGCATAATCTATGTCCATCCACCCTAAATGAAGAAGAACTCTCTCCTTCCAGACCTTATAGTTATTTCCCTTAATTTCAAGGATATCATAACGAATATCAGAGAAATTTATAGGTTGTATGACTGCATAAAATTATAGATTACATGCTTACGTTAAAACTGAGGTCTAAATAAAATTTCATGCTTTACCAATATAAATCATGCTTAAAAATTGAATCAAATGACATAAAAATTGCCTGTGGGCTAAATTTTAATTCAAGTAGATTCAATTATTCTTTATGATAGAATTTTATCAAATTATTTACTTAATTCATAATTCTAAAGGGTATTTTATGATTGTAATTTGATATATGTTCTATCTTATATTAAACTTTATGATAAAACTATCAAATTATTTACTAAATTCATAATTCATGTGGGTAAGTTATGAATAACTTAATATTTTACCCTAATTAATAATATAAATATAATAAAAATTCTTGTGGAATAAAATTTATTATATTAAGTATAATTAATTACAATTAATGTCTAATATTCTTTATGTGATCCTAATCAATCATAATATATAATTTTATTTAATTAAAGATGTTGTGGATATTCTTTAATTAATTAAAATTATATGGATCACTAGACATTAAATCACATAAAGTCTAGCTTAATATGAGAATAATTACGAATTACATAATTTTAACTAATACTAATATGTTATTATTATGCACTAAATATTCTCATAATATAAGCATAAATATTGCATAAAATTAAACTATAATATTATGCATAGCATTTAATTTCATGATTTTATATATACTCATCCAAAATTGCATGTATTCAAATAGAGCAAAAAAATAATCAATTCATGCAAAATAAATATGAGCACAATTAATAAATTTGCATAACAATTATCCAAATTGCATATAATTAAATCAAATAAATAAATAAATAAAAATTATATGCATAAACAATATAGCACAACAATTATAAGTACAAAGGGCGTGGGCCCAAAAACTCACTTTTCAGACCATCTATAAAAACCCCGTTTGTCTCTGTTTTTATTTATTTATTTTACCTTTTTTTTTTAAACTGATCCAAATAAACTACATGCAGTTTTTCTTATATATAGCAAAACTATATGTCGTTTTTCTCAATCAAATGAATTCGTCCCAACTAAACTACATGTAGTTTTTCTTATATAGAAAAACTACATGTCGTTTTACTCAAACTTAATAAACCAATCTCATATAAACGACCTGTCGTTTTACCAAAATATGAAAACGACATGTCGTTTACTTTATGCGGAAGGAATTCTGGCCTAACTAAACGACATGTCGTTTTTATCAAAACTGAAAACTACGTGTCGTTTAGCTCCATACTGAATAAAGGCCTCCCACTAAACGACATGTCGTTTTCACCAAAACTGAAAACTACATGTCGTTTTGGCCGAAACTGAAAGAAAAGCCTCCGACTAAATGACATGTCGTTTTGGTCGTCTTCAACCTCCAGACTGGGTTGCTAGTCACGATTCCAGGGACATTTTTGACGTCAAAAATCATGTTTTTAATCACATAAAACTTATAAAAACTATTTCCACATGATTTATAATCTTTTTTCGAATAAAAAAGTCCAAAAACAAAACTTAATTTTTCAAAAAAAAAAACTTTCGGCCAAAACAGAGCAACTCAATAAACACCAAGGCAGAGATAAAATGGGGCTTTGATACCAACTGTTAGCATAATAACAATTCTATAATGCGGAATAAACACTGAAAAACAGAATCGAAAAGCTAAAAGCCAAGGAAGAGTAGCTCCAGCCATTGATGTTCCTCACAATTTTTTGCTGTGCTTTCTCACTAATGTTTGGCACTTCCAAACTCTACTCACTCTATTTAGATGGTGTAAGACTGAAGGAAATTGAGTGATTGAGTCTGGGGACCAAAAAGTAGTATTTATAGCCAAAACTTCCATCAAATTTTGATGGCTATGTGTCCCACGTGCTCAGTTTATCATGGGGCACATTTCCAACTTTCTGGAAACGTGATGAATATCAGTGTAGACCATTTCAAGAGCTCCTAAAATGAAGGGGAGCTGGAGACTCGTTCTTACGAACGGCCTCCGTGAGAAACAGTCAACATTCACCTGTTTCCACCATTAGTGGGGTGCATATTTGCATCCAATTCCTTCGAACTCCATTCGCGATTTGGAGATCCACAGTAGCCAACTACAAGAATAACCATAAGCAAAAAAAAAAAAAAAAAAAAAAAAATAGAGAGGAGATATGGGTTTGCGAACTGCGGGAGTGAGAGAGGAGAGTTTGTTCAGGGTACTGATATTGAAACTTTTCGGCAGTGATTCAGTAAAACAAAATAGTAGTAAAATGCTGCCTTATTTTCTTATTTTTCACTAACACATGCCACGTCAGATGCCGATTGCACGGCGGCTCCCACCCTCAATTGTACGAAGCAATTTTTCTAATACTATATATTGCACTCAGATCTCACTTTCTAAATGTGTCACACTTTTGTGTTTTTAAATTATATTTTAATTTTTAAAAAAATTTAAAAATTGATGGACAAAACCACCTCAAATGAAATAATGGTGTAGTATAAATGATTTTCCTTTCCACACATATATGCATATATGAAATTCGGATAATGAAAAATTATAAAATATATTTATATATTTAAAAAAAAATAAGAACTGGTTAATAATTAAAAGTACATTACCGTTTTAATACAAAAAGATAAAATTAGAATGAGCTGCCAAATTTTTATGGAAAATACTTTATTTATAAAGAAATTATATAAAAATAAATTCATAGACTAACGTAGTTTGTTGTGATACGTTAGATTGTAAAATTAATTTTATTGTAAAATAAATTTAACGGATTCCATGAAACCATGTCAGTTTGTGAATTTAATTTTATATAATCTCTTTGTGTTGTAAGAGTTCTTAATTTTTATATATAAACAATTGTTTTGGGTCAATCATACGGCCTTTTGATTGAGGCCCAACGACTACCAGAAGCCCAGCCCAGACTGCTTAGTTACTCTATACCATGCGTGATTACATACTCTCTCCCCACTTTCCCGAGGAAAGAGGAAAAGAAACGCCGAGACGGAGCGAGAGCCGAGAAAGCCAGAAAAACCTAAGGAAATTCCTCCCAAGAAACCGGGATTGAGAGAGCAAAATGGCGGTGGAGGAGGTGCTCAACTCAGCAACTACTGAAGAAGAGACAAACGCGATCACAAACACAAACCCTAACCCTAGGTCAGGCGGAGCTGCAGATGAAGAGGATGAGCCCGAGGAGGGAGAGATCTTAGGGGGAGACGAGGACTCGAGGCAATCGACGGCGGCTGTGGTGCACCAGCCCCACCCGCTTGAGCACTCATGGACCTTCTGGTTCGACAACCCCTCCGCCAAGTCCAAGCAGGCAGCGTGGGGTAGCTCCATGAGGCCGATCTACACCTTCTCTACAGTCGAAGAGTTCTGGAGGTAAAATGAAATATCTTCGTTACTATCTTTCATATAAATATATTAAATGTATGGGGTTTTCTTTCTGGCTGATCTTTGCTTGGGTGCTGAGAAGTGAAATATTGATTTTTGGCTGGCGAAGTTGCAGAAAAAATAAGTAAAATAGAAAGAAACGTTCGCAACACTTCTTGCCTTTGCTTTGATTTAGGTTGGGTTGTCATGGTTTCTGCTCTAATGGACATTATTTATGGTCCCTCAGATTTTGGCCCTTCATCCATGAAATTTAACAGGTTCTAGATTTTTCCGTGAAAAAACATAGTCCCTCCAGACTCCGCCATGCTTTCATGTCAAATTAAACCATGGCCATATTAGCCTTCTCTTTACAGTATGTGTAATTCAATTAAGGAGGTGATGTTGCTTTCTTTTTAATCGTTTATAGACACAAGATGTTACTTTCGTAAATTTTGGAATATAATTAAAGAAATCTTGGGGACCAAATTATATCTTGGTATTATAGTTTAGATTAGTCATGAATGGATATCAGGGCTGGTTTTGAATAGTTCTGTCATAGTTTAGATTTTATTTTTTATTTTTGATGTCGGGCAACCTCTCCAAGGCAGGGCCCTTCGGACCCACTCCTGCAAAGTAAACTCTAGTCTTGTGCACCGCACCCTCAAAAGTTTCCCTACACGGAGCTGGTTAAATTGTTAGCTTTTCACTTGGGGGTGTGGCCCCTAGAGATTGTTTGCACCTAAGGGGATTTGAACCTTAGATCTAGGGGAGCAAACCCCAAGTCCAAGGCCTTTACCACTTGAGCCAACCCCTAGGGGTTCATAGTTTAGATTATCATGATCTTCACAGCAGTCGTTCATGGATTCTGGGATGATGTGATGATGTTGACAACTAGTAGATTATCATTTGGGATATTTCTTGTTATAATATTGGTTTCATACCTTTCGCTAGATTGTTGTATGGTATTGTGTTGAGGTCGTCTTGTTGATTGGTATCAATATTTATTTATTTTTTGATAAGAAGATATTTTATTGATATTGAACTAGGCATAGCCCAAGTACATTGGATGTTCTTTTATCGGTAAACAAAATTTTATTGATCATAAAAATATGCTAGCCCAGGTATACAGGACATATACAAGAGCATCTCCTGAGCATGCTAGTTTAGCGATCATTCCATTAAAGTCAATTACAACTGACCAATAGAGGAAAGTATTGAAAAGATTTTCTAAGCTCATCCATTGATTGCCCTCGGTCTTCGAAGCTTCTTTTGTTCCTCTCCCTCCAAATGCACCACTGTAGGCATATTGAAACCATTTTCCATATTGCTTCAATGTGGAAGTTACCGTGAAGGCCTCTCCAAGAAGCTAGGAGATCAATCACCCTTCTCGGCACCACCCAAGTTAGTGCCACCCAATTGAAGACATCATTCGAAGTATGCAGGAAGTATAAAATAGAATACACCTAGTTAGGACCTAGAAACAGATATAGCTAGGGGTGTAAACGGTCCGGTCCGGTCCGGTCCGGCCATGGACCGAATTTGGTCGGACTGGACCGGACCAAACTCCTATAGGGACCGGACCGGTAGTCATCGGTCCGGTCCGGTCCATTCGGTCCGGCCTTTTTTTTTTTTTTTTTTCTTTTTTCGCATCAATTAATAAAAAAAATTTATTTACAATACTAAATTAATTTATACTATAACTCTTAATACTTAATAGTATTAATAATACATTAAAGAATATATTAATATATTGATACTAAATATATATAGTTATAGACTTATAGTTATTATGAATCATGATTAGTATAACTTTATAATAGTATTAGAATAAAGTATCAGACTATTAGTAATATAGTATAGCTATATATTAGTAATATTAGTATAAGTATAACTGTATAACTATAGTCTATACTTAATTATAATATGGTATAATTATATATTAGTTAGTGATAGGATTATGTTAGATGAAAATTATATAATTAATTATATATATAATTTTTTTTTTAGGTTCGGTCCGGTCCGGTCCGAAAAACACATGGACCGTGGACCGGACCGAATTAATTCGGTCCTATAAAATTCGGACCGTGGACTGGACCAAATGAACTCGGTCCGGTCCAGTCTCGGTCCGGTCGGTCCGCTTACAGCCCTAGATACAGCCTTCAGGAAAAAAACTCTTAAATTCTTCTAGAGAGTGGTCCCTATACTCAAAATCTTGATCATTCCTTTCCCTCCAAATGCACCAAAGTAGACGAATGGGAGCCATCTTCCACACAGCTGCAATTTTGGGTATCCCCTTAATCCCTCTCCAACTGCTAGTAGATCAACCACCCTCTTAAGGATAACCCATGCTAAACCCAATTTGCTGAAAAAAGCATTCCGTGAGGCCCTGGCAAAGTCACAATGTAGAAGTAGATGATCCACTGTTTCGCCACTATATTTGCACATACAACACCAATCAATAAGGATAAACTCACATTTCCTTAGGTTGTCAATGGTCAGGATCTTCCCTAAGGATGCAGTCCAAGCAGAAAAAGTAGCCTTAAGAGGCGCTTTACTCCAAATTCTCTTCCAAGGGAAGTGATTATTAGCCTAAGTAGTAGGACCTCATAGAAAGAGTGTACATAGAATTTTCCTTTACTAGGAGTCCAAACAATCTTATCCGCCACTGCATCACCAGCTCTAAAGTACTTTAGTGAGTTAAAAAATTAGTAAAGACACCAACCTCCCAATCATGCACCTCCCTAATGAAGCTGACATTCCACTGCTGGGAGCCATTAGTAATTTCCCTTAAATAAGCCACCAAAGCATCTAGTTCCCGTGCAATTCTGAAAATAGAGGATAAGCATCCTTTAGAGCCGCATCTCCAACCCAAACATCATACCAAAAACTAATGCCATTACCATCCCCCACTGCTTGTATATTGTGTCAAGAGAAGGACATCCAACCTTCCCGGATATTTTTCCATAAGCCCACTCCATATGCCCCCCTAACTTTGTTAGAACACCAACCCCCCTAGTACTCCCATACTTAGTTTTGAATCTTTTGATCACCACCTTCCATAATGCTTCCTTCTCGTAATTCTCTCTCCACATCCATTGCTCTAAGAGACCCTCAAATTACAAACCCCCAACCCACCACTTCTCACTAGAAAGCACACCTTGTCCTAACCAACAAAATGAAACTTAAACTCCTCACTGAGCCACTCCACAAGAAATTTCGTTCGAGCTTCTCCAGCCCACCCCTCACTAGTTTCAACCTTTATAGTTGGCTCAAATTCTTAATGGTGTCTGAGATTTGGCCTTTCATCCCAGATACTTAACTAGTTCTAGTTTTCCCTGTGAAAAAAATAGAAGGTAGTAATATTGTTCCTCCAGACATCAGCTGTTTCACTCTTTCTCCCACTTATCATCTCTCTGTGGGACCTCTTCAACTCAGCACTTTATAGATAGGCATTTTTATTGAGAATAAGGTCCCACCTTACCTTTAAAAAAAAAAGTAGCCAAGCCGAAGGAGCTCTCACAAATAGAGTTTGAGTACCACGGTTGCTCTTGTTGGTATACAGGCCAGCTAATAGAATAGTATGGGAAATCTGGAAAAGAGGAGTAGACAATCTGGGAGGTACAGGCCCGGCCCGGCGCACGAAGCAGGAGGAAATCAGTCCTTGAACGTCAAATTTAAACTATTTCATGTTAGCCTTCTCTTCATGCTGTGTAATTTGATTAACGATTGATCGATGGGGAAGCTAGTAGTGATTTCTTTTAAATTTTTTATAGACACAAAATGCAATTTTCTTATATTTTGGGATTAAATTCAATCCCAATCCAAGTTTTGGGGACCATGTTCAGATTTATAGTTAAGATCAGTCAGTGAATAAAATTTGATCATAGTTTAGACTATCATTTGGATGATCTTCACGAGGGGCGTCCATGAATTCTTGGTCTGCTATGGTAATTTGTCAACCAGGTGAACATAGGAGTATTATTTATTTTAGCAATACCAGCTGCATTATGCAGTAGCACATGATAATTCTCGTGGTGATGGTTGTACTTAACATGAAAACCTTCATTTTAATAGGTGAAGAGAATAAACCATTGCTTGGCTTCCCATTAGATGCATTTCTCTGAAATTCTATGTTGCAAATTGACGTTATTAAGTAATTTCTACTGAGGAAGCAAACGGAAGTAGAAATTCTATTTTTGGAGAGTTAGTAACTAGACTAAGGAAACACTATATCATTGTGACAGATTGATGTTGTAGTTGTAGATAGAGCAGGGAATCTGTAGACCACATTTTACTCTATTGTGAGATTGCCAAAGCCTTCTTGAATGACTTTTTCGGTAAAGTTGGATTGGCTTGGGTTATGCCTAGAAAAATAGTAGACATCTTTGTCAATTATAAGGTAGTTCATAATTTTTCTTGCTCGTAGGTTGTAATTAGGTATTGGGCTTTGCCTAATTATGAGGATCAATAAATTTTCTCACTAATAAAAAAAAAAACGGTAGTTCACAAATTGTACGAGTATGGAAGATGGTCCCTATCCGTCTAGTATGGTATATTGGAGCAAAAGGAATGATAGAAATTTTGAGCATCATAGGAGTACAATAGGAGAGCTTAAATTTTCTTTTTGAATACCCTGTTCCTTTGGGCTGCCACTATAAATTTTTAATGGGTTGATCTTTCATGATTTTTTTGTAGCATTTTCTTGTTCTAATTAGGTGTACCTCTCGTATACGCCCTATATATACTTGAGCTATGCCTTTTCATTTTCAATAAAATTTTCCATAATATTTTTGAGTAAAAACTAGGCTAACTCTCTTTCTCAAAATTTCGAGTACCTGGAACTGATATTGATCTATGGACAAATACATGTGAACCAATACGTACTATTGGCTGGAGAAATCAGTATACATACTATCGAGGGATGTGCCTGTCTTTATTGTTGCCTTGATATTTTATTGCTGTTTCATCTTCTCAATTTATCAATAAGCTTCTGTCAGCATGAAAATTTTATTTTGTGTACAGCATTTACAATAATATTCATCATCCGAGCAAATTAACTGTGGGAGCAGATTTCCATTGTTTTAAATATAAAATAGAGCCCAAATGGGAAGACCCTATTTGTGCTAATGGAGGGAAGTGGACAACAATCTTCCAAAAAGGGAAATCCGACACCTCTTGGTTGTATACGGTATGTTTTGAGCCTGTCTTTGTAACTTAACAGTGAACCAAATATTTTCTGTTGTGTCTAATTTTCTGAATGGACTGATACCAGTTGCTAGCACTGATTGGAGAACAATTTGATCATGGAGATGAAATTTGTGGAGCAGTTGTTAATGTCAGAAATAGGCAGGACAAAATAGCTTTGTGGACCAAGAATGCTTCAAATGAAGCTGCACAGGTAACTTTTTATTTTCTTGATCGGTAGAAGTAATATTTTATTTAATCAATGAAGAAGGCGTTGCCTAAGTACCCAAGAAGCATACAAGAGTAAACACCTATTAGAAGTTAGATGCTTGAAATAACTTCAAAGAATCATAATAAATCGACCCACTTTCATTTTAGTGCCTGTATTATATTATTAGTTCCCATTTATGTTTCTGGACCCACGTGAGGACTCTTTTTGTGACGATGCAAGGAAGACCCAAGCCACATCTATAGGCCTATACTCTAAAATGACTGGTTAATGTTATCATTAGAGCCCATTGGAATTACTATAAAGGGCAAAACTTCTCTCGCACAAGCAATGTGGGAGCCCATTCACAACATTCCTATACTCAATCCAAGGTTTTGCTCTTTCACTCCATATATAACTCTTTAACCTTGTCACCTTGTAGCAGTGCAACATGGATCCTTAGCTTTTATCAGTTTGACTAGTCTTTTGTTTCAACTTTTTAATGCTCCACTCAAATTGCAAGAAGTTAATTAAAGAAAAAGAATTCTAAGTGCAAGTTGGAATGGGTGTCATTAAGCTCTAGGGTCTAAATACACTGCAAGTTTGATGGTGAATGAGCAATGGGGCGAGCCCATATCATCATCTTGATTTCTCTGTTGGACACATTCATCTTTTCTCCTTGTTCCTTTTTTCACTTGTAGATTCTATATAAACCGATCCTTTGATTCTATATAAGATTTGAGAGGGAAGAATAAGTTGCTGTTGTAATGTACTCAAACTTGCAATCTTCTCATCATTTGAGACCTTGATATATAATGTCAATGTAATTCAGCCAGAAGTATCAGTTGTGATATTATTAAGACTTGATACATCATTCATTAGCTCAATTTAAGAACTTTTATATTTAATGGGTTGAACCTTCACCCTAATTGAAGCCTGGTTGATATAATACTGTGATTGGGTCATTTTCTAATTTGACTTTGATTGTAAAATATAGACAAGCATCTTATGTCAAAACTTGTTTGTTGCAGTTGAGCATTGGGAAACAGTGGAAGGAGCTTCTCGATTACAACGAAACAATAGGATTTATAGTCCATGTAAGGATGTTATTTTTGGAGCACGTGCTTAAATTTATTTTTCCTTCATTGAATGGTGCTGGTTTTATCCCCTAGGTTTCGGGTTACTGATGTAAAATTTATCGTCTGATCTTTTCAGGAGGATGCAAAGAAACTTGACAGAGGTGCCAAGGATCGCTACAAAGCATGATCTGTCTAGCGTTCTTCTTCTCTTCTCTTTTCTTGTAGTAGTAGTATATTGCCAGTAAGTAGGATGCAAAGCTTGTTTTCCGGATGCAGCCTAATCCTAGTTACCGTACTTAGGATTCGAGTCTTGACTTTTGACTTTGTTTTGCTAAAGAAAACTTACAATCATAAGCAGAATGAGATTCCTTAAAAATGTACATTGCGTAGCCTTGGTCTCTCCGAAAAGAAAAACAAAATTCCTCGTTTTGCTGTCTGAATCGTATTTTATATTCGGTTATGGATGTGCACCGTTCTCTTATATCAAAGGTAAAAATTTTTACATTAACTTGCAGTACACAGAACTGTATACAATAGATGTCGTTAAGCTAAAAAAAAAAATTGAAACCTTAAACGAACATACCATCAAGACCACCAAGGCTTTTGCCACAGGAGCTAAACTCTTAAGAAAAAAGTTGTTTTGTCTATTAATATTTACCGCTCTACTTGACCGCTCGGAAATATATATATATTTTTATTTTTTTATTTAATGATTAAAAAAATAATTTTAAATATATTAATATTTTAAATATATTAATATTCAATGAGCTAAACTCATTGAATGAGTGGTGTGCTACTCAGGCAGGAGAGTAGTATCGCTCAAACTCCATTGGTGAGCAAAACTATTGTTAAATAATTAATTAGTAGCTGATATCACTTAGTGTTTGATATGGACTAAAAAATGTATAAATATGAGTTTAGTGCGTTAAACATATATCATTAATTCCTTGCAAAAAAAAAAAACTCATGTCATTAATTTATTTGACCTCGAGAAAAACTAAAGGACAAAGCTTGAATGTGTCGAGGAGAATAACGAACAAAACCTTGAGATAAAAACTGAATGGAACTGTTATTTGTGCCCGATTCGACCCCTTTACAGCCTTCCCCATTGCTCAAGATTTTAATAGATCTATCTCACGATCTTGAGCTATAGCAGAAAAATCATTTAAAACAGTTTCGTATGGTACTTACGCCCACGGGAACATGAGACACATACATTGATACAATAGAAAGGGGTTCACCAAAGCTCTTCAACTGAAACTGCATATTATAGAACAATTCTATTTGAAGGACTTTACACCATATTATATTAATTAGTAAACACCTCCAATCTGTTACAGTTTCCATCACCTGGTTGAAGAATAGTCATTTTCGAAGCAACGTCTCTTTTTTCCCTCTTAGTATAATGATATAAACCACAGCTGGAAAGAATAGAGGAGGTCAACTTCATTAAAAAATCTCCCCTTCCTCCCCATCTACATACAGATCCATCTCATCATATTCCATGGCTTCATCTTTGATAAACAAACCAAGCTGCTCCAATAGGGTTCGTGAGCAAGACAAAGAAGAACCAAGCAACATATCCAGCTCCTTCTGAATCCACACATTCTCCTCGAGATGAACAGCTTTTTTAATCTGCCATGGATGAGATCATATTCAAGTCCAAAATATGAAAGAAAATTGAATTGCATATGCTAAAGATGTGAAAAACTATTAAGCAAAGGTATACCTTGTGAAGTGCAGCTCGAGCAGCTTCCCTTTCCCTTTCCCGCTGATGCTTCAGATCAGCCTCTTCCTTTATTTGTAAGGCCGCTTTTGCCACTCTCATTTGGGCTTCAATCCTAGCCCTCTCTGTAAGTAAAAATTTATATCCGTCAACTAAAATGCTGACAGAAATCTGGAAATGACATGCTCCACGACACACACACAGATTTAAGAATTCCTACCCCAATTCTAGCCCTAAAATAAACCAAAACCCTATTCCCTGTTCACCGGTCATTACATAAAACTGCTCCATGCACATAAAATAATAACATCTGAATGGGAAAATAGTAGTTCCATATTTTATTTTCAGAAAATAGGCACAAGAATCACCCCCAAGAAGCCAACAAACTAACAGGAAAGTGAATAAACAACATTCATATAATACTAAAATAATGATAGCATATTGGTTCCACAAGAATGATTCTCATCCACTTGTCTATTTATAATCCAAGGAAATACGAAAGGGATGGAGAACATGATGAGGAAAAGACTATAGCATTAAGGTGAAATCTGTTTATTTCTAGCATTAAGGAAAAGACTAAAGCATAATGCTCTATAGCATTAACACCCCAACTTCTCTTGTATACCACCTTGTGTACTTGGGCTATGTCTATTCTTATTAATACTACCGTTTACTTGTAAAAAAAAAGCATTAACACCCCAACTCCACCAACTCCTATTCTCCCCACCAAACAGGCCATGAGTCAATACCATGGGAGTACCAAAACACCAATAATGCAATGACTGTGTAATATAAAAATCATGTAATACATACAACATCAATTTCAGAACAATGGTTTCCTCTACATACAGCACAATTAGATGGTGCATCATACGTATGTGGTAATGCCCTCAGAACCATAAAGATTAAGCTTCTCATGATCCTTACAAAGAATGCATTTGATTCACACACATATAATGTTGTTTGCTTAATTCACCTTCGCACTGTCTCCTTTTCAATTTTTCCTTTTCCTGCTGCATCTTCAAAGTATCAGCTTTATCACCCTAATAATAAACAATAAAATAGCAAGTATGAGCAACTATAAAAACATAGCACTGCAGGATATCCAGATGTTACAGTATGAGAATGCACTGCTTTCAGTGCTTTGGCATTGATCATAGAGAGAGACAGAGAGGTAGGTCGCATCTTACGTGGTCAAGCAGTGTCTTATGTTGTGCTTTCAGAATAGTTTCAGCAAATCGCCTCTTCAGCATTGCCACCCGTATAGCCTTCTTTGGTGACAGCTGTACATCAAAATATGGATATCCTGTAACAAAGAAACAATAAATACTTACAGGCAGTCAGTGAGCCATGTCAAACAGCAACAAGTAGAACTTAATTAAGGCATTACCAACCTCCTTCAGGAGCCGCATCTGTTGTAGGAGGTGTGGAGTGAGAACTAAGGCATGCAATTTCATAATCTAACACACATACAGCACCTTCACATCATCACCATCAGCATTCCAAAACTCAGATCATTGAGAAATAACTAGAAAATATCACGTATATACAGTCAAATGAAAAACTTTCACCCACCATCAGAATCTGGATCCGACTTGTTTATGCAGGATACCGGCAAGCTTTTTGCCTGACAATTGTAAGTTGGAATGGAAGTTTTAACTTATCTCATGGCAAGAAAGTCTTAACTCCCAGACATATTCATGATGTAAGCATACCTGTCTGGAAGCATCAAAACTACATATGCGATGATCCTTGTCCAATGATCTTTCCGAAGATAAATCTGAACCAAAATAGAATATCTATGAGCAAGTAGGGGTAGAAATCCAAAAGCAGCAGCCAAAGAAAATATCAACTAACCACTTGTGGATGCATTGGTTGCATCACAAGGTAGGCTGCACTGGCATGCACTCACACCACATCTAACACATGTGCGTGCAATTGAGCTCAATGGAGGTTCAGCATTGACAAAGCCACAACCATGTCTACTGCCATTGGCAATTCCTATAAGAAAAATAACCAATGAGCTCTCATAAAGATCTGGAAATTAGAAAGTACATCATGCCTCTACATACCTTTGTGAAAATCTTTTCCTGACAACTTCCCTGCACAGTCCCATACTGTTTTGGTGAGCTGTAAAGATGAAAAGAAAATACACAACTCAGAAAGAGCAGAAAACATCTATACTGACAGGAAAACAATGAAATAAATATACATCATATAAAAAATTAATAAGAAGAACTTGCAATCTCATGTCTACAACCTATCCTCCAAAAAGGTTACATATAAAGCCCAAGAAACTCAAATTGGCTAAACAAGTAAAAGCTCACTTAAGCTCATTTAATATTAATACAGGTTGAAAAAAACAAAAAACCCACTATATGATCATGAACAGAAAAACATATTACTTATCAAAATACTCAAAATTAACAAATTACTTACTTCTACATCTCCTCCATCAGAACTCCTGATCTTTTCAACGGATGGCAATGACTTCTTATGCAGAGGAGGAGCTTTATGAGCATCCTGTCTCGTATCAGCAGCCTCCTTCACTCGTCCACTTGAAACTTTCACTTGCCCAACCTTTGAGCTTTCACAATTCCACTTTTCCATAAGAGATTTCCATCTTGTCTCAAAAATATTTTTTAATTCCTGTGCCATTTTGTGGACGCTATTATCAGGAGGATTATAATGCATGGCATTGGAAAAGGTCAATCTGATATCAGCTGCAAACTCTTCGGAGCCAAAATACATATTTTTCTCCAGTTTAGACTTTATTGTTCCCAGATCCATGGGGTTGGTTATAATCAATAAGTAATCTGGAATGCTCAATGCCACAGGATCCACTGGTTGGTTGAAAACCCAACCGGTTGGATGAGTCATCAGCCTTTTCAAAATGGCGGAACACTGATAAGTCAGACTACGATCCATCCTTAGCCTCTTATCCTTTTGGCACACTTCCAATTGTGGAGGTCCACGCTTTCTAGAGCCTGGAATAGAGGGCTTTGCCTTCAAATGTGCAGGATCCAATTTCTTTCCCCCATCAGAAGGACGAATACTGTGCGTCTTTTTCATCTCAGCTCCATTACTTTTATTCCGAGAACTACTGTGATTGCATTCATGAACGAATGATTCCAGCTGCTCCAGCCCACATGCAAGAGTGGCTTCTATTCTTTTCATGGAGAATTTAATGTTGAACTTCTTGTTGGCTACTATGGCTTCGGTTGCAGTCATATTGAGAAACTGCAAGAATTTGCCAAGGTCAGTTCTCAGGAGTTGACCTCTTCAATAAGCTCACACTGAGCAAAACTCAAGCCTGGCATGGAAACAGACCCTGTAAAATATTTTCCAGCAGATACACACCAGTAAGAAAGTTCGAGTGATATTAGTGAGCTATTGAATATTTTTTACGGGAAAAAGATAGAACAAAAGAATAGAGAAAATAGTTAATGAGCTGAGGTTTCCTTTTCTCAGCTTTCTCAGGAACCAAACATGGTTGCTAATTTGCTTATGTTTATTTTCCTCAGCTTCCTCAAGAACCAAACATAGTTTACTCAATTTTTCTAACATACACGCATTTCTCCCGATACCAAAACAAAAACTACAGAGAAAAATAATGAGGATAAGGAGGGAAATGTCAAACATTATCTCTCGTCTCTTGTTCCCCAAATTTTTTTCTTAAGCAATAATGGACTGCCCAAAATCAACAGTTTTATTTTTTGTTGAAAAATTATATTTGCAGTCAGAGTGCGCAAGCGTCGTGTACTCATTTTGAAAAAAAGCAAGTAAATATGAAACCCCACTTTTTTTTTTTTACGAGTGCATGGCGCTTACATAACACATGAATGTAGCTAACATTACTTTTTTTGGGTGCCCGCACGTGTGGGGGGGGGGGTGGAGGGGGGCTTATTTTCCTAAATTTATTGAGGAACAAAAGATCGTGGGATTCCAACAAATTCGTCTGTTCCTTTTTTTTTTTATACGTAAAAGAAATTTGTCCATTCTTCCGGGTAGAAATGTCCACAATGGAGAATTTATTGTAATTCAATGAGTTAAGGTACGCTACAAGGGATTATTTGCTACAAGAAATTGATCCTAATTCTAGGATGACTAAACCTTTTAACCCACTACATTTTTTATATTAATAAGTGAGGAAAGTGAAAAAGAATAATTGAAAGAAATAAAATCAGTTAGTTTTTCATCAAGACTGGGTCAAAGAGATGTTTTTATAGGCATTCACATAGCTTCTTTACCGTTTAAGTGAAGTCTGATAACTAAAGTAGTTGAGACCCAGCTTCTCTGCGTACGTGACATCTTCGCCTTACTGATGCAGAGCATCACAAGAATTGGGAATCTAGTTTATACTGGATCCTGGAAAACTGATTGTGATTGTGCATCACCCAGCCACATTTTTCCCTTAAACCCTGAACACGCCAAAGGTTTATATTGCATGATGAATTTTTTTCCCAACCCCTCATCATAATTCAACCTTAGCAAAAACTCAAATTCAAACCCTAACGCTAATTCTAATTCGATTCCTAATCCTAATCCTAATTGAAGCACTAACCTTAACCCTAATCCAAATCTTAAGCCTTAACGATAATTGAAAAGCCAAGGTACTGTGAGATGGGTCAGCTAGGATGGAGCAGATGAAATTAGAGATAGCGAGACGATACGGATGGAGTATGGAAGCGAAGCTTTCCCAGAAGAAGAAGATGATGATGAACAAGAACAAAAAGAAAAAGAAAAAACGAAAATCGAAGCAGCAAAACAACCAAAAGAAGAAAGAAAATTAGCGTGAGGACTCCAAGAGCTTACCTCTGATCGATCGTCGCAGATGCTCGACGATCTCTGAGGCGAACGTCCTGCACTGCATGTAGTAGGGAGTAAAGCGTTTAGGAGTGAAAGACAAGCCTGTGTAATAAAGGATGAGACTTTTCAGGTCAACCCGGATTTGTCCCGTAATGAACCGGCCACCGGGCCTGTTCCCGAACCGACATAATAGGATTTTTTTCAGTTTATAAGTGATACTTTGAAATAGAGTTTTTCTAAAAGTATAATAATGGATTATAGATAATGCCATGTCAGCATAATAAAATGAGAATCAAAAGTCTATTGAGCTAGATTTTAGGAATTCTCCGAGTAATGATGTGTTTTCAAATTTTTTAATTTTTTATTATTGATTTTGTTACATAAAATTAAATTATCTCTAAATTTTAAAATAAAAATAATATTATAATAATATTTTATTTAATTTTTAATAAAATATCTCATCTAAATTACATATAATGTTCATTTGATTTTGAGTTTGGAAGTTTAAAAAATTATTATTTTTTAAATGAAAACTATTTATTAATCAGTGTCTTTAAATTAAGGACAGAATACGTGAAGGACATTCCTTCATATCCATAATTACATGATAAACATGTAGAGCATTTTGTGATAAAGCATGTGCTACATTATTAGTGGCTCTTCTCACTTGATGGATAGATCACTCTACATAGTTTTGAAGCTTATTCTTCATCATTCTTATACTGGTCTAAAAAATTGTGTGAGACTTGTATATTTAGACTTTGTATAAATTATTATTCTTTTATAAAAAGTGTTTTAAGTGCCAAAAAAAAAAATGAAGATACATTTTAAAAATAAAAAACAAATTGAAGTTTTTGTTGAAAAGCCCTTGCACAAAAAAAATCATCGAACTTTAAAAGCATTTTAGGTATATGTTTATCAAATGGTAAATAACTTTTTAATAAAACATATTTTTAGTAAAACTTTACATTAAAGGAACTACTATAAAAAAAAATTCTATTTCCTACCGCAATCTCAAATAGGCCGTAGTTTGTTTTTTTTTTTTTCATATTTATTTTGTTTAATTTTTACAGTCTCGGATGAACAAATCTCACACAATCCATTTGAAAATAAAAATGGGGCATACTTGAGTTTCACATGAAAAAATTCTGAATTTTTTCATTAAAGGTCCAAAATTTTTATTTTTATTTTAAAGAGATTACACTAGGGTCGCACACTTAAAATTATATTTAGCAATACTTGTAATAATATCATCAAAAGAAGTACGTAGGTGGAGCCACAAGATGAGTTTACTGAAAGGAGGCAGGAGTTTAACAGATGTATCTTCATGATTTGTCAGAATAAGCAAAATGAGAGAAATATATAGATCACTCTTTTTTCACAATTTCTGTCATATATAATTGAATTTGACGCTTTGCTATTGTATTGACAAGGAGGAAGACGAGCATAAATACCTTTTGATTCTTCTGTTTATCCATATGGATTGATTCCAAAATTCTTTTTATGTACACATCAATTTGAGGTTTAGTAAATTGGAAAGGTCATGTGGAAATCACAAGGCAAACTTTATTGGAAGAAACCCATGTCTTGTCTAGTTTGATGATTGTTTGTTTATGAATGTAAAAATCACCAAAATCTTATGAAAATGCAGAATTAGATTCCCATGAACAGTGATAGGAAAATACCCTGACCAAAAAGCAACCCTTTTGGGGTTTTGTTGGTAACGTCTCACATGCAAATTCCATTTATTTTAGTGGGGTTTAGTTGATGGTATTGGTTGTGTAGATGAAATCCGTTGAAAAAGTAACAATATTTTAGCCTTTAGGCTCCCAAGTTCCCAACGGTTCTGAGTTGCTTCGCCTTTTTACGTACTTATAATATTATAAAACGAAGTCTCATTTTAAGCAATGAGATGAGATGAAAATTTTATAAATAATAGTAAGATAATTTATTAATAGAAATAAAATAGTTTAAATTGAGTATTTTTTGAGTTTTGAAAAATGATAGAGAAAAAATTGAATAAAAAATATTATAAAATTAAAATATTATAAAAATATAGTTTTATAATATTATTTTTGTTTGGAATTTAAAAAAGTTAGAATTATTTTTTATTTAAAAATTTAAAAAAGTTGTAATAATTAGAATTATTTTTTATTTAAAAATTTAAAAAAGTTGTAATAATTAATTTGAAAAAATTGTAATGATTAGTTTGAAAATTTTATATTTAAATTATATTTGAGAATAAGATGAAATGAAATAAAATGAGATTAGATGAAAATTTTATATCTCATCCCATGCCCCAAACCTGCTTAAGTCAATATTGCGTCCCATATTTATTTATGTTTGAGGCATTCTGCAAGTCTACGTGTGAATACCGTACTTACTAAGAGGATGATGAATAATTTGAAAAATATTGTCATTTTTCTGTTCACTTGTCTACCAATCACTTGATACCACATCAAGGTACGTTGAGAGGATGATGGTTAAAAATATGATAAATAATAGTGCTCGCTTTCAATAGCACAAGGAAGTGAACATTTCCTCAGCTGCCCAATAAATAACTTCCAATTTCCAAGACCAAGTTCATCAAATCTAGTGGACCATGCCTTACATGTCTTCAGTGATCTTGTTAACCTCACCATTGCATTATTGATCTTGCCAATTTCTGTCATATGTTACAAAATCTGGTTGTAGACTTCTCCATAAAGACAGATAGAAGAAAACAATTTGGCATGAAGCTTGACCCCAATGGATTCATTCAAGCATGTGGATTTACTAGAGGTTCCCTTGAGTCTTCTCCAAATGCACTGCTATAATAGGAGTACAAGGCCAACTGAACAAGCCCCAGAATTGTTCCAATTCCATTTGGGACCTAAAACCAAAAATTTAGAAAAGAGAAAACATACATAACAGTTAGCATAAACAACAAAATCCTGGGCAGTCTTTGGACTTATCATTAAAGATTTGGTAAATGAATCATGTGTGTAACTGCTGAGAATAAGAAACATAGTGACTATCAATAATTGTAGGTTCCTTATTTTCCTTCTCTTTCCCCTGCCTGGTATGCATATAAAGATTGTAACGAAAAATTTGCATACGAAATTTGCTGGATCTGCAAGAAGAATAATACTTACATAAATGAAAGGATCATACTTGAGCACTCCATATGCAAAGAAAGATAGACTCATCAAGAAGGTTGAAAGGGAAAGACAAAACGGCATGAATTCAGTGCTTCTTGTCTTAATCACCAAATTCTGGCATCACATATGAAACCATATGAGGGGGGAGAAGGAGTCCAAAATAAAATCAAAATTGGGTGAAATTGTTTCACAAGAACTTACAATGATAAACAAAGGTGAAGCAAACATGGTAATGAGTGAAGCAACACTCAAATATCCAACAAAAGTTTGTCTCTCTTGAGAGTCAAAAAATCTCATGCTTACATATACTGTGGTCCCAAAAATGGCTGAAACTGCTATTAACAAACCTAATATCTTCAGCTGCAAGAACAATTCAAGGGACGGTAAGATACTCGTGCTGGATTATGGAAAAAGGCTTGCAATTTTCCTGGTAAAAACAGATGCAGGGTGATGCTTACCTTTATAGCATTCCCGGCAAATGCAATATAGATGCTCAGGTAGATTAACTGGAAAAATGCTCCAATTGAATTGACTGTAGCTACTAGTATAATATTAGGTGACACTATGGGCATTCCATACCAAAGGCATATCAAGCAGTTCAGGAGAGCATATATATAAGGCAATCCTGAGAATTGTTCTGTCGACTTGTTTCTGATGATTCTCTTAAATGTGGGTCTGAATAACATAAAGGTCAACTTCATTATTGAGTTTAGAACTGCATAAATTTCTTTCATTTTCTTTTTCTCTGAAGAATATCTTTAACAACTTACATGGGTGACACAAACAGCCCAATAGCAAAGAGGTTTCCTGTAATAACAAATGGGTATTAGAAGTTAGAACATCTATCAAACATAGTTGTTCTAACCAAGCAATAAAAGAAACAAATCCTAGTGTACAGTGAAGACACAAATATTTAAAGATCCACTGTGACAAGTATTACCAAGTTATAGGTTTCTCACAATCAACAATTTTGTTTGGTGTCATAGGTACAGGACAGTTTCCTTCTACAGCAATCCCAAACCGCTGACCCTAAATAACAGTTTTCTTTATGGATAGAACGCTGAAGTTGAGGTGCTCACCTTTTTTCTTTCATATGTCGATTTATCTAAATTGATTTTAACATCTGGAAAACTCATTAATTTAGATTGAAATCTTGATTGCAATAAAGTTAATCCAGAGAATGTAAATACCTAAAATGAAAATTTCTGCTCTTGGCTCTTAGTATAACTCCAGATTCAACAAAAACTTATCCATATCAAGCAGTCAAGCAATTCCTACTATTGTTATAATTTATGCATGTTAAATTACATATGAAGCTCCTTCTAGATCTTGGAAAGAAGCAGGGAAACAAAGGAGAAAAGGGCTATAGTCGCTTAAGAAATGAAGATATCTTCAGATTTCTGCAATTATCTTCCGTATTCTCCTCCATTCTTCTCAAATCTAAACCATTCAGAGCCAGTTTTTTCCTATTGACACTAGGTCCTGATCAGCAGCCTAATAAAGCAGAGGATCAGATCTCTTATCCATTTTAGCAAGTTAAATCAACAAGTTTGTGGAAGCCCAAAAATTGAAAACATTCCAACATAACATACCATATACAACAAATTACTCGAGCTCATGTTATATACCATATATTGAATATTGATTACTACAAGTCTCCTATCGGCAATTTCTAAGATATATATATATATATATTTAAATATATATATTTATACACACACATATAAAACTTTGGACAGCAATGAAAAAAAAGCTGAAAGAACAAGGAAAAAAACAGCAAGACTACAAACATGATGACGGGGAAGTCTTATATATATATGTCAAAATCTCAGGCCATATAGGTGATGGACTTTTCCACAAACCCAATCAAGGGTATGGGTTTGCTTCATCTACATCTTAGAAATTAGTTATAATACTTTTCAAGAATATAAAAGAAAAAGTATAAGCAGCAGAAAAGAGTGAAAGAAGGAAGAAGGATACCAGCAATACCAGCAGCAACACTGCAAACTGAAGAGACAGACGACAGCCCACTTGGTAACATCTTCGAATGATATTCAACTCCACTGATCACTTCAGTCCAGAAAACTCTCTCTCCTTTATACACCTTTGTACCTTTGTGCACAAGTGGCTCTCAAGAAGGCCTGTATATATAGGTAGTGATGATCGTACTTATCTACCTATTTTGTGGGGTTTCCATCGACGTGGAAACTTCATTTCTTTTTCGAAAATGAATTTTTTTCTTTTATCAAATATTTATTATATAAATAGTGGATAGAAAATTTGAAATAATTTTTAAAAAAAATTTAAAAATTTAAAAAAATATAAAATGTGGTGAGATTGTGTAGCAAAACCCTATAATCTAAGGGTCTGGATCTGCAGATATAAAGGTTGATATAGATAGACTTTAGGTGGAACTCCCAGTACCAGAGAATGAATATTTGAGAGGGACCTATGTCCCTGTGAATAAATAAATGAAGTTTAATGCATGTGCTTCAAGATAAAGAGTATATCCGAATATTGGGATTTTCTGAAGTTCTGATGAACCGGATTCTCAAGCTTGAAGCTATTTTCTTTTGATTAATTAATAAAGTTTTAACTTGAAGAACACCACACATTATCTTGATATACTTCTAAAATCGGTAATATAATTATCTAGTTGGCTGTAACCATGGTATTTACACAACAAAACAAGTTCGAACTTGTTCATAAGATGCTCATTTTGATAAGACAGATTATTTATATTATATTTTGTAACTTTATTTATAAATTTTGAATTTTGCTAATATTTTTATAAAGTTTATATATACATATATTAATGATTATATTTATAAAGAATCAAGTAAAATATTTAATATTATGAACACGATATCCTCTAATTTTTTTTAAAAATATTATAAATATTTCTATTATAAATATAGAAATAATACTATAAAAAAATAATAAATATGAAGTTAATTAATTTTGTACAAACTTATACGCACTGAGCGTAGTTTTATATAAACTGTATAATTTAATATTCTCGAACAACTCATTTAATAAATAAAGTATCGAAACCAAACTCGAGTTTAACCCAATCTAGAATGACGTCCGGAGTGTTATAGCCCGATTTGTCTTGTATTTTAAAGTTTAGACACCAAAAGGACACATGTATGGTCTTGTTTCTCTGGGTCTGGGTCCCTATCATAATCACTATAATCACAGTGGCAATCAATAGGTTTCTATGATTTATATATATAATTTATATAATGATATTATCAATGCAAGATTAAATGTGTGGTGTTAATATATATATTTCATATATATATATATATATTTATATATAATTATGAATGATGTCAACTAACCCCTGGGCCAGGGTGGTTGTCCCAAATTGAATAAGTGCATGTCCTCTTGTGCCAAAAGGTATTTTCAAGACTCGACAACTCTCATTCTTTTGATTTTTAACGTAGAGAACATTAAAAGGCAAATCCGCCTTCGGAGACGTAATCCGAATTTCTTGTTCGGAGAGGCCAAAATCAAATGAAGTTGGGACGTATGATCCATCACCACATAATCTCGAGTTTAAAGACAAAACCAATAGGGGGATAATGTCCTACGTACCTTTTTAATAATTTAATAGGGGGACAAAAACATGTTCAACGATAAGAACAAAATAATTTAATAGGACCAAAATATATTTTAGATTTTTAAGAGGTTGAAATAAGCTGGATGATTGTCTTATACTATACACTAGACCAATTGTTTTTTCGTACATTGTTTATAAAAATAAATAGATTGTATTTTTTAAGAGCTTTTATAAATAAAAATAAAGATCATTTAATTTTTAGGAATTTATCAATTATATGAAGATGGATTTAGTTTTAATAAGAGCCAAGTTGGAGGTGTTCAAAATTTCACGAATTAATTAAGAGCATTTTCATATTCCTTTATCTCGCCTATTATTTCTTAGCATGTTGGTAATTACTGCAAACCTCTCCAATAGTTGTTCTTTTTTTTTTTTTAGGGTTGAAATGCAAGTAAATGCAGATTATTTGGGAGCAATGGATGTGCATGGGAATACCAATTTATCAATGTGTTAACAGCCTCACCAACGTTGTTTTGGGCCTCGATTGGTGTTGTGTAGAGCTCCTAGTGGTTGTCCTGTGTGGCTGTACGGTATCTATGCATATATCTATAGTGGTGAATAGTGAATAAATATAGAAAAAATAAATAGAGCGAGACACATGTTTGGCATTGGGCCTCCCCTATTAAGGAGGGGAGAATCTACTATAATATACTTGTTTATAATCTCTCATGGTCTCTAGTCCTCACGATACAATGGAGATCTGAGTTCTATCATCCGGTTTCCATCATCTTGCTGGAGTCTTTGTGGTGAGGTTGAAGAATGTGAAGTCCCTAAGAAGCCGGGCCCCAAAGTCCCCCCAAGTCATCTAGTTCCCTCCTCTTTTATCCTCTGCCCCCTTGCTTTACGTCCATTCACCTCATCTTTATGTCACTTCCTCCCTCTTCCTCCTGACACTTTGCACTCTCTCAAACTTTTGTGCTCTCCCACTCTTTTCTCATTCTTCTCTCTTGATGAGTCCCCCATTGGGCTAGGCCTAGGAAATACCATTGGTGTGACGCCCCGACTCCCACGTACTAAACAACAAAGGAATCGTGACGTCAGAATGATGACAACGTGGGTCACACATCCCAACGATAAGTGCTCAAGTGTGTGCAACGCGCAACCAGAGCACCAAAGAGTCGCACCGGTTTAAATAAATCAGTCTACTACGTACCTGAATTTTTATACAAAAAAAATTACCAAAATAAAAGTATACTGAAAGTTAAACAGTTATCTAAGAAATACAGCAAAAGCCAAATATATACACATGGGAAACAAATCCCATAATCCAAAATAGCAGCAACCACATGCCACTTCTCCACGGAGCTGATCCCTAAGGCTCGTTGTCCTCATCCTCACCTGCACCAAAATCTACGGTACTATAAACTGGTATCGCAGGTAAGTAATAATTCAAACAATCCCCAAGATCAAAATACATTAATGCTACCAACCATGCATGCATATGATGAAATATGCACCAAATCCAAAAAATATCATTTTCCCAAAAAATGGATATTTTTCCAACACACGCCAAAATCTTATTTTTGGCCCAAAAACATAATCTGTCATTTTTTCAGAAAATGATTTATACAAAAATATTTATCGGACACTGTAGGCGGGACTCTACCACCATCCATACCGCGTGCACCGTAGGCGGGAATCACAGGCGGGACAACACCACCATCCCTACGTGTACACCGTAGGCAGGAATCGCAGCCGGGACTATACCACCATCCCTACAGTCTCTTTTTCTTTTTCTTTTTCTCACAAAAATCTAGTTTTCCAATGAACACATGAACTAAATGTAATTACACAAAAATCTAATTTTTAATTTACAAACATGAATATATGTGCAATATGCAATGTACCAGACCAACAACAATATCCAATAACCAACCCATTCCAATAACCAAATACAAAAATAACTTCGTCCTCAAATCCATCTGACCCCTATAACTCCTCGGACTCAGTCCGGCACAACCAACCAACCACAATAATAATAAATGAGTTAGTGCAAAAATATATTAAAATCTCAAAAGATATTTAGAAAAATACTTACAACGCTATATACAATTTTCGGAGGATCACGGAAAAACTGAAAATGCCAAAACAGCAACTCCACAGTGTAAATACACTGTGGCCGTGGGTCTCAAAAACTCACTTTTGAATGGGGTCAAACCAAAACTTGAAATTGATAGGGTAGGGCCTAGAGAGGTTGGTGAATCTAATAGTGGTGGCTTTTGGCCGTGGGTGGCAGCGAAATGGGCGGTTTAAGGTCCGAAAAGCACAAACCGGAGATGTTGGTGGTGCGGCTTCATTGGTGGCAGATCGGAGCTGGGGTTGGGTGCTTTGGGTTGTTGGGATGCCGAGGATGAAGTGGTGAAGATGTGGTGGTCGGAGGTGGCCGGATGGCGGCGCTGGAGCTCAAAACGCCATGCGGCTTAGGCGATGCATGCGAGCTAACGACAGCGTTAGCCGGCCTAAGATTGGAGGGGGATGGTCGCCGGTAGCTGGGAACCGATTCGGCCGGGGGGTGACAACCACGGCGACGCGCGATGGTGGCTGGGAAGAGGGGCCGAAATCGCACAATGAGAGGGAGAGAGAGAGAGGCCGAGCGGGAAATAGCTGAAGGAAAAAGAAGAAAAGAAAGAAAAGAAGAAAAAGAAAAGAGAAAAAGAAAATAGAAGGAAAAGAAATGAGGCCCAACTCTCACATCTTGGGTCACAAAAGTGATCCAACGAAAATGATTTTAAAAATAATAAACTAAATAAAATAATTCAAACGCAGTGAAATGTTTTAAATAAAATAATAATAATTTTAAAATCTAAAAACAAACCAATTTAAATTAAAGATCATTTTAAATGCAAAACCGTAAATAATATCAAGAAAGCACATTAAAAATAATTTTCATAACTTAAAATATTATAAAATAATATAATAAAACCTCCATAATTTTAAAACAAGAGAACCAATTTTTAAATTAATTAAAATAATCCTTCATTAAAATTACACTAAAATACGGGATGTTACAATTGGCTTGTTATATTTTATCCCTTACAGTATCCCGCAATTCTTGAGGGCAGTTTGCTCCAAAAAGAAGACATTGAGAATCTTTGAAGATAAAATATGCAATCGAACTGATCCACCCAAGTTTGTAGAGAAATAAATTCCTGGAGCTGGTCCTGGTTATCCATTTTACTTTGTTAAGCAATAAAGATTTCCGAGCACGAGATTAGGTTGTAGATGAGCTCGACTACATGAAGTGCTAGCACAAGGCTCAGCTTAACGAGATAAGCGGGAAACAGGCTTGACCGCATAAAGCGCGAGCGCAGGGCTCAGCTTGGCAAGGTGAGCGAGAGATAGGCTCAACTGTATAGAGTACGAGCGCGAGGCTCATCTTGACAAGGTAAGCAAGAGATAGACTTGACCTCATAGAGTGCAAGCGTGGGGCTCATCTTGATGAGGAGAGTGGGAGATGGACTCGACCGTGTAGAGTACGAGCGCATGGCTCGACTTGGTGAAATAAGCAGGAGATGGACTCGACCTCATAAAGTGTGGGCGTGGGGCTCGACTTAGCAAGAAAAGTGGGAGATGAACTCAACGGCGTAGGGTGCGAGCGCGAGGCTCGACTTAGCGAGATAGGCTCGATCATGTAGAGTACAGGTGCGAGGCTCGACTTGGCGAGATAAGCAGAAGATGAACTTGACCAAGTAGGGTGTGAGCGCGGGGCTCGCCTTGGCGAGATAAGTAGGAGATAGGATCGACTATGTAAGGTGTGAGCGCTTGACTCGACTATGGCGGGAGATGTACTCCAAAGCATAAGTTGCGAAAGCATAGCTCAGCTATAGCTGGAGATGTACTCCACAGCATAAGTTGTGAGTGCGTAGCTCGGCTATGGTGGGAGATGTGCTCGACCGTGTATATTGCAAAGGTCGGGCAATCGAGTGACCTACCCGCCCTAGTCCTTCTCGTTTGTTGACTTGTTGTAAAAAATAACCCAAGAAAGGCAGTCATGGCTCAAGTGTAAACACTTTGCGTTTGCTTGAGGAGATGTTGTCTTAGGAGTATTGTCAAGCACCCGAAAGATTGGACTCGCACTTCACTGTGAAGCAAGCCGGACCACCTTAAGGTTGGACCGACCTGTTGACCCTCAACAGGAAGGTAAGTAAGAGATGTTTGACCATGTCGTAAAAGTCAAACTGGTTAGTGTAAATATTCTCCAATCAAAAACCTGACTCGTCGTCCTGGAGTGCGACTAAGATCAGAGGCTCGGCATTTGCTGAAGGAGATGTGATCCCTAGAGTAACATCGGGCAGTTGAAAGACTGAACCCCCATTTCTTCGTGAGGCAGTCCGAGCCTCCTTGAGGCTGGACCCACCTGTTGACCCTTGACGGGAAAGTAAGTAGGAGATGTTTGATCATGCTGCAAAATTGAAACCGATTAGTGTAAATAATCTTCAATCGCGAGTGCAAAATTCGCAAACTTGAGCTGTCTTGCTTGGGTGCAGTAAAGGTTTGAAATGTTACTCATTTGGCGTATTGTTTGATGGAGATAGAGTGTGGCAAGGGTTTGAGGCGGTATCTGATTGGCGTTCTATTTCAGGAGATAGTGTTCCAGGACTAATATCCAGCAATCGAAAGACTAAATCTGCTCTCCACAGGAGGAAAGGTTGAGATGCCTCAGGCTAAACCCGCCTATTTGGTCCCCTTAGGGAGGTAAGTTACTGGGCAATTTGAGACTGGACCTGCTCCCACCTGTTGATATCACAGGGAAGGTAAGTGTCGGGTTAGGCTAGTGCTGATCCCGCTTTCCACCGCGGAAGGGATAAAGCAGTCTTAAGGCGTAACCCACCCCTTTGGATCCCGCGGAGAGGTAAGTAGGAGAGACGCTTGTCCGCGTGCATGTGAATGCCAAGGAGTTTATTCTGATGGAGAAATATTGAGATGTCCGAACGATATCCGAGTGGGGCTATACATCTAGTGTTCTGCTCTACAGGAATCAATTATGTTAGTAAAAATAAAATCCACATAAGTTTTGAGGGAGACAAACTGGGGTGTTTAGCCACTTTGACCAATTTTTGCTTGACCAAAATTGCCCGCTACTGGTTGTTATTTCTTCACTTGCTTAATCTTCTTATTCTTCTCTCTTTGCCTTTATTTTCTTTTTTCAACTAAGACAATTTACTGCTGGGGAATTTGTTCATCCTTAAGTATCTTCATAGCGATGTGGACTTAACCATCTCTTAGAAAATCTCTTGTTCATCTTCTCCTCGGGTCGTGTACTGTGGGCGAGTGAACATTGGTGGTTTCTTGTTCTCCCACGTGTATCGTGCATGGCTTATGCATGATGTGCAGCACACACATAAACATTGGCTGTTATGTTAGACCCCCACGTAAAACCGCCTCCAAAGGAGCCGCCCATGTCCTAGCCATGTCCGGGACATGCCCCTTGATCATGCCTCGAGCATGCCTTGGCCCGTGTCTTGTCACACACGGGGCGCCCAGCATGCTCTTGGACCGACCACATGCATGCCTTGGCCCGTGCCTTGACAAGCACGGGGCGCCCAGCATGCAAGCCGTGCGCGCGCGGCACCTCGACCCCAGCGAGGTTAGTGGCCATGCGCAGCCCAGCGCATGGCCAGGCATGCGCACGCCCATGCGCACGCCCATGCACCGCGCGGCCCTGCGCATGCACGCAGGCCGCAGGGCTCAGCGCGCGCGCGCAGCCCACCCGGCCCTGCGCATGCACGCAGGCCGCATGGCCTTGCGCCTGCACGCAGGCCGCGTGGCCCTGCGCATGCGGGTCAGCCGCATGGCCCCGCATGCCCACGCAGGCCGCATGGCCCCGCACGCCCACGCAGGCCACACAGCCCTGCGCGCCCAGCCAGACCGCATGGCCGTGCGCACGCCCATGCGCACAGCCATGCGCACGCCCGAGCACCTGCAGCCGACCATGCCCCCAGCCGCATGGCTCTCCTGCCGCACCCCAGCGAGGTTAGTGGCATGCCTTCCAGGCATGCCATCCAGCGCACGGGCCCAGCCCGTGCCATGCAGAGCAGGCCAATGGCATGCCCACCAGGCATGCCATCCAGCGCACGGCTCCAGCCCGTGCCATGCAGAGCAGGCCAGTGGAATGCCCACCAGGCATGCCATCCAGCGCATGGCTCCAGCCCATGCCTTGCAGCAGGCTCACATGGCTAGCCACCATCAGCAGGCCGAACATGGCACCATGCCATGCCCACCAGCCGGCCCATGCATGGCACCATGCCATGCACCCTAGCCAGCCATGCCGAGCCAATTAGCCATGGACCAGGCCGAGGACCATCATGCACCACCCTAGCCGACCCTTGGCTCATGCATGCCACGGCCTAGTGGTCCATACCACTATCTTCATTTTTGTCATTTAATTATTTATTTCTTTTTAATTTTTTTTAATTCAAAGGGACCTTTTGGGGGTTTCCAAGTTGTAACCTTATAAATAGGACCCTTAGTCATTTCTTTCACATCTTTTGACAATAGCCTTTGTGGACTACTTTGTTCTTGAGATCACATTCGGTGCATAGCACTTGGGCTCTTTGGGGTGGAATTCGTGAATCCCTAAGGAGAGGATCACACTTTGCAATTCGTGAATAAGTGTGATCCATTCTATCTATCTTATGAGTATTTTCCATTCATTATCTTGTTCTCCATTTATTACTTATTGATCTTGAAATTTATGTGCATTGTTCATACTTTGTTCATAAGTGTTCTTGAGTGATTCGGCCAACAAGTGAGTGCCATAGCCCATTTGATCTTCTTCCCACCTACATACTCGACCAACACTTGTTTGCCCTACTTACCATATTCGGCCATCACTACCCAAAACACCCTTCATCCAATCCATTCCCTCCCTAGCCGAGATATACTTTCCATACAAGGTTCAAATTCAAATTTAGGCTCCTTGCCTCATTTGAATTGAACTAGCCGCCCATACCACTTACCAAACTAGAGTTTCCATATTGGAAACCCTAGTTGACCTCCTTGAAAACCCTTGGCCGGCCATCACCCTAATCCAAAACACATCCCTAGTTTTTAGGAAACTTTCCTAAAAACACTCACCTACCCCATTCGGCCAAGCCTTGGCCGCCCACCTCATTTGCCCTAGCTCCAAACCCTAATCATCCCATCATCCAAACCCTAGCCGTCTATCATCACACCACCAAACCCTAAACCTCCATGCAAGTGGCGCCAACCCTAGCTCACCCTAGGCCGTGCACCACTCACTCTTGTGATCTCACACTTAGCCAATTATCCCACTTCCCATACACTTCCAATTAGCCTAAACACTAACCTCACCTTACCCAAAGTGCCACCTTAGCCAACCGTGAGCGTGAACCAAGCAAGTGAAGGACTTGGAGTCGGTCAACCAAAGGAGCCTATTGCCGAAGAGGACTTAGTGTTTAGGGACTTGACCGGGGTCCCTAACATGTTAATTCATTGGGATGTTGTCCGCTGAGTGAGGTGGCTGGCAAAGTGCTCTCCATGGATGTGGTCGAGCTGCTCCTATGACTTAGCAGCGTGCATGACAGGTTGATGCCTATAGATTTGGACGGTGAGGAGCAGGTAGTCGAGAAGCATCTATCCAAGGTGCTTGCATGGCCAATGAGAGTTTGTCTGAGGCACCTGGACGTGACATCCATTGCTCGTGCATGGCCCTACACGAGCAGGCAACTCTGTGACTGGCTGGGTGAGTCCATGACATGTTGGGCGACTCCATAGTGACTAGGCGAGTTAAGATGTGAATTCCCCTCCACTAGTGTTTGAGTCGAGATGTAGTGGTGTCGAGCCGAGACCTGTTGTGGTGCTGAGTTAGGAGGTACTCGAGAAGCATCTGTCTGAGGTGCTTGCATGGCCAGGGAGAGTCTGTTTGAGGTGCCTGGACGAGATGTTCATTGATTGTGCATGGTCCTGCACCACCAGGTGACTCTGTGACTGGCCGGGTGAGTCCGTGACCTGTTGGGTGACTCTATGACTGGCCGGGCGACTCCACAGTGGTTGGGCGAGTCGAGATACAAGCTCCCCACCACTGGTGTCCGAACCAGATCTACTAGTGTCAAGCAGGACCTGTTGTGGTGCTGAGTTGGGAGGTACCTTGGCTGAGCAACACATGGCCATACATGCCCGGGAAGTCCATGGCTGGTGGTAAAGGCCTCGCCGCCATTCTCTGTCACCGAGAGGTAGCCAGCCAACAACCATAATGTCTCGTTGACGGCTAGAAGGTCGATGCTCACCAGCCACCGTGAGCCTCTTGCAATGCGTGTCCTAGATGTGCATACCCTGGTGAACGTCGCAGCTTTGAGAGGGGTGAGGCTCCTTCGGAGACAAAAATCGCCAGCGACCCCAGTGGTGGCCACCGATGGCTGTCTCAAGTCCCTTTGGTGGCTGGCGGGATGGATCTCCAACTTGTGGGTCTCCGTGTAGTGTGCATCCTAGACGTGAGATCTGGCCCCAGTCACTGCTTAGGGAAGCAAGAGACTCCACCAGAGACGGAAGCCACCAGCAACCTCAGTGGTGGGCGTTGGTGGCTGTCTCTGATCCCCCTGGTGGCTGGAAAGATGGATCCTGCCAGCTCGTGGGCCTCGTGCTACGTGGATCAGGCAGGGTTGTCCCCGCTGATCAGCTCGTGGGCCTTGTGCCTGGTAGCGGGGCCGCTCGTGAAGGGCAACGAGAGGCCAGCAGCTATCGAGTGTCCTTGAGTGCACTTAACTTACACCCCCACGCTGCTATGCATGTGCACAGCGCCCAAGCTTCACATGCATTGTGCACTTCCATAAGTGTACAATGCATACAGTGCACTTCCATAATTTGTTATGTTCTTCATGTACCATGGGTGTATCCCGCCCTTACTCTTTTTGTAAATTGCACTCAAAGTTGAGTATTTTGCAACTCAAGTGGCTGAGGAATTTGGCTTTTTGCCTGGGCAAGAAAGGCATGCTCGCCATTTTTTGTTAAATACACATAAAAATAAAAGTTAGAGGGCTGAGAATATTTATTTGAAAAACTTTCATATGCTCCTTCAAGATTATTTAGAGCTACAAAAAATCGTCCTTCTCCCGCTTTCGGTCTAAAAAGTAACTCGGATTCCACAGATAGCACTAAATGTTAATACCTAAAAATAGCACAACAATCCGTAAAGGGAGAAAGATTTATTTTTGACCCCGCTGAGGTTGTTTTAGGCCTCGATTGGTGTTGTGTGGAGCCCCTGGCGGTTGTCTAGTGCAACTGTACGGTGTCCGTGCATACATCCATGGAGGTGAACAGTAAATAAATGCAGAGAAAATAAATAGGGAGAGACATACAGATTTATGTGGTTCGATACTAGGACTACGTCCACGAGGTTCGAGGAGGGGAGAATCCACTATAATATGTTTGTTTACAATCTCTCATGGTCTCTCGTCCTCACTTTACAATAGAGATCTGAGTTCTATCCTCCGACTTTCATCATCTCGCTAGAGTCTCTGCAGTGAGGTTGAAGAAGGTAAAGTCTCCAAGAAGCCTTACCCCAAAGTCACCCCCAAGTCGTTTGGTTCCCTCCTCTTTTATCCTCTGCTCCCTTACTTTACGTCCCTTCACCCTTTCTTTATGTCACTTCCCTTTTACTTTATGTCACTTTCCCTTTTTTCCTCCTCACACTATGCACTCCCTCGGCTTTGTGTCATTTCCCTCTCTCTTAGGGGTGCTACCCGCACCATATAGTGCGGGTAGCTCGCTCCCCGCCCCCGAATCCCAGGGTCGGGGGCGAACTCCCTATCCGCCTCGTCCCCTACCGCTTCAATAATGGATTACAATTCACTAGGCCTAAAAATTAGTTCTGGATCCAAAAGTGATCAAAAATACATTTTTGGACTCAAATTGTAAATTTAATTTTGTAAATATGACTATAATTTAAAAATAATATAGTTTTTAAATTTGTTAGTGAATATTTTGTGTAAGTTATAGTGTAATACAAGAGTCCCACATTACTTAAGTGTGAAACTTGTATTGTTAAGGTAATCTATAAAAGGGTCACCCTACTACACTACAACTTATACAAAATATTAAGTAAAAGTTCTACTTAATACATATTAATATATTTATATATAGTAAAAATAATAAATATTTATATAAAAAAGATTTGGATGCGTGGCGGGGAACGGCCCCGTTGGGACCATGCCGCCCCTCGCCCCACCTCGCCGTGCGGGGGAGGGTCTAACGAGGCAGGGTAGCGGGGTGCGGGGCCCTGTTACCCACCCCTACTCTCTCTTCTCATTCTTCCCTCTTGATAAGACCACCCATTGGACTGGGTCTAGGACATACTATAGACCTATTATATTTTATCCCTTACACAATGAAAACATAAGGTCTATGTAGGGGGAGAGGTTCTTCTTCATGGTTTTGGTCCAGACAAATGGTTCACATAAAACATAGGATATAACATATTAAATAATTTTTAGGAGTAAATCTATTCATTCATAAACCTCTTCATTGACACACCAAAGACATCGCTAGCCTGTGTGATATACCACATCAGTTTATTTAAAAAAAGTATGATACTTGGATTTTTTTTTAAGAATATAATGGGTCCCTAAAGAGAAACGTTTGACCTATAAAGAAAATTACAAAAATTATTTTAGAATCTGACCTGTCTTAATGTGGTTTTTTTTTTTTTTTTATAATTTTCTTTGTATACCTAACTTTCTAATGAATTCAGAGTTTGGTTAAAACCCATGAAAACCACCCACAACAAACGTTGAAATGAAAAAAAGTTTTGGTTGTTTCAACTCAAACCAGATAGGTTAGGAAACAACATGGGAATTCAGGGAATTTTGTCGTTACCTCATCAAATAATTGGAGAGGTATTGTATCACGGTCGACACTCAGCTTATTGCTTGGGTCCGTAAGCTGGCCGCCTTATCTTGTGGCAAAGAGTTCCGCAAAGGCCCACCCACCCAAAATTTTGAATTTTGTATCGTATGGATTGATATAGTCGAAATATTTTGTTTCCATATCTAAGCGAGTATAGAGAATAATATAATTTTATACCGATCAAAATTTTGTCAGTTTCGACCTATACTGGTTGTATCGGTAGATATTTTCAGCTTGTACCAACCTATATTTCGGTCCGTATTGGTTGATATTTTGACTTTTTTTTTTTTCATTTCTTCAAATTGTAAATTCATTTTTTAACCTTTAATTCAAATTAAGTTATTTATAATTTATTCATATATAGATTATTATTTTGAAATATAATTTATATATTTATTTTTATATATAATTTATTCATATATTGACTATTTCGAAACGATATCTGAAACAGTACCGATATCAAAATATCTCATTTCAATGTCTGGATCAAAATGGTCACTAAAACAGTATTCAAAACATTGCATGCACCACCAAGTAAATGCGTTTGTTTATACGTATTCGAATGGGAAAATGATAAACCACCTACTATTGTCTGCAACTATTTTATAATTCTATTTAACATGAAAGGTAATTATATAAAATTGAAAATATTTTTTAATGAAATGACATAATCACATTAGTTGATTTGAAGTGCATATGACAATGTTAGGATGTACACTAAATATGCACCGGGTGTAAATAGATTTTTTTTAAAACATTTTTTTATATTTTTAATTGTCAAGAAAAAATAAAAATTTATATAAATTCATTAATAGTAAAAAAAATTAAAAATATATGAACGGAAACATTTCGTTCGGATAATTTCGTTCTTTATTAGCGATATGGGTTGCTATTTATTGGGGCTTTTCTACTCACTGTCAAAGCCATAAAGATTAGCACGATGTAAAATTTTAACCATTTTATTGGATTGAGGTGATGGTTCATTTTATGTCAGGCATTTGATGGTTTGGAATATGAATATGGCCAAAGCCAAATTCAAATTTAAGCTAATGGGAGATAATTTAGCTTTAGTTATTTCATTCACATTAAATCTCTAAATTAGAATATTTATTTATTCATCATATAACAATAAAATAATATAAGATGAATTTAACTTTAACTATTTCATTCACATCAAATCTCTACATTAAATTATATATTTAATTATATAGTAATAAAATAATATTAATTTATTTAATTTTATCATATTTTACCATTCTACCTATTATATATTAATTAGTAATTATATTCTACTTAAATTATTAGTTAAGAAATCATATTTTTGACTAATGTGGAGACGAAGAGAGAAAATATAATAAAGTAAAGATTTGTATAATAGCTAAATGTAGGATGAATTTAGCTTTTAGAGCATTCTCAATAAATTAGCTAAAATCTAAATCTATCATATGTTTAGCTATTAGACAATAAAAGTTTACTGCAATGAATTAGCTAAAGTCAAAAAAATTGAACTTTAGCTATAATAACTTTCAAAATAAACTCCAAACTTGATGGTTACTGTACATAGATCAAATTTATATTTTATTATTTTCTCTTTCTTCTTCTCATCACAATTACCTTCAAGCAAGTGCTTTTTATGAAAGACTTTGTGCATGAATGTTTTCCTTTTCTTTTTATGATGTCCTTTTTATTTACTACCATAGTAGCATTGGCATGCATCGATAACCATTAGTTATGAATATAAGATGCTATATTTCTAAGTTCTTAATAATGCACGGCTTCATGTGTCTGGATAAAATTAAATATGAAAAAATTAAAAAAATTAATAATTAAAAAATTAAATATTTTTCAAATTAATATTATTTTATTATTATATAATGGATAAATAGATAATCTAATGTGAGAATTTGATATGAATGAAATAGTCAAAATTAAATTCATTTCATATTATTTTATTATTATATAATGAAAAAATAACTATTCTAATGTGAGAACTTAATGTGAATGGAATAGTCAAAACTAAATGTATCTCACATTTGTTTTTAGAGATGAGATGAGATGAGATTAAAGTTGAAAAGTTGAATAAAATATTGTTAGAATATATTTTTTAATATTATAATTATTTTGGGATTTGAAAAAGTAGAATTATTTATTTTATTTTGTATAGGAATTTGAGAAAGTTGTAATGATGGAATGTAAAGTTTTCAAAATTTTCAAAATTTTAAATTTTAGTCTCGAAAACAAACGAGTAAAAGTGTCATTTAACTTTGGCTCATTAAGAACTGCTGTAAAGTCTTGTCTCGCATGGCACCGCCTATTTAGGTTTGGAGGGTGTGCTAATGGGACTTATCAAGAAATGAAAATTGGGTTTCCAAAATAAATAAGTTGGCTCAATTTGTTAGGTATTTCGTTAGTGAGTTTTAGAAATGGTTAATCGTTTATTGCCCTAAAACATACTCGTTGGATATTTTCACTAAAAATACTATTCTTTTTATAAGTTCATTATATTACTGAACAAAAAAGAAATATATTGCAAAGTGGAATGCCTCAACATTCATCCTAAAAATACAAATGCAACGCATAAAATAAATGCATTTTAGAAAATGGTACCAAGCCATTTGTCCAGTCCGATCGTTAGCCACTGTTGCCAAAAAAATTAAAAAAAGTCCTTCAATAGGTATTAGGGTGCTGTGTCTGATTATATTGGAGTGATGGTAGGAAAACTTCTATCTTACATCCTGTTAATACCAAAATATTGCACAACAAGTTAAAAAGGAAGAAAAAGTCATTTCTGGCCTACTATGACGATTTTGGCCTCAATCGGTATGGTCTGGAGCCCTTAGTAGTGGTTTGGTGCGACTGTACAGTGTCAGTTCATACATCCATGACAGTGAATAAGAAGTAAATGCAGAAAAAATAAAGAGAGTGAAACACACAAATTTACGTTGTTCAACATAATGCCTATATCCACAGACGGTTGGGGAGGGGAAATCAACTATAATATGATTGTTTTACAATCTCTCATAGTCTCTCATTTCTCACTGTACAATAGAAGTCGTATATTGATTTGTTGTAGGAGATATTCTCCCTGAAGCTCTCGTCGTGAGGTTGAAGAATTTGAAGAAGTCAAAGGAAGCCCCTTTCTTGTCCGATGTGATCCCTTTTTATCCCTAGCCTTGGGAGTGATGAGGGATGTAAGTTTTATTCCACTTCTCGTTGGTGTGTCTAACTTGCTTTCCTTCATTTCTCATTTTTTCTTCTTTTCCGTCCATTCCTTCTTTTCCCTCTAACATATTCTTTCCCCTTGTCCTCTTCTTGTCTCCATTTTCTCTCTCTTTAAGTGATCTTCTAGTGAGGGCCCTTTGATGGGTTGGGCTTAAGATATTTTATCCCCTTCACACCCTTTGCATATTTTTCATTTGAAAAGAGTAATGATACCCACATAACATATTTCACAACAAATATCACAACACGTGTTTTAAAATGGGGAGCAAAAGCCACTACGTGGCATGGCAAAGTAGAGTACCATTAGACTCTCAGAAGATGAAGCACCAAGTAAGCGCGCCAAGGCTGATAGTTTTCCAAACATGTACATAAAAACACCACTAGAGAAAACATAAAAGTAAATAGAAATGAAAGTTATAGATATCCTCGATGGTGTTGGCAGATTTTTTGCCCATTGATGTGAATTGTTGTTGGTGTTCCTGTTTCATTGTTGATGTTTGTTGGTGGTAACCCGCTCTAAGTGGTCAGCGAGCTCATCGACCCTCTGGGTCCATCTTAGGCAATTATCGAGCCCATCGACTCGTTCCAGAAGGTATCCCGCGCGAGGCTATTATGGAGCTTAGAGGCTTATTCTCGAAGGTGACCCGCATTTGGTAGTTGTGACACGAGTGTACACTCGGCGTTTGCTAATGAAGATATTGTACTGGTGTTGCTGTCCAAGGGCGAGTCAAGGAACTAGGTTTGGTGGCACGAAAGTTGACAAGTCAAGGGACTTGTCATTTGGGCAAGCTAAGGGACTGGTGCTCAGCCTAAACTTCATGGCGAGTCAAGGGACTTGGGTTGGTGGCATGAAAGTCGGCAAGTTAAGAGACTTGTGTCCGACCTAAATTTCGTGGCGAGTCAAGGGACTCAGCTTGGTGGCATGAAGGACGTCAAGTCAAGGGATTTGTGTTCGAATAGCCATCTAGGTAAGTCAAGGGACTGGTGCCCGGCATAAACTTCGTGGCGTGTCAAGGAACTCAGCTTGGTGAGCGAGAAGGTCGGCAAGTAAAGGGACTTGTGTCCGACTCGTACATTGCGGTGAGTCAAGGGACTCGACTTTGTTGAAGAAGATGCTTGTCCGTGCTAAAAAAGACCAACTCAGTTAACTTAAACAACCCAAATCACAGATGTGAGATTTGCAAACCTGAATCGCTTATCTAAAGCATGGCGAAGGTTGGAGGCGAGTCGGCGAGGCATGTGGGTAGCCAGGTTTCAGTGATGATGAAGATCCAGGTGCCCACGATGCCAAGTAATTTATTCTAATAGAGGCATATGAAAAAGCTTGAACGAAGCCTGAGTGGGGCCACGTAGTCGGTGTTTCACCCCACAGGAATTAATTCTGTTAGTCAAAATGAAATTCACATAAATTTTGAGAGAGACAAACCTGGATGTTTTAGCCGCTGTAATTGATCTTTGCTTGACTAAAATTGTCCGCTATCTGTCGATGTTCCCTTTCTCTATTTTTGTTTTGTTTTGTTTTGTTTTTTTGCAACTACTATAGGTTCTAGGGGCTTTTGGCCGTTGATCATCACAATGGGCGAATAAAGACAAAGAATGTGGCATGAGATATGCCACGTGTAGCCGAGCACCTTCAATACTCATTGTGGCCGAACAAGAGCCGGTGAAGCATGTTGCATGGGCCATGCATTGTGTACTGGAGGCTGCTCGTGCTGGGTCATGCCTCTTCTTGTGGCCGAGTAAGATTCCAGGTGGCCATGTATGTGGTGGTGTTCATGCACGTTGCTTTTGGCCAAGCAAGGTGCCATAGGTGAGGAAGGGAGGTCCGTGATCAAGTGAAGTTCATAGGCAAGCTTTGTTCGAGGCCGAGGAAGTCTGTGCATGGCAAAAGCCTGCCCATGTGCATGTTGGGATGGTCATGGGAGAGAAACTCCATTGTCAGGCCCAGGGAGTGAGTCTAAGCAAGTGAGGCCATGACGCATGAGTCTGAGCAGAGGGGCCGTGATGCTTGAGCTCGAGTAGAGGGGTCGTGATGCATGAGCCAAAGCAAAGGGGTCGTGATGCATGATCCTAAGTAGAGGGGTCGCGATGCATGGCAGCAGGTCAGTAGGCCCTGCAACAGTCTATCGTGAGGCACCTGTTGTGCACTATGCATGGTACTGTATGGCAAACTTTGCGAACTACCATTTTTAACATCTTCCAATTACTTTGATTTATGGGGTCCTGCTCTTGTCAATTGGCAAATTTCATTAGTATGCCTGTTTAGTTTATGCTTTCTCTAAATATATGTGGCTTATTCCTTTATGAAAAAAATCTGATTTTTCTCTACCTTTTTACTTTTTGAAAAATATGTTAAGCGTCAATTTAACTAAAAAATTATAAAAAAAAATTTAAACTGATGGGGAGGCGAGTTTGCTAACACCCAGTTTACATCCCATTTACAAAAACAAGGTATTATTCATATTTTTTTCCTACCCTCATACCCCTTAACAAAATGGTATCGTTGAATGATGTCATCGTACTATTCATGAACTTGGTATAACCATGCTTTTTCACAACTGAGTTTCGAAAAGCTTCTGGGTTGAAGCCTTCGCCGCTGCCACTTTTTCTCATTAATCGCCTTCCTTCCACCACCATCGAATGACAATCACTCTTTTCTATACTCTACGTATCTTATTTATGTAGAGTATGGAAAAGTGATAAACTCTTTGACCCCAAAACCTTGCCATGTGTTTTTATGGGCTATAGTGATCAACATCAAGGGTATAAATGTTATCATCCTCCATCTAATCGTACCTTCATCTCACGACATGTTTTTTTACTTATCTTTCCCTTTAAACAGCCTAGGAACCTTCACCTATCTCCGCTCACCGAGCTTGTTCTCTCGACCTTTGAAATGTGGATTACCCCTTCCACCTCTACTACCAATTTATCTGACTTCATCGTACCTGTACTATCTGCCCCCAGTCTAGTCAAGGATATTCCTCTTCCACTAACACACCTGTCAACCCCCTCTCACCCTTCCCCCGCACTTGATACATCATCCACCAAAGACCATAGTCTACCTTCCTCTCCTTTACCAATCTCTGATCCACCCTCTATAGTGCCCATACCACCTACTGATCTTTCAACCAATTCTTCAGTGGCCTCTGACCACACCATTATTACCTGCTCTAAATCCAGTATCCGCAAGCTCAACCCCAAATATACTAACCTCCATGACCTCACTTCCATTCCCACAGAGCCAAAATCAATCCGCTCTACCCTTAAACATTATGGTTGGTTACAAGCAATGCATGATAAACATCCTCGTGAGTCTATCATGCCTGTCATCAGTTGTATATGGGTTTTCAAATCCATTCTCAAAGCTTATGGCTCCTTAGATTGGCTAAAGGCTTGTTCAGTTGCTAAAGGTTTTCATTAGAAAGATGACATCAACTATCATGAGACCTTCTCTCCCGTTATCAAACCAAGTACAATCCGAATTGTCATCACTATTGCTTTGATCAACCGCTGGAGTATTTGTCAATTAGATGTCAAGAATGCTTTTCTTCATGGTGACCTCCAAGAATATGTCTTCATGGAACAACCTCCAAGTTTTGTTCACCAAACTCACTCTTCTTATGTTTGCAAGTTAAATAAATCTCTTTATGGTCTAAAACAAACACGTCATGCATGGTTTGACAAGTTTAGCAGTTTCTTATTGGCTTATGACTTTTTGTAACACTGCTGATTCTTCCATGTTTATTTTTCATTCCTCTTGTGGTTCTTTTATTTTATTACTGTATGTTGATGGTATTTTATTAATTGGTTCGGCCTCTGCTTATCTTCATGAATTTATTTCCATTCTTCATAGTCAATTTGCCATGAAAGACTTTGCCCTTACATTATTTTCTTGGTATTCATATCACCCTGGCCTCTGATGGACTTACCTTGTCTCAAACCAAATATGCTCTTGATATTTTAGAACGTGATAAAATGCATGACTGTAAACCCATGGGTACTCCTATGATGCCCAAGACTAAATAACTTACCTCACAGACACCCCTATCTCACTACAAGAAAAGCACCTATTGCAGGAATTTTGTCATTGTTGCAAATAAAATTGTCACAAATGACCATTTTTTGCAATGATTTTCAACTCGCCCCATGTTTTTAACATCAAACTTTGACTTCCTTACTTAAGAAGTTTTTTGCAACGATTTATTCAGTATTAGCAGCGACTTCTTGCGTCGCAATATGAAATAACTTGTTACGACGTTGTAATAATTGTTGGGATGCAGTGTGGGGCGCCAAAACACGGAACGCTTTTATTTCTCCCCTACACATTCCCCCCCCCCCCCAACAGTAGCCTTCTCCACTCCGACGAAACCCATCAGACTCCATTTTCTTCCACTTGCAAATCCTTGGTCACCCCTATTTTGCGACGACTCGATCTCCATTTGAAGACTTCATTGCGTCAACTCCTTCATCGTTCTTACTGGCCCATTTTCGAAGTCCCATTTTCCCACACCCTTCTCCCTTTCGTTCGTATTTCTCCATTTTCGCCAACCTGCAAATCCACTCATCAGTTACCCCAGTTCGCACGCGGCTTTCTCGCTTGACTGTCCTCCCGCAGAAGCTAGCCCTACATTTCCGTCCCCTACAATATCACTGCACAGTGCCTCCATTTTCGTTTCGGAGTTAACTTTTTGGGCTTCAAATATTGTCGACTGTTAGGACTATGGACACCACCTATCTCCACATTGGTATGATATTATCCACTTTGGGCCCAAGCTCTCATAGATTTGCTCTTGGGCTTTACCCCAAAAGACCTCAGGATTTTATTGGTGATCACAGTCTCCACAGAGAAGCATCAGAACCATTACATTCACTACTCCTCACTTTCTCTCCAAGAAATCGCACTGATTTCTTTCTCACAGTGAAACCCTAGCAAACCCTAGGTTCTTCCCTCTCTCTACCCTCAACTCTCTCAATCCAGAATGTACAAAATGAATTAGGGTTACAAGGCATTGGGTAGCAACATATATATAAGAGACATCAGATGCCACCACGTGTCAAGATCCTGCGGCTCAAGGTTGAGGCCTTTCTGTTGCAGCTTACGAGTCACGTGTGTAACATGTGATTTACCAGCTCAGCAAATAAATCTTCAAGGTCCCATAATCAGCCACATGTCCATCATCCATAAGTCACAAAGAAACTATAGGGTCAGAGTTAATAGATAACATGTAAATAAATGTATTGACACTACATTTACAAATCTCCACCTTGGCAAAACATTTATTGCCAAGTTTATCAATACTCATCATTGGTTGTTCCTGCACTTATCCCCCTAATGGGAACAGACTCTAGACTCCATACTAATTAAGTTCAAACAGTGTCTGAACTTAGGACATGGGAGAGACTTAGTCATCATATCTGAGGGGTTATCCTCAGTTGGGACTTTCTCCACACACACTTCTTTGGACTCTATAACATCCCTAACAAAATGAAACCTAATATCAATATGTTTGGACCTTTCATGAAAAACTTGATTTTTAGCTAAGTGAAGTGTACTTTGATTATCACAGTGTACTGTGATATTCCCATTAAAAATGTTTAACTTACTAGCCATACCTTTTAACCATATGACCTCTTTTATAGCTTCAGTCAATGCTATATATTCTGCTTTTGTTGTGGACAAGGTAACAACAGATTGTAAGTGTGATTTCCAGCTAATTGCTTCCCCAAAAGCAGTAAACACATACCCAGTTAAGGACTTCCTAGTGTCTACATTTCCTGCATAGTCAGAGTCTACAAAACTAGTCAATTCATACCCCTTTTCAACAATATTCCCAAAACTGAGTCCCAAGCTAGTAGAGCCAGCCAAGTACCTTAATACCCATTTAATGGCTTGCCAATGGTCGTTTCCAGGATTCCCCATAAATCTACTAACTACACTCACAACATATGTTAGATCAGATCTAGAATAGACCATAGCATACATTATACTTCCTACCATGCTAGCATAAGGAATCTGTTGCATTAAGTTAATGTTAGCTTCTGTTTTAGGGGCCTGATCTATAGACAGTTTAAAATGCTGACCTAAGGGTGTGTTAACAGGTTTCACTTATTCCATACCAAACCTTTTAAGAATTTTAGAAATGTAATTTTTTTGAGACAAATATAGTACTCTAGTATTCATGTCCCTTTCAATTTCCATTCCCAAGATTTTCTTACTAGGGCCCAGTTCTTTCATTTCAAATTCTAATTTCAGCATGCTTTTAACTTGATCAATTAAAACAGTGTCTTTACAAGGCACTAACATGTGATCCACATACAAAAGGAGATAAATGAATATTCATTTTTCTTTCTTGTAATATATACAACTATCATAGCAACTCCTTTTAAAATTATTGTTAATCATGTGTATATCAAATCTTTTATATCACTGCCTAGGTGACTGTTTAAGACCATATAAATATTTTTTAAGGAAACACACTTGATTATTTTTAATTTCATTTGTAAAACCTTCAGGTGGTTGCATATAAATTTTTTCTTCAAGTTCCCCATGCAAAAAAGCAGTTTTAACATCTAATTGTTCTAGATGCAGGTTTTCAAAAGCTGTATAAGCTAACAGTAGCCTAATTGAGCTATGTTTAACCACGGGAGAAAAGATTTCATTAAAATCAATTCCTTCTCTCTATGTAAAGCCTTTGGCTACAAGCCTAGCTTTATACCTGGTCCCTTCTATCCCTGGTATGCTTTTCTTATTCTTAAAGATCCACTTGGATCCAACTAGTTTTACTCCTTTTGGTTTAGGCACTAGGATCCAGGTTTTGTTCTTACTAAGAGATTCCATCTCTTCCTGCATAGCCAGGATCCATTTAGATGAGTCCTTGCTAGTCACAGCCTCTTTATAAGATCTAGGTTCTTGATAGACAATTTCACCAACCACTGTTAAGGCAAACATTGTAAGTTCAGCTTGACTATACCTTAAAGGTGGTTTACTAATTCTTTTTTGCCTATCTCTAACCAAGTTATAGGAGCTAACTCCACCTTGATCCAAGTCCCCTGAGTTTTCTCCCTCGGGTTTACTGCCCTCCCTAATCTCAGGTTCAGGTTGGGAGCCATCTTACTCCACCTCAACCTGTAACCCCTCTATGGACTTATCAACTTCTGGGTTTGATGTTTCCCCCTGAACCTGAGTCATTTGTGACTCATTAAAGGTCACATCTCTGCTCACAATGCACCTAAACCTACCAAGTCCATCTACCCACAGTTTGTATCCCTTAACCCCTTCAGGATACCCTATAAAAATGCACTTAAGTGCCCTGGGTTCTAATTTATCAGTTTTTGAATGTGCATAAGCAATGCACCCAAAAACTCTAAGATGTTCATAAGTGGGGGGTTTGCCAGTCCATAGTTCTTGAGGTGTTTTAAAACCTATAGCAGAGGAAGGACACCTATTTATGAGATGAACATCTGTATTGACAGCTTCTGCCCAGAAGGTTTTGGGCAGCCCCTAAGTTTGACAGCATACACCTTACCCTTTCTAAGATGGTCCTATTCATTCTTTCAGCCAACCCATTCTGTTGAGGGGTTTCCCTCACTATCTTATGCCTAAGAACCCCTTCCCTTTTACAGTACATGTTAAAGTCATTTGAGAGGAACTCTAGGCCATTGTCAGTCCTTAAAACCTTGAGTTTTCTGCCTACTTGGTTCTCTACCAAGGACTTCCACTATTTGAATCTCTCAAATGTGTCACTTTTATTTCTAAGTATATAAACCCATACCTTTCTTGAGTAATCATCCACAAAGGATAGGAAATAACTCCCTCCATTGTGTGAATTTACTCTTGCAGGTCCCCATAGGTCAGAATGGACATAGTCTAGGATTTGTTTAGTGTTATAGGTTGCTGACTTAAAACTAACCCTTTTGGCCTTCCCATATATGAAATCTTCATAGAAAGGTAGATTGCCTAAATTCTGATTACTTAACAACCCTTGTTTTTGCAATTCTAAAAGGCCCCTCTGACTCACATGCCCAAGTCTCCTATGCCATAGCACAGATTGATTTTGTACAGTGTTCTGTACAGAAGAGGCTTCCCCAACAACAGTCTTTCCAAGTAGTGTGTACAAACCATTCTTTATCACCCCTTTCATAACAACTAAGGACCCTTTTGCAACCCTAAGAACCCCTGCCTCAGATTTGAAGGAATGACCTGATAGATCAAGCATGCCAAGAGAAATTAAATTTCTTTTCAACTCAGGTATAAACCTGACCTCCCTCAAAACCCTTTCAATACCATTATGCATTCTTAGTCTAACTGACCCTATACTCATGGTTTTACAGGACTTATTGTTTCCTAGGATTACATGTCCCCCATCTAACTCAGAAAATGTCTCAAACCATTCTTTGATGGGACACATATGAAAGGAACAACCAGAATCCATTATCCAATCTGTTTTTAAGTCAACCTTACTTACAGTGAGTACCTCAGCACTCTCATATCCTTCTAATACCACAGAAGCATCCCCTGCCTCTTTGGTTTTGTTATCTAAGTTGTTTTTCTTTTTAAGGCAGTCTTTCTTGAAATGCCATTCTTTATGACCCTAAAAACATTTAAAATGTTTTCCCTTTGACTTAGACCTAAATTTCTTACTATCATTCTTGCCCCTCTTCTCTCTCTTTTCTATTCTACCCCTTACAGTCAAGCCTTCCCCATGATTTTGTTTAATGTCCCCTCTGTTTTGAAGTTCCCTAGTATGAAGAACAGATTGTACTTCATCTAGTGTAAGAGAATCTCTCCCAAACATCATGGTTTCCTTTAGGCTTTGGTAAGATGAGTCCAAAGAACTCATCAGTAGAATGGCCTGATCCTCATCATCCACCTTAATATCTATGTTTACTAGGTCTAGGATGATTTTATTAAACTCATCAAGATGCTACCCTATAGGAGTTCCAGGGGTCATCTTGAAAGTGTACAATTTAGTTTTCTTATGGAGTCTATTGGCTAAGGATTTAGTCATGTAAATTTTCTCTAATTTCAGCCATTTACCAACATCAATGTCTTCACTGGCCACTTCTCTCAAAACCTTATCCCCAAGGGAAAGGATTAGGGCACTGTGTGCCTTCTGGAGAATGTCCTTGTGGACAGACTCCTTGTCTTCCTCTTTCGAGGAAGACCCTTTCTTTTTTTCACCAAGGAGGGCATCTTGCAGTCCATGTTGGACTAGCAACGCCCTCATCTTGATCCTCCATAGCCCAAAATCATTTTCCCCAGTAAATTTTTCAATATCAAATCTCATGGTCCCCATCGACCTAGGCTCTAGATACCACTTGTTAGGACTATGGACACCACCTATCTCCACATTGGTATGATATTGTCCACTTTGGATCCAAACTCTCATGGATTTACTCTTGGACTTTACCCCAAAAGGCCTCAGAATTTTATTGATGATCATAGTCTCCATAGAGAAGCCTCAGAACCATTACATTCACTACTCCTCACTTTCTCTCCAAGAAATCGCACTGATTTCTTTCTCACAGTGAAACCATAGCAGACCCTAGGTTCTTCCCTCTCTCTGCCCTCAACTCTCTCGAAAACTCTCTCAATCCATAATGTACAAAATGAATTAGGGTTACAAGGCATCGGGTAGCAACATATATATAAGAGACATCAGATGTCACCACGTGTCAAGATCTTGCGGCTCAAGGTTGAGGCCTTTCTGTTGTAGCTTACGAGTCACGTGTGTAACACGTGATTCATCAGCCCAGCAAATAAATCTTCAAGGTCCCATAATCAGCCACATGTCTACCATCCATAAGTCACAAAGAAACTAGAGGGTTAGAGTTAATAAATAACATATAAATAAATGTATTGACACTACATTTACATCGACCGAGGCTGATATTTAGGGAATATATTCCATACAAGTATATCCTTTTTAATGACTATCACTCCCCTTCATGCATAGCTTGCATTCCAAAAAATTTGGGTTTTTGTTTGTACAATATTTTTTTTATTCTGTGAATCTGAAAGCATGTTCTTCCTTTCGGTTTAATTTTTGTATATCTGCCTTTTGTGTTCGTGGTGGTCTAAGTCGTGGGTATTAGCATAAAGCAAAATTCGTGGCTGATATTCTTGAAAAAACAAAGCCTTTTTCTTGTAGAGTTTATTGCCCTTTTTGGGTTCCTTCTAATCTGTAAGTAAGTGAATTCTGGGAAGAGAGAAGAAAGTGCCTACATTTTTTGTAGAGTATATGATGTCGTGAAGTTGTTGCACAAAGTGGGGGAGTTTACAGGCTAAAGGTCATTTCACGTAGCCCTTGTATATGTCACTCAGCTACCCACCTTGATTGTTTTCTGGGCTTTATTATGTTGTTCAAAAACTGGTTCTGTTTTAGTGCAGTGATTTCTTAGTGCAGAAGATAGTTGTGGTTCTTTTTTTGTGCATCTGAGTTGTGAGTCTTTTTTGTGCATCTGTGTTGTGGGTCTGTTTTGTGCATATGAGTTGTGGTGTCTGAAAAAGTTATATAAATATATATATATATATATATATATATATATATATATATATATATATATATAACTTTATTTCTTCTTTTCTCTTCTAGTTGATAGGTTTATAGTTCTTTTAACTTCTAAAAGGCCCAGTGGCAAATTTTTGAACTTTTAGCCTTATGGGGATGGAGATTTCTGTAATCTGCAATTTTATTTTTAAAATAACTTCTTGTTGATGCGAGCAACAATTGATTAGAGTCCTTTTGTTTCTATAAATTAGTGGCTTCATGCTTTTATGGAGTTACATAATCATTTAGAATTCAATTATGCTAGGGGCAGTCAGCCCCTACAAGCGGTGTGCAGTCGGCCCAACGTGGCATTGCCATGTTAATTAAAAAAAAAAAAAAGGAAAAGAAAAAGAAAAACCAGAACAAGAAATGCGGGAAAATGCTACTGGCTTCTTCTTCAAGTTTCCTTTTCTTCCGTTCTTCCGAGAAGCTCTGGGTTATGTTGGAAAAAACTTCGTTGTTCTTGCTTGGATTGTTGAAAGAAAGTGAAAAAAAAAACTGGGAAAAACTCTAAGTAATCGCGTGGGGGGTAAGCGTCATCTGCGTTTGGTCTTTGGCATCATCTGTAAACAAACCGGTAAGAAATCACGATGGGTCTTCGTCTGCTTGTTCACCGTGTGGTAAGAAATCACAGTTTGGGTTGTGCTTTGAATGTATTGGATGAATTTGCTTTGTTTTGAATCTATTGTCTAAAGCTCTATTTTGAAGTCATTTTTTGCTTTTTTCAATTGAAAGTGAGGCTTTTTTTTTCAATGGTTAAAGAAACTCCCTAAAAATGGGTTTCGGTTTCCACAATTGTTTGGTGATGAATGTGGGTGTTCTTATATTGTAAGATTAGGAAATAAGTCGACAACCCACGAGTTTCCTTTCCCATTCACAGACCCCCTTGCAACTGTGGACTTTATGTTCATCCCTCTCACATTGTTGGCTTATTGTAGCAGTGCGCACCAGAAAGTATGTTGGCTTGACCGGAAACCATTCCTATTGCAGCTAAAAAAATGATGCATTCATTTTTTTTTATAGCTATCAATATAATTTTTTAGAGAAAATTACTCTTTTTATAACCTCGATTTTTCAAGTTCAAAAGTCAGTGTACCGAGCTTCATGAATCACCCATAACAAAATAGTTGAACTATTTCAACTTCATATCAGATTTAAGGTAATTAATTTCCAGCAACAACCTGGTCATGTCATGATCTAGTCAACATATTAGTTTGTCTCGAAACTTTTACATACGGCTTTAATTAGCATCAATTCACGTGGTCTACTCTTTGCATGATCTGTATTGTGATCTCCTACATAAACATGCACATATCATAAACATTTTCAGGAAAAACAAGCAGCTCGAGTTGTAGTAGAGAAAAACACGACTTATGATATGTACACCAAACACAGAGAATGAGACCTGACAACACAGGGGGACGTGTTCTAAAAACACATGCCTTGTTTATTATCCATTTATAAACAAGGCAGATTTGTGTCCTCCAGCCAATTTACATTTTTTTTTTTTAATTTCCCCTTAGTGGCTGCATAGGGCCGACCACTACTACAAAGCTATCAGTATCATATTTATTTCTAATCTACTTATGGTGGAGGAAAACTTTATACATCTGAAGATTAATTAATTTACATGTCATTTATATAGAAAACAAGGTAAAAGTTACATCTCACATGTTTTGTATTTACATATCAAAGTATTAAAACTAAAACAATTTACACTTTAATGACTTGAACAAGGGAGATGCAGGTTGTCCAAACAATTTTCACGACTTGCCATTGGTATGATAGACATTATAATTATAGTTGTCTACATGAAATAATTAGTTTTGGAAGTAAATTAAATGTTTGCATTGTTGCTAAAAGTTTTAAAAAGTTGCTATTTTTCAAACATGTTGAGTTATTTGAACTCTTTTGCTCCTATAAAAATGGCTGTACAATTGTTTGTATGCAGCATGTCAGCATGGGAAAATGGGAAGAAAACCCATCTCTCTCAACACCATATAGCTCAAATCCCCCAACCACTGTATGTTATTTGATTGGTAACATTTGTTAGGAGTTTGTCAACCTAGGACATGCTAATTATCATTATTATTGTTATCTTAGAACATTTCAACAAGTGCTCCAAACCTTCCAAATTACAACCACGGTTACCTTGGACAAGGGCTGCATAGTCACCGGCTTTTATGACATATCCAAATGCATACCAATGTCCAAGCAACATTCAGATGGTGATGCAACTTCGTTGTTTTGTTTGTTGTTTTTTTTTTTCCTTTTTTTTGGAAGTTTAATTGCTTTCATTTTTAGCAGAATACTGGTTACCCATTTCAATATGGGATGAGACCTCCGACTCCTCTCATGGCTACAAGCTCTGGAACTACCGAAAGATTCCAAGAGGATACACTCGGATGTAGGGAAACTGAAGCGCCATGTTTCTCCTCTAGGGTTCATGAACTAGGTGAAGAGGATAGGCCAGATTCAGGAGAAACTGACGATGGCACTACCAGGACACCTTCGTTAGACCGAATGGATGGTCATGATACAATTGAGGAGCCAAAAGCGGGGATGGAGTTTGATTCTTTTGAGGAATTGATGAGCTATTATAAGCTATATGCTACGAAATGTGGGTTTGGATCCATGACACAAAGGAGTGAAAGGGATGACAAAAGGAGTGTCAGATATGTCACTCTTGGTTGTGCCCGTGGGGGGAAAAGCTCGGAATAGGACAATGAATGTCACCAAACCATGCTTGACAGGAAAGACCAACTGTAAGGCAAAGATTAATGCCTTAAGAGTTGAGGGAAAGATGCGATTGACCACAGTTCATAATACCCACAATCACGGATTGAATCTACAGAAATCCCGCTTCTTCCGATGTAATCACGAAGTTAGTGAGACCGTAAAAAGAGTACTAGATACTAACAACCTGGTTAGGATTCAAATGAACAACAATTTTGAATCTCTTGTTGCGAGCCGGGAGGAATTGAGAACCTCCCATTTTTGGAAACAGATTGTCGCAATTACATCGATAAGGCAAGACATTTACGACTTGGAGCAGGTGGTGCTGGCGTGCTTTGAGACTATTTTGTAGGATGCAGTATAAGAACCCCAAAATTTTTGCCTTGATAGATTTAGATGATGATAAGAGGTTAAAGAATGTATTTTGGGTAGATCCACGCAGTAGGGCAGCTTATCAAGATTTTGGTGATGTGGTAACATTTGACACCACATACTTGACAAACAGATATAGGATGCCCTTTGCATCCTTTGTTGGTGTAAACCATCATTGGCAGTTGATTCTCTTGGGAGCAGGGCTAATTTCCAATGAGGACACAGAGACTTTTACATGGTTATTTCAGACCTGGCTCCAGTGTATGGATGGTATAGTTCCGCCAGCTATTATTACTGACCAAGACATATCAATGAAAAATGCAATTGCTCTTGTATTTCCAAATAGTCGACATATATTTTGCCTCTGGCATATACTGAAAAAAGTCCTTGAGAAGCTTGGCTCCCATCGTGCCTACAAAAGTGGCCTGAAAACTCAGCTGATGAAATGTGTGTATGACACTCAAGCTATTGAAGAGTTTGAAAAAGAGTGGGAAGAGTTAATTAGCATGTACAGCTTGCAAGAGAATGTCTAGTTGCAAAGTTTGTACGTAGAGCGCACACATTGGGTACCGGTATTTCTAAAGGAGTATTTTTGGGCTGGCATGAGTATAACACAACGGAGCGAGAGCATAAATATATTTTTTGACAGATATGTTCATGCCAAGACAAACTTGAAGGAGTTTGTCTACCAGTTTGACAATGCCTTAAGAAAGAAAATTGAGAATGAAATTAGCTCGGACTTCCACTCATTTAGCGTTACAATTCCATGCATATCTAGATCTCCAATCGAAAAGAGATTCCAAGAGTTGTACACGAATGCAAAATTCAGGAAAATTCAGCAGCAAGTTATGGGTGTGCTCGATATAGATCCATCTCTACTTAGACGTGATGGTGTGACGAAGACCTACCTGGTAGAAAATGAAATTCATGTTGAGGAGTTCACGAAACATGTTACATATTATGTGGACTTTAAAGAGGAAGACTGCGATGTTAAGTGTTCATGTGGGTTATTTCAAATGAAGTGGATACTGTGTAGGCATATTTTGGCCATATTCAAATGTAACAGGATAAAGTATTTGCCAAATAAGTACATTTTAGATCAATGGCGGAAGGACATCAAACGGAGATACACGTTAGTCCACAGTACCTATGACACAAGATATCAATGGGAAGATACCAACAGATATTCAAGTCTGTTGAATATTTGTTATCGGATGATTACACATGCAGCGGGTTCAAAAGAGCATATTGAAGATGCAACTAAAAAGTTATATGCAATGATTGATCTATATCATGGCAACCAAGAACCCCCTTCAATGACCCAAATAGATTCCAATGTTGGTTTAACGACAAAGGACACAACTACAACTGGTAATTCGTAGCAAGTACTCAGTCCATGAGTTGTGCGTGGAAAAGACAGACCCCTATCTCTGAGGAAAGTATCCAGGATGGAGCAAGACATGCAGAAAGTTAAAGCAAGGATGAAGAACCCAAATGTAAAGGAAAAACGTAAAGAGATTCAATATTTATGCATATATAGAATATTTTCCATATGCGTGTTTATTTGCGTTGATTTATTTATGCAAATATAGTGCTAATATATAATTTTTTACTTGTTACCTGATTATTAGCGAGATGGAGGAGATAGGCCACCCCAAAACACGCGTAGGAATTTATTTGGGTCATCCGAGACAGATCTTGCTACTGAAGGAAACGTGCATATATACATATTTTTGTTGCAAAATTGCTGCCTTACTTGGAGAAGTATTTGCCACATACATGCGATAGACTTATATTTTTCCATTTTTTTGTTGTTATCTATCTATCACTAGACTGTTCCAGTCAGCTCAACTTTTGACATTAGTGGAATCCAAAATGTGGTTGGGAGTCAAGAAAGTGTAATATTTCTAAACTTTTGATATTTTTAATAGTCATATTGATGTCACATTAATAAGGTTGGGAGTATTTATTCTTTACAAATGAAACTTGGAGTGGCCGGATCACAACTTTTACAACCTGGGTTGGATGGATCACAACCGGTGCAATGATATGGTTAAATTTTTTTTATGCTTATATTTGTTGAAACTTTATAACTTATGATTCAATTTTGTGGGATATGCATGAAAAGTATGTGCACGAAAATAGTCTATTAGTTATGACTTACCTATATATGAACCAAAAAAAAAAATGACTTCTGATTAAATATTCTTAATTTAGTGAGATGCAGGACTATTGTCTGTGGAGGTTGTGCTGAACCAGTTTGTAATATGGTTGGATGAAGAAATCGTGGGAAGCAAGCTTGTCAAGTGATATGTTTTGTAATTAATTTTGGAGGAATTCTCTTGCAAGTTGTGGTTTTTGTAAATATATTAGTGGGAAGAAAGAATGACACAAGTTGTAGTTGTAATTATTTTTGTGGGAAGAAAGCAAGGTGGGGCAAGTTATAGTTTCTCTAAGCTATTCTTGTGGGAAGAAAGCTTGCAAGTTTCAAATTTTAATTTATTTTTCTGGGAAGAAAGTTTGCAAGCTATTCTAATTGTTATAATTTCTTAGTTAGAGGAAAAAAGCATGACAAGTTGAAAATTGGAATTTATTTTTGAGGAAAGATGTTCATGCAAGTTATAGGTACATTTTGAGTTGTTGTGATGATGCACCCCGTTAGATGCACCAATGCAATGATATGTACCATGGCAGCAAAATGCATGTAACATTAGTTAGAGATCCCATGCTGGCACTGCATGGAATTAGATAGCTCATAGTGTTGTACCTAGTTAGATCTACTTGCCATTTTTTGCACTATGTGCAACCTCAGTTCAGAAATTTTTTTGCTGCAAGGGGTTACTTGTTTATTTTTTTTTACCGGCTTTGGGAGGTATAAACGTGGGAAGAGGCAATATACTTGCCATTTTTTGCACTATGTGCAACCTGAGTTCAGAAATTTTTTTTGCTGCAAAGGGTTAGTTGTTTATTTTTTACCGACTTTGGTAGGTATAAACGTGGGAATAGGCAATATACTTGCCATTTTTGCACCATGTGCAACCTGAGTTCAGAAATTTTTTTTACTGTAGCGGGTTACTGGTTTATTTTTTACTGACTTTGGGAGGTATAAACGTGGGAATAGGCAATAAACGACAGGGGCAAATACTGGTTCCTTTGCCAGGTGATGGTAATAATATACAAATCAAAATCAGTTCTCTAAGTTATTTTATAAAACTTAAACTACAAATTCAGTTCTCTAAGCTATTTTATAACACTTAAACTACAATTTTAGACTATGATTTGTAACATAAACCACTACCACTTCACCAAATAACAACAAACAACTATCACAAAACCCCAATATAGTCAGGGTAGAACGCGTGAACGCTTTAGGAGAGCTTCTTTCTCATTCGGGACCAACTCCTTTTTTCTAACCTCCTCATTTCTACTGGATAGCATCATCTCTCTCTTCTCAATATCATCCACTATTTTACGGAGCTGAATCAATTTCCTTTCAGCATTGATGAGTCTTTTCTCGAGCTCTTCCTCCTTCCTTAAGAGTTCATTTTTTATTTCTTATAGATCCGACTCTATGTATTGATTACTATCAGCCCACTTGAAATATTTGCAATATGGTAATTCCTAATTTTTAAGACATATATAAAAAAATGTTAGATGTACGTAATAGGCAATCAATATATTATTTCAAGTTACATTACAAGAATACTAGTTACCTTTGTGCTGTACTTTGGACACTTTAAGAAGGGTCGTCCTGAATTTCTTTTAGTATTTGAGCATCTCAATGTACCTTCAATATTACAGAAGCACAATGGTTTCGCTAACGATGAAGAAGACAGTGATGATGAAGACATTCTAACATGAACCAAAATCACAATGGAAAGGCACACATATAAGCGGTTTATACAACAAGCACCACACGTTAGAAGGGAATCTCTCTTAAGAGAAAATCGGATGCAAATTTCACCACTATTAGATTAAGATTAAATAATAGTCGAATGTAACAGTTTTATCAATAGTCCAAGCATGATCGCCAGAAAAAACTGTAACACATACGAATGATCACAGTGTTATCAATATGTACTTGCCTTCCACCTGGATCAGATAGAGGCGAGTATCTTCCTTGTTAGAAATGCATTACTATGGACATAAAATGCATTAAACAAATTTGTTAGAAGCTGCAACTACAAAAAACAATCAACTATAACTCTTAGTTATTTTATTTTTATAGGCAAGGACAATTGACAATTAACTCCTAATCATAAAATAACATACACAATAAGCTGGATTGTGGAGAAGTTAAGGAGGTTGACATCTACAAGTTTTGCCATGGAAAGGAAACATATCAAGTATTCTTTTCCTTTCCATGGATAAACAAAACAGGGTAGCTTATCAAGATTTTCAAGCACCTAAACAAGCACTTCAAGAAAGAGCACAAGCCTGAAAAGCTAGTGAGTCAAATATCATGACAAAATTGATAGCTACTTTTATCGGTTACCAAATTGCAAACACTGAAAGAGACATTAAACACAAAGCAGTAATACAAGGCAAACCCAAACAAACAAAGCCCTTACAATCCAATCTCAAACTTTTCAAACCAAACACTCACCTAAAAGTAAAAAAAAATTAAAATTAAAACCACAGTCTGTCCGTATACACTATAGTGTATACCAAAAAATGTTATACTATTATTGGCCAGGTGCATTACTAGGGGCATAAAATGCATTAAACAAATTTGTTAGCTACAACTACAAAAAACAATCAGCTATAACTTTATATATATATATATATATAGGCAAGGACAATTGACAATTAACTCCTAATCATAAAATAACATACACAATAAGCTAGATTGCCAACTCCTAAAAATCTTCACATTTCTCGATAATAGAAAGAAAATAGATATCTACCACACCTTCAAACCAAAGCATGAAAATACCATTCAGTAATACAAAGAGAAAGAGCCTAACAAACCCTAACAGTTTGTAGATCGAACACATAAAAAAAAATCACACATTTCGTAGATAACAAAATCCTAAGATGAAATTATGGGATGTTAATAGAAAATATACCCATTTAGATTATAGGACCTCTGATTTGTGGTAGCAGACGTCGGAAATGAAACTGTGTGCATGAAGTGGAGCTGCGTGCCTGAAATTCGAAAGTTAGGGTTTTTCGGGATGAAGGGGAAAAGGCTCTTTCCAGAAGATGAAGACGAAGGGATGCCATAAGCGTGGCTTCGAGGGGACAAAAGAAAGATTGCTCTTGTGAAAAATCGCAGAGAAGGAGCAGAGAGGGAGGGAAGGGCTGGAAAGAAAAATCGTAGAGAGGGAAAGTTTTGCCACATCAGTAGGCACTTACGCGGCGTTTACCCCACCCGACTGGTTCCAGCGTTTTTCTTTGGAATTACTTGCCTTAGTTTGACATATAATGTAACAAGTTAATGGTCCAATGTATCTATAGGAACAGGAAGAGAGAAGCTTGATTACCTGGCCACGGTGGACATAGATCCAAGCTCTCCTACTTATTCAAAAGTTATCAATAGGTTGCGCGTGCCATACATAGGTGATGAACTATATATGGTTCCCCACCTTCTGTTGTGAGGAATTTAAGGTGATTAGCTTACCTTTTAGGTAGTTTGAGATTCATGTGGAATATGGATGCAAAGTAAATGTGTTTCAATCACATAATACTATGCTATAACTCTTTTTTCCTTCTCCCTGCCCCTTTTGGTTAGAAGTCATACGGCTTCAATTAGTAAATCATACTTGAATAAGGAAGATCAAAAGAGCTGTGAGGATTTGGACTTGAATAGGTAGTTGGCTATGATTGGCCTTTTATAGTTTAAGATTATGTTTATAGGTTATATGTTTTGTTTAGCCCTTTATTTTCTCTAAAATTCTTTCATTGGTATATATCAAAAGTAAACTGGATGTAATGTTCTTGTAAGGCATCTTGAAATATAATGTGAATTTGTATTTTGTATATAGAATTTTTTAGTACCGCCATTTTTTTTTTTATCAAAGACCATTTTTTGTTTCATCCATCCAGTAACATTACATCCATCACAAGCTTATCAAAGACCTTGATTCATTTAAGGCCACTCTGTACTTAGGTCTCAAAACATTCAACTAAAGAACCATACCTTGATGTCCCACCATGTTGGGTCTGATTCCTAACCACACTTACAGAAAACAGCTAGCTATAAAAGAAGCTCTAATATTATTGCAGATCCCTCCATAGTCATTCAAGCAACTTCTAAGTGCAAAATATTGCAGCTATTCCTTGTCATTTTACCTTTCCATAATCAACTTTTTTCAACTGGTATTTAATCACTTAACTTTTGACTTCATAAAGTTTCATGCTGTAAATTTTGAATAAAATGGGTCTGCCTCAACACTTAATAGGATTGTGTAGAAGTTTGAATACAAAGATTTTATATGATCCAAATTATTCTGCAATCGGTTCTACCTATTTTTGGTTATGCAATGTGATTGTTGGCAAGACAAGAAAATAAAATCTACAAAAAGTTAACTAAGTTACATTAATTTTGTTGTTAATTGGCAAATTTTATTTGGCATTCTTGTGATACTCTTCCACCTTGTAGGGTGAACCTTGCTGGACTTTGGGGTAAGTCCTGTAGTCCTAGCTTCAATCCCTTATTTGGTTTCGTTGATCATGTTTGGATGGGTTAATTAGTTGTTAGGATTGCTCAAATATTGGTTTTTAATTACAAGTCCTCCTCTAGCTTATTTTGGTTTTTCTTTATAATGTAATTGCTGGTTCTAAGTGCTTGGTTTTGCTCAAGTTGGTAGAACTTGAAGTGGGTTGCTGATAATTAATCCTAATAGTAAAGCTTAACTTTTTTTGTGGGGTTTATTAATCCAATGGAAGGGTTATTTGTGGGGAGAATGGGAGGAATCAAAAGCTCCCAATGTAAGTACCTTAAACAAAGAGAAGCATTCCTCATAGAAAGGATGTGTAGTTCGTCCTATAATGCCTAAAATTCTAAGAACCTAGTTGATACAATATGAATGCTCCCTGCAAATGTGTTTTTTTTTAGAGTACTTTGTTGTTGTTAAAATTGCTAAACACTTATGAAGCTAAACATAATAATTGATGCTTCATTAAAATTGCTGAACATTTTTCTTGCTTGCAAGTAGAACCTATTTTTGCTGATAGATAGAGCTAGAACCTATAGGTATCGCAAAGTATGCATTATTTGGATCTTCTCTACTTTTGTTGTGTTTGGAATATTGTTTCTTGTTTTTCCTCTTGTTTGGTTTTATATGCTAATTTGTGCATGTTTATGCCTTGTATATTAATTCAACTTATTAAAGAAATTGTCTTCTAATAGAAATTCTAATCACACTAATATTGTCTTATAACAGAAATTATAATCACATTAAAGAAATTGTCTTCTAACAGAAATTGTCTTCTATGGTGTGAATCTACATTAGCTGCTTTAGGGTTATAAGGGCACCAAACTCTATGTAATGACCCAACTCAATCAATAACCCAACTCTATGTATTCATGAATGGGAACTTGAATTGATGTTGGATTGGATTGTATGTGTATGGAGGATGGGTATTGGATGTGCTTTGTCCTATGGATGTGTTGTTCATCTTCTAGCTCAACAAAGGGATTTTCAAGTGTTCTTATTGAATTTTAGTTGTCTTTGCACATAGATAAATCTTGTACATTTATGTCAACCAGATTGAAAATTTATTAAATAAATGCTCTATTACTATCTTGCCAAAGTATGTATTAGTGGCTAGAAGATGTTGATCTGAGCATAATAAAGGGAGTAGTAGATGATGTGTTTTCATATAAACTATCTTAGTGTAGTTACTACGTATTGCAGCGATTTTGCTTTTGCTATTTTATGAAGATAGTAGTACTAGTATTGATTGTACAATAAAGAAGTTATGAAGATAGTAGTACTAGTACTAGTGAAACGTTTCACTAATATTTTTTCTTTGTAACAGATTATTTGCGGCGGCAAAATGGCCTTTTTTTTACGAAAATGTATTTTTGCAACGATTAACGTATGTCACAAATATGCTTTTAGCGTCAAAATCCAAATTCATCGGAAAAAATTTCATTTGCGATGACGATTTTTAACGGAAATGCATTATTGCGATGAATAATGTTGGTCGCAAAAACCTTTTTCGGCGAGTAAAATTCTTCGAAATATTTTTTTATCCTTTAAACTTATTTGCGGCAATAAAAGATCGCCACAAAAGCTCTATTTCAGCGACACTTATCTGTTGGGAATACATAATGGCAACAATAATTTATAATCGCTAGAAAAAAGATCTAGTCATTTTCAATGATTTATTAATCTTTTGCGACGATATATATCGCCGCAATTGACTTTTCTCAATGATTTAATAATAAAAGGAAACGCCATTTTCGTCATTTTTTGGGACATTTGCGACGGACTAAAATCGCCAAGAATAGTAGCTTTTTGTGAGGATTTTTGTCTATTGCTGAAATTGATAAAAAGTGGCGGCTTAATTTCGTAAAAAATGCAACGAATTAAAAATTTTTGAAATTGATCAAATGCAGCGATTATTGGGTGGTATTTGAGACGATTTTGAACGCTAGAAAAGACTTGATTCCTTGTAGTGTCTGATCCTACACACTATCGCAGTATTGTTGGTGCACTACAATATCTTATCCTTACTCACCCTGACCTCTCCTACAGTGTTAATTTTGTTTCTAAATTTATGCATTCCCCTACGGAAGTCCATTATAAAATGGTCAATTGCATACTTCAGTATTTAAAAGGTACTGTTGATCTTGGTTTTCATTTTAGTTCCCACCCTACACTTGCTCTGTATGCTTTTTCAGACACAGATCAGGCAGGGTGCCCCCTCTCCAGACATTCCCCAACTGGCTATTGTGTCTTTCTTGATAGCAAATACATTTCCTGGTTCACATGAAAGCAACATGCAGTTTTCAGATCAAGTTTCAAAGCTGCATACAGAGCAATGGCCCATACTACTACTAAGATAACTTGGATATCATTCTTACCTTGTGATCTAGGCATTCACCTCTCTTCCACTCCGCTCTTACTTTGTGATAATATCAAGGCTCTTTATAGGATAGTTAACCCTATCTTTCATGCTCGAAGTAAGCACATTGAGATTGATTATCGCTACGTCCATGAATGTGTAGCCCTTGGTCTACTTCATACTTGGCATGTTCCAACCTCTCTCTAACTTCCTGATATTTTTGCTAATCCACTTGGACGTCCTGCTCTTTTTAATCTTCACACCAAATTGACCTCGTACCTAGGCACAGCTTGGGGGGGGGGGGTAATAACATAGAAGGGAACTTGCCAAATGAACTCCCACACCTCACGACAACTGTCACAACAGCTACCTCTAAAGCATCTCCTGAAGAATCTCTCTTTATCACCCCTATGGCAACCTTGACTCATGCAACGGCTAAATTACAAATGTTGTTAATTGTATAGTTTCTTCATTTTCCACAAGTTACCTTATTGATATAATGTACATTATATATAGAAATAACAAACTCTCTATGGTTTCACATCAGTTGAAACATTTCATCAAACACCTTGTGTTCACTGTTTTTAGAAAGAGGGTGGTGTCTGACAGCCAGACTCATTGATGGCAATGCGTGACTGCCACATGCTGATGTATATTGTTATTTGCAAGCTTGGGAGGCTAATGGTTCTATTGATAGCCTCTTTATAGTTATCAGGTGAACTAGAAGTCTTAAATCTTTGCTTCAATAACCTGAGAAAATAAAGGAATCCAAAGAAAAAGAAAAAAGGTAAGAAGAAGAAGAGAGGATGAAGAGATGTAGGACTTAGGAAGAAAAGTAAAGAGCAAAACTAGTTTTGTGAGAGGGGCAAGAGGAAGGGATCGAGAAGCTCAACATGAGCTATGGTGGGAGATCAAGGGAACTTTTGGTGGACTTAAGGGAGGGAAGAACAGTACAATGACAACTAACAAAATGACCCTTCAACGTTTTCTCTCTATCGGGTGAGGGGGAGGTATATTTTAACCAATTTTTCAATTGCTAGAAATTGTGTGAGAAACATTATCTCATACTACTTCACTACTATTCACAAACTGTTCATTACTATTTCATTACTATTTATAAATAATTTTTCTACTATTCACAGATAATCTAAGATACTCTTAACAATCATACGTACCCTTACCTTAATGTGCGGTTTGGATAGTGAGATAAAATGAAAAAATTTTAAATGAAAGTTGAAAGTTAAATAAAATCTTATTATAATATTATTTTTTAATATTATTATTGTTTTAAAATTTGAAAAAGTTGAATTGTTTATTATATTTTGTAAGAAAATTTGAAAAAAATGTAATAATAAAATGAAATAAGATGAAACATTTTTATTATCCAAATGGGACTAAATGGGTAAAGGCGTAAAGAAAAGTACCACTTGCAACAGGCCGCTGTGTTAAGTGGAGCTATATGTTTCTAAAACACTAGAAATAGAAACTATATAATTGATGATAATCTATCCCATCATAGGCAAATTAAGTAGTATATATAGGGAAATAATCATCTTTCTGTGTGGTTGCTTACGTACGTCACGTCGTAGTTCAGGCAAAAACCAAGTGATTTAATACTGAGAAATAAGTAGGGTTTACTACGGTGAACAACTGTCGTGATGATACTTGAAAGATGTATAATCAAAGATATATTGCAAACCATATGATCGAGAAGAGAATGTACATTTTGTGGAAAACAAACCATTGTAAGGAGTAGTGTAAAAAGGAGTCTAATTAAAGAGGATGAGAAACATATGACTTTTAAGGAGATGTAAATGAGGTAGAAAAAAGCTTCAGCCATTATAAGGAATCGACGTAACAGAGCTAGCTGTTGGAGTATGTTTACATTATCATTTCCTACGATCATTCTGTTTGTAGGGTGCGAACGATGGCAGGGATCGAATCGATCGAACGATGCTAAATGTTAAGAAAGACGTCATGATGTGTCTTCCTAACACTAATTGATCATTTTTAGTCATGGGTTGATAGCTCACGGCTCAACAAGTGATCAGATCTAAAAGTTGTGGGATTGTTGGAATATGCTTATAATATTATCACTCCCTACGATCGCTCTAAAAACAAGCTCGCGGAGTGCGATGTCAATGCCATAAAAGGCTTGACAAGAGAAGATACAGACATCTCATGCTTTGACAAGAGTAAATATAGAAATTTAAAACATGGGGTGCAGTGAGGAAAATTTAGGAAAAGAACATTTCAGTTTCATCTCATCTTATTTTATTATTATAATTTTTTTAAATTCTCACACAAAATATAAGAAATAATTTAACTTTTTCAAATATTAAAACAATAAAAATATTAAAAAATAATATTTTAACAATATTTTATTTAACTTTCATATAAAACTATCTCATCTCAGCATCCAAATCCCACCAAGACTGGATTAACATCTCGCAGAGGCTAAATTCAGATTGTATTTTTTGACTGAGGTCCAGCTCAGTTGCAAGGGGTGCTCTAAAAGTTTCTCTAATCTTCCTCACTCTTTATCTTTCGGTCCATATTGAAGTTGTTATGCTTATCTTATTTACTATTGCTTTCTAGCTAGTTTCTTCTGCGTTGGGTTCCCTTGCCCCTACCTACCAGATTGATGCCTTTGGTTACACTGCCACCTACCAGATGGATGTGTTAATTGTGCATTGTTTGATCATATTTCCTTATGTTTAGATAGACTGATCACGATTTGATGTTCTTCAGCTTTCACAGCTTATTCTGATTGAGATGGATACTAACACAAATTGATTTCTCTGCACAAACAGTATACACTTGTGTGGTTGTGAGGAGATAAAGGCCTACCCCAGTTTCAAACAATTGGTGGGAATTGGGCTTGATCACATGAGGTAATTAAGCATTCTTTAGGTTTTTTTTTTTAATTTTTTAATTAGTCTTATAATATTAACCATTAATGCAATTTGGAGGATTGCCTTGTCGTGTAGTACTCCATGAGCCAATGAATTAAAAAAGAAAGTCTACATAATTTAGTTGTACTGATCAGATCCTAGCCATAGTCATATTTAATACGGTGGACTTTAGCGAATTATTTGAATCATTCAATAATTTAAAATTTTTCTTTTTTTTTTTCAAGACAAAGAGGGAATATACTATTTCATCAATTTAGTCATTGGATGTGCATAGTCAGATCATACGGTAAAGATCAGATAATGCTGGTTTTTGCCTATCTATTACCAAATGACCCAAAGGATAAGGTTGATTCATCATTCATTCGTGTTTCCAACAAATCAATTTTGAAAAAATATACTTTAAAAACTTGAAATTAACTCTTGTAAGAATTGGATAATTAAAAGGTTTTAAAGCGGTCAAAGAAAGAGAAATGATGTTCTTAAAAAATGAAATGAATCATTGTTCCTGATACCCATTAATGTATCGTATTTTAAGTGATTGTTTTCTATTCAAGTGATTGGAACTTGGCTTACATAAACATCACTTATAGAAATGTTTCATTCCTAAAAAGATTTTACAAAAAGTAAAGTTCGGATATGATTTGGATAGTGAAATGAAATGAGATGGTTTTAAATGAGTTGAATAAAATGTTGTTAGAATATTATTATTGTTTTAGGATTTGAAAAAGTTGAATTGTTTATTATATTTTATATGAAAATTTGAAAAAATTATAATGACGAGATGAGATGGGTTGAAAGTATTTCTATATCCAAACAGGGTTTATAGTGATAGATTAGATTGTGAAATTCTTTTATTATAAATAGATTTGACAATATTTTATATTCAGTTATATCAGTTTATAAATTTTTATAAACCATACTTGACACTTCTCAATTATTTCCATTATCGAATGAAGGAAATTCTATACACCATATCATCGTCTTATCTCACTTTTATCTCACTATGTGAAATGTGGCACATTTATCATTATTGAATGATCTTTTATTGAATGGTGATAAATGTATCACATCTTATTAATAAAATGAAAGTGAAATGTAAATATAGTGTAAAACATTACTTTCTAATGAAATCCACCATTTCGAAACACGCAAATGAGCCCCAAAAAAAAAAAAGTTGAAAGAGGACATTTATAACTAAGATGTCAAAATCAGAAACCTAACGTAAAAAGAGTACTGTTTTATTAACACTTCCAAGTGTGCACTCCAATTAAATCGAGAAGCGCAACCCATTGGGAAGTATTTCCTTGCTGCCATGTTCAACACGTAACATGCACACGGCCGGTCTCTTTCTATTTGCATCAATGCATGTTTGTCACTTTGTCTAGTGTTTAATGACACTCTATGGTTACTTGGATGACCCTCATTGGCTATATATAAAAATCTTATTTAGTTTCTTCTCTTTTTGGATAATATATTCCAACAATATCGAATTTGGTCAAGGGATCGATCAATATAATTAATGTGATGCATATGAGCCCCTAGCTATTGCAATGGATAATACCACTCAATTGATTATTTTTATGGATTTGAAAATACATCCCTTGTTTCGATTGACAAGTTAGTCAAATTAATCAATTGTTCATTTGAAAATACGATTTCTTGATCGATGATTATTCTCTTTATAGGTAAAATTTGATGGCTAGATAAAATATTGCGTATGTATTAATTGGTTATTTGTTGATCAATTCTCTTAAATATAGACGCATAATAATCTCATTTTATTATAGAATGTCATCTCATCCCATCTGATAAAACAAAAGAATTACGTAATCTCTGAAAATAATTAACAATTCTTTCTTACCCAAATACTTTTTCTGTATTTTTATTTGATTAATTAATTAATTAATGTATGTATGTATGTATGTATGTATGTCATGTCCTGTTAGCTGCTAAATAATTAAGTTTTCACACCACTTGAGGAGAAAACAATTAGAGCACAGGTATAAAAAGTCCATTGGCATCCCAACAACCACACGTACATTTGGTCCAAACCATAATAAAAACTTCCTAAGATTGGTTGGATTTGATAAAGTCAGCAAAGAGTATTAAATATGTATAAGATAGACTTCATGACTTACTCTTATTTTTCATCTTTTCTCAATTCATTTTGCTTTTTCTTTTATTTCATTAATTATTTTTTCTTAATTTTGGCAATTAAGGCCAAACAAAACATAAATAATGTCTCATATTTGAAATGCAGTCATTTCTCCTACAATAAAAGACTACTTAGAAAAATATATAGCACAATATCTCATATGGAAGAGGATGATTATTATATCTGTAAAAAGAAAATTAAATCAAAAAATAAATGTACATATAATTATTTTAAATAAAATAAAATTTTATAAAATAATTTATAAAAATAATATCCTTTTATAAAAATACAATCATACACGTGTATCACGAAGGTATAAGAATTTCTAATTGAGTTTTTTAAATATCTGGCTATTATATATATAAATATATATATATATATATATATATTATTGTCTACCTCATTGGAAAATGAGCTAAAAATGTCCGGTCGTTTTCTGACATTCATCTTAATCACTGAGAACGTGGCACTGACATCATTCACGCAACCAGCTCGTGGTTCACACGTGGACTCGATGTCAAGGATTTTGTATGGATTCCCATCCCAAATAATTAGTACATTATTCGTTGCAAGTCATAAATCCAAAATAACAAAATATTAGGTGTGATTTAAATAGAAAGATTAAATAAGATGAAATGAAATGATTTTAAATAAAGATAAAAATTAAAAAATATATTATTAAAATATTATTTTTTAATGTTATTATTATTTTAAGATTTAAAGAAATTAAATTAAAATTTAAAAAAATTAAATTATTTATTATATTTTAATTAAAAAATTAAAAAAATTATAATAATAAAATGAGATAAAATATTTTCTTAATACAAACGGCAGGTTAATCCTTTAACCGTCTTCCTTAAGTCAAAACCTTTGTTCACATTGTCAACAATAAATTTATAAGATCACCACCCACTAATTGAGTTGTGTTCTTAACTTAGAATTATTTTATTTTTTAATAATGTGTTGGAATATGAAATAATTGATCTCCAAACATTTTTAATAAGAATTTAGAAAAAAAAATATATCATCGGATCATTCATGTAAAATCGCATCCTAAACATATAATTTAAAGTATAATCTATGTGTTCCTGATTGAGTCGGGATGATTTTCTAACTACACATGAGCCGGCATATACAAGTAAATTAAAACGTAACAACCAATATTTAGAAGATGAACAATATGTTTGACTGAATAATACAAGTAAAATTAGAAAAATATTTTAGGATATGCGGTTATTGAAATGAAAATTATGTTGAAATATATATTTTGCATTAGAAAATCAGAATGTTCAAACAAGATTCTTTATAGCTAGCTAGCTAGTAACTTTAATTTTATGGGCATCATATATTTAAATTAATATTATAATTGTAAAAGCAAAAGCAAAAGAAAAGTAAAAAAAAAATTACAAAAATGAAATAAAACTAAAACTAAAAATAAAGAATAAGAAAATTATAAGAATAAAACAAAAATAATTAACAAAAAAAAAAAAAGAGAGTAAAGTGTAAAATTAGTAACCTTTTATATATGTACTGTATATAATGTACACATGTGTTGCACCAATTCAAGTAGGATCAGATGATTACTCCCTAAAAATCTGAAACCAGCGGCAAAGTACATATTTTACGTACGTTTGCTTTATACCACACGACTTTGAAAACCATGCATGAATGCCAAAGACGATCAGCTGTTCAATGATATTCTGTGATGTGATCATATGCAGAGAAAATTAATTATATAAGCTTAATTTAATACCACGTCTTGACAAATTAACAAGAAACTTAACGCTGCACGCAACTTATATATACTACTGTTCGGCGTTTATTCAAACGTCAGTTCTTTCTTCCCCGACCCTATACATCTAAGTAAAGAGCCAATCAATGAAATGCCTTAAGATTATTCTTATCCGAACTCTAGGATTTAGAGTGGAAAACATACAGATATACGCTACAATAAAAATAAATATTTGTGATTATTTTTTTACGATAAAAAAATAAATTATCACGAAAATAGATTCATTTTAATTTAAAATAATCATTTCGTTAAAAATAACTAGTTACAAATAAATAATTTTCTTATAATAACATAAAATAAGCTCTATAATATATATTGAAATTATAATTTTATTCGAGAAATTCATTAGACAACTATAAATAATATGGGGTTCATTTTATTATATATGTCTAATTCTCCCACACATATTATTTGGTGGCCTCTACGTACCATCCAACCAGACCCAAGTATCCAAAACTGATTGATATATCATTGAATCATCATGACTTGTGGTCCCAACTAATTATTTTATTAACCTTAAATGGTCAAAAATCAACCAAACTTATTCACTTTTGGGTCCCAAACTAGTTCCGGTGTTATCTTGTGGGTTAGATATATACCCAAATATGGCAGATTAAAATGATTTTTTTATTGAGTAGTACTCCATAAATACGCAACCTGGATAACACTCAAATTTAACCTTTCCTCAATCAGGATAATCTCAAAGTTTATAAGTAGACATATAAAATTATAATATTATTAATCTTAAATTTCATCATTCCTGACATAATTAATGTTATAATTTTAAGATTCCGTTTAGATGTTGAACTAAGTTTAAATGAGTTGAACTTTTATATAAATAGTAGTAAGTTAAGATGGTGGAGTGAGTTTTATGAGACCTACCTAAAATGAGTTTAGATATATTTAGATGTTAAAATGAATTTAGATATATTTATAAGAAGTTGAAAACAATTATAAGTCCTGCACGTAAAGAAATGTTGAGTTGAAAAAAGATTGTGAGACCCAGGGGCGGAACCACATTGGTGGTTGGGGGGCTCAAAATTTTTCAAAAATATGTTTTAGTATATGTTTTTTTCAAAGATATCCTAATATAAAGATAATTCCCCCCCCCCAAAACATTTTCAAAAATCTTATTTAGTACTTAATTGTCTAGGTTTCTTTTAGTTTTTTTAATAATTTTTTCACAATTATACTTATTTTTTTGTCATTAATAAAATCTCACATTCTTATTTTTTTTTACATCTCATGAGAGGTAATAAAATATCTTGATCTCTTTTTATAAGTTATTTGGTAAATTTACAACCTCATTTTTTCTATTTATTTACACTTTTCTTTTTAAGTCTTCCACTAGCTAGTTTGTTTGGATTAATTTTGTTAGTAAATACATATATACTACCATCGAGTTAACAATTAGGAGTAAATGCAACAAATCTCACTTAGCTATTTCTATCTATATTATAGAGATTTTACAATATTTAATCTTAGAATCAACAAAAAAATTTATCTTTGTTTACTTAATTTTTATCATTTACTTTAAAAAATTTTACATGACTATTTCTATCTTAATTTTATCTTTCACTTGAGTCCGATGAAGTTCAAGTGAGAGGTTTAGATGGGTGGCTTTAATAATTTAATTTGTTCCTAGATAACAACCTTATATGGTTAATGTTAAATGTCGGTGATACACTTTCCTATCTTAAATGTCGGCTACTGTTTATTCTTACCTACGACACACTTTGATAATCGCCCCCCAATCACCAAATCCTAGTTCTGCCTCTAGTGAGACCCACAACTTTTGAGAGTTAAGTTAAATTTAGTGATTTGAGAGTTATATGTTCAAACGTTGTATTTAATTTAAAATTAGATTCAACAGCTCAAGTTACAAACGAACCTAAGCAACTCGTCCATAGAATAAATTTTAAATGGTTACTGGTTGCATATTAGTAAGGTAATCTATATCTCTCCCCGACACATGACACCCACACCCGCACAAGCAGAGACGCACAAAAACAGGCTGTTAATGTCGGAATATTCTGTCCAAAACCAGACAAAGCTGCAACTCTGTTTGAAAGCAGTAGTGGCACATTCGGCTTCGTGCAAATTAATCATGGAGGAGAGAACCAGAACAAAAGAGCAGTATACTGCAGCATTCACACATACATCTAAATAATTAAGACAGCCTGATCAAAAAGTCAAAAACGTCAATTACACGCAATTAAACAACAACAAAAAACCAATCGTAAGGAAACCATAAAACCAATTTCAGTTTCTTATTCCGATTTTTTTATATATCTGTTAATGAATGACATTAATCCCCAATTTCTAAAATAAATAGATAAGAACAAGAACAACAGTGACGAATGAAAGTATTTTCCTTTTAACTGTGCGTAACATTTCTTTGAAAACAAAAAAAGAGTTGTGGCCGCGGCGTCGCGGCCTTGGATTATTAATACAGGTAATGGTCATAGACTCATAGATTAAAACAGTACTCGTCATGTTTCCAAAAAGCCAGTCATTCTGAGAATCGAATTCCGAACATGGCTTAAATCCCGGCCCTTGAGGGTCCTCCCGTTGCCGGTGCAAAGCGAGAACGCCATTTTCCCGGCGATTCGCCGCTCTATGATAACGTGGGGAGGTACCATTTCCCCGTCTTCCCGTGCGTCGTCAAGGTCATCGCTAACCAAGCGACGGAATATTCTATCCGGGATACCGAGGGGAGGCGAGCTGGCCATTCTCTTCTCAGAGCTGGACTTCTTGGACTTGTTATGGCGACCCATTTCTTGGAAATCTGAGAAAGCACTGTCTTGATTGAGTTGGTGATGCCGCTGCTGCTGGTGGTCGGGAAAAATGACGTCGCATTCTTGGAGTTCTTCGAGCTCCTTGGCCATGGGAAAATGAAAAGAGAAATTAAATGAAAGAAAATGAGAAAAAAAGTGGTTAGAATGGAAGAACGGAAATGTGGTGGGGGGTTTTTATAGGGGAGAAGGCAAATCGTGCTGTGTACAACTGATTGCTTGCGACTTTGTGTTGTGAGAGATGGCGTCACCATAAAGGCGTTGAGTGTGATTCCATCTCTCTCTCTCTCAAAATAATTCGTGATTATGAGTTTTTTGTCAGTGTTTTCTCTGGTTTAGGGTGCGTTTAGATGTTGAAATGAGTTGAATTTAGATGATAAAATATTATTAGAATATTATTTTTTAATATTATTAATGTTTTAAGATTTAAAAAAGTTAAATTATTTATTATATTTTATGTTAAAATTTAAAAAAATTATAATGATAAATAAAATGAGATAAATTTGACTTGAAAACCAAACGAAGCCTAGTCGGCTGCACAATACAGCTCTTTACTTACGGCTCACGGATTGTGCTTTTGTTTTTGTTTTATTATGACTTTGTGTGGCTGATGCATTGACTTGACTAAATCGGCTCGGCTTTGGTTGATCAGGTTTTAAACTTGGTCATATTTGGTTAACAATGTTTTAATACTTTTTTTTATAAAAGTAGAGTATTTTTATATGTATTTATATTTATATTTATAAGATTATTTTATAATTTTTAATTTATTAATAATTGACTTGTGGAGAAATAAATTTTTATTAAGAATATCTTGCATTTTCTATAAAAGTATATAACTTCGACTCAAATTTCCTTTAATTAAAAAAAATCACAATTTCAATTTTCCACTCAATCATTTACCAAAAGTTCAGCTAAACGTAAAAACATTTATTAGGTTGTAATGGTGTTGTACTAGAAATCTTATAAGATAGTGTAGAATAAAGGACAAGTATTAAACTTATTACTTCTCAAGCATTGCTTGAAGGATTGGGAAGATCAATACCTCAAAGTCTAAAGTCAATTACATGTTCAAATTTGCCTCTTAATTAAAAGCTTTGACAAATGAGAAAATTAAGGCCAAAGTACCAAAGAAGTTTATGTATAAACAATATTGAATTGATATAATTTTTTGTACGAAAAATCTATAATATTTATTATTATTTTTATGAATTTCTTAAAATTTTATTTATTCTTCTCTAAAAAATAATAAGAACTTAGAAAGATGATTAAGGTTGCGTTTAAATAATAAAATGATGTCAAATATTTTGTAAATATTATAAAAAATAAATATAAAATATTTTAAATAATAGTAGAATATTCTCGTATTTATCCAAACTAACCTTAAGAAAGATTATTGGTAACAAAAGGAAGATGTTTTGGCTTTTTAACCATAAAAAGACAAAAAAAAGAATTGGTAGGGTTTAATAAAGCCGGAGAGCCGAAGCCTAGCCGAACCAAACACGATTCACCAATGATTGTGCAAAGGAAGGAAGGCGTAGCCGTAGCTGTGAAGCTATTATTAATTAAATATATATGTAAATACGGACAATTAATAAAAAAGGTCCCTACAGCTCGGCGCACCCGACGGATCCGGCTCCGCGTTGGAGGTGGTGCTGGGGTCCACCTAATATCATCCACTGCTGCCACGACTGAATTTTCGAACACGATAGACCACTAGATATCTTACACGTGGGTGGGAATCTCAATAATTCTCCTGTGTTGCCACATTTGCCGCGTTTTTGTTTACGTGTAAATTAAGTACTCCCGTACTAATAGGAGCCAGGAGGGAGGAGTAGAGGGCTTTCATCTCCTTGCTCTTCCTTCGAAGTGTGTGTTTATATCTACGTGCATTGTTAAGGAAGCAAACAAAGACATATAAAAGTCAAGGGAGAGAGATAATGCTGTTTTTTGGACTGCAGAGAGATTTCTTTACAGTATCCGCAAAGTTTTGTTTTTGCTTATCATTCTTGTACCATATATTTATTAAAAAAAATAATAATAAGAAGATAAAAAATAAGAATAGATGTATAGTATAAAGATGATAAGTAAAATTTTTATTTTTCTTTCTACAAAAAAATATATATATATATATTAAAATGGTAAAAAGTGAGGTGCACTAATGATATTAATCACCAAAAAATATATAAATGAGAGATGGGTACTTATTAATTACATGTCCTATTTTACAAGTTTTGGTTAAGTGCAAAAATCTTCATGGGTTTTACATGATGTTATTTATTTCTCGAGTTTCCAATCTTATTGTTTTATTCCCTAGATTTTAAATTTTAAGAACTTTTTCAAGTAAATCTATCAACACATTTTTCTTAATTAATAAGGGAAAATGTTGAAGCAATAGCATGTAGGGGTGGCACCTGCACATTAGGCCCCACCTTCTGCTCCACACTTGGGGTGGGGCGGGACAGGGAGGGGCAGGCCCTCAAGCCTAATCATGCTCCAACCTCTCGTGGGCGGGTGCCCCTATTAGGATGCGAGGGTGGATTGGCCTCTAAGGCCATCTACTCACCGCCCATGGCGAGAGAGACTGCTTCCAGAGAGAGAGATACTTGGGGTTAAGGGTAGTGACGATGATTGGACAAGGTTAGAGATGACGGAAATTGGGCAAGGCTTTAAAACAGAAGAAAAAGAGATTGAGAAAGGAAAGAGAGAGACGCGAATTGGAGGGTAAAATAAAAAAAAAACCAACACGACATCATTTTATTAAAAAGTGTGTTTATATATATATTGAGCCAGTCGGACGGGGAACCCTAAGCCGGACAGGGCCCCATCCCCCAGCACTCAAATGTGTAGGCAACCACCTGCAGTACTCCAGTTGTGTTTGGACTGGTGCCCTCAATTAGGAGTCTTTTAAAATTAATTTACATTTAATTTTATTCTAGCCATGTGGCATGTCATGTATAAAAAAAAATGTGCAGACAAAATTATAATTCTTTTTTAAAAAAACATAACGAGCGAAAAAAAAAACTTGCAAAACTGAAAAAAAATGCAAAACAAGTAAGTCATAAATAGAACATAAAATAAAAATTTCAAAGAAACATTCAAATTAACACCTACGCCTGGGTGGGGAGATCGAGGTAATTGGGAGAGTTCCTGATCTTCTCCGCTACCCATCTTTCTCTCTTTTTTTTTTTTTTTATTATTATTATTATTATTATTATTATTATTATTGTATATTGTTGTTGTATATTGTTAATTTAAGCATTTATATTCATTTTTTTAATTTTTAATATGTTTTTGCGTTCAAAACTGTTTTTGTTTTTGTTAATTTTTTCTATTTTTGTTTGTTTTTAGGTCTTTCTATATTAAAAATATTTTGATACTTATTTTTAATTTGAACATTTTAAAGATCATTTTGTTCGTAAGGGTCTCTCTTTCTTTTTATTTCTTTGATAATATTTTTAAAAAAATTTTATACTTTTATTCCTTTCCAGGGCTTAAATTGACAAAGTTGAAAATTCAAAGAGTAAGAAGATAATCCTACATGAAAGCCTGAAGACTATTCTTGTAAATCTAAAATTTTTAGTATAAGAGACGGGATTATTATTATAGGTTTTAATTTAAAAGTTTTCATAGATATTAATGAGTTCTTCTACTCATCATTCCTACACCACAAACTTGTTAAAAAAAAACATAAAAAATAAAAATAAATATGTGATATAGAGATAATGAGTATAATTTTTCAATATTAATATGATCACGAAAAACTGTATTTTCCCTTTTCAGTACAAACATGCAGTACTGTTGCATAATTGGAGTTTGGGATTTAGATTAATTAGATTATGGCCCATTCTTTGGGGAACAAGGTATTTTCAACAATTTTAGATATTTCTTTTTTAAATATTATTTAAATATATATATAAAAAATTAATTTTTTCATCTAATCATTATAACTTTTCCAACCTTCTAAACAAAACACAAAACCTACAACTTTTTCAAATTTCAAAAAAAATTATATTAAAAAAATTATATTCAAATAATTTTTTAATTATAATATTTTTTATTCAACTTTTTCTTATTTATTTATCAAAATTCAATAAAATATTTTAACTCAAATCATTTCACCATTATTTACACATATTCTAAAATATTCAAAGTTTCCAGACCAACCTAAGGTCTTGTTTAGATTAAAGAATTTTAACTCATCTTATCTTATTTCATTTAATCATTACAATTTTTTCAAAATTTTAAATAAAAAATAATAAACAATTTAACTTTTTCAAATCTAAAAAAAAAATTATATTCTAATAATATTTTATTCAATTTTTAACTCTCATATCAAGTACTCATTATAACAACTTAATTTTTGATCTCTTTTTGGCCAAAATATGCATAATTCCTGATCTCGTTTTAGTCAAAAGATGCATATTTATTACACAGTACGGTAGGAAAGATCAATTCTAGTATTAGTTGAACAGAACTGTCAAGGTATTTTGATTTGAAAGTCCAAAGAGTTTTTCATAAAGAGAACTACAAATTTTCAACAGAAAAATTAAATGGCAGAAATGTCCTGAAGTCAAAATTGTTTAATTTAGGTGTATGTATGGCAACAAGATAATTAAGGGAAATGATTTCAACAATTGTAGTTGTAGTTATATCATTAGCACTCATTTGTTCGGTGGGGTACGAATAATGTACAAAGGAAAATGCTTGGGACGATAACGGATAAAATGGCCCCCCAAATGGACTCATGCTTTTTTTAAAAAAAAAACTTAATTATTAAGAAAGTGATTATTAGTGAATTTATGTATTTTTTTAAAATATTTAAAAAATATGTGAAAGAAAAAGAAATTAAATTACTATGATTGGTCTAAATTATGGGTAGCTTTTATAAAAGTAGCAGGAGTACTTATGCACAAAACTTTTTTTTTATTTTTAAAGCACACAACTCTCTTTACTGCCGACAACGAGAGCCCCCAACCCTCAAATTGGTAGAAATTTTTAATTTTAAATAAAAGTTTAAAATATTATTATTATTTTGAGATTTAAAAAAGTTAAATTGACATTTGAAAAAGTTGAAATACTTATTATATTTTGTAGGGAGATTTGAAAAATGTGTAATGATAAGATGAGATGAAATGAGAATTTTGTGTCTCATCTCACCTCCCAAACCTGTCCTGTTTGGATTGGCAGTCGAGAGTACCTCAAGTACTCTCAAATACTTTTACTACTATTATTTACTTTATTATTACTTTTCACCTACTTGTTCTACTATTCATTACTTTTCACCTACTTTTTAATATTATTCAATATTTTATTATTACTTTTTCATTATTTTTTCAATTTACAAATATTCTCAAATACTTTCACTACCCAAACATTTGAATATAAAGTTGAATTAAGTTGAGTTGAGCTGAGTTCTTTATAAATAATAGTGAGTTGAGATGGTAAAGTGAAAGATGAGTTTAAGTGTGTTTGAATGTTAAAATGATTTTAGATATATTTAAGAAAAGTTAAAAAAGGTTGTAGATCTAGTGTGTAAAGAAGTGTTGAATTGAAAAAGATTGTGAGTCTTACGTGTAAAAAGGTTTTGAGTTGAGATGAATTTAGTAATTTGAGAGTTAGGTATTTAGATGTTAGATTTAGTTTAAAATTAGATTGAACTTATCAACCAAACGGATCCTTATAAACGATATCACTCGTGCGCACGCACACACGTGCATGTATAAGCATGCCCAAAATTAATTAGGTCGTTGAAGAAAACCAAACAAATGATCTCTCTCTCTACGAGTTTAGAACTTTTTAAGAAAAAAAAAATGTCTAGAACAGATATAATACGTACGTTAATGGTACTTTTGAATTAGGACGGGGACAATGACTTCAACCTCATCTTTGATCGTGGCTATTATATATATATAAATATATATATATATATATTTCATGGATTCGTATATATTTAAATGTTCTCTATCTCTTATGGTTTTCAAGATTCCGTACATGAATATAAGTCATGTAACTTAATTAGGTTGAATATAGGTTTGAAAGTTGGTGCAAAGCCGCTCAAAGTACTGTTGTAGTTGAATGAGTTATGCTATAATTCATATATCTTTATATTGATGTGGCTTTGTCTATTATAAGAGTGATCCCCAGTATAAGTATTAATGTCACGTCAACATGATATATAGTATGATAAAAGTATAATATATATATATATATATATATATATATATATATATATATATATATATATGAAAATATTGGATTTAGCATTTTTGGTGTTGAAATCATAATGCAAATATGCAATAATGAAGGAAAAATCAATTAGTTTTTCGTAACTTTCGTCTATGTAAACTGATGATCAAGGTGGAAATAGCAAAACCCTAGCTGCAGATAACTTTAATTCCTTTGATCTTAGAGCACTACTGAGTTATTTAATGATTAGGTGTACAAAAAAGAATTGGTATGGTGTGTAAGATCAATGAAGGTTGATTCTCCTCTAGTACTAGAGATGATGATGATATATATGTAAACTCATGAATTATATATATATATATATATATATATATATATATATATATAATATTGATGCATGCAATGAGTTGGTCCACTTGAACTTGTGTACGTACGTACGTAGCTAATTAAGATTCCAGTTCATGAGGAGTAATATGCATCATTGCTTTTGTTTATAGATATTCATCGATGTACCCGTCCAACATGAACTTGCCATTTGTTTGTGTATAGATGATATAGTTAGGGCTTGTTTGGACACATAATTTTCAGGATTCTCAAAATTTCTTATAATTTCATATACAAACAATATCACTTAAACACAAAACAATTTTTAATTTCAATTTTTTAATTTTTTTTATCTAATCATGCATTATTCAAATACAAAAATCAATATAATTTTTACAAACTTCAAAATAAAACATAAAAATCAATATAGCTTTTACAAACTTCAAAACAAAAATAATTTTAAAAAAATTATATTCAAACAGTTTTTTTAACTTTATAATATTTTTATTCAATTTTTTTTCTCTCATTTTCAAGACCTAATAAAACATTTTCACCCAAACCATCTTATTAAAATTCACAAAATTTAAAAATACGTATCCAAACATGGCATAGGTGTCAATGAGTCATGACCCCTACTTTCTATGATACTTTCTACTTGTAATCCCTTTCTTCAGCCCTTACAGCAATTCTTTTATTAATCTGGTGTCTTAATTAAGAGAGAGAGAGAGAGAGGCCTGAAGGGCATATATATGGTCCAGGCCCAGTACAGGTGGAGTTAAAATGTAATCAAACCTTCGTCCGTGTTGGTTTCCTTAATATAAGTGCCAGGCTCACTAGCCCAAATACTTATTGAGATAAAAAAAAAATAGAAGGAAAATGTTTATTTTGCATCCCAAACAATCACCTAAGTATTTTTAAATTGAAATCCAAACAATCAAACTACCAATATCATATACTAAATAATTACCAAGAATTAGAATCTTGATAATTATTGTCTCACAAACTTAATCTTTTGTATATGAGTATTGCTATTCATAGGCCCATACACCATACACCAAGCTTTTTTTTTTTTCAATTTTTTTCAATTCTTTTTTTGTTTTATTATTCTTAAAACAATTAAAATTTTCTATTCTTTATCTATATAACACACATTTAATAAGAAAAAAAATTTAAAAAAATCACAAAAATAATGGTGTGTGGTGTGTGAGGCTTAAGAATAGAATTTTTCTTTGTATATATAGGAAAATTTGCAGGTTGCACTCCGAATTGATTTTTTTTTTTTTTATAAACAAAACATTCATTCAATCATAAATCCTCAGACATATTGTTTTGATCAATCCGGAGGGATTGGTCAATAAAGGTAGGAACATGCTCCCACCACATACAAATATCCAAGCACAACGAGCTAATTTATGAGCTACCTCATTCTCATGCGATGTACATGTTGGATTTTAACCTCTCGAAAAAGATATAGCAAGCACTACGAATTGATTTTGCTTACGAAGATTCCTCGACAAATGATGTCAAGACTCTTTCCCAGATCCTTGGACCACATTCAGGATACTCTAGACTTGAGATATTACTAGCGATCGAGCTATTAAGATACCGTTTAAATAGTGAGTTGAGATGAGATAAAATGAGTTGAGATAAAAGTTGAAAGTTAAATAAAATATTATTAGAATATTATATTTTAATATTATTATTATTTTGAGATTTGAAAAATTGAATTATTTATTATATTTTGTGTGAAAATTTAAAAAAATTATAATAATAAGATGATATGAGATAAGATGAAACACTTTTACTATCCAAACAAGACAGTCAAAGCAACCAAAGTTGGCTGAGTAAGTATCGCATAGTGGGCAATGGGCATATATGGAGATGCGATTGAGATAATTAACATCAGAAAGGATGAATTATGTTGGGAGCTACAGGCACAACAATGGCAAAAGTCGGAACAAATGTAGTCCATGATGGCACAACAGTTTAGCTAGGTCCTCAGTCTCTCATAATTGATTGAATTAACATATTTTTGTTTATTTTTTTTACTAAATTTGGACAATTAATTTCTATTTATCATCCAATTTTTTTTTTAACATTATAGATTTTAATTTAAATGATCTAATGAAAAAAAAGAGTGATGTGACTTATCATTTTCTTATCATCTCATGATGTGGCATTAGATGATTGGATAAACCTATCATCTAATGCTACAATGATGAGAGGATAACGGAGAAATAGATGATAGATAGATTATTTTGCAAACTTACATGCGAGGTCAATTAAACCATTGTAATGATCACCAATGTTTTTAATATTGTAACCTTTTGTATGCTTCCAATAATTTGGCCAAAGAGCCTTTAAACTATATAAAGCACAAAGGATTAATGATCACCAATGAGTTACAAGATCAGTATGCTAAAGAGATTGCCATTGGACTTCTAACAATATGTTTCCCGTCAGCCCATGAATACCACCCAAAAGCATACTCATCCTTGTCAACCTTGCTCAGCATCTCTCTTCTAATTACTTTCACCGTGATGGTGAAACTCTTCTTCTGGCCTACATCATCAAACGACAAAACATTTGGGGAGGCTTTTATCGAGAATCCCAAGGGCGGTTTAGCCGTAAAGGAGTATACACTCTTGCTGTCACCAACGTTCGTGACTGTCCGACGAACAGTGATCGTGTCATTGAGTTTGGGGATCGCTAGGGATGGATAGTTGAGGTTAATTGCTTTTGGTGCTGCTTTTGGACACTTGAATGTTGGATCGACTTTGCTGATTGACCCGATGGTACTGCACAAGTAGAGAAGGTAGTCGGTATGCGAGGCATCGTACACTAGGCCAGGGTCTGCAGCCATGGTGGGGCGTAAGTGTCCAGAGCCATACGCGAAGGGAGTTGCAGTTTTGCCAGAGTTGTCAGTCAATGGGGAACCCATGTTGTTTGTTAATCCAGCTGCAAGGTAGAAATGTTGAAGTTTTAAGGCATGTTGGCCACCAAGCAAAGATGGTATTGATATTACAAGTTTAGAGTTTTTGCTTGAGAGTGGGTGAGAGAGAGACGCATAAATTGAATCTTCTAGCATTTATAATTGTCAGAACCGAGGATCCGTTTTATGCGACCATCTCTCTCTCACTTTAGATCCCGCTAAGAGATCTACATCCTTCATAAGTACTAATTATGTACTTTTAGCTTAAGCTTAAGTCGGGAGAAACTGAAAGCAAATGAAAAGATTTTCTTAGTTGGAAATGAAAAGGGTATCAACATTTCACTTTACCTAGCTCGAAATGAATTGTAATTACAAATTCGTACGTACCTGTGGTCATGAGTGCAGATCTTATTGCAGCACTGCTCCAGGTAGGATGTATGGCTTTGAGAAGTGCAGCTGCAGCAGACACATGGGGGCATGACATTGAAGTCCCGGAGAAAATATTGTACTTAACAATTCTGTTATCTTGATGTGACAACTTTGTAGGAGGATCAGCCTCGCTCCATGCTGCCAGTATATTCAGTCCTGGAGCTGTAATGTCAGGCTGCATGCAGAGTAGTAAACCGAACAATATATATGATTAATTTTGAAGTTATTTATAAATGAAAAACTATGTATGATCTAATCAATTTAGTAATTTTCATTTACAGTTAGTACTTAGTGCAGTCTATTGATTTTCCCAACATGTTCTTTTAGTTTTTTCAGCTATTTTTTTTTCAAGTTCTTATCCAATGAATTTATAAAGGTTATTGAATTTTAGAGGAATTTAAAAAGTCATATCATCTTGATTCTAGTCCATCAATGCTGAAAAAAACCCAAGTTTGTGAGGTTTTTGTTGTAAAATAATTCGAGGCATGTCTACACAATTAGTTTAAAGTTAAAATCAAATCGATAGTTTATGATTTAGTTTTATGCATCTTGGATACAGAGATATCATCAAGAGTAAAACATGTAATTTTTTGTTTCATGCATGTTTGAGGGGTAGTGTAAATGCTGTTTAAATTCAGGGATGAATGGAGGATGTTCAAAGGTTCTTTCTCCTATGCTGGTTAAATTCACATGGCCAGAAAAAAAGGTGGGATTTGGGGAAAAGAAGAAGATGAAATAGAGTTGCAAAATGTCTACCTTGAGAATATAAGGGTCAATAACATTAGGACCTCTGCTAGAGAAGGAAGCCATGAATGGTGCTGGCTTGGTACCTATCACTGTCTTTGCTGGTATGATAGTCGCCATTGGATTCTTGCTGGAATTGATGTAATCAACAATTCTAACTGCATCATCATAGCTCACTGCAGTGGCAGGAAGAACGTGTGCATCACATGATAACTCAGCTCCATTGGCCTTACTATTTCCAAGGATAAAACCAAAACCACCTGCCATCTTAACTTCTATGCCTTTTCCAGCCCTTGACCCAAGACCTCTCATGCACAACACTATCTTTCCCCTTACCTTCTTAGGTGAAAGAGAGCCAGGGAGACATTGCCTGCAACAATATTTGGTATTACTAATGCAGGGTGTGCTAATCAAGATCATGTTTGTATTCCCAGAAAGAATATGAGTCAAAAGTTGAGAGAAAAATTACCCAAGAGCTTCTTTTGACACATTTGGATTAACAACATCTGCCGCGTATACTAATGGGTATAACTTGTTGTCCAGCTTAGATGGCGTCACAGTTTGTCCCTAGCAATGATTTGAAAAAAAAAATGGTGAAAGCCAACAACAATACATAACTAATCTCATGCCTGATTAGAATTTTGGTAGCACACTTTTTCTTTAATTTCTCGAGAAAATATACGTATTTACCTCAATTCTGAGACCATTTCCCAGCACGACAGGAGCGATAAACTGACGGTCAACACTACTAGCACCAACGGTGATGATCCATGGAGCTGGATTTGATAAAGTAGAAGGTGCAGGGCCTTGGTTCCCAGCACTACATGCAACAACAATGTTTTTCTTCGTAGCATGGAGTGCTCCGATTGCAATATAATCCACCGTATAATTAGAAGGTTGTTTAGTCCCGATGGAAACGCTTAGGACGTTAACACCATCCCCAATGGCATCGTCAATGGCTGCTAACATGTCTTCCTCAAAGCATGTGTTCCCGTCTACTTTCGACTGGCCGGGTATTGGCCAGCACACTTTGTATATGGCAAGCCGTACGAGTGGTGCTCCACCGGTGGCAATGCCGTGAGCAAAGCCACCGATGGCTGAGACGTTGAGGACCCTTTGGCCGCCAACTGTTGAGGCAGTGTGTGTTCCATGACCATCCTTGTCACGAGGGGATCGGTAATCCTCAGTGGTGTTTAGAGGGCCCAGGCTTGCCTCATAAGACTTGAGGTAGTACCTGGCTCCAATGAGCTTCCTGAAAAAAATGGGGTTAATTTAGTTGTGGAAAAGAAACTAATAAAATCTATATTTGTTCAATTCTTTCAGAAAATACTTTAGCCACAAAGAGATTGCACAAAAATAAATCTACAAACTGAGGTGGCTTGATGTAGTACGTCAGATTGTAAAATTACTTTTATTATAAAGTATATCTAACGGATACCATAAAACTACATCAGTTTATAGGTTTACTTTGTGTAATCTTTTTATGCTGTAGCAGTTTTCGGTAGCTTCATTAGACATTCTCAAGGATGTAAATTCAACATAAAGATCATCATTATTGGACAGTTTTTCTCTAAATACTCTATCTCAGTCGGCCTCAAAGTGATTTACTTCTTAATGGATGCCTTAATGTTGTTGATTTCCTCTATAATTTGAAGGGATCGATGCAATAATTGTGATCACTTAGATTGACCCAACAGAGATAGAAAAATGGAAAGAAATCGATCGGATAGGATACTTTGAAATGCATGGGGCACTGGAGCTAGCACTGATTGGGGGATCAGCTCACAAGATGGGGGAATGTATGAGAAAGAAGCCAAAAATAATTGAATCAATTTGATTGAAATGGACAAAGGTAGCTAGGGATTGTCAACACATGAAAGCAGTAACAAAATTTCGGAAATTTTAAAAATCTGTAAAACGACACAATATAGGACAATGTGTGGCCCTCATGGGAGGTTGTCATGTGAACATTTTTGTCCTGGAAAAGATCCGAGATATACTACTGTTATAATTAGACAGCAATATCTTTGGGAAGGCAACTTTATCTTTCTTTCTCTTTATCTTTTTTCTTTTTTTCCCCCAATCCGAGTTCCTTGGGTTAGAAGCTTAATAATTTTCTTTTCTGGGATTGAGAATAAATTGATGATATTCTAGCTTTAGTCAAAATGTTCCTAGTGCAAGAGTTGAATGTGTAGTCATCTGAAAACGACACGATCGTTTTATAGAAAGCCTACTGCAATTGATGGTCATCAATTTAATGATGAAAATCTTCACTGCGACTTTGATTAAGAATTACAATATTCAAAGATTCCTACGGTGGGACAAGGACCCGCAAGGCCTCTTAGCAGTATATATATATATATATATATATATATATATATATAATCACTAAAGATATAACAAATTATTCAAAGTGTGTGTCTAACAAATGTTGTGTCGTTTTGCAAGCAAAGCTCATCATGTGCAGAACTGCTGCATAAATGGTAGCCCAAGATATTCTTGGTTCAAATATTGCAGGATCTTCTCAAGTTCCCAAGACTGTTGGTGGGAATTCGGAACAAAAATTCACCATTCCTCGTGTGGCTTTAATATTGCTAATATAAAGATCTTAATTTAAAGTTGGTCATATATATATATATATATAGAGAGAGAGAGAGAGAGAGAGAAGGAATGCAGAACAAAAAGCAACAGTATGCATGTCACGGAAATAAAGAAAGCAAGCTCACCTATTACAATGGGAGGAGTTGAAAGCAGCTCCAGTCTGGCAGATTCCCTTCCATGATTTTGGGATCGGTCCCATTCCTTTATCACTGAAGCTGTTTGATTCTGGCCACACACCTGATTAGAACAACAGTATTCTTGATCACATGCAATCATATTGTCTTCATCCGCACGAAATTGTATCATTTACACTTGTAGATACATGTAGTTGCTAAATTGCAAACATGTCAAACAGTCATAGGGCCAAAAAACTATTTGAAGTTTGTATTGAAATTGTTACCACTATCCAGGACCCCAACTATGACATCTTTCCCGTATCTAGCCTTGGACAGTAAGTCTTCTCTCTTCCACACGTGCTTTTGATGTCCCATTTCCTCTTGTAATCCTATGAAATCCCATGATCTTGTGGTGTGCAATGAATACTTTCTTGGGTGGCTCCGTGACACCGATACCACTTCCTCCAGTTCTGTTCCAAACCATTCTTTTTTATATTCTACAGAGAGAGATCATCTAGAGAGAGAGAGAGAGAGAGAGAGAGAGAGAGAGAGAGGAAACAAATCCACTTGAGGCCGGTTTTGTTTACCGGATAGCTTTGAGGCCTCTTCTGTTGAGAGCAGTGCAGCAAAACCATTGATGCTGTGCTTGTAACTGTAAAGTAGAGAAGCTCTGGCTTCTTCCTCGGTGTTTTTCACAGAGAGCAGATATGAATGATGAGACTCTTCAATCTCATGCAATGCTTTTTCTCCACTGTGCTGTCCAATGTTCACCAAGTAAACCTGTGGTGCCCCCCCGCCCCCAACCACAAAAAGAAAAGGAACCAAAGAACAGAATGTAGTAACAAATCTTTCTGCAGAATAAATCCTAATAGAAAACAATAACAGCAATACTGTCAAATACACCGAGAATTCAAATTCTTTTAAGAAAAGAAGACAGACCTGTTTATCTGCACACAAAACTAAGATCAGAGCTCGGAGGAGTAGGAGGATAGAGATGAGAGAGAATCTCGTCATTGCAACTCAGATATTGCCAATGACAATGGAATATAACATTGAGAAATTATAAAGAGGTATTTATATATATTCATTTAGAGAAATCTTAAGTAATCAGATAGATCCAAATCAATCACAATTGTACATCTTTAATAGAATAGGGAGGCAATCCGATAAGTAAAAAGTTTTGCTACGTACACGACAGTATAGAAATTGAGCAAAACATAATTATTATATTTTAAACATCTATCTATGTCAAATAATAAAAAGCTAACTCTATTGCATCACATCTTGGTACATAACTAATATAGTTTCTTTATTCCAAAAAAAACCTAATATAGTTTCTTGACATAAAATAAGAAGCTGGCCAATATCTCGGGAGGAGGTCCCATATAAAGTAGGGATGATAATTCAAGTTCGCGGGTCATGCTTACGCTATATTAAAATATGGATGCATGACTATATAGCTCAATACAAATTCCATTCAGTACTCAATTCAACTGAATGGATCAAATACTGATAAGAACTCGATCAAATGAAGAGAGAGCTTGAAAACAGAGGAAAAGGAAAGGAATTCTGAATTGTATTGAAGAGTAATTCTATTTTATTTTTAAGAAGAGGGGTATGAATTCTATTGATAATATGAGCTGCTGTGAGGACACAGTCACTCCAAAAAGATAATGGAATATTTGGTTGAAACATTAAAGCCCTAGCTGTACTAAACAAATGTTGATGTTTTCTTTCAATTGTGTCATTTTGCTATGGGGTTTCTACACAATTTCTTTAGTGTAAAATTCCATTTTTATGATAGAAATCTGTGATAATGAACTCAGGTCCATTATCTAATCTTATAACTTTGACAGCAATGTCAAACTGTATTTTAATCATTTTACAAAAGTTTTAAGTAGAAATGGAACTTCAGATTTTGTTTTAAGCATATAAACCCAAGTACAACGTGTAAAATCATCAACAATTGTTAAGAAAAACTATAACCTGAATAAGAAATGGTTCCAAATGGACCCCATATGTCACAATGAATCAAATCAAACATTTTATTAGACTTGCTATGTGATACAAGAAATGTTAGTTTTCTTTGCTTTGCTAAGGGACAAATGTCACATACATTTTGAAAATCCATAGAGATATATGAATCGAGATGTTTAAGAGAAGAAAGTCTAGAAATGGACACATGGCCTAATCTGTAATGCCATAAGTCCAATGACTTTTGAGAAGTAGTAGGAAAATGAGTGGGATTAGTCTTAGAATTTGCATAAGCAGGATTGAAGTAATATAAGCCTTGTTTCTCAAATGCAATCCCAATCATCTTTTTCATTGATTGGTCCTGTAAAAAACAATGAGTACGAAAGAAAGACAAGGAAATATTAGAATCTTTGGTTAGCTTAGAAATAGATAAAAGATTAAAAGTAAATGATGGTGCACATAAGATATTTTGCAAGAATAGATTATTAGAAATGCAAATTGTTCCTATGTGTGTAGCTGGAATAATATGTCCATTGGGCAAAGTTATAGATGCATTTGTTGGTTTAGGAGGAAAACAATAGACTATGGGTGAACAGATCATATGATCTATTGCACCAGTGTCTAATATCTAAGAACATTTGGATTTTGAAGTGGAAGAAACTAAATTGTAAGAAGAATTACCAGAAAATTGAGAGGAGGTAACAAGATTGCAAGCGAATGTATTCTGGGTGTTTGAGGGAGTTTGGGATGACTGAGAGGAATTGGCAATAGCTAGTAGTTTATTGAAATTTTCAGAAGTCAAAGTAACCATGTGAGACTCATTACTATTTTGATTACAGACTTCATCAATTGCAATTGCAGCATGAGCAGTAGAATGAGTTCTTTCACTTATGCACCATATGTCCATTGTATCCACAGTGTGTACAATGAAGGGTAGATTTCTAGGATTTTTCTTTTAAAAATCTGTATTGGTTTGCTGTAGGATTTGACTATTTAACCATCAGTGCATGAGTTTCAGTAGGAACTGAGTTGGTTAGTTGTCTTTGGCTTTCTTCTTGGAGTAATAAGCAAAAGACCTTGGCCATAGGTGGTAATGGAATTGAAAGAAGCAACTGGCTTCTTATGGATGCAAAAGAATCATTTAAACCAACCAGAAACTTTAGAACATAATTTGATTGTTGCCTTTGTAGCAGAAAAGAGAAAAGATCACATGCACAACTTGACATTTTTCCACAAGTACATGTTGGAAAGGGATGAAAACTGACATATTCATCCCATAATGTCTTGAAGGCATTGAAATACTCAGTGACAGAGGAAGAACCCTGGTTGATGCAACTCAAAGATTTTTCAAGGTAAAAAACCCTTGGTCCATCACTTCTTAAGTACCGAGTCTTCAATTCATTCCAAAGATCAAGAGATGAATTTACATATAGCAGGCTGTTTTGAATATCTTTTGAAATAGAGTTTATAAGCCAAGAAAGTACCAAGTTATTAGCCCTTAACCAAGCTGTGTGAAGAACAGATTCAGAAATGTTTGGAGGTTGAATTGAACCATCGATGAACGTCACTTTATTCTTGATAGATAAAGCAATGGTGATCGAGCGGCTCCAAGCAACATAGTTATCTCCAATAAAGATCTTTGAGATGAGAAGAGCACAAGGGTTATCACTTGGATGCAAATAGTATGGACTTGATGAAATATCTGATGGATTTGTGGTGACAGAATCGGTAGAACTAATAGAATCCATTTCAAGAAAGAAAGAAAGATTAAGAATCACAAACTTCGAGAGATAAAGCTGTGCAGAAAAATCACTACAAAATCTTGAAGAAATTGTAATGCAGAGAAGAACAAAAATATAAAAAAAAAATGATCAAAAGATGAAAGAGGATGGATCGAATTCCAGAAAATCAATGTGCGGAATTTCTAATCTGATACCATGATAAGAACTCGATCAAATGAAGAGAACTTGAAAACAGAGGAAAAGGAAAGGAATTTTGAATTGTATTGAAGAGTAAAATGAAAAGAAGTATTAAACTAAGTCTGCTATTATATCATATTTATATTGAAAATGTAAACTAACAGAATCAACTAATTACATTGTATTGCCTATTTTAGCCTTAGCCTTTTCTACTTTGGACTTTAATTCCATATTATCTATATGTGATGCAATACTCCAACAAATACCTCAACCTTGACATGGATAAATGACGCATGTTGTGTCATCCGCTAACTCGCTTAATAAACCAATTAATTATGTTGGATTGACTCTAATATGAGTTGTATCAACTCTTCTAACTATGTTTAACATAAATGGGTAGAATTGATCTACATAATATTGATCTGACTTGAGTAATGCAATTACATAAAGTATAAATCATATTGGGCATTTGTACTTGCAATTCAATTGATGATAGAATCGATATATATCTATAACTGTAACTAATAAGTGCATGTATCCAATCCAACTATTAACCAGTTATTTAAACATCCAAACAAAATAAAACTACATTCTAATAAAATTCATCTACATAAACAAATATGTAACACAAAAATTAGATTTTATTCCATATATAGTTAGAAGCTGATAAATCTGGTACGTTTGGGTAACGAGATAGGATGGAAAATTCTCATAATTTCTTCCTCAAGCATCACTCACATACAAAATACTTTTCAGTTTCATATTGAACTTTTTCATGATCTATTCATTACCTAATTATTACAACTTTTACAAACTTTAAAACAAAATATAAAAATCAATACAAAATTTTCAAACTTCAAAATAAAAAATAATATTAAAATAATCTTTTAACTTTATAATATTTTAATTTAATTTTTTCTCTCTCATTTTTCAAAACTCAAATAAAAAATCTTAACTCATACTATTTCACTACTATTTACAAAGATGATATGGACTTAATTGGGTTATTTTGTAATGAATAAAATGTAATGTAGCCCATGTTTAGCTACCAAACATGTTTGAAAAATGCTACTTTGCTTACTCAATTTGCCCCCTCATTTTGACACCTTATGTATTTTAATTTTTTTAATTTTATTTTTACTCAATAGTTAAGGAAGTGACTATTAGTATATTGATATTTTTTTTTATATATTTTAAAAAAAAAATTTAAAGCAAAAAAGTATGAATAAAAAAAATAAAAATAAATAAAAAAGTGATTTATTCCTAGTGGTAAGATAAAACGGTCTACTCTAAGTGGCAAAGTAACACCGCTTTGTTTTGAAAGTTTTTTATTTGGATGGGAAAATGTCTGAAGATGAAGTTTGGGGATTTGTGGTAGCGTGGGTAGGCTGGGTTCCATTGAAAATGAGGGCACACTTCTGTCTCTGATCTGGGTGCATTTCGTCTTTTCCAACTGATAATTAGCTAATGTTGCAACATAGCTTGTCTACTCGGGTTGACTGGTTTTGATCAAAAAATTATGGCACTAAATCCCAATTCATTAATCTTAGGTTTTGTCAGCCATACTTATATGAAAAAGAGAACCCATACGTAAATCCAATGACTCCGGTGCTTGGAAATTATAAGATAGACAAATTTATAAATCACTCATGAGCTCGATCTTTAGAATATTTGGGTCAAAACAGAAGAGATGTTTCTCTATTCCCTAAATGTGTTTAAAATTTGAAGGAAATATCTCTTTTGAAAATTTTCTAATTTCTTTTCTTTGCGCATCAATCACTCAAAACTGAATTTTTTCCCGTAATTGTTCTCAAGAAATTGTTTTCGGAATCGAGCTCAATACATCGAAGCACCTTCCCATACTCGCACCCCTGCCCTTGCATGGGGATAGTTTTGGCCTCGAATCCCAGCACCACCCCCCATGGACGGGTGCCTCCGTCTGGATGTAGTGGGGAAAACCGGCCTCCTAGTCTGTTCGCCACCCAATCCAACATTGCATTCTTTTACAAACAAATCCAAATATAAACCGAGATAAAGTTACCAATCAAACCAAAAAAACTTATAGATAAAGAAATCATACAAATCAAATAAAAAACCAAAACAACTTACAAAATTACAGATCATACCAAAGAAATATTAAACAAAACATAGAAATCTCATAGATGGTATGTGCACAGATTCATGGGTTACGGCCATGGTCATGGGTCATACAGATCTGTGCACAGATATTCATAGATCTGTGGGTAGATCTATATGAACCATGATCGCCATGATCATGGTCGTGGGTCCATAAAAGTGCAAACCCATCACGGAATCACCCACGGTCGTAGCCACCAACCACAAAAGTTAGAACTCCCAACCGTGGGTCTCTAACGCTAGCCATGACCCACAACAATGGAGAGAAGTTTTCTGCCGACTTAGAGGCAGAGGAGAAGAAAAAGGAGGGAGAAGAGAGGCTAGGATGATGGCCATTGGCAGTTTGGCACTGAGGTGTCAAAGCCTGAAATGAAAAGAGAGAAGAGGGGACGTGGCTGGGAAGAGGGAAGGAGAGAAAAAAGTAAGAAAAAATCTACTCAACCTCCTACTATTCACACCACACTCCACACTCCATTTTTTTTTAATTTTTTTTTAATTTTTTTTATCAAATATATTTTTATATGAATAGTGAATAAAAAATTATAAATAATTTTAAAAAAATAAATTCAAAAAAAAATTTAAAAAAATATTAAAAAATATTAAAAAGTGTGGAGTGTGAAGTGTGAGGAGGTTGTGTAGCAAAACTCAAAAAGTAATATTTATAGTTCCAGTTCTACTACGTACAACTGGCGTGTAATCGGCTGACATTAGCATCTGACAGAAAATTTAAAATAGAAAAATAGAAAGAGAAGCCATCGACTGAAACTCAGAATTTGATATTTTTCGTTTCGCATTTGAAAAGCCATCGGAAGAAAACTGAGAAGAAGCAGAAGAAAGGAACAAGCTGAAGGAACCTTTCACATTTGAGAAGCCATCGCATTTCGCATTTGCACTAAAAGGAAGAAGCAGAAGAAACATAATAACATTAGCGGAAAGGAAGAAGAAACATCTGGTTGGGCATTTCGAGAAGAAACTTTGTAACTTGGTTCCAGTGAGGGCATTTCGACGAAAAGGAAGAAGACCAACCTGCTCGCACTCTGCTTTCTTCTCTATACTTCTTGTAGCCAAGAGCACAACAACTAGCTTGGCTTCTGCATAATTTGTGATCTAGAATATATGTGCAATTACTTATTTTTCAATTGCAAAAACCCAAGGGCCAAGGCTGTGAAAAAGAATGCTTTTAATGTCTAAATGAATGGACCAAACGTTTGTCAAAGAGACATGATTGCACTATGGTCAGAGCTGGAATTCCAACAAATCAAGAATTCCAAGAAGCTCGTTACATCACTTCGATGAATTCTTTCACAACAACTTCAATGGAACCAGCTCTAAATATATGAATCTTAGAGGCAATTACATCAATGGGACTGAGATATCGAAATGGGGACTTCGGGTTAGGGAGAAGGGATGAACGGAAGGAAGAAGAAAGCTTATTGAAGGAAAACGCTTAGAACGAGAAGGTAGAAGGGAGAAGAGGTTTTCGATGTATTTTACCTTTTAATGAAACACACCGTTTCATTAAAATGAAATCCTGCAATTCAAATTTGCTTTTATTGCCCGTCATGCAGAAAATTGAGGATGAAACACATCGTTTCATTTATTTGATGTGGTGATTACATGCCGGTTGCACTGGCCTGCTTTGCATTCAGCATTTTTCTTATAGTTAGGTTTTGTTTTGAAACGATGCATTTTGAAATATCCAAAAAGACATCGTTTCATTATAAATAAATATATATATATTCTATAGATGTGGGCCCAATGGGAATATCCTAGGTGGGCCTGGGAGAAGCCTGAGTCTTGTCCCTACTAACTTTTGAACATGCGGGCGAATGTCTGCACGCCTTCCCCTGACCGACTGGCCGCCCCAGGCAGGGCTGGATCTGGGGTAGGTGACTACTTTTTTTTCTCTTGATTTTATACGGAAGGTCAAGCATCAAGATTAAGAAAAAGAAAAAAAAATACAACTTCCAAAATCCAATTATCGATTACTATGCTTTTAGATGCTATGGCTGTTCCACACTACTATTTCTAACGTATAGTACAATCTTTTAGTTTCTCAAAAAAAAAAAAAAAAGTACAATCTTTTAGAGACAATCAGTACCAAAAAAATATTTAAAAATGTAACAAATTATTTAAAATTTCCAAGTTGCTATATATCATTTTTATAAGCATTATCTAAACTATACTCTCCAACTTGAATCGGCCGCCATCACCCATGACTTCTATATTCTGGAATTTCCTAAAGTTTCTTTATTTTTCAACGAAGAAAATTATTTGAACCAATTATATAGCCATGACGTCTTCTCTATAATGATTGTATTATATTATTATTATTATTAGGTGATCAAAGACACCCGTATACTTTATTCGTTTCTTGGATTTGTTGGATTGAATATTGTACGTTTTTAATTGGTTTTAAAGTAGCACATGCATGGTTTTATTAATTTTATCACTTTGTCAACATCAGCATTTTCAAATTCTTATAGATGAAAAAGCTTTTTCTCGTTTATCCATTGAATTAAACATATACGCCATTCTTTTTATTAATTATGTTAAATCAGTTTGGTCAACCTAATGAAATCATTTTGGCCTGATATTCAAATTGAATATAAATTTTAAAAAAAAATTACATCAAATCCAAATTTCAGTGAAGATGACACTTCTGATAATAAATTTTATATATATATTATCTCAAATGGAAAATAGAGTAGACTTTGAAGATTTTGATCTATACGCTTAGGCTTGGGGCCGGCAGCTGGGAATCTAGAATGACCTAAAATGGAGTTTTACATTTCAAAGTGGAAGTCTAAATCCAACGGTATAGCCCCCAAATTAAGGACCACTAGCTAGGCACTAGACTCCAAGGCATGCCTAGCTAATGGGGTGTCTTTTATAGAGTGTGAGGATTAGAGTGGTAAATAGTAACGGATGAGAAGAATATTTCGCATGAGAAATACTCAAGCAAATTAAGATGGCCAGTTTGGATACGGAGGTGAAGTGAAACCATCTCATCTCATCTCATTTTATCATCTAATTTCAATTAATAATCACATTACTATTTACAAAGCATCTCTTCTTATCTCATTATTCAAGCGGGCTCTTTATATATTATCTTAAATGGAAAATAGAGTAGAGTGCGAAATTTTTTATCTATGTGCTTAGGCTTAGGGCCGGCAGCTGGGAATCTGGGATGGCCGGGAATGGAGTTTTACATCTCAAAGTGGAGGTCTAAATCCAATGGTATGACCCCAAATTAAGGACCACAAACTAGGCACCAGACTCCAAGGCATGCTTAGATAGTGAGGTATGGTGTTGTGAATAGTGGTTGATGAAAAGAATTTTTCGTAAGGGAAATACTCAAGCAAATTAAGATGGCCTCTTTGGATACAGAGGTAAGGTGAAACCATCTCACCTCACCTCATCTCATGATCTAATTTCAACTAATAATTTCAATATTATTTACAATCATCTGAACTCATCTCATCTCATCTCACTATCTAAACGGGCCCAATATATTATCTAACATGGAAAATAGAGTAGAGTGTGGAGTTTTTGATCTATGTGCTTAGGCTTGGGGCAGGCAGTTAGGAATCTGAGATGGCCTGGAATAGAGTTTTAAATCTCAAAATAGAGGTTTAAATCCAACAGTATAACACCAAATTAAGAACCACTAGCTAGGCACCAGACTCTAAGGCATGCCGAGCTAGTGGGGTGTGAATTAGTCAATAGTGACAGATGAGAAGAATTTTTCGCAAGGAAAATACTCGAGCAAATTAAGATGGCCAGTTTGAAAATAGAGGTGAGATGACCTCATCTCATCTTATCATCTAATTTTAATTAATAATCTTATTACTATTTATAAATCATCTGATCTCATCTCACTATCCAAACATGCCTTTTATATATATTATCTCAAATTGAAAATAGAGTAGAGTGTGAAGTTTTGGATCTATGTGCTTTGGCTTGGGGTCTGCAGCTGGGAATCTGGGATGACCTGGAATGGAGTTTTACATCTCAAAGTGGAGGTCTAAATCCAACAGTATGGCCTCAAATTAAAGACCACTAGCTAGGCACCAGACTCCAAGGCATGCGCAAGGGAAATACTCAAGCAAATAAGATGGATCATGCTAGCGGGCCGCCCAACGTTTACTGCTGGGCATAACACTTGTTATAAATTTTTTGTTTTGATTTTCTTTTAAGTATTTTTTTAACATTCTTAATAATTAAGAAAAAAATAAAAAAAATATACAAGTTTGCTAATAGTCACTTTTTTAACCATTAAGTAAAAAAAAAATTAAAATGCATTATCGGTAAGTTTTCCACTAGCATTTTCCAATTAAGATTATATATAAATGATTTGGACCTGCTTGCTTACCTTTAAATATAGCCGCTTGTGTTGTATTCTAGATCTGCAAATCTTACATCGGCCCATGCATGCTTACATCTATGCCATTTGAGTATTATGTGCCAATTTGTTCCATGCTTTCCACCCCACTTATTGCCATGGGCTACGTCAGTTCAGCTTGATCCTAAACCATCTCTTTCGACGTCTCTGTGCGCAATAGCACAACGTCAACTTCTGGTACCCATATTGCAAATCTGCCTCTCCCCAAAGGGATGAGCCTCTCGTTTCATCAAACGCATCACGACACGTCTTGCTTTTCCTAGCCACAATCTTCAATATTTGAAATTTTCTAGTCCATCTTTCCAGCTATAGAGGTTTCATCATAAATGACTTGGAATAAGATCTTTCTTTTTCTTTTTCTTTTTTCTTTTTTTTTGTGGACTGGGTTGATCTTTGGATGCATGATCGTATAGGAAAGGGAGAGAACAATAATGTAACGCCTTGGTTCTAGATGGATCGAAGAGTTACTAATTGTCACCTAGAATCGTATCTCACATGATAGATATAGACCCCAATTTCTCAACTATACATAGATCTCATTGTTTTAAACCAACTATTTCAAAATAATTCACTAGAAACACCACCAAGTTCCAAAATAAACGTAAACCTTCCAAAATACTAAGGTTTTGTTTGGGGCCTCAGATAAGATATAAAATTCTCATCTAATCTTATTTCATCTCATCCCATCTTATTTCCAAACATAATTCCAATACAAAATTTTCAAATTCAAACTAATCATTACAAATTTTTCGAACTTTCAAATAAAAAATAAAAAACAATTCTAACTTTTTCAAATCTCCAAACAAAAATAATATTATAAAACTATATTCTTATAATATTTTGATTTTATAATATTTTTTATTCAATTTTTTTTCTCTCATTTCACAAAATCTAAAAAATACTTAACTCAAACTATCTCACTACTATTCACAAACTATCTTACTACTATTCACAAAATTTTCATCTCATCTCACTTCCCAAACTAGCTAGTCAACAGAAGAAAACAAATCTCCTGAATAAAATTCTCCAATAACCATGGCATCCTTTTGTGCTTAGTCCACTGTGCTTTACTAATTTCGTCTTTGGTCCCTAATATTGATCCTCAATTGAAACATTTAAATCATTTGAAAAATATTGTGGAGATAAGTGGTGAGTTATCAACAACTCAATAAGCAGAAAATATATACTAGTATGTAAACATGAGCCTTTTTACAAAGTTCAAAATATAGAACAAAGCATTTTAGTTTCAGAATGCAAATCCAAAGCATATTATCAAAATATCCGAGCGAAAATTCAAAATGTTCATATTCAAAAGTCGTTTGGTATAGCATAACTGAATATCATCCTCTTATCATATTATACCATATCATAGCATCATATCAGAGCAGAGACCACGTTTAACCCCCGTAGTAGGGTTCTACTATACCCAGTGGCCAAATCAAGCAGTATTAGAATGTGAATCTTTTCCTTATTTATTCTCAGAGTCCCGAGTGTACACACAGGAAAGACCACGCAGAAAAACTAATTTGTTTCCAAAGTGGTTGTACTCAAAAACAGAAATGTCGGTACCAACCATATAATAGAGGCCACAGTTTTACACCCATGGTAAAATTAGAGTAGAGTAGAAATAGAATCATAATCATTAGATTAGAAATAGAAACAGAATCAGATACAAAGTCAATATGTTTTGCCAAAGGTTTTTAGATGCCACATCATATCAAAATAGAGTACTGAATAGAATTATATCATTTTCACATAATCAAAATAGATTTAGAGGATTTTCTCAAAATATGTAAAAATTTTCAGATTTCATATTCGCTCTTCTTGTACAATTCAGAAGCAGAATGTCAAAAATTTGCCCATGTCTACAACAGTCATGACAAAAATAATTTTCTCTCTTATACAAATTCCATGACTAATACAGAACAAATACTTGAGGATGTTTTCAAATTTCTTTTCATAACAAAATATGCATATTTTTTAAAAATCGATCTCAGTCCATTTCTTTTATGCCAAGTCTAATATAAAAATCCCGTTTACCTATACTTTTTAATTTTTCTGAAAATCCTCTCAAAAGTGTTAAGCAAATTCTGATTGTCACCTAAACATAATTAAACATACTATAAATTAATACAAATAAACTGTCACGTCTAGAATAAACGACACAATTAACAATCCACAACAACGCTCCCAACCTTAACAGCTTTCATACTCCAACAGTATGCTTTTATACCTTAAATATAACCTACCTATTCTATTTCCAACTTACGCCATACTCACACAGTACAAACCACTCCATCCACCCGACCTCCACAAACACACAACTCCATCTATGCAAAATTTCAACAACACAAAGACGTTCGCATATTATATGACACAACTCAAGGGTATAGTTCCATTCAAAGTCATGAGCTTATTATCCAAATACCACGATAGCAAAATGCATACTTCACACCATACGCCAAAACTACATAGTTCAACTCAACACATGGCCTCCGACCATTTCACAATTATTTCCATCACTTTACACTGCACACATCCGCATCACAACTACACAATTTCCCAACACTTCGTAGTCGCACAAATCACAACATCGACATGAAATCCATAATTTTACAAACTCTAACTACATTAGTATAATATTTCTCAATTACAACTATCTCGACATAAAACAAAAATCCCGAAACATGGACATAGAAATTATACCTCCAATTACAAGGTTACAGTGTGGTGATTCACGACATTGCGTGTGCAATGGTAGCGGAGGAGTAGAGATTGAGGGTTGGAAATGGTGTGGGTGACATTGTGGTTGACAGTAGTCCAATGATGAGTGGCGGCTGAAGGTTGTTCAGAGAGAGAGAGAGAGAGAGAGAGAGAGAGACACTGAGTGAGAGTGAGAGGCATAGATGGACGATGAGAAATCAAGAGATAAGTAGGGAGACAAACGAAGGAGTTACAATGGTGGTTGAGCAACAATAGCGATGTGCGGCCATCTAACGTGTAAGGGATGGTGACGGCTAAGAGGAGTGAAAAGAGAAATAAAGGAGTGAGAGGGACAGGCAGGGGACTGAAGCTCGAGGGGGGGAGGGCTTACAAGTCGACAAAGCAGAGGCTGACGCCGTGGAAAGGGGGCTGGCGTGCACTATAGCGTTTCGTGGGGCTGCTTGCGGTGGTGCTGCATGACTTAGATGGGGGCGGTTCTCAAACTGCCATGGATTGAGTGGAAGGAGGGTGATGGTTTCCTGCTTAAGCCTTAGGTGATTCTAAGAGATAGAGAGATTGTGCGACCTACCAAGGATTAAGTAGAGGGATGAGAAAATTCCTAAGGGAGTGGAGTGAATTAGGGAGGACTTGAAAAGAAGAAATAGGAAGGAAATAAAAACTCTGGGAAGAGGGGGGAAATTTTCGGGGGTGGGGTGAATGGAGCGAGGGGGTAGGGAGAGAAGGAACGTGTGTAGTGAGAAGTGGGAAAGAGAAAGTGACAGGAGGAGAGAAATTGAAAGAGAGAAAAGAATTTAACTTACTGAACTATGACATTTCCTCAAGAGGTTGGTATCTTCGTGAGCCTGGGCCAAGTAATGGAGATCCAAGAAGGGCCATTCGTAATGCCACTAGGAGGGCTAGGCATGCTAAGGTTAGGAGGGTGGCATTGTGTTGATCCATGGCTCAAGTGGTGAGGTGATGATCATTCAAGACAAGTGCAACTAGAGGACTCTTGAGTGTTGGCCAATTCCTTGATTTTAGGGATTGGATGACAAGATGAAAAATCTCTTAATTTTAGGGAAGTGGGCTTTAATTTAGAGATTATCTATTATCATTTGTTTAAGTTATCACCTAATTTATTTCATTTAGTTTAGGCATTTGATAAGATTATTTCCTTAAACTTAGGAGTTTGATTTGTTTCAAGATCAGGATTTCAAAAGAAGTTTGATTTGTTTTGAGATTAGGATTTCAAAACAAAACTAGTATTTATTTGGATTTTTGGCTTGTAATTCATTATTATGCTATTTTAAATGAAAGAAAATTTTCTCTTCCAACATTCAAAAATTGAGTGCTAGCTTGAATTAGTCTTAATTTTCACCAACCAACCCATTGGGATCTTTGTGTTACCTTGAGGTAACCTCAGATTCAATCACCCAATACGCCACAAACACTTGAGTGAGAGTGAGGCTTTCATCATTGGTGCTTTCATTGAGAGTGCCCAACCCAATGAGAGGAAGCCATGGCTGATCGACAATCAACTTATAGGGAGCAGATTGAGAATCTTGAAGTCGCTTTGGAGGCACAACAAACCGCCACCAATGAAAGGCTTGGAAGGATAAAGGAGGTGCTCCACCAATTGGTGGATCAAAGGAGGAATGGAGAGAGGAGGAGCCATAGGAGAAGAACCCATAGTCCGAAGGGTTCCGTTGGATCATGAAGAAGCCAACACCGAGAAAGGGTGGATGACTCAGATTCATCTTCTCAAGATTTCTCAAGCACTAATGAGGAATCAACCAGGAAAAGTGAAAAGGAAGAAGGGAAACGAGGTGAGAGGAGAGGTGCACGTAGGGGGAGAAGTTCTCAAACCAAAAATGGACTTTTCCAAGTTCAATGGTAATTACCCGAGCACTTGGGTTAGTAGAGTCGAACAATACTTTGAGCACAATCACATGGAGAGTCATCCTAAAGTGTCATATGCCGCCTACTTCCTTGAGGGGGAGGCCACCCAATGGTGGCAATGGATGAGGAAGACCTATGGGGCTCAAAGGAGGGAGTTGAAATGGAGGAAGTTTGTCAAGGAGCTTTTGAGGAGGTTCGGTCCAACCGACATATGGACTACCATGAGTCTCTCTCAAAGATCAAACAAACTGAATCTTTAAGGGATTATCAAAAGGAGTTCTAATACTTGTCCACTAGAGCACATGGGTGGTTGGAGAAGGCCTCATTGGGACCTTTGTAGGCGGCTTGAAGAGTGAGTTGGCGGTGGAAGTGAAGCTTAAGAAACCAAATACCTTGATGCAAAATTTGGAGGTTGTACGGATCAAGAAAGATCAACTTCAAGATTTGACTAGGAGTAGCCGGTTGAGGTGAGGAAACCACCCCCAATGGTTTCCAAGTTTAATGCAAACCAAATTTTTAGCAAAGACTTTTCACCGGGAGGTCCTAGTGGAGGTGCATCAAGTGGAACCAAACCATTATCCTTAGGAGTGAAGAGGCTACCTTAAGAAGAGATGCAACGACGAAGAGAGAATGAACTTTGTTTCAATTGTAATGAGAGGTTCACAATGGGCCACAGATGCAAAACCAAGCAAATTTTTCTCATAGAGATGGAGTCGGAGGAAGAGGAAGACATAGGGGAGGAAGAGCAAGGGCGAGAAGAGCAAGAACAAGATGAAGCCGTGAGGGGAGATCCTCAAATTTCTATCTATGCATTGACGGGTGTTGTGAGGCCTAGAACAATAAAAACACAAGTTCATATTGGCAAGATAGAGGTAACGGTTCTTGTTGATAATGGCTTATCCCTAAACTTCATCAACTCTAAAGTGGCCGAGAGCTTGGGATTATCTATGACTTTTATCACTCCATTCGAGGTCAAGGTAGCTAGTGTGGATAAATTAATGTGTAGAGAAGTATATAAAAATGTATGTTTGAAAATACAAGATCTTGAGATTGTGGTAGACTTGTATTCTTTACCTATTGTTGGGTTGGATGTTGTATTGGGTGTGCAATGGTTAGAGGAGCTAAGGAAGATAGTGTCAGATTACAAAAAAATGACTATGGAGTTTATGATGGGGGTAAATGGGTGACCATGAGAATGAATGGAAGAGGAGGGTGCAAGGTCGTGGGGCCTAATGAGATGGAAAAAATCTTGAGGGTTGGGGGGCAATGTTTTGCTATCACATTGGCCTCCCAACCGAGGGGATCAAGTGAGGGGTGTGAAGTGGAAGATGGGGTCTTGGTGAGGAAGTTAGGTGCCGAGGTTCCTAATGACTTGAGGGAGTATGTGAGGAAGGGTGGCCAAGTAGCAACCGAAGCCTTAGTTCAATGGAGGGGGCTCCCAACCGAAGATGCTATATGGGAGAGTGTTTGGGTTCTCAACAATCAATTTCCAGATTTAGACCTTGAGGACAAGGTCGGTCTTGAAGGGGGAGGATTGATGGAGATCCAAAAAGGGTCATTCGTAATGCCACTAGGAGGGCTAGGCATGTCGAGACTAGGAAGGTGGCATTGGGTTGCTGGTTCTCCAATTTTATTACCTCCCAAGTGCAAGAAGTGTTGTGTTGATGTGTAGTGGAAACCCCAAGGTCGATTTCACAAGGATTAAGACAACTTATGTTCAAAACTAATAAAGAAACTAAATGGAGGTTATATCTAATTAAGAGCTCCTCCTTGATCACTGAGTTGATCAAGGGGTAACTCCTTAGGAGATTTGCACCACCCTTTTTTAGCAACCCAAAGATTCAAAAGCATTAAGGTAATGTAATGTGGGCCTATTTTTTCTTATCCCTAACTTAAAAGCTTTGCTAAGAAATGATTAATCAAAGAAAATAACCTCAGAAACTGAAAACTTAAATTGAACAATCCCCAAACAGATTCATAAATCAAATGAAGAAATTGATTTACTAGAAAAACAAACCTAAGTCTTGGGTAACCTTCTCATAGTGAATAATTTAAGAATTCTACCATCCACAGCTCTCTTCAAATGTCATTCCAGTTTAGGTAAAAACATTTGGATAATAGAACTCATGTATGCTCAACAAAGAAATAAAAAGATAATCTCAATAAATCTCTTATCATCCCAGTTTCAACTACTCATTCTGAATAGTGGGGTTGATACATTTCAAGCATCTATTGTGCATTCAATCTACAACATATCAAGTAGGGTAGAGACTCCTTCTTACTTTGCTTGAATCGGAAGTGATAAAGAAAACTTACAAAAATGCAAATAACCACATTCGAGAATAAAAAACCTTAAAGATTAAACACTGTTTGATGGTTCCCCTTGACTTAGGATTCAGAAATTACTCTATTTTCAAATAAAAAGAACATCCATCCAAGAAAATGAAATTTATGAAAATTAACAAAAACCCTAAAATCGTCTTTTGCATTCCGTAGCAAAAATCGTCCCCCTTCCTCGTGCTTCCTTCTCCTTTTATCCTCCTTCCTTCCATCCATAGCTGCGCACTCAACCGATTCCTCTCCAATTCCATCCAGTGCCTTCTAGAATATAGGATTTGTAAGCACACAACAAAGGATTAGGCTTCGAGTGATGTGAAAACCGAAAATTCTCTAAGTGTAATGCGAAGGCATTAAGGGTACTTAAGTGTGTAAAGACTAGTTTACCCCTCTAACCTTGACTTCAAAATGCCCTTTTAACAGAAATAAGTAGTAAATGAGTATTTGTAGTGATTTTCAGATTTAAAAGTCTTAATTTAAATACTCATTAACTGCAATTTCTTCACTTAATCAGTTGCATGCATGGCTCGGGTGGTGAGATGATGGGCGTCCAAGACAAGTGCAACTAGAGAAGTCTCAAGTATTGGTTAATTCATTGATTTTAGGAATTGGATGACAAGATGACAAATCCCTTAATTTAAGGGAAGTTGGCTTTAATTTAGAGATTTATCTATTACTATTTGTTTAAATTATCTCCTAATTTATTTCCTTTAGTTTAGGCATTTGATAATATTGTTTCCTTAAACTTAAGAGCTTGATTTTTTTGAGATTAGGATTTCAAAACAAAACTACTATTTATTTGGGTTTTTGCCTTGTAATTCATTATTATGCTATTTTGAATGAATGATAATTTTCTCTTCCAACTTTCAGAAATTGAGTGCAAGCTTGAGTTAGTCTTAATTTTCACCAACTAACTTATTGAGATCTTTGTGTTGCCTTAAGGTAACCATAGATTCAATCACCCAACACGCCACAAACACTTGAGTGAGAGTGAGGCTTCCATCACAAAGTTATGGGCCTGGGTGCTACAAAGAATGTCTTAGTGCATGCGATTCACAACATGGTGATCTGTTTCAGGGTTTTCAAAACTGGCGGGCTACTCCACCACTTTGGAAAATAATTGGATGAATCCCTAGACACATAAAGCAACGTTTACTTACATGCTTTATGGATCTCATAAATTCTCATATTGATCTCCTAGAAAACTAAAAGCGCCTTCATTCTTGAGGCACAAACTCGAGTTAATGTTGATATGCTACTGATCGGTAAAACTTTAGTTTGCATCTTGTTAATGAAAAAAATATTTTGTTAGCATATTAATCATGTGATAAAACCTATCATTTGAATTGTAATTTTCTAACCTTGCTCAAAGAAAATATGAAGAAATTGGTCAAGCAACAACTTCGCTAGACATGCACTCTACAATCTCTTACGCCGACATCACATAGAATTCACTTGACTATAAGATCATCATTTTCTCGAGTAAAATTCAAATAGAGAATTCGTTCGACTCTCGCTCTACATAAGCTCGAGTAAACTTCATATAAAGAGTTCACTCGATGACTGGTATAACACTTACTCGAGCGAACATTAGTGAGCTCAACAAGATAAATCCAATTTGAACTCTTTAAGAACACTAGATTAACCCTAGGTATAAATACTTTATCATATATATGCAAAACTTCCGGGGTAAAGTTATAGGCAAAATTGTTGATTTTATTGTGTTCTTGTTAAAAGAACCTTAGATATCTATCAAACGTTCAAGATAGTTTCTCTCCTAATAAACACATTGTGATAACCCTGGCCCAAAGGTGTTTTAACCCAAGCACAATTTCAAGGCCCAAGTTCGTAAAAAAGCTAAAAACATCTCCCCCAACACCTTTTCTCCTCTCTGAAAAGTTCTTTCCCTTGCCTCCCTGTTACCCCACCGGTGAGCATCTTCTCTTTGACTCCTCAGTCTCTCTCTCTCTCTCTCTCTCTCTCTCTCTCTCTTTCTCATTCCGTTTCTCTATCCATCTCTACACTTGCAAGTCGCACTATCCAACCCCTCCATCATGCCGCCGCTTGACCTAAGGCCATTGGCTAATCTCCTCCTTCTCTCAATCCCGTAATACTTAAAACCCATTTTTGGGTTCAAAAGATCTAAGTTGTGTTTCCTCCTTCCAACCAACGTCACTGTCTCGCTTGCCCTCACATTCGGAATTGCGACAATAGTCCTTCCTCTCTTGGTCTCCCTATTTCACTCTCACTCTCTCTCTCTAACTCTCTCCCCACCTAGCCCACCAGCCACCCTTTTCCCCCTCCGTTCCTCCATCCGAAACACAACCCTGCACTAAAAGGAGTTGTTAGATTTGGGAATTGTGAACTTGTTATGTGTGCCTCTGTTGTGGCTGGTCCCTCTATTGGGGAGTTGTGAATTTGCTGTGATGGTTCTCTGTTGTGGCTGTGCGCCTCTGTGGTAAGAGTTGTGAATTTAATATCTATGGGAGAGTTGCAAATTTGCTATGATGGTTCTCTATTGTGGTTGTGTGCCTCTGTGATGGGAGTTGTGATTTTTGCTATAATGGTTTTCTGATTTGGGCCTTGTGCTCCTATGATGGAGTTGTGCATTGCTGTGTTGGTTTTTTTTTTTTTTGGCTTGGTTTACGCCTTTGTGGTGGGGTTACCTTTGTCGGCTTTGGAATGGTTCTTGGGTGCTCTGTAGAACCTTTGTTGCTATCCATTTGATTATTTATGTTGCATAAATGGTATTGTAAATTTCTTATTTCGTTTCTTGTTGTTACCGCCACCGTTCACATTAAGGGTGTTGTAAATTTGGTTGGAATTTTTTCCCTCATTCACACTCTTTACATAAAAGGTGTTGTAAAGGAGTTTTGGAATTTCCGACATTTGCACTGGTTTACAACTTGTGAATTGTGTGTTGGAAATTCCCACCCTTACCTTGATTTACAGCTTGTAAATGCTTGCTAAAAATTTTCCCACGTGCACTGTTCTTCATCATATAATTGTTCTTGGATTTCTTATCATTGGGCTGTTTCTATCATGTAAATCATTTTATGAATTTCTTATCATCGGATTGTGATTTGTGCATGTAAATCGGATTATGAGATATTGTTAGATTTCTGGACTAAAAGGTTTTACGCGGATGTGTGAGTATCACGATCCCAAACCGAGATGAAGCATTATCTTGGTAGAGCTCCTCTATTCAGTTGGGAGCATATAATACTAAGTGACATCTCTTGGGTTCTGTGGCCTAGCCCAAATAAGCCTAATAGGGGTGTAACATGTCCGGTTCGATCCGATTTTGTACTTTTTTAGAACCGAATGAGTATACATCGATTTTAAAAATTTAAGAACTGATACCGGATCGATTTACTACAAAATTCAGAACTTTTGATTTTTTCGGTTTCGGTCTGATCTAGTCCAGTTTTTTGGTTTTACAGATTATCTATATTAGTAATAATATGTGGTTTACATATACTAAACTATTAGTCTATTTATATTATAGTATAAGTATATTATTTTATAATAATTAACACTTACTAGTATGATATTAAATTTAACTATAGTCTATATAAATTCTTAACTTTTTATATGAGTATATATGATCAAATGTATAAAAATATATTTACAAAAAGAATATATATTATATATTATTATTCCAAAAATGTGTTTATCATTGATATATATATCAAAAGTAAGTTTATATTAATAACTTAATATTAATGTTTATGTTTAAGATTAAAATTTTGTGTTATATTAATTTATATTATAAGATAAAAATTTCTATGTTATATAAAATTATAAGATTAATATATTTGAATAATAAGATTAGAATTTTACGTTATATTAATTAGTAATTTAGTATATAATATATATGATATAATATAAAAACATTTTAAATATATATCGGTTTGGTTTAAACCGATTTTCAAAATAGGAAAACATGTACGGCACTAGTTTAAGACCTTTAGTTCTTAAGAACCGGTATTGCTCCAGACCAATTACAAAATACTAATCTGATCTAGTCCGGTCTGGCTGTATTGATTTTCTAGGTTTTTTTACGCCCTAAAGCCCAAGGCCTAGCCTTAGAAAATTTCCTAGCCCATTTTCCCATTTCCTTCCTCCCTTCCTCGTCGTCTTGCCTCTCCCATGCGAACAGAGCATCATTGACCCTTACCTGCACTGTAACCTGCCCATTGGTTGAACTCTACTACCTTTGACCACCGCCCTTCACCACCAACATAAGCACCTCTTCATTCCTCACGTTAAGACCGCTTCGGTCTACAAATGGAGTGGAAACCCACCCCCCATTGCACCTCCTCTGCTTCTCGGTCTCCCCTCTCATTTTTGTTGGCCTTACTCTCTCAGATTTCCCTCCTCCTCTTTCTCTCTTACACTTTCTTTCTCTTCCCTCCTTTCCCTCTTATTTTGGTTGTTACTACCGCCATTTGCCATCCAACCTAAGGTCATTGGTAAGCTTCATCGATCATCCTTCTCTTAGTGTTTATGTCTTTTTCACTCTCTCTTGATCACGTAGCCCAAACCTATTTTGGATTCAAAATCCCAAAATTGTGTCCTCTTTTTGGCCACCATCGCACACCTTGTTGTCGCATCTTGTTTGTCAATTCCTCCCTCTTTGCTTGCCTCTCACTTTCTCTCTCTTCCTTCTACCTCTGTCACTCTCTGTCTCTATCTCTCTATCCATTTTTCTCTCTAACTCTCCCCTCACTTAGGCTGTTTGCCACCATCCTCCTTTCGTCCTCCATCTGAAACCCACCCTTGTGGTTTTCGTCCACCCCATGCCAAGAACCACCTTCCCCTTTGCCTAAACACTACCCTTTTCCCTCCAAGATACCTTGCACCTCTAGGCGACGAGAACAACCATGGGGAACACAACATGAAGCAAGACGTCGACGACCATCTAGAATATTCTCCCCTGCATACGGTGGTAAACGGCTCTATGAACTAAACTTGAAAATGAATGTTAATGGAATTGTGAGTTTTGGACTTGTTGTGGTTCTGTGTGGCCAAGAGCCCCTGTCAAAGTGTTGGGATTTTTTGTGTTTCTCTATGTGGCTGAGTGCCTCTGTGGAAGAGTCATGTTTTTGTTGACAGGTTTATGTTTTGGGTCTTTTGCCCTTGTAACAAGGTTGTGGACTGCTGCGTTGGGTTCATGTTGTGGTTGTGTGCCTCTGTGGGATAGTTGTATATTTGTTTTATATTGATATAATTGATATTGTAAATCTCTTGTTTTAAATCCTTGTAGTTATCTAGTTGTTTTGTTGGGATTTCTCCTTCATTCTCAATATCTTTCAGACGTAAAGTGGTGTTGGGCTTTATTTTATTTTCTATTTTTCCTACCTACACTAGTTTCAAGAAGATAAGAGAGGCTTAAATCGAGAGAGAGAACCCTTAACACTCAGACCTGCTGCCACCCCTCCCCTACCCCTCCCCCACCCTAGTCGGCGTGTGGCATCTCACCACTGCAACAAACTTGGTCGACAGGCCTTGGCACTGTCGTTGAGGGCCGGCCGGTGTCGGTCCTCCCTTTGGCGATCGGATTTCGTAGCTTTTCTCTCGATTTTCATCGTCTGTGTAGTCCTTCTATGCCGTCTGTTGCTGTCATCTGTCCCTATCTCTGCCTCTGTCTCTGGCGTAAGTCTTTGTCTCCGTCTCTCAAACATCTGCCTCTATCGCCGAAACCAGATCTATCTCTGTCTCCCTACATAAACTCCGCCACCCTTTCCCATTCTAGAATGGCGAGTGACCCTTCACTGCCGGCATAGATAAGGTTGACTGTCCCCGGCGACTCCACCGAGGGCCGTCTGGCGTTAACCTTTTCTCCAGCGATCGGGTTTTTTTGCAGAAACTGACCTGGATGAAGCTCTGTTGTTTTACATTAAGAAGATGAAGTTGGAGTAGTAGGGAGCAGTCGACACAGAGGGATTTGACGATGACGACGCGTGATGTGGACTCGTCTCAATTGGAAGGTGAGAGGTGGTTGAAAGTGGTATAAAAAACTTTTTTTTTTACAAAAGTGGGAAGAAATAATTTTTGTATTTCTGAACACAACAAAAGGATAGCTAAGTTCATGTGTTTAGGGGGGATGACAGTTTGGTGGGTGGCAAAGGGGATTGAAGATTATTTAGAACTTATCTGTCATGAAGGTTTCTTCAGAGAGTTAAGAATGGGTAATGGAGTTTTTATCATTCAACATCATGCTAACGTAAGGGGCAGCTTTCTGTAACTCTCATTCTGGAATGGAAGGAGGAAAGGATTGTTGGTGATTCCGGAGGGCGCTAATAGCATTGGATGGAAAGGCTTTCTGCAGCCTATTCAAAGTGTTATTGGGGAGTTTGGAAAAACAGTGGGAAGGTCATCCTCAGTCAAAGGTGCTTCGTACGCTGTGGTGTTGAGGTCATTGGTGGGTAGTCCAATCGAGAGTAGCTCAGTGGTAGACGGAAAGAGTAAGGCACTTGTAGAAGACAAAGGTCGTCAAGTAACATTGGGAGAAGCGGAAGGGGTCTTGTGGGATGTCAAAGCTCAATTGAAGGAAGTTATGGAGTATGTGAGAGATCTGATAATTAAAGTGGATAAGGGCTAGACTTAGTCGTGGGTTTTGGCCATGGGCCGAGCATGGATGAGGGATGGCGGGGGGTAGATCCTTTGGGTTTGAAGGCCAAAAGTGTGCCGACAAAGCGTTTCAAAGCTGTCACAAATAGGGTTGTTGGACGCTGGCATCTTTGTCCATGCCAGAGTCAGTATGCCTCCTGAGGGAGTTGTAGGACATCAATGGATACTAGCGGTTTGTCATTCCCTTGGTGGCTATCCCTCCATTAAATGATATAGTGGGTTCACCATCGGATTGGGTTCTGAATAAAGTTAACGAATTTCAGCAAATCCTGGGGCTTTCATATGGAGAACATGGAGAATATGAAGATTAATTTAAAGCTCTACTCACTGCGATTGAGGCGAGTCACGTGCTTGAAACCAAATCACATTTTAAGAAAAGCAGGGAGTTAAATCGTCCTCTATGTTCAATCAATTACAATGCTAAGGGAGGTAGCTCAAGTTGAAGGAAGAATAAAGGGAGGACATTGTGATGACGATCTTGTTGTGGGATGTTCACGTAGAGGATTAGTTTTATGGAAACAAGGGGTTGGGTTTGGGGAGGTGTGTTACATTCCAATTCGGGCTTAGTGTATTTTGGGTAGGTTTCATGGGATTTTTGGGTCATTAGGGGCTCTCTTGTTTGGGCTAGGTGTTTTCTTGTATACGTCCAGTATACTTGGTCACTCCTATTGATTTATATATATAATATTTTTACTTAACAAAAAAAAAGTAAAGTGGTGTTGGGATTTCCCACCTTTGTATTGGTTCACAACTTGTGAATGTGTGTTAAAAATTTCCTTCCTTGCACGATATTACAACTTGTGAATGCTTGCTGGAAATTTCCCTTGCATTGGTTTTTTTTCACCATGTAATTTTGTTAAATCTCTTATTATTTTGCACTTTATGATATCTAAATCATTTGCTGAATATCTCCCTATTGATCTGTGATACATTCAAGTAAATCTGAATTCCGAGATACTGTTGGATTTTTGGGTTAACTGGCTTTACATGAGTGTGTGCATATTACGACCCCAAGCCGTAATGAGGCATTATCTTAGTGGAGTTCTTCTGATCACTCGAGAACACATAATACAGAGTGACATCTTTTGAATTGTTGTTGGACAACAACGAGCTCAGGTGAGATGGTAACACTCTTGAGTCGAAGCAGTGACCTTTCTAATAGCAAAGGCCACGTTGTTGTTAAGGACGATCTTGAAGCCAGACGTCACTCTTAACGAATTCACATACAAAGTCGTTATTCATGGTGTGGTGAAGGGAGTCAATGTGTGTAGATGGTCCATTTAGGGGAGATTGTGGTGTACACATTCCTACACATTAATAAAATTGATGTTTTCCATAAATGGAATTTTCTTTTGGGTAGGTTGCAACTTACGTGGAATATTGTGTTGTGTACTTTAGCTATATTATTTTATTTTATTTTTAATTTTAATTAAATATCAAATGTGAACTATTGTCTTTCCCTACATACATTACTCGCCTAATTTTCATTTTCACTGGCATGCATTTTTTAGTGTTAGTCTCTGATTCACTTGCTGTATGTTTTGAAATCTCACCCTCGTAGTATTACTACAATTCCGCTCCTTAGAACCATAGATTTTGATGCAGATGGAATTTGATAGTGGTTATGAGCATGGAGATCCAACACCGCCAAAGGATTGAGGATTGGGGCTTTTCCCGCTATGTATTTTTTTGAAAAGCCATATGATTGTAATATTCCTTTAGCTTATGGTTGGAGACAAGTGGCTTATAGATATTGGGGTTGTGTTGTATTTAATTTTCTGATACTATTATTTGGACTTAATAACCATCCTTTTTATTTTTCACTATGAATTAATTGTACACTTTTATTGAGCATGTGAGCACACACTTTGTTATCACAATATGCGATGGGTGGATGACCCGAGTGGCTAACATCTTGACATCACAAGCGGGATTGGTGGTGTCACAAACTCTAAGGTATCAAAGCTCTTACAGCTCTGGGTAACTCCATAAGTTACATAGAGAAAGTATGGGATCCCTAGGCTTTAATCTTAGCATAGTGGGCTTGAGTTGTGGTGGCCTAGAAATTTTTAGAAGTGATGAGGTTGAACCTTTTGGCAGGAAGGACAAAATGGTATGATCTAGACTATCTTGTCCTTGGTTGTGATTTTCCCTCATTCACACTATTTTTAGTCGTAAATGGTTGTTAAAATTTTCCACATTTACACTAGTTTATAACTTGTAAACTTGTGCTAGAAATCCTCACATTTACCTTGGTTTAAAGCTTGTGAATGCTTGCTGAGAATTTCCCTATGTGCACTATTCTTCATCATCTAATTGGTACTGGATTTCTTATTTTTAGGTTGTTTACAACATTTAAATTGTTTGCTGGATTTCTTGTCATTGAATTGTGACTTATGGGTGCAAATTAGATAATGAGGTAGTGTTGGATTTTTTGTTTAAATGGTTTTATCCGAATGAGAGTATCACTACCTCAAGCTGGGATGGGACACTATGTCATAACTTTTCAGGTCAATCGAGAGTGCATAATACTGAATAAAATCCACTAGGTTTTCGCTGGAGGACAAAAGGCTCGGGTGAGAGGGTAACACCCTCGGGTTGAAACCATGGCCACTCAAATGCCAGAGGCCAAAGGACGTCGTGGACAAGGACAGGGCGCGAAGTTAGATGTCACTCGTAACAAAGTCACAAGTATGGTCATTACCAATGGTCTAGTGGTGTGGCAAAGAGAGCCAGGGTGTGTGGATGGTCCATTTAGGGAAGACCAAGTCGCACACATTAATAAAATAGATGTTTTGAAAAATGAGATTTATGGGCGTGTATCATTTTGAATGGAATTTGTTTTGGGTACTTCAGTTATATTACAGGGTAAACTTTTGGATGAAGTTGACTGTTACCTAGTTATGCTTAATTTTGTTTTAATGTGAAGTGTCAATTATCATCTTTCTATGCTTCAATTATTTGCATAATTTTCATTTCTACTGACATGCATTTTGAGGTTGGTCTTACTTTCGGTTATTGAGATTTTTCAAAATATCACCCTAGTAGTCCCACTTTGTTCCCGCTTTCCGAAACTGATTTTGAAGACACATGGCTATGGATATTGTGGTTGCGATGTATTTTAGAATTTTCTAGTATTGTTGTTTAGATTTAAGGACAACTCTTTTTTTAACTTTCCACTGCAAGTTAATTGTAGACTTGAGTTTTCTACCCCACCATGTTTTTCGGTAGCACATGGAGGCCTAGATCGGGTGGCCGTTGTTGCTAGTTTGGCCTTCCCAAGTTTGCTGTCAAGTTTTATGCCTTTATTTTTCTAACTTAAATAAATTGTTCAATATTATTTATTATAACATCTCTTAAAACTTCTTTTACAAATTCTCACATCCGAACATACTTTTTTAATGAGTTCCACCACTTTTTAAAGCTCTATAAGACCATCACCTTAAAATGTTCAAGTTTTTATGCTATTCATTGACACTCCTACATTATTTATGAAGCCATTTTACATCCAAACAAGCCCTAAAATGACCAAAGTTGAAGCGTAAGAAGTAAAGAATTAAAAGTTAACATATAGTAATATGAGTCTATGACTTGCTAGAAAAGAATTGACATCAATCCATGATTTGCTAGGGAATTGATATGGGCTATCAGAATAAGAAATGGTAGGATTTGAGTTATTAAGATAATAAAATTCAACTAATCTCTAAGCTTTTCTACGTGATTATCAAGGAATTCTTATATAATATTTCATCTTGTATGGAGAATGTTTGAAGCTACTCGGCCTAGTTGTCATGGACTTTGAGCGCATGACTTGTTGTTTCTCTTGGGCGGGTGAATTAGTGCACTCGACAAGTGTTAAAAAAAAAAACAAACAAACAAACAAGACAAAATCTTGGGATAGCTTCTTTATAGCCAACAATCCACAAAGGACAATTGAATGGGCTACTAAGAAAATATTAAGACATGTTTTCAGAACCACGGGAGCTACTGCCATCATGAAAACATGATCATCGGATTCTAGTGTATAATGGAATAGGTCCAATGTCAGTCAAACCCTACTGTTCGCCACAATATCAAAAGGAAGCAATTGAGAAAAAGGTAGTGTACATGCTTTCAACGGGTATTATCAGCGAGTTCACTAGCCCTTATTCTTCACCTATTATTTTGGCAAAAATACAGGATGACTTGGCATATGTGCATGTACTATTGTAAATTGAATAAAATCATGGTCAAATGCAAGTTTCCAATTCCATTGATTGACGAACTACTTGGTGCCTGTGTTTTTTCTAAACTCGATTTACGCTTTGGATATTATCAAATTTGAGTGGCTCCAGATGATGTGAAAAAAATGGCTTTGCTGAAATCGACGTTCTAAGCCCTTATGAATGAAGTTTTTTGGAGTAATTCATCCGAAGTGGCCTTTGAAAAAATAAAGGAAGCCATGACCCAAGCCGGACTTCACCAAGACCTTCTTTGTTGATTGTGACACTTTAGGGAGCGGTATTGGAGTCATTCTTAATTAGGGATGTCTCATAACTTTCTTCAGTCAAGCCTTATAGGAAAAGCAACTATTTTGGTCCACATATGACAAAGAGATGTTAGCTCTAGTCTTGGTTGTACAAAAATGGCGACCCTATTTATTAGGACGTCATTTTGTGGTCAAGATTGATCACTAGATCCTCAAGTATCTATGGCCCTAGAAGATTACTATGTGTGACCAACAAAGGTGGCTACACATACTCTCGGGCGTTGACTTTACAATTGAGTAAAAGTGTGTGCGAGACAATGTGCGAGCAAATGCATTGTTTAGATGGGATGGTATGGAATAGCAACAAGGAGGGTTAGCCGCAATTTCGCACCCGATTCCGAATTGGGCTAAGGGTATAAGAGATGATATTCCGAACTATTGGGGGGGGGGGGGAAGTTGGGCCTCCAGGCCCTGGCCCTGCCCCTTGTGGGCATGTGCCTCTGTCTGAATGTTGGGGGCAGATTTGTAGTGCAAACCATCAAGAATATGCCAAACAATCCAGATTTCAAAAATCCCTTCAGCAAATCCATAGCTCTATCCCTCAAAGCCATATATCAATCATCAAACAACAAGTATACAAACACAGACCGAAAGACTATCATTATAAACAAAAACAATTGCAATGGCGGAAGCAGCAAGACCACGACGTGGCCTTGCTTCTCTAAGCAAACCCACGGCCACGTCATGGCCTGTGGCTCAAGGCAAAGAACCATGGCTAGTTGTGGCCGTGGGTCCGAGGAAAGAATCACGGCCATGAATGGCCATGGGTTTCTTCACAAGCCCACAGCCACGTCATGCCCATGGGTGTCTCAAAGTGACAATCTTTAAGAAGAAAAAGTGTAGAAGGAGGAGGAGGAGAAGACGAAGGAGGAGATGAATTGATGAAGAGAGAATGGGAGGTAGAACAAAATGAGTGAGGGAGAGAGAAGAGATGAGAGAATGAATTAGGGCCACCAAAACAACGTCGTTTTATTAAAAGAATTTATTTTTTCTTAGTACTCTGGCCACCATGGTAGCCTAATCTGCACTAAGTCGTGGTGACTTGAGTTTTCTACTCCATGTTTTTTGGTAGAACATGGAGGCCTACATCAAATCACTATGGTTCCCAGTCTTACTATCTCGAGTTTGTTGTCAAGTTTCTTGCTTTTGTTTTTCTAATTTAAATAAACTATTTAATATTATTTATTAAGTCATCTCTTAAAAATTCTCTTAAAGATTTTGCACATCTGAACATACTTTTATAATGTGTTCCACCACTTTTTAAAGCTCTATAAAACCACACTACAAGAAAACAAGCTTTTTGCAACGATTTTATGTCTATTGGAAATAAAATCGCCGCAAAAAGAAGTTAATTGCAGCAATTTTTACATCGTCGCAATCTTTTTACATAAAATTTTGAAACTCGTCTTTTGCGGCAATTTTGTTTACTTTTTGCGACAAAAAAACTTGTCAAAATATTAAAAAAATTGTTCCAACGGTTCGTTAATCCCTGCAATTGGAAAAGTGGTCTTTTGCAACGATTTTGAACTTTAAAAATCGCCAAAAGAAGACTATTTGCAACAATTTCTTGATTGCCGCAAATAATCAAAACAGCAACATACCTTTTCCAACGATGTAAATTGGCCTAGTTTGGGTGTCGAAGTATTCTGAAGTACTCTCAAACACTCTCACTACTATTCTGGACTTTATTATTACTTTTCACCTACTTTTATTACTATTCATTACTTTTCACATACTTTTTACTACTATTCAATATTCTATTATTACTTTTTATCTACTTTTTATTACTATTCACAAACATTAAACACTTTCACTATCCAAACCTAGTCGAAAAAAAACTCAATTTTAATCACTCGGCCTCGGTGCCAAGAAGCATTTCACTCACTTTTTTCCCACCCCTCTCTCTCTTCCCCCCAGTGTCGTTCTCCTTCTCTCCCCCGATCTCTAGTCTTCACGCCTCCATGCAGCTGCCACTGCACGCCGCCGTCGACCCAACGTCACCGTCCATCTCCACCGTCGTGGGCCAACCTAGCCAAACCCCTCCCTCGCGGCTTCTCTCTCTCCCACAGATCTCCCTGTCTCTTCACCCTCAAAGTTCTTTCTCCCTCGGGTTCCCAATCTCACCACGTCCTCTGCCGCCGCACCACCTTCAGTTACCAGCGTAGCTACCCCCAATGGTCACCAGCCCCTCCACCGATCTCTCTCATCGTCGATCTGCTCTCCCCCGCATGGATCTCGCTCAAGCACCTCGTACAAGCCCTGCGCCGCCTTCCTCCACTACGCAGCACCACCGCAAGTCAGCCCTCCACACGGTCGCAACGCCACCCCCATGCTCCACCGCCTCCCCTTCAACACCATAAGCCAACCCAGAACAGAGTAACCCTCTGCTTTTGTTTACCAACATATAGGAAAGTAGCTTTTATCTCCAATTAACCGAAATTCTTAGCGCCTTGATGGTGGGTTTGGTAGATAGTTGTGAATATAACTCATAAATCTAGCAGCTGTTTTGGTTTAACAGATGTTTATACTCACTGTTAGATTCATTTTCCTATTTATATATTTTTTGTTCTTCCCTGATTTCGAATTATTGGTATACCAAAATGCTTGCCAACTAGTCTACTTCTATCAACATCCATCGATCACCTTGTGAAATTCTTGTACTTGATTAGGTAAGAATATGGTCTGTAATTTTTATGGGGTTTTATTTCTTTAACTTTGATTGAGTTTCATGACATGTGGAAAAAGACTCTAATGGGTGTTAAAGTAAATATGTGGAAATTGTTAGAACTTATAATTGTAGGCAGGTGCTCGATATTTTGTGAGTTTGAGTTTTCCTGATTAATGAGCAAGATCTTGTGATTTATAATGGAGAGAAAAAAATATAGTTTGATACTAGAAGTTAAGTCTTACTTGGGGCTGTGAACAGAATGTTTGGGCATATGTGAATAAATTTAAAATCTCGTAGTGCTAGGAAATTTAGATCACTGGTTTTCGAGGAATATGAACACAAAATGGCTGGTCTCAGAGAGTATTATATGAAACCTAGAGGTCCAGAAAATGTAAAGTATAATATTAATAAAATAGACTTTCCAAGTATTACGTTTGTGCATCATTGATTGCCCATGGAATATCCAATATCAATATGCTTGGGTGCTCCTTGTCTATAAACAGATTTCTCAATATATGTGAGACAATTAACATGTATTAGGTAACAATACAAGTATAGGTCACATCTAAAGTTCGACCTCAATAAGTGGTAGCTTTCATTACAATTGAAATGTACTACTTTAAGGTCATTATAACTATTAATAATTAATTTATTTGAATCACTATAAATGAACTTCTTTTGATTTTGTTTACTACTCTTTGATCCATATATAGGATGTTAATTTCCTGTAATACCATCACATTGAATCTTTCATTCGATCATACATATATATAAATTCATCAAATCTGGGTTTGAAACAAAGGTTAGGATTATGTAGGAGTGTGAATACAAAGATTTTATTGCAAGCCAATATTATTGCAATTATATAATCACTTCAATTTATCTCTCATTATTGAAGTGTGAATACAAAGGTTGTAAGCTGATAATCACAGGTACTAAATATTAGTTTATTTATGCAAATATTTCATGTTAATTTGGTTCTCAAATTATCTCCTCCGCAACAATGACTATTCATTTGGCAAGAAATGAGATGACATTTATTTTATGGATGTATCGCACTCCCTGCTTTTATTAATGGTGAACGTGTTGCTGCTTTTAATATCACCTTCTAAAGTTGTTGAATACTTTGTTTTGCAGATTTCGAAGCTCACTGTGGCTTCAATTCATAATTTTAGAAGAACTTTTTCTGATTCTACCAACTCCACTATTTTAAACGATCACGAAAGTTTAAATCATTTGCTTCTCCTTGATGACATATTTATGTAAATAATATTTCTAATAGTCTCCTTTATTTTTTGTTGTTGCCCTTTTCTTCTTTACCAATCAAAAAAAAAAAAAAATAGAGGTAGATGAGGTTGTGTTATTCACTTGATCTTGTTCTTCAATTTGAGGAATTTGACAGGAAGGAAGGTTGCTAGTCAGAGAGATGACCTTCGTGAGCTTGTAGAACATTTTAATGTAATTAAGTATTTTTCCTATTACTAGGACAAATATGTAGATGGTGCCACTTCGTATTACATATGCTAGTTATATATGCATCTAGAGGAAAAACTACATGTGTTTAGCTCATTATTGATCCATTTTATTCTGTTCCAGGTAGGAAAAAGCATGACACATCTGCAGATAGTTGCAAATCTGTTTTCTTGTTCTTTCTTAAATTTCTATGGACTGACTTTCAATCGGGAAAGCAAAACTGATTTGCATGTTCTTTGTTTTAACTCTTTGTAGAATACATTTGAATTGGCTTCATTCTTTTGGTTCTGGGTACTCTATTTTCTTCCATGGCTAGGCTTATTGAATATTAATACTTATTTCTACTCTTTTTAATATTGAGAAGATATTCTCTTTTTAATCTTTTCTGCTTAGTGTATTTATAATGTATTGTAACAAATTTTTGTGTTCAATTAGGCTATGAAAGCCATACACTTTCACTAGTATTTATGGTGAGCAGAGTGTTCTAGTAGATATGCTTCATTTTATTTTATGTGTTGGGCTATTGTGATGAATATTTGGTTGAAGGTTTTTTTTTTTGAATGCTAGTAAATCTTTACCTCTGTGTTTATCATCTTCTAAGTTATTTTTTTATATATGTTTTTGTGTTCTTTTAGCATAATTATACTAAATTGATATTCGTTGAGATTTTTCTTTCCTGACCTATACTGGTATTTTTTTTTTCTTAGTATCAGTTTTACTTTGAGTTTAATGAATATTTGTAGATGTACAAATGTAGTACATGTTTTGAAGTTTATAATTTTATTTCTTTCCCTCATTTTATTTCTTACTTGTAATTTTTTTTTCCAGATACTGTATATATTAGCAGAGAATGGAACGTAAAGGGAGCAAAAAGAAATGGAGATTCAATCCTCTTTCTGAAGTAAATTTAGTTTTTTAAATCCAAATAGTGATGTAAATTTTTTATTTCTTAACCATTGCATACATGTAAATAACTGAAGAAAGTTGTCAGGAAATGAGCATAAAAAAACTGAAATTATGAAACAATCATCTCTATAGTTTAGGTTTTAGTGCAAAAAGATTGATAAGAAATAGATCACCAGTATGCAAATTAGAGGAGATGAACCATGTGTTTGAAGGCTGTTTTACATGAATGGATTATACACTTTACAGTTTACCCACACCATTTTATAGCATTTCTTTTGTTCAAGTACAAAGTTTTTTTTTTTTTATTTTGTAGAAGAGTATATCTTGTAGTGCAAATGCATGCATATGACCACCTAGGTGGCTTGCTTTTGGAGGCAGATTTGAAGGCTACAATATGAAGGCTATCACGTATCCTATTTCATTTTTGTTTTTGTTTTGTTAAGGGCTATTTCCGGCGATTAAACATCGCCGATAATACCTTTTTAAACTAAAACACTATTTGCGGCGATATGTTCAGCCGCAAATACTTATTTCCAGCTGAACATATCGTCGCAAAAATACTCGCGGCCGCCCTTGACAATGGTTTAACAGTTATTTGCGGCGAATTATAGCTCTTTTGCGGCGAGTAATTTTCGCCGAAAATAATGTTTTCCTACGATGTTATCAGCGACTATAGGTGCTTTTTGTGGCAATTGTATTGACTATTTGTGGCGATTGTATTTCGCCGAAAATATGTCTTAGTTGTAGCGATTATTGTTAGTCACTGGAAAAAAGATGTAGCAACATTTTTTGGCGTCCAACAGGCAACGATTCTAAATTCGCTGCAAATCACTTTTTGCAGCACTTTTTTAACTTTTAGCAGCGAATTTATAATGCTGCAAAAGGTCTGTTTTCTTGTAATGGGCCATCATCTTAAAATGTTTTTTCAAGTTTTTATACTATTCACCGATAATCTTACATTATTCATGAAACCATTTTACATCTAAATAAACCCTAAAAGTACCAAAGTTGAAGCGCAAGAAGTAAAGAACTCAAAGTTAAAATATAGTAATACGAATCTATGATTTGCTAGGAAATAATTGGTATCAAATCATGATTTGTCATGAAATAGTTAATATCAATCTATGATTTGCTAGGGAATTGTTATGGGCTATCAAAATAATAAACGGTAGGATTTGAGTTATTAATGTAATAATATTCAAATAATTTCAATGTTTAGCATATGGGTTACCTATATAAGGAGCCGATGCTTTGTAACGTGACTATCAAGAAATTCTCGTCTAATATTTCATCTTGCATGAAAGGGAGGGCCCGCTCTCTCGAAGCAGCCGCCCTTTTCCTTATCTTTACTATAGTCAAATATAGATCCAAAATCACAACATACCACGGGGTCCATATAGATAGACACCCCCGGTTTTTCGTACATGGGCCGGAGCAAGCGACATCTAAGGTTACTTTAGCAATTGTTTTTCTCTATTTTTGAACAACCCTTTGTTTTCGGGCTCTGGTCAAGTTTGGATCAATGTTGACATTTTGGGCTTATGCCTACGCTCATCTAGAATTAATGGTCGGAACCTACTTCTTTTCCATGGGTTAGTCTATTTTAATGCGGATCTATAAATTTACATATAGATGGCTGGATTGGTATGTTTGCCCACTGGAAACAATATACACCCAAACACACCAAAAGAGGCACTCTCGAGTCTCCATTATCTACTAAGAAGGCAATCAAAAGCTTGGTGTTTATATAAGTAACTCGTGCAAAATAAAATCACTTCAATAAAGTTTATAAAAGACTGTTAGTCAAGTTAGTACTCTTGAAAGCAAACGACCCATAAGGAAGATTGACACCTAATACATACACTATGAAGTAAATATATATGGCAATTAATTTACTCTGCCAGCATCAGCTGACAAAAAAAATGCTTACCATCATGCAATCTATTGTATTTCGAAAAACAATCCACTGCAAGTTTCACTGAGAGCAAAAGTGGAATTCCTGTCTTGGATACTAAGTTGAGCTTCAAAACTGGAATCAATGAGTTCACTAAATACCTGGAGAACTTCAGATCTAGAAGAAAGTAATAAGAAGGAAGATTTAAGAAGAAAGAAAACAAAGGTGCACATGGTCTAAAAGAAAAAAAAACGTAAGTGCACGCCCAATAATTGAATTTGTATCTTACACTCATATCCCACTTTCATCCTACCATGTAATTAAGATGTGACAATTTGTGTCACCCTTTGATCATCAAATCAAACATTAATGGACAATGACTGTTAAGATATAAAATAAATAATAGAATCTACCTCTTTATTAGCTTAAAATTTTGGGATAAGTGTTAATTTCACATGATATCTTTTCATCCATCAGTTTAAGTTTTTGAGACAAATGATGATTGCACATAGTATCAGAGTTGAAATTTTGAGTTCAAACTCTAACTCTATAATCTTCTACCATTTTTAATTTAAGTATTTCACGTGTTGGATCCATTCATTCAGGGAGAGGTTAGCCCACACGTAATAAGGAGTAGTGTTAAGATATAAAATAAATAATAAAATATGTCATATTATAATAGAATAAGAGTAAGATGATGATGAAATTTATAAAATCTTTTTTATGCGTCTTATATGTATCTCTCCCCTCTAAGCCGGCTAGAACTCTCTTGTAAGGATCTTAATGCCAATTAATAGAGCGTTAGAATCGCTTTCACATATATAGATGGCACTAGCTAAGGCAAACCAACAGAGACGAGATTCTCATTTAATCCAATTGGGGGCCATGAGCCCAGTTTGGTGCATGAGATGCATGTTACTCGGAACATGACGTTGCCAATAACATTTATTTTTGCTCACCCCACAAGCATTTATGGGATCGTATATGCATCGATCGAGCATTATATTATGCATGTGTGCGCCAGCTGCCACAGTTACCAGCTAGATATATAGAATGGCTACATATATATACATTGTTGACTTTGTTGCCCATTTTGATTCTCGGTTGTTGATACAGTAATCATTCTTTCCCTTTCATGCCATAAACTAGCTTGGTTGATTTTCTAACTCATTAAAGTGAGAAATATGAACGGCAAAATTTTAATAGTAAAAGGCCATCGATCTATGCATTTATTGTCATGAGGAAGCCATGTTACCATCATTCATCACAAAAAGGAGAAATTTGTTATCATCAATCATGCATTATTAGGTCAAGCAAGTACTTTTGGTTTTTAATTACAGCCAATCGATATAAGAAAACTATTTAATTGTGGCCAATTATTTGTTACGAAAATCACTATTTTCTGTTAAAATGAGTCTATTTTTGCTGTAAATAGTCATTCTCGTCACAAATAATCCTTTATAAATACTCATTTTTCTTGTTGTGATTATGATGAGATCAAGCTAGCTGAGGCAACCACCAAACCAAGATTATAGAGAAAAATAAATAAATGTATGTATTCTAATGCAATAGTACGTATGGAGACGAATTAGGGATCCCTTTTCTATCCAAGAAGCATCTATCTAAAAGACTATCAAAGAAGCATTTATTTTCAAATGCAGTAGTACGTAAGGGAGTTGCATGATTAAGGAATCTTTTTAGTTCTCTCTTTACAGGATAAAGAGGAAGAAGAAGGAGATGATGAACGAAAGGATATTAATCTAGGACCATTATCTCCTATTGCATGCTACGTCCCTCTCTTAAACACAAAGCATTAATTTTTCTTTCTTATAATAGTTGTTTTCTCCTTTTATTAGCCTGTGAGCTATCTCATTAGTTGGTACAGCAATTGTTAGCTAGGGCATATGTCTCGATCGATTGTAGGCTGTCAAAGTGTGTCATCTCATTGTTTAGACATTGTCTTATATCATGTAGGGTTCACGATCTAATCATCTTATCCCCTCAATAACAATTAAATTTGCTTTGAATGTTGGGACTAAAGTATATTGAATAATTGTACTGTTTGACCTTCGTATTTTCTCTTTACACGTGTCATGTACGTACGTGTACAGCTCTAGTTTACATGAATAATAATGAAGATATATAGTAGTACTAGAGCAAACTTGGATCCACCAAGCACTACGAACCGTGTATTCTACTGCTAGTAGACTAGTGAAGTTACGGACATATAATTAATATGAGAAATGATATATATCAGCCACTATTCATTCTCACATCTTATACTTATAACTTTATTATAGAATATGTAAGTATTTTTTATAAAGTGTTAGGGTATTTTTTATAGAATGTGGGATGTAGGGTGATAAATAGTGACTAATGAAAAGAATTTTTCGATTAATATCTACTGCCAGAGACGGGAAATCAGAAAAGATTTATTGATATGATAACTAATTATATAATTTTATTGTTGATTGAACGTTTATATCATATTTAACTTTCATATTTATTTGTTTTCTTCTCAGCATTTTCAAAGTGATTGCATTAATACATTTCAAAATCCAATCATGTATTGCAATGCAAAACCACAAGAAGTTCTGAGCAAACATAAGAGGCAGCAGGGCCGGCGTCGGCACTACAGTCTCATAAACGCATCCGCGTGAAATTAATGCTTCTATCCAACTCCCTCAACTGTAAAAGCAAAACCATGCCCATCCCTTCATTTTCTCTCTCTCTCTCCGACTATATATACTTCTACTTAGTTTTTGAAGTCCTCATTCTCCTACTTAAACACACACAAAACCCAGTAGGATCCCTTTTCTCCTTCCATTTTTATTTCTTTCCAACTTTCTTCAATGGCGAAGGAGCTTCGGAAAATGGGGGTGCAAGTGTCTGTGCTGGTGCTGTTGCTCTTGAATTTCTTGTGCAAGGCAGCAGAAGCAGAGCCCCAAGTGCCTTGCTACTTCATATTCGGGGACTCTTTGGTGGATAATGGGAATAACAACCAACTCCAATCGTTGGCTAGGGCTAACTACATGCCTTATGGAGTTGACTTCCCCGAGGGACCCACTGGAAGGTTCTCCAATGGTAAAACTACTGTTGATGTCATTGGTGAGCCCTCTTATCATTTAGTTTTCTCTCAAATTGACCAAGGTCTTAATCTTGATATTTTGTTTAAAATCTTTACTTTTGTGGCCATATCAACACTTTTGTAGTCATATCAACGTGTTAATCACTCGTAATACTTGAGTTATTGAATGTGGAACTTAACATTCATGAATGCATTCACAATAGTTTCATTACTCAAACTTATGACATCTAGCAACCTGATGGTGTTATAAATTGAAACCATCAGCCTCGTCATTATTATGAAAATGACAGTTCCCTGCTCAATGGGTCAACAAATATTTCGTGTTTAGATGTTGAACATGCGGTGAAAATTCAATTTAAGTTTCAATATTTGTGATATGAGTTTTCGAAAATGAGTAGCATTCCCTTAGCTTAAGCTATGAAAGAGTGTTAAATATGAGTAATATTACATACAATTTTAGGATATTTGAAAAACAATAAGATCCGTCATTAAAAAGAGCACGTGAGACTTATACACCTTAAAACTGTATATTCCTTATTTAGAAGTTTAAACAACTTTCTCTTTTTCCCCTTCATTTCTAGTTTTTCAATTAATTTTATAGAGTTCCAAGGGCGGGGGAACTAATTTTTTAGTGTACTTTTAGTATTTTATCCAGAAGAGATTTGGTTTGTCATTTCTAGTTACTTCAGTTTCTTGGAATTTAAATTAAAGAAAAATTCTATTCAACATCCTTAAATCATACACTACACATAATTTTTTTTTTTTTTTATCAAATGTGTAGTGTATGGAGAATGAATAGAAAATTTATTTTAGTTTAGCAAGAATAAAACAAATAAAACAAATAACAATAAAAAAAAATGTATTGTATGGTATAGAAATGATGAATAAAAGGACTATAATTAAAGTAATAATTCTCCTTAACATCAAACACCACATTTTTTTAATTTTTTTTTTATAATAAATATGTAGTGTATGGATATTGACTTGAATAATTTATTTAGTTTAATACGTATAAAATAAAATAAAAATTATATATAAAATATGTGTGGGACATCCCTAATAAATAAATAGTCGTTCAAAAATGAACAAGGTGTCTTGAAAGCGCATTTAATAAATAGTCGTTTAGTGTGTGCCTATTGTCCTTAAAATCTGACAACTTTTATTTTCTTTCACCAAACATTAAAAACATCGCAGTCTCTTCACCCAACTAGATTCTTTTCGCGGAAAAAGGACAGTATCATTAAAAACAAGAGAATAATAATAGGTTTTCTATTCTGTCACCATATTTTTACTATTTTTTTTTGTTTTTAAATTTTTTTATTTAATAATTAAAAAAATAACTATTAATAAAATTGTATATTTTTTTAATTTTTTCTTAATAATTAAGGATATTAAAAAAATACTTGAAAGAACATAATAAAAATATAAATTTTAAATATCCTATAAGAATAATAAAAGAATGATAGAAGGATAATAAGCTTATCCTTATTCTATTATTTTGGATTTGTTTCACTGTGTTCAAGAAGACTAGTTGCTAATTAAAGTGCAGGTCTAAAATACTATTTTGACTTGTACAGACTACAGCTGGGCTTATGAAAATCATGCTGCTTGGCAGCTAATCAATCTGAAGTACTTTTTTTGTTTTTGTTTCCAATCGACAGCTGAGCTTTTGGGCTTCGATGATTATATACCTCCCTATGCAATAGCAAGAGGTCGAGACATACTTGGAGGAGTGAATTATGCATCAGCAGCCGCTGGAATCAGAGAGGAAACTGGGCGCCAACTGGTACCAAAAATGTTTCACTCACTTTTTCATTGACAAAGTTATGATGATGAGTTCAGGTTGTGTGCTGTGGTTCAGTTTTAAAGGAACCCTCATTCATGCAGGGAGGCAGGATTAGCTTCAGTGGGCAGGTGAAAAACTACCAAGACACAGTCTCCCAAGTGGTGAACTTACTTGGAGATGAAGACTCTGCTGCACAATACCTAAGCAAATGTATATACTCGATTGGATTGGGTAGCAATGACTACCTTAACAACTATTTCATGCCCCAATATTACTCCACTGGCAACCAATATACTCCTGATCAATATGCAGATGTTCTTATTGAACAATATACAGAACAACTAAAGGTCAGTAATACATTTCCCTAGTCTCTACTTTTGACTTTTTCCCTAGGAAACTGAGCTAAAATGGGCTGAGCTGAGCCTTAAAACCGGCTCTAGGTGACTGGCCAAAATGGGCATTACCTATTAAGACTTCAAAATCGGCTTCTTTTGGGTTGGGGAAGTGGGCACACTCTGGCCTTACTGAATGTGCACCCTTCAACAAAACTGGCATTAATGGTCAAGTTACCGAAGTAATCTGCATTTGGGAAACCATGTAATATTTGGACAGGTTTCATGGTACAGATCTTGTATGACTATGGAGCAAGGAGAATGGCCTTGTTTGGACTAGGTCAAATAGGCTGCAGCCCAAATGAATTGGCTCAAAATAGTCAGGATGGGTCAACATGTGTACAGAAAATCAATTCTGCCAACCAGATATTCAACAACAGGTTGAAATCTCTTGTTACTAATCTCAACAGCAATACACCAGATGCAAGATTCATCTATGTAGACTCTTTTGGGATTTTCCAAGATATTATAAGCCGTCCTTCATCTTTCGGTAAAATCATTTCCATTCAATTCTAGTTGAATCATTATATGATCAAGGAGGAACAAGTGTCATTATTTATATTGAGGTATTCATGCATGCTTTGTACATCTTTCTTTGGCAACTTTAGGTTTCAGTGTTACAAATGCTGGTTGCTGTGGTGTGGGAAGGAACAATGGGCAAATTACATGTCTACCTCTTCAAACTCCATGCCAAAATAGGGATGAGTATCTCTTTTGGGATGCTTTTCATCCAACTGAGGCAGGGAACGCCATTATGGCCAGGAGAGCTTACAGTGCTCAGTCTGCATCGGACGCTTACCCGATTGATATCAGACGATTGGCCCTGCTATGAAAATATCATGGAGATATTAATGGTTGTGATTTGGGCGACAATTAAGATGCATGGAAAGTTGCTGATAATTGTGTTTCATTACTATTGTAGCTATGAACCTAAATATCTATGATCCGAACTCCAATGTCCATTTCGTGGTTTGTGCAAATCATATCTATGAATCTTGTTTATAAATTTTGAGCTTAAATACTGATGCACATCTCAACTTTCCTCTTTTCCTTGCCATTCTTGAAAACGGAACAGTAAGAAATCAATGATTTGTTTTATAGCATTATTAAGCTTTTTAAAACATAAAATTAGCAAGACAAGAAAATCGAGCATTTATACCAAATTAGTAGCGACAAGATTAAATATTTGTAACAAAAATATATTTATTTTAATAGAAAATGATCATTTTTGTAAGAAATAACTTATAACAAATAAAACAATTTTTAGGTGCAAGATAAAGCCAACTAAATTTGAACTAAAATGAGTACAGGCTCAACTATTTAAGTTAGTATCCATACTGCATATTTCTTTTCTCTAATAAGTCCTATAACATTAATTGTTAATTTTGTGTTAATTGAAATATTTATATGAGCAATAATAAATGTTGTAGGGTCCACTTCATGTATCTATCTCTCTCATTTGAGCTTTTTAAGTTTAGAAAAAATTTAAATGGACCTTGACCTGGTTTCTTTTAAATATGTTTTCATTCTACTCAATCTTATAGAACTTGATTTTAATTTTAATTAGGGGTGAACACCAACAAATGCAGTTTCGATTTTGGTCCGACACAAAAACAAAACCGAACTGACTATTTTCTTTCATGATTAAAACCGGCCGATTAAAGTAGAGAAAACCAGCAGGCTCGATTTTAGCATAATTCTAGTTGAGTCGTCGGTTTCCCGTCGGTGGCGGGATGAGACAGATAGCCAAGAGAATAGAGGTCATGATGAGAGAGAGAGCCAAGAGAATAAAGGTCGCAATGAGAGAGAGAGAGCTGAGAGAATGGTGGCGTGTCTCGATGAGAGAGAAAGAGAGATGGGAGGTGCGATGAGAGAGAGAGAGAGAGATTGGTGGCGTTATATGATAGAGGAGAGAGAGATGTCGGTTGATGACGCTGCGTGAGAGAGGAGAGAGGGAGCTTGAGAGAAATAGAGAATTCGGAGCGAGGGAGGGGGGACGGGATATTAAATCTTAAATCCAAACGACTTCATTTGGTATATTAACCAAATGGCTTCGTTTCATTTTTTTTTTTTTTTTTGTAAATGGTACATGTAAAACGATATCATGTAACTCACTTAAGTGAAATAACATTGTTTTACATAAGATATATATAAAAGATTATATATATTATATCGGCAGGTTCGGTGGTTTGAACCAGACCAAACCGGTCGATCGATTCTCTGCCCGTTTCGTCCGATTCTGGACTCCGGTGACTAGTTCACGTCGGTGATGACCGATTCCATCGCTTTTTGTACGGCCCTAATTTTAATCACTTCTTACCCAGTTAAAACATGTTTGATTTTAAATCAAGAAAATTGAATGCGATACAGTTACATCCATGCAAAAATTAATTTTATTGGAATCTATAAAACTCAAGTGTATAATCTCTCTCTACTCTCCTCCTAACTTCCCTTCAAACTTTACTTATTTTCTTCTGCTTTATCATTTTACACATCATGATCTTTTTCTACTTTCCCTTCAGCCAGCTTTAATTACCATTTTTCCTTGTAATTTCAAACATATTAATTTTTTTTAGTTAAAGTGAGAAAACTTATCTCTAGATTTTGATAATTTATTATCATAAATGTGCGTCATATATCTCTAAAATTGATAAATGTATTGAAAGTATTATAAATATATATATATATATATTAAATCATATTTGTTATTATAATAATCAATGTATTTTTATAGGATGCTCCTACTTAGCCATCTAAGTTTACTGCTTAGATGGACTGCTTTACCTGGCAATGTCATGTCATATTAAAAAAATAAAAGGAGCGTAAAATTCTTTTTTTTTTCCTTATTATCACCGGTATTAATTTGGTATGATAATGGCAAGCATCTCTGCAAAATGATTTACTAACTACAAACGATTATTAAATCTCTTAATAAACTTTCAAGATGTACCATTCAGTTCATTACTAAATAATAATGCTACTAGAAGTTTTGATCAATCTCTATTGTTTCCACAATCATAATTTCGATTTTATTCTATTTTTCAAGTATCACAACCTAAAGTTGATAGATCTTTTTGTTACAATTATTGTTATTGAAATTACCCAAATATCCATGTATAGTAACACAAAGAAGTACCAATTCACTCAATCAATTGCTTAGTCAATATTCATACAATTATACAATAACAAAACATTAACATGAAATAAATCAATTGCATAATACCAAGATTGGTAACGAATGGAAACTCTTTAAAAAACTCCTTAAAGGTAAAACCCTACGGCGCAACCAAATCCAGAAAAATTAATTTTATTATTTGAAAATCTGCTACAACCCAATTTCAATTACAAAACTTTTGTCAATTGACACTCTTACTTGACCAGACAAACGATTCATTTGACTCTACCGTAGTAGCAACTAGAACTTTTGATGATTTTCAAATATTGACTTCTCTATTGGAACTCCAGTGGGTGAACATGATCACTCTATCTCAGCCTTGGATCATGATCACACTCTTTTAGAGAAACCACATACAAATTCTCATGGAAATTTTTTCACCAAAATAAGTACTGAAAAATGCTCTAAAAATCTCCAGGATTGAATCTCCAAAGATCCTAATTAATAGAACAACTTAAATATCTTTCTGAAAGTAGTTTCCAAGTCCTAGTAAAATTCTGGTGGCAGATTTAATCTGTCACAACGGTTTTTGCTGATGGTTAGCTTACACCTATAACTTATCTTCTCAGCATGTGTTGATTTCAAATTTGAAGTCTTCTCTGGATATGGTAAGGCCCTTGAAACTCAGAATTACATGTTTTGACTTATCTAAACACTTAATTACAAACTCCAAACAAACTCAAATTATTTTACATTCAACAACTCACAAAATTTAAACTTAAGATGATGTTTATCATCTTAGTCACCTAATGCTAGCCAAGCACTTTGAAATTTACATTCTCAATCTCCCCCTCTAGTGGATTGATGACAAAATCAAATACTTGTTGAATGTAACTTAAACCTGTCAAAAACTTGGAAAAACATGAGAAGAAAAAAAAAACATAATTTCGAATACACAAATAGAATCATAAAATTAGTGACTGAAATTTTAAACAATTATCAAGGTCATGTCCAGCAAAAGTACTAAATCTAACCTACAGAAAATCAGAAAGTTAAGATTGTACTTGTTGCAAATCCAAGCAAAATGAAATTTTAGGTCTCCCCTTAAATCTTAAAATTCTTTAACACAACACAAAAAAAAATCATTCAACACCCCCTCAATAGCATAGCTTCTCCAACTCCAAAAAGAATTCATTCAACTCCCTCTTAGCTGCACACTTCAACTTCCCATTTTTGTCACAAATCTGTCAAGGTTATTCTTCCTAGTCTGAAAAAAAAAATGATGTACACTACTATACTCAACAAGTAGGGAGATCCAGACTCATGCTAACTACCATGTGGAAAACAAGAATAAAACTCTTGAGAAAACCCTCCCACAACCATGAAGAACCTCAACTCTATAATGTTCTGTGATTTAAGTGATGAATGAACATGAATGCATGTAGACAAATGAAAGAATAATCCAAAAATTTTAGTTAAGGCAAAATGACAAAGAGTTGGTGGGCACCTAGGAGAAACCGAATGGTAAAATTTAAGAACATATAAAAAATTATCCTAAATACATGAGTTTTAGAATAAAATGCAAAACCCAACCACAATGTTCGACCGATTCACAACTCCACCAAGAAAAATCCAAATCGAAACTCCAAAATCACAACTAGAGAATGGAAAACCTCAATTGGGTGAAACTTGAACCCTAGAAATAGAAGAGGGAAGATAGGGCACTTACTCTGAAGGAGAAGCATATAAACGATGATTGTCGATCTTCGTAGACACAAAAAACCCTAGGGCTCGAGAGAGCTGAGTAAATGTTTTCGGCGTGGTCTCTAAAGACGTTAATCACTAAGAGAGTCATGCGTGACTGGGAGTCCCATTCGAGTGGGGCATATTAAAACTATCTAAGGAGTCCTATTGGGAGTCCTATGCAAAAAAATGATGTGCATGTAGATGAGGACTCAACTACAAAATTAACTCTATTGAACTGATATAAAATTAATGCCAATATACCTAAAAATAAAATAAACAAATACAAACTGACCCAACACTCTATTTTGCAATAAGCAGTAAAAAAATTCAGTTTTGAAATCAACTTAATTTCCTTAAAATCAAGTCATTTGCCTAAGTAAACCAAATGTCAATGCAACATGTTCCAACACACAACCAACCTTAAAATAGGGTCTCTTATTTGAAATAAAGAGTCAAAAAATAAGTGATGAAACACCACAAATTTTTCATTACCAGAGTCCATGTGTGTGTATGAGTGAGACAACTTACCACAATGATCAATTTTTCTTATCAATAGATTTATTCATATCTTTCCTTTTTGACACGTAGATTCCCCCAAAATGAGTCATATTTTACCTCAAAAGGTAAACCTTATGCTAGAGCTTAGATACTTGACAAGAATATCTCAACCAAACATAAGTTTGCTCACACCTTTGTATGTCCACTTTATTGCTCATCATTTTTCACAATGAATAGAGAAATGATTTTTTCTATAAGGAATTAAGAAAAATGATCCGTGTAGGGTGTTTTTCTTTTTCCACCATGAGTAAACACCAACTTTTTCTATATGAATCAAAACTCTATGTCCGGGAAGAGGAGATAGCTTGACTTTTAGTACTAGGTTCAAGTAGTATTAGTCAATTTGAAGTTTAGACTCCCTCTTGGAACAACATCCATAAATCTTTATTGAACATACTTAATGACTAATATGGTGGGAATAAGTTCCTCACAGTGCATTAGAATGTGACTTTGGGCAAATATGAACCATGAAGTCTACACTCACATTATAGTTAACAAAAAATTTAGAGAGAATGTACCAACTTCAAGAATGGACAAGTGTGGAGGGATCAAGTACTCTTGACTTGGCAAAGCAAAAATTATCTCTTCATTTTTCATCTTTTTGGTTATAAATTATTTTGCTATTTTTCTTATCATTTTTTTTTATATAGAATAAAACATAATAATAGAAGACAACTCAACCAAACCAAAACAAAAAGAAATGAAGAAAAATATAAATGTGAAATGCATGTCCTAAACTAATGATATGTAAGGAATGCAATAACATGTAAGTGTTCCTATCAATTAATGGCACACGACATCTTCTTTGACCACCCACTCTAATTTAAGTTTTAAGGTGAACTTTACATCATCACAGCTTTTTTGGTCATATCCTTGTTGTCAAGACAAAATTCAGACAACTTACATACCTTTACACTTATGGTGTTTATTGTTGGCTTAACTCTTAGACTTGATTTCTAGGGATCTTTGTTGTCTTCTTTGATTTCCTTTTACCTCCATTTTTCTACACCTTTTCTAGATTAAAGAAATATGACCTTATATGACTAGAAATACCACATTGATGAAAAAATAAGTACAAACTTACCTCCAAACTTATCACAGTTCAGCTTTTTTAAAGTTGCTCTTACATTGGGCTTTTCAGGATAATTTGACTTTGAAATGGCTTCACTTGAAGCATCCACAATTTAACTTCCTTTGACAAAGATAATACTCTTAGAGGTGGTGGCAGTAGATGATGAAGCTATAAGATATTTGTCTTGAAAAGTTGTATATACTAACCATGTATGGTCACTGTTGGGCTTTTAAATGCTTAACATCTTTTCTAGTTTCTAAATTGCTGATTTTTGTTGGTTTTCTTGATAACTTTTCAACTCATTGTCTAGGGCATCCTTTTAAGTCTTAAGTCCTGAGATCTCAACTTAAAAAATTTTGAATGCTTCGGAAAGATTATTCTTCTCATGTTCCACTACTGTGAGTTTGTTATACAGCTTTTTGTTGGGCTTTTTTAGCTTGACAACTTCTTCACATAAGTCATTATAGGCATCTTGTATGCTTAGCTCATGATCAACATCAACACTAGCTACCTTCGAGTCATCATCATGAGTTCCACTTTCAGAATCAACTAGCGCAACCTCTAGATATTCTTAAACAATAATATTGAATGTCATAAACGAACTTTCATCATCAGACGATGAAATAGAATTTTCAGATTTTGAACTGTCACTAAGTGTGATAGTCAATGCTTTTCCCATGTTTGTCTTATAGTTTGGGCACTCCACTCTAAGGTGACAATAATCGGAGCACTAATGACATTTTACTTTGTCATTCTTCGTTGAAAATTCCTTAACTCGCTTTTGTTTTCCATTAGTTTTCTTAGCAAACAAAAATTTTCTGAACTTCCTAGCAATGAGGTATAGGTCCTCATTATTCAGATTTTCTTCATCGAAAGAGGCATCTTGATCTTCTTTCACAGTCTTTAGCACAATGGACTTCCCCTTATTTGTTTGAGGAAGTGAGGACTCATAAGTTTGCAAAGAGCCGATCAGTTCTTCAACTTTGATTGCATCCAAGTCCTTGCTTTCCTCAAGTGTTGTGACTTTGGGGCAGAATCTTTTAGGTAAAGATCTCAAGATCTTTCTCACAACTCTTGAATCTTCTATCTTTTAACCAAGAGTAAACTAGAATTCAAAATATCATTAAGTTTAGCATAAAAATCATTAAAGGTTTCATTTTCTAGAATTTAATATCTTCAAATTTCAAGGTTAGCATTTGTAATTTTGAATTTTTAACAATCCTTATGCCTTCATGTGTAACCTCCAAAATATCCTAAACTTGGAAATTTCACACATGGAGATTCTTTTAGATGTTTCAAGAAAGACAACCATGAAAATAGCATTAAGTCCTTTGCTATTCCAGTTACAGTTGTTGATCTCATCTCTAGACCAACTATCCAGACTTGTCTCGAGCTTAGTCCATCATTTTCAACTACATACCACACACGTTCATCTAGAGACTTGAGAAAAGTCCTCATTCAAACTTTCCAATAAGCATAGTTGTCTCCATCAAAATCTGGAAAGACTGATAATGTTGATGACATGATCTACAGGGATATGGATTACACTCGAATGAGTGAACCCCTCTGATGCTAATTGAAATTACTCAAATACCCTTGTATAGTAACACAAAGATCTACCAATTCACTCAAACAATTGGTTAGTCAATATTCATGCAATTATATGATAAGAAAATATTAACATAAAATAAATCAATTGCATAACATCAAAATTGGTAACGAAGTGAAATTCTTTAAAGAACTTTCTAATGGTAAAATCCTACAGAGCAACTAAATCCAGAAAATTCAATTTTATTATTTAAAAATATACTATAAGCAAGTTTCAATTACAAAACCTTTGTCAATTGACACTCTTACTTGACTAGACAAACGACCAGTTTGTCTCTACCGCAATATAACCAGAACCTCTAATGATCTTCAAATATTGACTTCTCTACCAGAACTCCTGTGACTGAACACGATCACTCTATCTCAACCTTGGATCACGATCAAACTCTTTGAGAGAAACCACTTGAAAATTCTTAAGGGAACTTTCTCACCAAAATAAGCACTGAAAATTCTCTAAAAAATCTCTAGGATTGAATCTCTACAAATCCTAATTAATAGGACAGCTTAAATATCTTTCTGAAAGTAGTTTCGAAATCCTAGTGAAATTCTGCTGACGGATTTAATCTGTCTCGATGGTTTCTGCTGATGGTTATCTAACGCCTAGAACTTATCTTCTCAGCATGTTTTGATTTCAAATCCAAAGTCTTCTCTAAATAAGATAAGGCCCTTGAGACTTGGAATTACATATTTTGACTTATCTACAATATTTAATTACAAACTCCAAACAAACTCAAACTATTTTACATTCAACAACTCACAAAATTTAAACTTAAGATATACATCATCTTAGTCACCTAATGCTAGCCAAACTCTTTGAAATTTACATTTTCAGTTATTAATAAAACAAAAAAATAGAATGAGAAATGAATCTGAAGAGAAGATGTCTCGCAATTTAGCAAAATAAAATAGGTGTTATGTTCTATTTTTTTTCTTTTTAATATGATCTGACAGTGCCATGTGGCACTACTACTAGGTTAAGTGGTCCATATAAGTTTTAAACTCAAATGGCTGATTAGCATTTTCCATTTTTATATTCAATGTCAAAACTTAATCTAATTTGTTAAGTTTGGAAATATATAAGTTGAAGAGAATGCATAAACAAAAATTTCACTATTGTACTTTCATTTAGATTAACTTGACTCCAATGAGACCTATGGTTGCAATTCTAGGGCGCTAATCTAGCTAAATTTCAAGCAAATTCATTGGACTCCAATCTATAAAAATTTAATATTTTAACTTCATTTAAAGCACATAAAACTTGTGGTACTCAAGTGAATATTTCAAAATTTTGTTTTAAAAGGTTTCTTAGTTAGGGCTGAACCGCACGTGTTCTGAGACTTAATTACGAGTAATGTTATATACAACACTCTCATATTTGGATCAATTACATAAATGTGAAATTTTCATCTATTACATAAAATTTGACACTTCTTATAAGTTATCATCCTTGGATCAATCTTTATTTCTTTTTATTTTTTATTTTTTTTAGAAAAAGAGGATTTCAAAGACTGATGGATTATATCATCTCATTGTAATGAGATAAAAACACTACAACAAAAGAGGCCTTTCCCAGCGTTTTAATCCGTCGAAATTAGTCCTCAAAAATGCTGCAAAAATGTAATTTCAATGATTCTGGGTTCGACGCATATTGAACGCGAAAGAATCGTCGCAACTACTCAAACTCGCTCGTTCTTCAGCATCATAGGAAAAACATATATTTTTGCGATGTTTTTTACTTCTCGTAAAAACTGTATAAATTCACTACAACTACCGTAACCAAAACATATGAATTTTGCTGAAATACACTTTTTACGTCGATTAACTCCGTCGTAATATCTCACAAAAAAACGCTGCAAATAATTCACTTTCCTCGATGATGGACTTTATTTTCACAAAAACCCACACTTACAGGGAATTTTGGTCAATGATAAAAGTCAATATGTCACTAGTAAAACGTTTTCTCAACTATATTTACACTAACGATAATAAGTGGAGTGACCATAGTTTTTTTTTTCGCGTCAGTGGCAAATTGCCACAAATGATTTAAAAGACTTTTTTCAACGGTATATTAATTGTCGCAAATAAGAGTATTAGCTGCGATTTCATGCTGCTGATAAAAAGTTTTCTTAACGATTATAACAGCAACGTAAATGCTTAAAGTTAATTTTAAACTCTTTTTTGCGACTGTCAAAATTCGCCGCAAATGAGGAACTCTCAACGGACAGCATCCTTACGCAAATAAACTTTTTTGCAGTACTACCTTTTTCTCCCGTTCTCCAAATATCGGCGCAACTGTATACTCATTCCCAACGAAATCTTATTTGTGTCGCAATATCCAGAGCTTATGAATTGTTGTAGCGAGTTATTGTCATGTCATTTATTCATTTTCTAGCGGAAATTCTTTCTAATGCAATCGCAGTATATATGTTTCCATATTTTTCCAACCATCTATTGCCATATCGCTGCTATACCATATTTTAGTATACATTTTGCCACACAAACTTTTCTAAATTACTGTTAACATAATTTTGCCTACAGTTTTTTGTGCTGCTACCTTTTTCTTCTAGATATTGATGTATTGCATATTAGTCCTCAATATATTCCAAATAACTTATTAGCAAATGTCACATTACGAAAGAACTCACAACTTAGATATAAGGTAGTTTTTTGCCAAAATATAAGTAATTGTTTCTGAAAAACTTACTAATGTTAAATCCTACCTTATATATTTTTCAAATATATTCTTTATACAAATAAGTATTTTTCTAAAATAAACACAGCAGATATAAAATCAATAATGTCCAGGCCAATGTATACCACCTAAACACCCCTGTTAATGCATTGACTATAAATAATCCCTTATACAACATCATACTCATGCAATTAGATCATTTAAAACTGGAATGGAAAATACAATCTCATTCCATGGATCTGACAATGCAAAATGATTCTAAATCCTTGTGTATAGGATCCATCTCAAAATGTACATGTTGCTACCCAATAATGATATATAGTACATACAAACAACTCATTCATTCATCAAGGTGTGAAACTAGTGCCATTGTACCCATATTTAATTACATGCTGGATGCACAATTTTTGGGGAATTCAGCAACTGCCCAGCCTACTAATTACTTTCCATCTCCACAAAGGACACATGTATTTAAACCTTTAGATCATCTATATATACACTGGTGCATGAGTATGTTTTCACATGTAGAAAGAGAGGAGACACTGATTTCTTACACATTATCCCTTAACTGATATATAGACTTTCCATGTACTCAATGAACTGGTCCATACCCTTTCACACTGTCATTTTGCTAAGCTGCATAGCTGAACACCTTTATGGCAGGAGTGGGTAGAATGTCTTACACTAAAATCTGTGCCCCTCAAACAAAATATCCTTGCATTGCAGTCCAGTTCACTAAAAACATAATCACTCTCATTAACTCCAACCACCTGCATTCCAGTAATTATCATAAAATCACTGGAGGTACATTAAGAATTGGAATATAAAGAATTTTTCTTAATCATGTATTCTAAAATATGCTATCACATTTTACTTAGAGTTTATATACATATATATTATAAAAACTTGGACAACCTACAGTTTGGGTCACTCACTACCCAATAGTACTACTACACTTAATCGCCTCCCATTTTGCCTAATATATTTTTTGTAATAAATACCTAGTTCAATTGTTATAGTATGCCAATACCCCCACAAATCTTAAACAAAGGGTAACTTTACCCCTGGAAAGAATATTTAACCAGTTTCTTGTCAGCCAATACTAGTGCCCTTAATTTATTAAGATGTCCAATGACTTAATAGACATACATGCCACTTATCAGTTTCATGCTATAAGACACTAGAATCTTACAAGTGTTTAGACATACGTGTTTAAAATAAAGTAATTTCATACTTCATACAGATCAAATACACTTTTCCACCCCGTCTCTAATCAGTGTATCCCTCTCCTTCTATGCATAGGCGGTTATTGTTAGTCCTTAAACAGCTGCCCCAGGTTTGTAGAAGCCCCCATGCATTAGCTAGGGAGAAGGAAATTAGAGCATAAGTTCGTGCTAATGCTTCATCACAGGAAAAGGCATGGTTCACACATCTTCTCTTTCATTATATGTTTGTCATACAAAATTTTCAATTGTACAATTCAAACCTTAATTGAGCACCAGTTTACTACCAATTAACAAATATATTATACCAAGGCCAGTTTTGTACAGTTATATTAAAACTTTAATTAACATAATGAGTGAGTGGAGCAGCCATGTCAGTTAAGAATCAACAAAATATCACACATTTTGCATCAAACCTGGATTTAGCCCAAAACACCCTAGACTTTTAGGAAAATCAAACTTTGTCAACATATGTAACTGCCTACCAAACATCTCCAAACTGCCATTACACTTGAACAGATGTTTTCCAATATTGGAACCCATGCATCGTCCTATAAGTCATTTGGTTGCACAAAATCCAAGGAGACCAACTCTATCCGCACTTCACTATACCTACACACCAACAACTCCTATTAGTGTGTATGGCAATATCCAACTAGACAATAATTAGCCAAAAAACCTAAATAAACTTTTGATACTTACATATTTCTTACATGTTTTTGCCTACTAACCCTTTGTGTTTCCCCCTACTATTAAGTTAGGAGCTGAAAACCCCCTACTCTATTATACAAACCAAGAAATTTGACCGGACATTATCCATTCCCCAACCTTCCCACACCTGCCATTTTGGCTTCCACAAAATAGAATTGTTGCTACCCTAAACACAAGGCTATGTTATATAAATTTGAGCAATATATATATTGATATATATATATATATATATATATATATATATATATATCAACATACATAACCCCTAGCCTCCCTCTCCTCCTTTTCCAAAAAGCATGCACTAACATTGAGATGTAGTAACTACCAAAAAGGCACCCAAAAATAGTCAAAAAAATGCTACTTCAGTCCTTGCATGCAGCTCAGGGGTCACTGCATCCCCCGAAGAGAGTCTCTCCCGTGCGATTGAAATGATGCCATGAAACTCCTCAATATATTCTCAGTTTCAATTTGTCTCTCCACAACCATTCACATTTCTTCCCTCACACGGTCTAGTTCACTCTTGTAGTCATCTGTATCTTTCTTAGATCTTTCCACTAACATTGCATACTCTTTATCTCGTTCACGGTCCTTTGCTCTCGTAGACTCTGGTATCACCATCTCTCCGAGGCCCCGTGCATATCCTAGTCTGTGACCAGGCACCTCCCGAAAGACAACATTAGCTGCCTCATCAGTACGATCCTCAGGGGCTAATTCATCTATCTTTCGTGCCATCTCCTTCTGCACACATCTTAAATTCAGTATTTAGAGTGCCATGCAAGAAATATATGAAAGTGCTTATTTTCAAAATGATTATCTAGCTATTTGTCTATCTGGGCTAAAAGGTATGAGAAGACTTACATAAATATCTGCAGTGGCATCTGTGACAAATTTATCATTCTTTTTATACCAGCGGACTTCCTTATAGAAGTTCACCAAGTTTGCTCCTTCAAATCGCTATTAAGGAAGAAGAATGACAATTTAGTTGGATGGTGAAGGCATGACAATCTGAAACTAATGAACAAAAAATCAACAACAATATCAGCAGTTCAGGCTAAATTGTGCAGCCACATTTAATAATTTTATTTCCCCTAATTATGTGTGCTTTTGATTATGGAAAGTAACCCAACATCTAGTATGCAAAATCTCAATAAAATTAATAATCTACATTAAAGTTAACAGTTTTATGTTTTTAAATATCGCCCGCAATGTATTAAGTTAAAAAGTACCATGCAATGCATAAGCTGAGCATAGTTAAACTATTAAGAAATCACAATCTGCAAATACATGACAATCTAAAATACATAACATGCCAAATTCAGATTCCTCAATTGATCTCTCCCCCCACATTCACTATTTTTGTGTGGCTTAACCCCTAACCTAACTTGTATGTGGCCAACCAAGAAAAAATATAAGTATTACACATGCATGATTCACTGCCCCAACATCTGTGTCTCTACTTAATAAAAAATACGATACACTGACCACATAAATTACTCAATTTACCACAAGATACCAATGTTAAAAAGTGACTTTGACTGTTTTGTAACAACTCACAATTACTACCTCCAAGCAGCCAGAAATTAATAGAGGACAAAATGAGTAAAAATAACTTAATACATACTATTATTGTACTGCTTAACATTACCATAATCCTTATGAAATGGAGGGAAGCAAATATCATGAACCCCTATACCTTTTCCTCTAGTACCCTCACAAAAGACTTATGGCTTGCAGTGTGATTAATCTTCAGCTTCTTACGATTCTCCTTATTTATGCTTGAGATTTTTTATCATCATGAGAACAAAATATTATTTCCTGCCAAGCATATAACCACTTTCACCCGACTGTCTAAATTGTATATAACATATGGTATAATATACTCCCCAATAACATACCTTGAATGCATCACTTCCCCATTGGCCACATAGCTTAGCCCATACTATGGGGTCGACCAACTCTACACTAGCAGTCAATACCTCATCATAGCTGGCATATGCCAACTACTTCTTGTGCAGCTCATGGTGGAAGCATTAAATCTCTTACGTAGTTGCTTCCAAACTGCCAACCGATGGTTTTTCAATTCCCAATCTAATTCGAAGTCAGCCTACAAATATTCTAAATTCTAAATTGTCAAAAATTACTGTAGTGGCCTTCCTTACAATTGTAGTGAAGGCATAAATGTCTTACCCTAACCCTGTCAATCAACTCATCCTTAACGGACTTGGGTACATTCGTCCATCTAGCATAACTCATGTCTGCATGATGTTTCAAAATCCATGTTACTCGTGTTGTAAACATGGAGGCGTTCTCACAGCAAGGTGTTGTTTTCCCATCATTTATTTTCAAAGGTACTTTCCCATGCCTCCTTAGCCTCTCAAACTTGGTGCAGTTAGCAGGCCCATGCCCACATTTCTGCTGTGCAATGTTTGTTATAGGAATCGCTACCCCATCCGTGAAAGCAATAAGATGGCAAACAAACTATGAATAAATTTTTCTGAGTATAATTTAAAATATTTTCCAATATCAATAAATATCATGTGCATAGCAAAGGAATCTCCAATAAGGTAAATAAACATCAATACTACTTACCAATATTGTCTCCAGTAGAAATGCCTTTCGATATTGGATTATGCACTTGAGTATTTATTTCTACGCTCCATTGTTGTGTTGACTAAGAAATGTTCTCGCCTTAACCCTCTCTCTGACTCCATCGCCAAATATTGTCTCTATTAATGTCGGCTTCCGGTAATGGACTAGCATTGGAAGTATTTATTTCTACACTTGGTGGTTGTGTTGACTCATAAGGGCTCTTGCCTTGACCCTCTCGCTCACTCCATTGCCAAATAAGTGGAGGCCGTGGTTGGCCTCTAATTGAATATGTTGCAAGTCATTTTCTAAACTTCAACACTCCGTTGCCCCTCATTTGGACCCCTTGTGTTTGGTCCATCTGGTTATCCACATTAGGTGACAAACAATGCAGTAAATTAAATATTGACTTGAGCCATATAACATTGGAATGACAAGCGCCTTGAATCAAGCCATGTATGAAAATAGAAAACAATGACTAAATTATAGCATAGTTGATTCTATTAACTACACACTTCCCTCAATTTATTTGTATTAGTCTGTAATATCACACATTAAGTTAAAAATTGCACTGACATATATAATATATTAAGTGTGAAGAAGAGTCATTGATTATAAGTTGAATAATGCAATATCAGCCCAGGTTTGTTACTCATGTTAATTTCTCAAATCTCCCTCAACAAAAAAATTTTGCACCAAAGATTTGAGTTCACCCCTTGAATATCCTTCCACCTAGATGTTGGGCAATGTCAAATTAAATATGTCATCTATTTTCAGGTAGGAAGACACTGCCAATTACACCATGCAGGCTTAATACCAAATTCCAATAATTGTAAGATTATTCCTCCTATTCACCACATGCTTACCCCTGAATATTGTTTTCTATTCCTAACCATTTTTGCCCTATCTTAATATAATTAGTTAAAACAACTAAATTTGATCACCATAGGTCTTTAATGTTACACCATGAAGTTTGGCAATCTTAATTTTAATCTATGCAAATGAATAAGTGACAATTATTTGAAAACTAATTGTCTGAATTGCAGACAATGCATAGTAATTTACTCAATTTTTGCCATGAATGACCCCTACAGTTTTACCTGGGCTAATGCCAATGCAACTTGTAGCTTCCCACCTTACGAGGTTGGTACTCCAAGTGATAGACAATTTGACTATCTCCTATGACTCAATAGCTAGTTACTGGGAATAGAATCACCTGCACGATATTTGTCATTCATCAATTCACCAAAGGGGAAGGCATAAAATATTGCCCGACCATAAATGACTGGATTTTAGCCACTAGGAAGCATACTTTACTATGAAATTTGTACAAAGAGTCTAAATATCCAGAAGTACATCGACCGTTCTTTTTATCTCAGCACTCAAGCATAACTGAATAATGCAAAAGTGTTGTTAAATGGAGTGCATTGCAGCCTTGAAAAATGAAACCTAACCTAGAATGTATTAAGTTTTGGTTTACTCAATGTTTCTTTCTTACATTTTTTGACTCTGTACTCGAGCATATCACTCGATAGAACTATTTCTCTCTATGATGTTTTCCCACACCTTCTGGTAGCCTATATAACTTCCACATATCAAATTCAAGTCCCACTCCCATCCCAGCTAAGACAACTCACAAGAAAGTGGCAATTTTCTTCCCACCCATCAGGAAATTGCTGCATGTATCTCAAAAAAGTTGTCCAAAAAAAAAAAAATACTACACAACTAAGAAATAAATGCCATCAATAAGAACTTTTGAGCAACATACCTGGACAAAGAACAATCTTGTGTCACCAACCATTCTCCTGTAAACCCAACAATACCTTTAAAAAAACCATTGAAGAAATACCTTCCTCACTTACCTTGAACAATTTAAAAGATCTCTAAAATCTATATTAAGGCACAGAAATGAGTGGCTGTCGAGAGTGTGGATGCAAAAGGGGGAGGACTTTCCTCAAAAATTCAAGTCGGTGAGGAGGAGCTGCTATCTCTATGCAAAACCAAACATTTTCCTGAACTGAGTTCGTCTATATGTACTGAGTACCAACTTAGTACATGATGTCAGCTTATTGACATCAGCTTTATATCCAATTGTTCCAAATTTACCCCTTTAATTGCCACTTTCAGGATCTAAACTCCTGCCCAATCCAATTTCAGAGCCAAAACTTTCCCCCCACCCCACTGATTACAACAGCTTTTTAATTTACCCACTTTACTTAAAATAAGATAATTGTTTTATCTTCTTCTAAGTTAACATAATTATCAAAATCCTAGGGAGCATATGCATCATACTACATCAAGTATCTTCACGAGTAGCATTAAATCATTATTGACTCATCAGAATACAGTTTTACAAATTTATAAAACTGGCTTCCTCAACACACCATCTTGGAGTTTTGCATGTCATAACTGGGATTGAATGTTGTAATTTGCAAATATGGACATCTTACATAATCCTTAAGTGCTGCTACTATTGTGGTTGTCATGTTTACGTTTTAAGATTGAAAAATAACTATTTTGCTTTGACTTACACTTTCCTCAATGGAAGCACATTTAGTAATAATTTAGGAAATCACTTATATATTGGCATAAAGGAGGCCAACTTTGCATAATATGCTTTTCTCCTCCTTGCATCCAATATAGTCATAATATCCAATTATTTACCTCTAATTAAATTGCCTAGTGTCGCACTAATGGCAGGGGAGTGCAATGCAGGGAGGTTGAATATTTATTACATGCATTTTGTCATAATGATGGTTGCCCAAGTGTCAAAATTATAGCTGTCCAAGTCGTTGCTGGTCCTAATATGGAGAACTTATATGTAGCACTTGTGACAAACTTATACCATGTATTTTAATAAATGTTTTCTGCTTAACCTATCTAGTTATTCTCCTAATACAGGTTTAATATCTAGTCCAGCTTGCATCCACTAACTTGATTGGAATGCCCTACCCATTTTTATTTCTTACTAAATGTTCATCATTTGTGTATTGCACTTGTAGTATACTGCATTAATAAGCTAGTGACTTGTTATGCATCTTTCTCCATTTGGGCAGCCTTTTTCTGCAACTATTTGATGGTTCACTCTAGCACTTCCATAACTTATATCATGCATATTAACAAGTGTTTTATGGTTAACCTATCTAGTTATTCTTCCAATACATGTTTATTATCCAGTCCAGTTTGCATGCACTAACTCAATTGGAATGCCCTATCCATTTTTATCTATCTCTAAATGTTCAGTATTTGTTTATTGCACTTGTAGTATATTGCATTAATAAGTTAGTTAATTGTTATGCATCTTTCTCCCTCTCGGCAACATTTTTCTGCAACTACTTGATGCTTATATCTAGCACTTCCATAACTTATACCATGCATTTTAACAAGTGTTTTATGGTTAAACTATCTAGTTATTCTTCCAATACAGGTTTATTATCTAGTCTAGCTTGCATGCACTAACTCGATTGGAATGCCTTGCCCATTTTTATTTCTTACTAAATGTTCATTATTTGTGTATTGCACTTGTAGTATATTGCATTAATAAGCTAGTTAATTGTTATGCATCTTTTTCCCTCCAGGCAGCCTTTGTCTACAACTATTTGATGCACCAAACAGCCATGATAAGGGTGGCTATTGACAGTGATTAACTAGGTATTCCTGCTACCTTGTCCACATTACTAAAGGTCTATACACATTTCACATTTTCATTACATCTATAAGCAGTTAGTCATGCATGCCCAAACATAATAAACATGCCCGTTAAGCTGTATGGTTAGTCTTCAGATGCAGCTTAGAAATTGCACGTGATTAGTATACTATTGTTCATGCACACAACACTATTTCTTTACTTACTGTCAACTTCGACCAGCTACCTTTTAGCTACAACAGCACACTGTCGTGTAAACTTAAGTCTTTTTTTGGCCTGCAGTAACAGCACACACATCCATCACATGGTTAGTGAATTATGTGTTAGGATGTTTGGCTGGAAGCAACACAAAATTATTAGGGAAAGTAAGGTAATGCATGCAAATCAACTCCATCGATTTAGCACTTACTACTCTTGGGACCCCAAGCACCACTTAAAGCGCCCTACACAAGAATATCAGCATTACACCGCAGCCAAGTCTAAATCGATGCGGGTCGATTTAAAGATGCAAATATTTAGAGACTATCACATCTAAATAAAGCATTTAGAGCTTAATTGGTAAATCTATATAATTTGAAAGTAATGGCCATAGTAGACTACAGGAAATGGATGCTTGTGTTTACCTTTTACCCATTCACAGCAGGTGGTCTATTCCGACACTGAATCTTCGTCTATGGAGAAATCTTCCTCATCTGAACATTCTGCATCGCCATAACCATCTTTTGAACCTGAAGGAACCACCTCATCGTTGATGAAATCTGTGGTATTCTCACCGTCACGCCCCGTATGCGCAACTTCTAGTACTAATTTAGTTATAGGCTTTATATCAGTCCTACTTAATGGAGTTGTGACTCGATCATCATCATAATGCAATTGAGCATACTCATATGATGGCCCATCTTCTTAATAGGCATCATCATCACTTGATTCGTCCTCAGTGTCATCTAATGCCCTCGGCCTTGGGGGGATGTCGTACACATTCCTATTTGTAAACTTCTGAACAACATACAATTACCTTTCAACCATAAATCTTTTACGTAAAAATATTAGGAAGCTTGGCATGCCAATACAAATGGCTCATCCTTATACCAAGTCCTTGTCATGTTAACACTAGTCATATGGACATCCACTCGAACCCCTCGTCTTTAATCACTGACGTTAAACCGATCACAACTGAACAAGTACATGTGACGCCTTCCCATATATTGTAACTCAAGGATTTCATTCAAAACACCATAGAAGTCTAGATTATTAGTCAAATTTTCACTCGTTACAACCACACCTGAGTTTTGTGTCCGTTGCCATGGTTCACACTGTATTGTATGGAACATTTTCCCATTTATAATGCAAGCCGAGTATGCTCCAACCCAACGGTCAGGACCGCAAGCTAATGCATATAAATCTGCGGATACATCAAGTGGGTTGATTGTACATTGGTCTTGAACCTACGTAAGAATGTGGTTATCGACTCAGGGTGTTAGGGATTCACCATTAGTAAGGGAAACTTTCTAAGTAGATTGCGAGTATGCACTTACACATTTCTTGAACCAAGTTGAAAATTCGTTTTTGTGCATGCGCTCAAATGAATTTGGTGTATGTAACTTACACTTCTCGCAGTGCTCGCTGCACACAAAACACAAAATTCGAAGCCATGTATGTAAAAATGACAGGAACATAACATAATGGTCGGGACAGCCTGATTGGAAAACATAATGGTGTATGAGATATTAGGGATGCATACTCTATGTAGGGTCCAATCTCTACGCAGTTGTTAAGCACGTACAATCTAGCTGAGATAAAGAGTTTGTCATCTAATTTGACATTAATGCTATACCCAAGGGCCGAACATGTTGATTGAAAACTGAGAATCCATCTATAGTGTCCTATTGTCCTCCATCAATGTTGCGATCTACTCGATAGAACTTCGTCTCAACATTTTGGAGGTACATTGAGCAAAACGTCAAGCATTTGATGTGAATATATGATTCTGCTATTGAACCTTTTGGACATGCTTTATTCTTGACATTCGGCTTGAATTTGTCGAGATATCTCTCAAATGGGTACATCCATCTATATTGTACAGGACCCCAAGTATCGCCATGACATTTAAAATTATGGAGGTAATATCATCTCCAACTTACATAGAATGATGACGATATCACTTTGGAGCTAGGACAGGCAATCTATATCAAGTGTTCGTGCACACAACTCTTTGAAAAAACTGATGAGTTCTGTCAAAGTGAAGGCAAGGTCAGTTCGTAAGAACCCCCCCCAACTGCGATAGGAAGTAGTTGTTGCAGGAAAACATGACAATCATGACTTTTTAACCCTGATATTTTACAATCATGTTCAGAAACACAGAGGGCGATATTGGAAGCAAACCCATAAGGGAACTTCACCTCGGCCAGCCATTCACAAAATTTATTCCGTTCTTCTCCGTGTAATGTATACATCGCAGGTAACATCATAAACTGTTCACCTTCACGCCTCAAGTGTAATTCCTTCTTAATACGCAAAATCTCTAGGTCACGCCATGCATTGATGTTATCTTTGGTTTTGCTAGGAATGTATTAAAGTACTGAAGATGTTATCAAAAATGTTCTTTTCAATATGTATAACATCCGGATTATGCCTCAGCAAAAGGGTTTGCCAATAATGTAACTTGAAGAATATGCTATTCTTCATCTAGTTCAACTCTTCAGCAGTGCATTTTCTCTTCTAATGGGATTTACCAAATTGCATATCCCTAAGTCTCTGTAGTTGACTTGCAATATCTAATCCAGATAACACCCTTGGTGGAATGCGGTGATCGGCTTTACCATTGACAACCTTTTTCTTGTTCGCCAACTGTGGTCTGGCAGTAACCATCGACGGTGTCCCATATAACATTGTTTATGGCCAAACTTCAATCAGTTTGACTTTGTACCGGCATTACAAGATGGGCATGCCAATTTTCCTTTAGTTGACTAGCCAGAGAGATTACCGTAGGCAGGAAAGTCATTGATTGTCCATATCAAGGCAGCATGCAACCTGAATGTTTCCTTAGTGAAGGTGTCATATGTAAGCACCCCATGCTCCCAAAATTCCAGCAATTCATCAACCAATGGCTACAAGTAAACATCAATGCCATTTCCTGGTGATTTAGGATCTGGAATAATTAGGGATATCATGAAGAATTGGTCTTTCATGCATGACCATGGAGGCAAGTTATACGGCAAGAGGATCACTGGCCAAATGCTATAAGGTTTTGCCAAATTGTTGAAGGGATTGAAACCATCACTTGCCAAGCCAAGCCTAACATTGCGAGTGTCACTAGCAAACCAAATATGGTCTTTATTAAATGTCTTCCAAGTCTCAGAGTCCGCAGGATGCCTCATAATGGTATCAGCTATAGGTCGTTGGTCTTTATGCCATCGCATATCCGCGAATATCTTTGCAAACATATATAATCGTCGAAGTCTTGGCACCAACAGGAATGACGCAACACCTTTTGAGGTATAACTCATCTCCCATTTGTATTTGAAATCTATCTCGAAGCATTGCAAACAAGGCAGTTAGTCTTATCAACATTTTCCTTCCAGAATAATATACAGTCGTTGGGGCATGCTTGAATTTTGTGGTACTTGAACCCCAACCCTTGCTCCAATGATCGTGCCTCTTCATATGACGGTGGAAAAGCCGCATCAGGAAAGGCAGCCCACAACAAGTTAAGCAACATATCAAATGACTTGATTGACCAACCACCAAGGGATTTAATGTGTAGCAACTTCACAACGAATGAGAGTTTGCTGAATTTTGTACACTCGATAAAAAGTGGACGTCGAGCATCCTCTAGTAGCTTCAAAAAAAGGCAAACATTAAGTTTCAGGTACGGAGGGGGGTGAAGGCATCGGAATAGTGTCATCTAACAAACGGTCCATGCCATCGATGTATTCGTCCTCATCACTAAGATTGAGATCGGAATCGACGTCATTCGCTCGGCGAGTTTCCTCTTCCCCATGAAATATCCATTGGGTGTAAGTAGAATTGAAGCCTTTTATGAACAAATGAGTCTCCACCTCTCTAAAAGGCAAGAATAGATTATTACAGCATAACTGACAAGGACACCGAATTCAGTCTCTTCCCATAACATGGCTTCATGCTAGTGTGAGGAATTGGTTAACCCCTTCAGCATATGCAGGTTCTCGAAGTCTATGAGGCAAGTTCATCCAACTTTTGTCCATCTAAAAAAGGGTTATACAGCATAATTAGTTAATTGAAAATTTTGCACTTAAATAGAGAGGGGAAAGTGCAAAGCTAAGAATGCAGGCCATGCAATAGACTAAACATAATGGTCGGAGTTAGTTGGAGGAGGATGTATAATGAGTGAGTGGAAAGCATTTTCCTGCCAGACCGGTGTTGGCATGTTGTTGGTATCTGTGGACTAGCCCAAATAATGTCTATCAAGACTGTAGTTCAGACAAGGCACTGAAGCCAATATTGAAATACTGTGATCTCCACTAACATTGCGAGATATAAGATGGACCGTAGTACCCTACACTAGCCAATAGTAAATTGATGCAGCAAAATACTAATCAAAGAGACAAAAATAGTCTAAATTACAGTTAATACGTTATAGTTCAACTGAAATTTAATACAGAAAGATTGGAGTGTGCAAGACCATATCTTGAATAAGAGCATCACGTAGGAAGAGAAAGTGATAGTATGCAAACCCCCTTAAACTTTATCTAAAGGGGAAGGCAATTGGATAACAAGAGCACATTGATTATTCTACTGTACATAGAATAATTAGGGAGAAAGAGCACAATGCAACTGTAAGAATAAAGGATTTCTATGGGGTTCCTCCTATCGTACCTAGATTGACAATAAACACCAGTTTAAGGGGGTTAAAGATTTTCCTACTGCTGTGCTTGCAGTGAGTGGATGTGTGTTTCTTCAACAAATTTTCTGGTCTTATTTACTGGGATTTTTATGTTTTTTTACCTGGACATTTGGGGTTGGGTGTGTTTTCTTGGTTATATATGTTTACATTTCTATGTTATTGAGAAATATTGTAGGGGGAAAGATTTGAAATCAATTAGTGCAATGCTACTTTTATTATTATTATTATTATTATTATTATTATTTGCAATTGTTCTTTTCTTTTTTGATAGTTATAAGGATTACTGCTACATTCCCAGCAATACCCATAGGAAAAAAAAAAAATCAAAACACAACAGTAGCGTCTTAATTTTAATTTACTATGTGTTTCTTGAGTTTAAGAACTCATGAGTACCATTTACCATGATAGGCCTGAAAGGTTGTTATATTAAAAAAGGAATCGTCACTTTGGACCTTCATGTGTGTATATAGTCAAATTATCTTTATATATAATTGTTGCAGCGTTCGATCGACAATAACCCGATACATATGTATATAAAGGTCGACACGTACGTCTAGTTAACTTCTCCAATCATTCTCGACTGGAGAATGATTGGGAAGTTAGGATACATTAGAGGTAAAGTGTGTTAGGCAGCCGTCTCCCACCCCCGGCCCTGATCCATAATTTCGATAGACCTTCACTCATGATTATATATTGACCATATATAGGTCAAAAGTGAAATGTTGGAGTTAGTTTCAAATCTGTACCTAGTGTCGTACTACACTAGAAAGCAATACCACATGAAAAAAAAAATGCAAAACAAAAGTACTATAAATCCAAGTAAGAGCATCATGACCAAGAGGCAGCATACGTGACTAAGTACACATATAACAGATGTATATGGTGCATGAAATATGAGACGATTTCACAGCTAAATTTTGTGAAGCATGGGAAGCAATGCATACTTACCATCCGCATTAAACAATCATGAATAGTTCAATTTTAGGCTGCCGCGATTTAGCCAAAATTAACAGACGTCCCGCACTAATTAGCTAGGGACCAAGCAAAGCGATATGAAATTATTAGATGTTCTAAACGAACCTAATAATATTATAAGTACGTCGACAAAAATCTCCAAGACAAATAATAATAACATAAGTGTACTACGCACTACCCTCTAGATAAAGATTATTGATCCTATGCTGATCTGATTGGCCATTAAATTACCTTGTTCTTTGGACATCTATGATTCTATATATATATATATATATATAACAGAGCATTTTCATGGGTGTAAGATCATGAAAATTCATTAATGTTCCCCACTAGACTTCTTGCCCAATCACATGACGCTCAATTTGCACATCTTATGCTACCAATAGTAGGATTTGATTTATCTTACATAATATCCTATGATTTAGGGGACGGAGTATATATCATCTCTAAGGCACAAGTCTTTTGATCTCACACATCGAATAAATTATCAATACCTTTGATGTACGGTTATCGAGATCACATGAATAACTTCACTTTAATTAATTTTCAAGAGCTGAATTAAATAAAAAAGCACCCAAAACCTTTGATGTACGGTTATCGAGATCACATGATGATGTGCCACCTTGCCAAAATCTTGTGTCATTAATTGGTCAAATATCAGTCTTCTTCGAAACTTGGCCTGTGCTATTTTCTTAGATACACACACATGCAAACGATCGGTGTCGTTTGCGTGGCAGAGGCAACAAATTGTTCTATCATCTATATTAATACTAGGAAACAACAAGGGGACAGGAATTGGATAATTTCGATATGTTAGTTAATATAAGTAACTCTATAGTCAACAAAATACCACATTAAGGCACCTCAAATTATGAGTTGCACTTTTGTAATGTCTTTTTATGGATAAGTAATTTTCCTTTTTTAAGAATATTGTGGGCCACGTTAAGCCTACGTAGACTATCATTCGCCGAACTTGCGTCAGGTAGTGTTATTTTAGATGGATCAACATCTAACCATAAATTTAATTTTCAAATGGCAGGACAAATATGTTATAAATTAAACTAAGAAGAAACAGACAGGGCAATGTAAATGTATATATTATTACTTATGAATTAATTAAAACATCTCCAGATTAAGGTACACTAGGTCTTCCTTCTGTTTTTGTTTGCTCTGCAGTTAAATTAAATGTTATTCTCAACCAATGTCATTTTATTCTAGCAGATTGGGACTCACACTTGAGTACTCTTAATTAGACATGAAACTCTATAACATGATCTGACCAATGTAGGAGCCTAGACAAGATCTCCATTTTATTAAAGCTTACTGGATTTCCCAATTACTTATCAACTAGTTAAAGTTGTCGTTGTTGTTAATATTACCATTAATTAAGGTTTATTATGATTTGTGAATAGACCGAATAAATTTGGTAGTGACGAAAAGTATGATTAGATCATATGTACCCTTTGCCCAAGTTGCCAAAATATAAATTGATTTAAGCTAGGTATATTTTGTACCTATCCCTAGTACTTCCTTGAACATATAGCTTCACCATCTCTAATCTTAAAAAAAGAATTCATATTAATTGCATATGTTGGTTATATATGCACATAGAAATACGTTTTATGATGAAATTTATATTAGTTTTTCTAAGTAGTGTTATTAATTTGTGAAAGTGGAGGGCTAGGGTTGTGTGAATATCTCCTCTGTCCGTTTTTCCTCTAATTAAGACTAGGTCGCTTTGTTAGAACTGTCTATTTGTGATCTGCAAAAGACAAACCCAACTCTACAAACCCAGGCTTGAATCATTACATCACAACAATTTCACAACAGGTGATCTCTAATGACGTTATGGTTTGATGAATAACTCCATGCAGGAAACATTAATTCGTGGATGCACGATGACTATCAGCAATATACAGGATGTCAAAATTCAATGTTGAATTTAACAGAAAAAAAATACCTTAACACATGACCTAATTAACTGTCCTATTTGGCTTTCTAGCTCCTCCCACAAATCGAGTTGCTGCCTAATGGTGGGTTCCTTCCTCCAAGTCAAGATTCTCACAATATTTGAAAGATAGCAGTGCCGAATAGAGTGTAATTAAGATAATAGTCTCAATTTTGTGAAAATAACCCATAAACCCTAAGAATTTTTTCCAAATTGAAGACAATGGAAGGAAGGAGATAGGGGTCGAGATTTTCTTATGCCTACTTATGATTCAGGGAGCAAACCTTCAGGATCTTGCTTGGCAGAAGTGGTCTTCGATTTGGGAAGGGAACATCGAAACGAAAAAAACAAAGGGAGGAGGATGATGGTGGGAAGCAACGGAAGAATGAGCAATTGAAACTGCAAGGGAAAAGCAATAAATGTAAGATTTATTGTGTCAGTTTTTAAAAAATCGCCATAATAAATCCTCACTTAAACAAAGAAAATGTTCGTCGATAAAGATGTCAGTCAATCGTGACGAAATAGTCGCCGTAATAACTACAAATTTTGTCGCAACTAGTTGATAATACTGTTCACTCACGCTATGTTCATGTCTCCACGCTATTATTCAACGGCGACTTCGAATCTGACAACAAAAAGAACTTATTACGTCGGTTTTTTTTGCAACAAATGTAAAAATGCTAGAAAAGGCCTCTTTGTTGTAGTGAAATAAAACGAGAATATGGTACGTAAAACTTTTCTTATTCAATAATTATTGTGTCTCTTTATACAGACTACCATCCATGTACTTTATTACTTTCCTTTGTTCGGGATGTTAACACTGAAATCATTGGTCTAATATAGTTCTAGTGACTTTTGGTAGTAGCCAACTTCGTTCGTGGCTGAAATTATAAAAGAGGTCGAAGTTCTAAAACTATTATGAGTAGATTTAGGCTGTCTTTAGATGTTGAAGTGATATTAAATGATCTGAGTTGATTTGTAAATAGTATAATTTTGTGGATTTCATTGAAATATATTTGAATGTAAATATGTTGAGATATTTGTTTAAGAATAATTCTAGTTATCATCTCCACATATCACACCTATTTTAATTTTTCTTTTCATTTTTCCTATAACAAGTATGTGGTGTATGGATGATAAGTAAAATAATAAATTTAGTTTAATAAGAATACAAAAATAATAAAAATAAAATATGTAAAAGTGTGTGGTGTGGGATAATGAGTAATATCCCTCATGTGTTTAAATGTATGAAATAAGTTGAAATGAATTTAACTTTTTTATAAAAAGTTAAAAAAGTAATGGGTTCCGTTAATGATTAATTTAGGATGAGTTGAGCTCACACCAACAACCAAACACAGCCTAAAGATAATGGATGTGTACCCTAAATGTTTTAAGCCCAATTTGTATACTTAGAATATCTCATAATATCTTTAAATAGTAGTGTAATGATTTGAATTAAAATACTTTATTGGGTTTTAGCAAATGAGAGATAAAAATTTGAATAAAAAATTTATAAAGTTAAAAAACTATTTGAATATTATTTTTATTTTGAAATTTAAAAAATTAGTATTATTTTTTGTGTTTTGTTTGGGATTTGGAAAAGTTTTAATGATTAGATGAAAAAATTGAAATTGAAAAGTATTTTATTTTTGAGTGATATTTTGGAATGATATATATGAGAATATCTGAAAAAACTTGAAAAACATTGTGTTGCCAATCGAGCCCTTACTCTTTCGAAAAGTTCTGCAAATGGGTGTCTACAGCTAAAAAGTAATGTTTGGTATGAGTCTCATGCAAGTCTTTTATAAAAATGTGATGAGCTCCATCATAATAAAGTGATTTTTTAAATACTTTTTCAAGATGAGGTCTATTTTTTATAAATAACCTAAATGAGACTTGTATATTTAGAGCTTAATATTTGAAGGTTGTACATATCGTTATTTTGCTTGAAATATCTATTCACTTTCTTTAAGTTCGTTTAGAGGTTTATTCTATTAACTTTCAATTTTTGTAGTAGTTTTTTGAAATATAAATGACGCAATTTATATTAAAAAATTATATTAAAATATATTTATTGTAATATTAATTATGGCCTAAATCGGTAGAGGTGTAACTGGTCTAGTTTAATTCGAGTTTAGACATATTTTATAATCGAATTAGCATACATCAGTTTTGAGATTTGAAGAGCCGATACCATATTGGTTCCACTCCTAAATCGATACTTTTGATTTTACAGGTTTCGGTCTGGTTTGGTCCGATTTTTTCGGTATATTATATAAATAGTATATATAATATGCTACATATAATATATAATATAGTGATATATATAGTATAATATAGTATAATATATAGTAATATTGTCTTAATATAACTACTAAAAAAATGATAGGGATCCCGCTACGGGATCTCACTCATGCTCCAGCTCACATTTTTTATTTATTTAAATTTTCTTTTAATTAGTGATTAAAAAAATTTTGTTTAATAATATAGTAAATTTTTTTCTTTTTTTTTAAATATTTAAAAGTGTTAAAAAAATGATGTGAAAAAGAAGTTTTAAAGGTGTTAAAAGTCATATCTAATAATATCTTTTGTTTTTTTTTTAGATCATTTTTTAACACTTTTAAATATTTTTTTAAAAAGAAAAAAATTTACAATATTATTAAACAACATTTATTAATCACTAAGTGAAAAAAAAAGTAAAAAAAAATGGGAATAGGAGCATGAGCGGGATCCCTAGCATTACCCATAACTACTAATACTTAGATTATAGTGATAATATATAGTTATTTATATAGGATTTTAAAATTTAAAGTTATTTTAATTATTAATTTAGCATATAATACAAGATTATTTTATATATAATTATATATATTAGATATAAAAATTATATAATGTAAACAATGATATAAAAATATTTTATATAATATAAAAAATTAAAAAATATATATGAACTAGTCCGTTCCGATGTTAGAAAAAGAAAAACCGAAATCAGATTAATTTCGACCAATTAAAAAAAAATGGATACTAAACCGAACCGAATTTTTTTCTCACCCCTACAAATCGGCATTCTCTTGTCTTGAGGTCAAACAAGTTCATTCCGCGAAAGGTGTTAGGTCGGTAGGCAGCTATTCCCTTCATGTTTACTTCATTATTTTTTTTTTTTTTTTTTTTTGAGAAATAGACTTCATTTCATTAAAGGAAATCCGAAGTTACAAATGTGACTTATCAATACAGGAAAAACCCAGACTATAAGTCAACCTACGCATCTGCTCTGAAGCACCCCATACATAAATTTCTTTATGACGGACTTTGTCTTAACTTCTATAACTCTCTCTGATCAAACTAGGTTTGTCAGAGAGAATCACACTCTGTAAAAACAGAGCCTAAAACGACTTCTTTTCAAAAGAAAAGAAGCACTAACACCTCCCATCCTCCCTAGGAGGAGGAGTCCTACCACACCATCTCCTCCCAAAAGAGGAACGGGACTTGACCACTATGGACTCCAAAAGAGTCCACTAGCCTATTGCTATTATTAATGCAGTAAACTAAATACAGACAAAAAGGAAAAAAACAACAAAAAACACTACAACAACCACTAAACAAAGCTCAGCAGAGTTGCAAAAACCAAAAAACAAACACACTACAAACAGAACCCAAACAGAGACGCAACCAAAACAGGATCGGGGTGGCGCGTGGGGGGCACGCGCCACACTGGGGAAACGTCGAACGGCCGGTCGAGACAACGCCGATATACTGGGCCCTGAGCTGCCGCACATAGCTCCCACACGGTGTAATACGCGGTGGCTCGCGTATGCCACGCGTTCTCGGAGGTCCGCGCGTGGGAGCTACACGCCGCTCCTTATGGCGCCCAAAGCGGGAGGCTGCCTGATCGGCGGGCGAGGGAACTCCCGGTGGAACGCGTGAAGAAGAACATCCACCGGAGGGGCTCGGATCGGCTTCCCCCATTATTCGGCCGAAACCTGAAAAAATGAAAAAAACACCAAAAAAAACCGTAACAGACTACGGAGACAGCGATAGAGAGGAAGGAGAGGAGGGGGGAAGAGGAAGCTGAAGCTTTCCCTCCCCCCTCCGCTGAGATCGGCCGCTAGGGTTTTTTTTTAGGGTTTACGGGCGGTGTTTACTTCATTATTTTGGAAGTTCGACAACCGAGCCAACTTCTTCGTATACTTTATCATTTTCTCCATTTTTCTTTTGAATCCCCATTTAACATTTTTTCTTGTTAACTTCATTTGAATTAATTAAGTTCTTTTGGCTTATTAAAATAATTAAGTTCTTTCGGTTAAAATGTGCAAAAGGATTCTCTAATTTGTCTTATTTTATCGCTATAAAGGGGAAATTTCTATTTATAAGTCATTATAGATAACACATTTACTAATATTCTTGTATGACATAATTTTTGTTTTGAATTTTTGTATTTTGTTTGGAAGTTTAAGAAAGTTGTATAGGGTTTTGTGTTTGGATAATGCTTATGTAATGATTAAATTAAAAAATTAAAAATTAAAAATTGAAAATGTTTTGTATTTTATTGATATTTGGGAAGAAAATATAGAAAAATATCTAATAATACCTTAGAATATTTTATAACACAAACAAGACCTTAAACCTTTTTTGAATACTTGGAATATGTTAATATATTTGTAAATAGTAGTAAAATGATTTAAGTTAACATGTCTTATTAGGTTTTGGGATAAAAGATTGAAAAAATTAAATAAAAATATAATAAAGTTAAAAAATTGTTTTAATATAATTTTTATTTTAAATTTGTAAAAGTTATATAAATATTGTATTTTGTTTAGGATTTTGAAAAAGTTTTAATGATTAGATAAAAAAGTTAAAAATTTAAGATTTTAAAATATTCTGTATTTGAGTGATATTTAGAAATGAATAATCTGAAAATATCTCCCGTATTTTTTTTTAAAAAAATAGATAAATTTGAAATGATAGTGCACTCCCACCGACAGAACGTACCAAAATGTGCTAATAGTGTATTTTGTTTTTTTTTAATGCATGTGTATTATTTTTTTAATGTACTAAAAAGCACACATAAATGTTTAAAAAATACAATTTGGTAGTGGAAAAATTATTTTCCAACTTAATATCTCGGGTACTGCTACTCATCCTGTATTTGTCCTCTTAAAATTATCACTAATATATTTTTTTTTCTTTTTCTCTCAAAAATTTTTTAAATACCAGTAAACATATTTTAAAAATAAAAAAAATATACTACTTTACTAATAGTCACTTTTTTAATTATTAAAAAATAATTAAAAAAATACCTGAATTGTCAGGGCAAATTCACATACCAACTATCATTTTTCTAAAATCTATATAAAAATCATTCTTTAATAATGTTTTTTAAAAATAGTAAACATTTAAAAAAAAAAAAAGTATAGAGAACCTGCGCACCTTCCTATCCATCGCAAATTTGCAGTAGTTGATTCCGAAAAGACGTAAGGTCGGTCGCCAGCTACTTTTCCCCACGTTTTCTTCATTATTTGTATCTTCAGCGACCAAACTGACATCTGCATTATTAACTTACGGACAGTGCTGGGGCCGATATTATTGAAGGAAGTGCTATGAGTCCAAATGTATATTTTTATTTTCTAATTTTTTTAAATTATTTTTTACACAGTTTTCAATATGTTTAAAAATAAAATAAATATATAAATTTTCTAATATTCATTTTCTTAATAGTTAGGCTCATTTAAATTTATAGATGAATTAAGATAATTTTAAATGAATTAAATAAAATATTATTACAATATTATTTTTAATATTATTATTATTTTAAAATTTTAAAATTTTAAATTTTTTAAATTATAATAATAAGATAAAATGAGTTAAGATGAATTTTAAATTCAAACGAGGTCAATAAAAAAAGTTAAAAATTTAATCAATCATTTTTATCGATCACTTTTATCGATTCAACTAATATTTTCCTTAATTTACTAGGGTTGCTAGCGGGCCGCCAGCAAAAACATAGAGTTTAAGCTAGTACAAATGTATAATTTGTTTTTTTAATTATTTTTTATAAATATTTATTAAACATCTTTAATCGTTAAAAAATTAAAAAAATATATAAATTTTTTAATCATAAAATAAAATAAAATAAAAATCAAATTATTCAAACGGTAACTTCTTAGAGGCTACATTTAAGGGCTATTTCCTTAAGGAAAATATTATACCTACGGACACATGAGTCTCGATTGGGTCTTGATAATCTTTTATTTAGTTAGTGATTAAGAAAATATTTTTAAGTGATGTTGTAAATTTATTTTAAAAATATATATTTAAAAATATAAAAATTAAATAAAAAAAATTATTCTTCTCGAGACCGGTCACGTGCTACTGCTCTTTCCTTAACGCAGTACAGTGTACTCATTGTCAACTCTCTACAGCCCTCGGGGTCTCCCACAAACGAAAATGAGCCGTTGGACTCTCCAAGTCCGCATATTGTACGCACTCCCAACTTTATTTTCTGGAAAAATAATTTGGGCACGTATGCAGTCTATTCTATGCTAGATAATTTATACAACTTCTTTTAATAAACGTGAGAACTGATTAAAGAAAATTTACCCCTTTTATAACGAGTTAATTTCTTTAAAATAGGCATATCAAATAACTATTATATTATTTATTATTTATTTAATATTATTCATTATATTTATCTAGCAACGATAAATATTATAATATATACTTAATATGTCTTTTCTCTCTCATTTTATATCCACCAGTTCATGATCAATAATTATATTCCAAGATTTTTATATCACACTTTATTTGCATAACATAATTTGATTTGTTAACAATAGTAAAAATGTTTGAGTTGAAATGTTTTATGAGATTTTGAAAAATGAGAGAAAAAAAATTGAATAAAAATATTATAAAGTTAAAATATTGTAAAATATAATTTTTTCATGTTATTTTTGCTTTAAAATTTTAAATTGTTTTTATGTTTTGTTTTAGAGTTTGAAAAAATGTAATAATTAGATGAAAATTAAAGATTTGAAATTAAAAAATATTTGTATTTGTGATGTTTGGATATTGAGATCAGATAGAATGAGATAGGATGAGATAAGATAGAAGCATCTCTATCCAAACCAAAACTTAATCGTTAGAGAATTGCAAGGGCCACTAGGGGTGGGCATTGGGGCCCCACACCCCACATCTAGAGCCTCTAGCGGGAGCGGGGGACAGGGGGGGACAGGGGGGCCCAACCCCACCCTGCATTTCCCCTGCCCCACCCCTGCTTACATTTATAAATATACATTATATATATTTATATTTTACAAATTTTGTATATATAAATATATATTATAATTTGTTAGACTTGTTTACAAAATATGTACTAACAAATTTAAAAACTAATATACTACGACTTACACAAAATATGCACTATCAAATTTAAAAATTACATAATTTTTAAATTATAATCATATTTACAAAACCCAAATTTATAATTTGGGTCTAAAAATATATTTTTAATCACTTTTGAATTTAGGAATAATTTTTAAACCTAATGAAAATGTAGTATATTTTTTAAGTAGATAGAAATGGAACGGATTGGGTATCTGCCCCCACCCCGCCCCTGCATCTCGGGAGTGGGGGACAGGGGTGAAAACCCCACCCCCCACCCCATGTAGGGCGGGGTGCGAGGAAGGGATGGCCCCTCCCCGTATGGGGCGGGTAGTACCCCTAAGAGCATCTACATTGGGTTTCCTATATATTTTTTTAAATTTTAGCTAAAAATGACATTTCCTATAATTTTATCCTAAATTTTACACATATTCAAAAAATATTTTATATCTCATTCCCTATAATTTCTTTATGCTATTAAAATAATATTCTTCTATTTATTCTTTATTATTTTTTTCTCTCACTTCCATTTACAAACTTAACTACTCAATATTTTTCTTATGTTTTAAACTATTAATCTAGTGAATATTTTAAACAAAAAATTAAATTTCTTTTATGGGTATGATAATGTTTTTAAATTTTTTTTAAAACTATAATAAATATGAGTATAAAAAAAAGTATAAATGATTAGAATAATAATTTATTTTATTTATTATAATAAAATATTGATAAAATATGATTTATGAGATAAATAGTTATTCATTATATATAGGGAACCACTGTTCTTTCCTTAAAACAAAATTCTATAATAAGGAATGGGATGGGAGGAGGTTTTTGAGTTTTTACATAAATTTTTTTCTATAATTTAAGAATAACGGTGATATACGAGATGGGATGCGGATGCTCTAAGGGCCACCAAGAGGTGGTCCCGAGAGTCCTCACCAATAAGTGTAAAACGCACTTTTAGAATTTTTTAATTCATGTTAAATATTTCTATAAAAAAAAAGGTTTCAAAAATTTATTAAAATACACTACTTAACTATTAAGTACCAAAAAAAAAAAAAAAATTGGTAGAAACTTTCGTGATAATTTATTAGTGGCCTGAGCATTTTCCTAAGGGTAGTAGCACTATAGCCACCGAGATTCCCACTGAGAGGAATTCTCCCAACATGGCAAAAAAAAAAAACAGAATATTAGTTGGGATCCACTCTCGATGGGATGTCTTAGGCTATGTTTGGTAAACGGACTACTCTGAGGTACTCTGAGGTACTCTCACTACTATTCTCTACTTTATTATTACTTTTCACCTACTTTTACTACTATTCATTACTTTTTACCTACTTTTTACTACGATTCAATATTTTATTATTACTTTTTTACAACACTTCTCAACACTTCTCAACACTTCTCGTTGTCCAAGCACAGCCTTAGAGTATTAGTATTGGTCTATGCATATCTATATGCAAAACCATATTTGCATAATATGACTCAAAAAACATCCACATTGGCTTATGCATATGCATAAATTTGGCTAGCAGTGAACAGTGGCTATTCACTCAATCAAACATATTTTAATTTTTTTTTTTCTCTCCTTCCACTCTTTCTCTCTCAATCTTTTCCTCTTCTTCCTCCCTCAACAACATAATAAATCTTCACATACACATTCATTTTATTATTATAATATATTATATATATTTTTTTCATTTTATTATATTTTTAATATAATATATAAAAAAATTATATTTTTTATTATTACATTTATATTATTAATCTCAAATGTATATAGTGGATGTTAATTATAAAATATATATATAAATTTTGATTTTAGAAAAAAATTAATAATAATAAAAAAATAATATTTTATTATTATTTAGTCTCAAATATGCATAAGTCAATGTGGAAATTTTGCTTGAATAGCCAAATGGTTATGCAAAAGAGGTAATTTTGCATATGCATATGCATAGACCAATGTTAATGCTCTTAGTAGGAGTATTATTTTCTTTTGAAAAATTATAAAGGCAAGGGTGGGGCTACTATGCCGCCCACCCTTTACCGTGGTTTTTTTTTTTTTTTTTTTTCACATTTTTTTAATATATTTAAAAATTTTTTAAAAATAAAAAATATATATATAAATACATTTAAAATCGCCTTGTTCGGGTATCAAAGTACTTTGAGGTACTCTCAGGCTATGTTTGGGTGGCGAAGTACTCTGAGGTATTCTGAGGTACTCTCACTACTATTCTCTATTTTATTATTACTTTTCATTTACTTTTACTACTATTCATTACTTTTCACCTACTTTTTACTACTATTCAATATTCTAGTATTACTTTTTACATACTTTTTATTACTATTCACAAACATTCTCAGATATTTTCACTATCCAAACCAAGCCTTAAACACTCTCACTACTATTCTCTACTTTATTATTACTTTTCATCTATTTTTACTACTATTCATTACTTTTCACCTATTTTTTATTACTATTTAATATTCTATTATTATTTTTCACTTATTTTTTATTATTATTCACAAATATTCTCAAACATTTTCACTATCAAACCAAACTTTAATCATGATGTAAAAAAAAAAAAACAAAATTCATTATGCGGTCAAACGGAGGGGTAAGATGTGGGCGGCAGACTAATGTTTTCCTAAAGGCAAACGTCTACTCGACTTACAGGTTTTGACTCTGTACAAGCTAATCTCCGTACTTCCTTTGAATTCTCTACTTCGTTTCTTGTTGTCGTGACTTGCACGCCTTTTGTGAACAGTTCCCGAATCCCAACAATATTTTAAAGAGAGAGAACTTTGGATTTGATAGCAAAGTGATTGGCTTGTCAAAATCCATGTGAAAATTCATAAGTAAATAAATATCATATTTTTTATATTTATTTATTCTATTTAAATTTAATTTTCATATTAAATTATTTATATATTATCTATATAATAAAAAAATATTATTAATTTAATTTATTTTTATCACATTTTATAATTTTACCAATCAAATGTTAATAATAACTATATTCTAATTAAATTAATATTAAAAAAATCATATTTTCAAAAATCATTTAACAAAAAATATTTAATTAAATCCATCTAAATTTTTATCTAAATTTTTTAATTACAAACCAAATAGTATTTTTGCTTAGAGAGAGAAATTAATATTTTAATATTCATTTGGAGTGAAAAAAAATTAATATTTTAATATTTGATAAATCAATTATAACTCTCTATCTTTGGCCAACCTTTTCATTTGGTCAAGCTAATGAAAATGCTCTAAACAGATCATGTTGTTATAGAAGTCGATTTTGAGGTTATTTATTTAAGGCTGCCTTTCAATGTTAAGCTAATTTTATATGATTTGATTTCATCTCTCAATTGTAATATTTTATAAAGATGTGTTTAAATGTAAATAAATTAAAATATACATTTAAATAATAAATTATTATATATTTAAATAATAAATTAAAATCTATAAAGTAGGTTGAGATAAATTTAAATTTTAGATAATTTTTACCCCACAAATAAAAGCCACCTATGGTTGCTATCAATTTTTTTTTTTTTTTACTTAATGAATGAGAAATTATTTTTTAATGATATTATAAAATTTTTAAAATTTTTTTTAAGAGTATAATATATATATATATATATATATATATATATTTATATATATATAAAAGGACCAAATGACCTTCTGTGGAGAGTCTCTCTGACGGTAGAGGACCTTAAACTTTTTGTGAAAAGTTAGAAAAAGGAGATTTTATCTGTAATTAAGTTGAGATGGATAAAAGTATTTTTAACAAAATTAAACATGCCCTGTTTGGATAGTAAAAATATTTAAAAATATTTGTGAATAATAATAAAAAAGTAGATAAAAACTAATAATAGAATATTAAATAATAATAAAAAGTATTTGAAAATTAATAAATAATAGAAAAAATAGATAAAAAATAATAATAAAATAAAAAATAATAATAAGAATATTTGAGAATACCTGAGAATAGTTAGACGCCTAAAGTAAGAACAAGGTGATCTCAAAAGAGATTAGTGTACAAATGGAGCTTCGAATTCTTATATTTATTAGATTTTATTTACTTATTTGTTCGATATCTCTTAAATATATTTATTTATTCTCAACGACCCTTTTTTAAATGCTCCCAACAATATCACCAACCACCATAAAACTTTTTTTTTTCTCGATTAATATGCTAGCTAGGGCAAGATCCCTTCTACGAAACGCCAAACGGTCCATACTTTTCATACCATATGTCATTGTTCACGAAGAAGTGGCCAAAAATGATTTCTAAACCTATAAACTCACATGTTTTTGTAAAAATATTAAGATCTATTTGAATATAGAAACGATTTTATCTCTTTTCATTTTATAATTATATTTTTTTAAAATTTTTACTTAAAATATAATAAATAATTTAATTTTTTTAATTTTTAAAATAATAATAATATTAAAAAATAATATTCTAACAACATATTATTTAATTTTTAATTTTTATCTCAATTTATTGTCTAAAACTCTCATTATTGTTAGAACAAATCTAGAGATATGATACCCGTCAATTGGCTTTTTTCAAGGGTGAAAATTAAATTTGCAATTTTTTTTTTTGTCTTTTTGTAAGATCTAATATTGATTCCATATATCTGTACAAGAAAACATCAACTAGGTTACGAAGCAGAGTGACAACCTACCAGCAGCACGCTACCTAATATTAGTCAAATAACAACAAATTTCTGACTCGGTCAGGTAAAAGAAGAAATTGACTCAGGAGTCAAGAGGCTGCACCAGCCACGTGGTGTCAAAATTGAGCAGAACCAGTACCAGATCATGTAATGCTGTTCACACGAGTAGCAAGACAAGCAGCAATTCAACCCAACCAGCTACCCTTCCTAGTTGACTCCAAGCCACGACAACCCAATACGGGTCAGACAGCAAAAGCAGAAGAAAAATAAGATCTTTCATTCAAGAATTAATAGAGCAAGTCTATGATACATCAGGTTAAAATTGTAATGAACGGGCGTACGGTTTCTTAAGAGCATAAATATCGATCTAAACACATCTAATCAATCTCTTTCACTAAAATTATAATGAAGGAGATGATGAATAGAAAAACACAAAGCTAGTTAGGTCGTATGCTCGTGCCTCTATAAAGTGCTCGGGTTGCTCTTATCCGATTGTATTACTACTTGCCAGCAGCATTTTACCTCACATTGGCTTTCTTTTCTTTTCTTCTACCTACTTCTTCTGCAATATTTGTTCTGATCTTCTAATTGGTCGTTTATTTGCACCCCGGAGAAGAGATGAAAAAAGGGGTGGTCCTGTTTTTTCTTTTAGTTGTCACGTCCATGGAACTACTTCAAGTACATGGGGAGCCGCAAGTACCTTGCTATTTCATTTTCGGAGACTCGTTGGCGGATGATGGCAATAATAACTTGCTCCCAACACTGGCTAAAGCAAATTACGAGCCATATGGTGTTGACTTTCCTGAAGGACCAACTGGAAGGTTCTGCAATGGCAGGACCATCGTTGATATCCTAGGTTTTGCCCCTTTCTCTCCTGCTGCTCTATCATGGTTTTAGTTAATCTTAGATCCGGGGCGTGGCTCCCTCCTTATTTCTTTCTGTTTTACTTCGTTTATTTGTTTGTACCCACTTCGTTTAAAGTTAATTTTGTGGGTCAAAATCTATGATAAATGTACTCCAAGAACTTCTAGATCGATCAATATTCTTAGTTTATTTATGGGTTTATTCATGAACATAACTTATATTTCGGATGTAACTGTAAATTATTCCCTCACACAGCTGAAATGATGGGCTTCGACGACTATATTCCGCCCTTTGCAACAGCTAATGGCACAGAGATACTCAAAGGTGTGAATTATGCATCCGGCTCGGCTGGAATTCTCAATGAAACTGGGCAGACCTCGGTAGTTACTCAATTACATTTTTGTCTTGCACTGTTATTTCGTTACATTCCGTTCTTTGTATCCCCTCTCTGCCAGTCCTCTACGTTGACTTACAAGTATAATGACTCGGACGAATGTGACAAAAATTTCTCAACCAGGGTGCTCGCATCTGCATGGACGAACAGTTGAATAATCACCAAGTTACAGTCTCAAGCATTGTCAGCATGCTAGGAAGCAGTCAGTCAGCAACCGAGTACCTAAACAAGTGTTTCTATTCAGTTGGAATGGGAGATAATGATTACATTAACAACTATTTCCAGCCCGATTATTACCCGTCAAGCCTCCTGTATACTCCAGAGCAATTTGCTAAAGTTCTCATTGAACAATATTCTCAGCAGATAGAGGTCAGTAGTGCTGCTGCAAAATCTTTCTTTCTTTCCTTTTGAAATACTTCCCTTATTGTGATTATCCCTGATCCTCCGATTCTCTCGCTCCCCCATTAATTATGTTCTAGACTTTGTACAATTATGGAGCGAGGAAGATTGCATTGTTTGGAGTAGGAATGCTAGGCTGCACTCCGAATGCAATTTCTGTATACGGCACAAATGGCTCGACATGTGTAGAGTTTATGAACTACGAGTCCAGCTTCTTCAACGTTGAGCTTAAATCTCTTGTCAATGATCTGAATACTGAGAAGCCTGATGCAACTTTTATATACGTGGATGCGGTGAAGTTAGCCGAGGATATTATGGCGGCGGGTAGATTTCCTTCATGGACTTTCTTGGCTTAATTTCTACTGATCTTAGTAATGGTCTATATATAATTTTGATGTTTTTGCATTTCAGCTTTCAATGTTACAACTGTTGGGTGCTGTGAAGTAGAGGAATTAACTGGACTGTGCATTCCTAACCAAACTCCATGCCAGAATAGGTCGGAATACGCGTTCTGGGACTCTTTCCATCCTAGTGAAGCAGCTAACGTAATTTCTGCAATAGGAGCATACAGTGTTATCTTCCCATCTGAGTTTTACCCAAGAGATAAAAGTCTTGTGGCTGAGCTTTAATCACGGTTCTGTAAAATGGCTGTATGATTGATGATCTAAATCTTTTGTGTTGGTAATATTTTATGACCACGACAATACATAAGCGCCAGCACCAAGATCGTGTCTGCTAATTGTACTTGAATCTGAGCACTCTCTATATGGAAATAAAGAAATCATTGTAGCTATATGACCTATACATAAGTCTGTAGCTAGATGAATCTCAGCATTATCTATGGAAATAAATAAATCATTGTTCTAGAGACTGTTGTGGTTACTTTGGTGTTCTGCCAATATTCCTACTGGGAAATCGCAGATAGTTTGCAAATTACTCATTTTATATATTAACTCTGACTTCGATTAAATGGAGATATGAACTCATGTAAACAGTACTCAAGATTAGACAACTAGTTTTCTTATGACCTATACATTTTAATTCTAAGCAAAATTTGGACAATAACTACCTCATGCATTTTATCATATTGTTTGAAACTCTGTGGTTGTGCAATTTTTTTTTAGGATTTACACTGCTACCAAAAGTTTATAATTAGCCCCCTCCGTCGGTCTGGAAGGATGCCACACGTTGAACCTTTTAAAAAAAAAAATTTAAAATATAAGCAAAAAATAGAACTATAATAATTTACTTTTACGAAAAATTAGAAAAACACAAAACAGGAAAAAAAAAACCGACAAATTTAGAAAGCAAATGTTGGGCAAGCAAATGTCGGCCACCCAGTGGATGGATCTTTCCAGGCACCCGTGGCGGCCGAAGCTACGTGGTCAGCTGCTTCTTGGAGCTCGACCCGGCCAATTCCGCCCCATGGTGGCTGGCCCGGGGAGGGAGTACTTCCTCCCTATCTAACGTCAGATATAATTAAAATTTTTCTAGTTGCTAGTTAATTAACGGAAATTGTGAGATTGAGAATGAAAGAGAAGTAAAATCTAAATTGAACAGAAGTGTTTCTATTCTTAAAATTCAAAATCCGGTTCTAAAGCCCACAAGTTAACTCAAATAGCTATGAAAATATGAAATTACGAGGATTTTGTCCGAAAAGAATAAATCGGCCTAATTATTAGACAAAAACTAAATGCGTAATAAAATTAAAATGAAATGAGATGAGATGAGATATTTTGGTCTGATTTAATTAAGGAATTCAAATGAGATGAGATGAGATGATATCTTTTGTTAAAAGTCGAATAAAATATTATTATAATATTATTTTTATTTTATGATTTAAAAAAATTAAATTATTTATTATATTTTATATAAAAATTTAAAAAAATTATAATAATTATATGAAATGAGATGAGATAAAATAGTTTGATTTTTTTAACTATTTCAGCCTAAAATAATTTCTTAAAAGGTAAAAACAACTGATTATTTGAATGGAAAGCAGTCGTTTTTTGGGTCAAAACGTGGGCTAGTAGAGCCTAGGGACCCTGAGGAATTGTTCAAAAATATCTTTTCTAGTTGGGATCTTATGCACTATTTTGGTGTTTATAGCAATGTTTTGAATATTATTTCAGTGATCGTTTTGGTCGAAGTATTGGAACGAAATAATTTGATATTGATATCGTTTTGGATGCTATTTTAGAATAGTCAATATATAAATAAATTATATATATATAAATTATATTTTAAAATAATAGTATATATATGAATAAATTATATATATATGTATATAAATTATAAATAGTCTAGTTTAAATTGAGGGGATCCAAAAATGAGCTTGCAGTTTGAAAAAATGAAAAAAAAATATAAAAGCCAAAAAATGTATATAGGCCGAAATCTGATGTATAGGCCGAAATTCGATATATCGGCTGGTACAGGCTGATAGAGCCGAAATTTTGGCCGGTACAAAACACCATACTTGTCTGTACCGGCTATCTGGCCGGTACGACATATTTCGGCCGTATCGGCCGGTACGAAACAAAATTTAAAACTTTGGTTTATAGTCAAAATTATAATCATACGCGTAATATTGCCCCAATTTAAGAAATTTTTACCTTTTTTGCCACATTAATTTAACGAAGCGTAGTCCATCACTATAAATTTAGGATTTGTTAGCTCTTAGTTTTGTTAGCAAAATGAGATGGAATAAATTGAGATAATTTATAAATTATAATAAGATTATTAATTAAAAAAATAATAATAAGATGAAATGGGATGAAATAGTTTCTTTTTATGACATCTGGATCCCCTACATCACTTTCCAATTAGTATTATAATTTTATATTTTTGTTTCAATCTTTGAAAAATAAGAAAAAACAATACCTAACTGTCTTACAGAATAACACGCGTCTTCCATCAATTAGGATAGATGAAATTTATCCTAAGAGAGATAATTAAAAATTAGTCATAGGATGTGATGTTAATGCTAATAGAAATTGATAAGGACCGAATCTCAAAAAGATGAAGCACGAGGGTTATTGTCAGAAGTTTCCCTTTCCTAATTTAGAAGTTGAACATCTACTGCTTTCTTTTCACCTACGATAAAGTTTTGGCACATTTCCATAGTACTTATTATCCAATAAGATATTGTGGCCTCATTGCACATTGGGCCAAAGTTGGTCAGATCTTGTTCATATCTAGGTATCAAGAAACAAAAATGTTTAAACAAAAAAAAAAAAAAAAAAAAGAAACAAAAATGTTAATTACAGTATTTTTTTATGAAAAAATCTATTCATAAGCCTACACACCATACACTATAATTTTTTTTATTTTTTATTTTTCTTATTAAATGTGTATTATATAGATAATGAAAAAAAAAATATAAATATTTTAAGAAGAATAAAAAAAAATTGAAAAAAAAAATAAAAAACAATTTGATGTGTGGTGTGTGGGCTTATGAGTAACAATGCTCTTTTTTTTATACAAATCATTAATATGATTAATTACGACATTTTTTTAATATAATGTATTTATTTTGACCAATCACTTCAATAAAATACACAATAAATATACAAACTTTATGTCGCAAAACTCATATTCTACTTAATAGCTATATCAATTTTTTTTTTCTGTGTAGTGTAAGACTATTTTGTTGGAATTTGTTGCTTTTCTCTACTGAGTTCTTGTAATCTGTTCTGTAAAACTAGAGTGTGGCTAAACTGTAAATTATCGAACGGGTTTCAATCATTTAGGCTCGTTTGGATAGTGAAAATATTTCATCTTATTTCGTCTCAACTTATTTCATCATTATAATTTTCTTAAATTTTTATATAAAATATAATAAATAATTCAACTTTTTCAAATTCTAAAACAATAATAATATTAAAAAATAATATTTTATTTTATTCTTAATTTTCATATAAAATTATCTCGTCTCATCTCACTATCTAAACTGAATCTTATTTTCTGCAATATATGGTTGGCTTTGGTTGCCTAGTTTTTTTTTCTAGAAAATGCTAAACACATAACTCCTTTGAAAATATGTATTAAATAAAAGTTATTTTTATAAAATAACAAGTAAAAATATTATAATTTTAGAAAAATATCATTATTTTAAAATATATATTTATGTAAAAAGTTATGAAAAATAGTTGTGACAGTCATTACTCGTTTTCTATACAAAAAATTTTCACAACCTCCTACTATTCATCCACACTCTACATTCTACCTTTTTTTTTTAATTTTTTTTATCAAATAATTTTTATATGAATAGTGAATAAAAAATTTGAAATAATTTTAAAAAAATAAATTAAAAAAAATATAAAAAAATATTTAAAAATATGGAGTGTGGAGTGTGGGTGAATAGTAGAAGGTTGTGTAGCAAAACCCATTTTTAATTTTATATATGCGTGGCATGTGTCCATTACTATAATTGATGAAAATCTTAGAGCCCGGCGTCTTATAATTTGGTAATTTGGATACTTAGAATATTTATTAATATTTATTATTTTTATCTATTTATTATTATTTAATATTATATTATTACTTTTTACTACTATTCATAAAATACCTGAAAATATCTCACTATCCAAATTATAAAGACATAAAACACAATTACCTGCTAAAATTTTAGCAGTAAAACCCTAAAAGCCAGCTCAAATATCTCTTTTAGAAATTCACATTAGACAAACTACGTATTTCTAACAAGTGGTTTGGGTTCGAATGGGTTCTCTACAGCATTCTTCCATGATTGTTGAGAGGATATCATGAACGTTTGTAGCTCTTTTGGAAGTTTGAAAAAGAATAATGTTAGATACAGTTATAGGTTGTATAAGTATTGCGTACTCTTTTTTAAAAAATAAATAAATATAAAATTTACATGAAAAATTTAATTTTTTAATAATAAAATTCATTCTTTTTTAAAAATAGTATGCGACGTTTGTACAGTCTATAATTATATCTAACATTACTCTTTAAAAAAACCCTTAATAAGACCTTTATTGCTCTTTGTAACAACCCGCTCCACCATGGTTAAAAACGAAGACAGTTAAAAAAATATATATTTGGGGAATCTATATTAGGAGAGTTGAGAATTCCTTCCTGTGAATCTGTGATCATGTGAATCCCACCATCAACTGCCTTTGGATAAGCACACCGTTCTCTCGGGCCCATTTCATAATATATAATTAGTTCTGGGCCTGAAAATGGTCTACATCGTTCTTAGTCCAACTCACAGGTCCATTGCTAAGCCACTCGAATGGAAGGCAATGAACCGATCGAGTCTATCTTATATGGATAATTTTAAATCAGAGAATAGAAAGAAATAATAATAATAATAATAATTATAATAATACAACAACAAAAATATAATGGAACCAAATGCTTTATAATAAAATTATTTTATTCTCCTGTTTTTGTATTCTGGCTTTCTCTCGAGGAATGATATATATACCTTCAATTTTTTTTCCCAAACTCTTTTTGCGACTCTATTTTAAATGGAGCGGAATTATATAAAATTTGATTCAAATAATATATAAAATATAAATTGAAAAGAACATTGATGGGTTATAAAATAGTTATAGGGGTTCATTATTATTGTGAAAGAAAACTTGAGAATGATGAAATCCCAAAAAAGAAAAAAAAAAAAGAAAAAACGGTTGGAATCATGAAGGCCGTGTAATATAGCTTCTCCCGATGTTTGGAAATTAGAACAAGATGGTTATGCTTCTCGTTTGTTTTTGCAGATAAGATGAGATGAGTTGAGATAAAAATTAAAAAAAATAATATATATTTGTAATATTATTATTATTTTAGAATTTGAAAAAGTTGAATTATTTATTTTATAGAAATTTGAAAAAATTGTAATAATTAGATGAGATGAGATGTATGCATGTGTTGTGAAAACAAACGAGGCAAATTCTCCCGTGTAGGAACAAGATGAGAAAAGGATCGCCCTTATCCTTGATCTACGTAAAAAAAAACTAAACCAATTTTGTCATGCCAAGGTACATTAACAGACTTAATTGTAATGTTGAATGGGTAATGATACCTTATAGATTGACTGACATTAATCAACTTTGCATAAATACCATCACTATCTATATATCTAATTAATTAATGTCTGAGCATTGCACCAAAACTGCGGTAGCATCTAATAGTTTTGAAAATCCATCTTCCATATTGGGAAGACAAATAATCTCCCATGACTTCTTTGAACGCCGCATGACTATAGTTTCCATGTACTCTTCCATATTTTTTGTTTTGAATAAAGAATTCTCAGAACCTACACCACCTGTTTTATTAGTGCCATGTATGAATACATTAATAAGGATGCCCAAAATTTGCTGCTTTTCCAAACTAAATGCAGGTAACACCACAATTAAATACAAATATATACTTATAATGCTCTAATTCTAAGGGTGAGAGGTAAGCTGGCCCGGATGGTGTGATCTCTGTGAATGTTTCTATAGCTAATACAAACTACAAGCACGGAGAAGTGTTTGATGAAAATACGACTGGTAGATTTGTTAAAAGTAATGCCGGTAAGGTGTTTGGTAGAATGTGACATTTCGTTTAAGGTGTGAGACCAAACATCGTAAACCAAATTTATGTTACCATGCAAGAGATCATATTCTTAAGACAAAACCAAACTAACGATAAAAAAATATGTTGTTGGTACGTACGTCATAGAGTAGTTGATCTTGGTGAATGCAAAAACATTGAGAAAAGATATCCATCTCTAATAGCAAACTTAGGAGTATTATGACTGTCTACAATACCACTACTTTGCAACATCGCAACCTCGATCAGTTTGGTCATGTCACATTAGTCACATATTTGATACACTTCCATGGAAAACAAAAGCAGCAGCAGTATTTACCATGGTCCCTCAAGCATATAATTAACTGCATAGAAATAGTACGAAAATTTGTGTTAAGATGAATATTTCAGATGATTTGTGAAATGTACTATGGACCAAATATAAAGTACCCCTTTTTTGTAAGTAATTTACAAATCCCTGTATAAGCATCTTTCAACTATGTGAATGGGCAAATAGTTTGAGCAAAAGTGCGGTGAGTGAAACATGATGCATGCATCTCATACGCACGCAAAACGTACGATATAAATGGTTATTGATAAAGATGAAGAAGAAAATGTTAGTGAATAAGATTCTTACACTAATTGAAGCGCCATATGGTCTTGGCCGCGTGGGTACTGTACTTGATTGGGCTGCAATGCATCTACTTGGAAATAGTCTCGAGAATCAAATGGCTGAGAGTGCAAGAGCTCGTAGTTTCCCACTCCTGCAGGCATCCCATTCAAGTTTTGCTGGCTTCTCTCATTCTCGGCTATCTACACCATCCACGTACACAAAATCCCGATACACACCACCGATAGTATTAAAATTGTGCTGCGTGTGTGTGTATGTGTGTAGAATGAGAGGTCTAGAAAGAAAGAGAGAGAGACCTTTGCACGGAGAAGCTGGTTATTATTATGCAAGTCAACTTCCTGCAAATTAAATATAGGCAATTTAAGAATAAAGTTTTGAGTATGAGAACAACATTCAGCAGCTAACAAAAGTTTTACTAGCATTTTGGTATATGACCAAAGTGAATAACTTGATCTTTGATAAATTATATCATTTATTGAAAAATGAAAATATTTAAAAAAAAAAAAATAGATAATATGTCCACAAATTCTTTGCAGAACAGGTAAAAAGAAAAAAATACACCTAGCGACAATAAAACTATGATTCTAAAAGGCATTAATTAATATTGTTACTCATGATGCTATCTTTTAACATAAACATACAATCCCTCTAAGAGTAACACTACAACCATCGCTGGGAGCTCCCGCTGGTGTATTTCATGTGCTTTTTTTGTTTTTTTGTTTTTACATACATTTTTTAACACTTTTAAAATATTTAAAAAAAAAATTCACAACATCATTAAAAAACACTTTCTTAATCAGGAAATAAAATAATAATAAAAAAAAATCCCAGTGGGAGCTCCCAGCGGAAAGACTAGTATTGTTCATCCCTCTAAATAGTTAACCACTTTACCCTCAGTGTGGAAGGAAAATCCATCGTTCATGCTCTTTTCTCAACCCTCATTAATTTGACAACTGTTATTGGATCGAGAAATGTAGCCTTTGGTAAAAACGATCGAATTAGGGCATCTTTCATTGTCAGATTGACACTTGCATATTTGTACTACTACTCTATGATAGTAGAGAAATATGAATAGTCCAAGGAAAAAAGATTATAATTTGATCATAATTTTGGCTTCAAGATAGATAATGCATTTTGTGATTATCAGGATAATTAAATTTCTCTAGTGGTATACACCCATCTCATAAAAGTAACTGGGGCTCTCCCTTTGTTAAGTGTTTTTCTTCATGATGTGCATTTACCTCTTAACCTCATCCATGGTACTGTACTTGTGCATGTAGTGGCATTAATATCTCTATATATCATGTTAGCTTGCTAGCTAGAAAATATTGTTTCTAGAGCTGGCCCTCATCTAGCACTACTACTGCTAGCTAGAAGCACTTTCTTTCTGGTTTTATATATATATATATATATATTGTGTTTTAATTCCTGGATGATTATCAAAGGCTTAATTCATGCCAGATTGAGTTTTATTAGAAGTTGAATGGGGACGTTGTTGATGGTGGTGTTTGCTAATACGTGTAATTGAGCTAATTCTTCTTTTTTTGTGTAGTATTACTCTCTAATTATTTGGTTTTGATCAATATTATGCGTCGATCATGCCACACCGTAGACTTACAATATTGTTGTAAACTTGTGTTGTAATCATGTTAGTGTTGCTTGTTACATTTGTTGCATCTTGCTAATTGCATTTTGTGCTTTATTGTCTTAGTATGATGCACTTGTTATGTTAATGCTATAGTTGCATCTTGTTACATTAATTAGTTGTCTTACATGATGTGAATCGAACCTCTAGGATGCCAAATTATTAACCAACTTAAAATTATTTGAATACTTTATATATGACTGTACTGTTAATTATTTATAGTACATATACACTAAAGTTGTGAAGTATTGTAGCATAAAGTTGGGAACAAACTAACATGATGATCATCAAGGCCCCTAAAATTTGTGGTAAAATAGTTATTTTAACGGGATGAATATATATATGGCTGGACATTTTGCCATCAGGTTTTTTAAGAAGCTTATGTAAAGATATTTTAGTTATTTAACACAAACAACTAGTATGACTGTTTTATTTTATCTAATTATTTTACGAGACATTTCTCCGACAATTTAACCTCGAGTGGATTACAAGGAGCAACATTGTTTGACATGTCCATGATTCCATAATTCCTATAATTTTTTTTTTTTTTGAGCTGCCGAGTATGAGGCCCCCCGTTGCCCTAACGATAACGATATGTTGTTCATACTACTCAAAAGCTGTTCAACCACCCTAATCACAAGGTTTTTTTATTTTTTTTAGGGCTAAGTATGTAAGCTAGAGTGTCCCTAATCACGGAAATATACTTGAGATACCTACAAAGTGGACAAGTACTTGCAATGGAAAGTTTTGGGGAAGGACACAAGATAACTTCAGATCTAGAAAATTATTTCAAGAGAAGGACAGATTATTACCCTTTTTTGCATATACTCGATTTCTGCAAACAAGAGCTCATTCTGGTTGATTTTATAAGGGGAAGGAAGAAGATCATCAAAAGGAAGTTGTTAGTGGCAATTCAGGATATAACAACAAAAACCAATTTATAAGTGGCTTATTGTCAAGAAAAAGAACGTATCATAGGTTTCTAAGAGAAAAGATGGAAGAGAAACTGGCCTTTTTGGACCGAATTCTACTAATTGCCTTCTCTAATTTGCCCTCCAAGCTCTTGAGATCTTTGACATTCATTCTGCTCAAAGACTCACCCAATATTTTCCTGGAAAAACATTTTCAAAGGAAAGTTTATTGCAATCTTAATTAAAGTTCCAAAGAAGGAGAATATTATAGAGCCTTTTTTTTTTTTTTTATTACCTGTTTGAATCCTGCACACCAGTAATTTGTTGTCGCAGGGTAGCAGCCTCTCGCTGGTAGAACTAATTAAGATACCAATAAGGTTAGTGTTAATACTAAAACGACAAATATACTAAAGAGATATCTAGACAAACTTTATAGACCAGAGTTCAGCTCACTCCTCTATTGGTTCAAAACTTGGAGTGATTATCAAGATAAAGGCCATACCGGCTGATTGTGGTTTAGTATTTCTTTAGTCATTTCCTGGGATTGTTTGGATATGCATGTACGTACGTCTGATTCAAGCAGTATTAATTATATATATGATTTAAAAGCAGCAATCATATGCCTTTTTCTCTTCCAAAAGTAATCATAGGGGTTGAAAGGAAATCAATGAGATATATATAATAGTAATCACTATAAATTGAACTATATATTGGAGAAATTAAATCAGAAAATGGTAATTTGGCCAGGTAATTGGCATGTTACGTTCCTAAGATCAGTTACCAAATCATGATTTAATTAGTTATATTTAGGAAAATATTTTCAAGAATGATGAGTCCCATAATTGTTAGCATTAGAGCAGGCATGCATCAAGGCATGGCTAGTTTCAAGTCATAGAGGGGGTATACTAAATTATAAGCTCTATTAGAATTCTGTAGTATTATTTTATATCAGCTTAATCTTAAGCTATTGAATACTCATTGGTAAATGGATCTGCCAAAAGAGAAATGACTACCATTGCGTTAGTGTGGACGTCCACTAATTAATTAGAAGTGGGGCGATCTAAAACCTTAGTTAAAATCTCTAGTAATATCTATGGACATACTCATAAGACATTGAATGTTCATAAGTAGAGTGACCAAAAGAGAAAGGGCTAGCATGTGTTACCAGTGAGCTACCATGGACATTAGATTTGGAAGCCAACACTATGGAGTGTTACGATTTCAAGGATTAACGGTAATGTGATCAAATCAATATCCGACAGTCTTAGTACTTTTGAAGCACTATGGTCGTGTGTATCATAGATCTTTTGATATCCTGATCATGATCAGTAGTCTAAGGCTAGCTGAAGCTAATTCCAAATGCACATTGATGCAATCTTAGGAGCTCATTTTCTTTTGTTTCTCAAAATTAGAAGCGATTGCAGAAATATCATTTTATGTTTTCATGAAGATCAATTAGATAAAAGAATGTATTAGTCTACCTGGGCATTAGCTTCAGAAACAGACCCAGTATTGGAGGAATCTGTGCATGTTTTCTTGTACTTCTCAATTGTTGATTTGACACTGAAATCAAATAAGCATAATGAAATCATGTGAATCTCAAGTTAGGAAACATCTCTCCGGTAACTTGAAATAATAAATAGCAACCCTAATAAGAATAGCAAGAGAGAAAAAGGGCTGCAAAATGTTATACTAAAAGTTTATTTTCAACAGGAAAAAAATAAAATGAAAAGAAAAACAAGCCAATTGTGCTCCTGCTGGAGAGAAATTTTAAAAGAGTAATGCTATATATACACTACACTTTCGTCCCACTTTAATCTCACTATGTAAAATGTGGCACAATTAACCCTATTGAATGATAAATAATAATCTAATAAAGAAGCATCTAGTTGTGATAAATGTGTTACGTGTTATATAGTGAGATGATAATGCGATATATAGAAATTTTAACTTTGAAAACATGTTTACCTATATAGTGTCAATAACATATATAGATGAAAAACGATTAGTACTTCATGAATAGTATAATTAAGGATTAAACTAACCTTGGACTCTAATGTGGCAGGAATAATCTGAGAAGATAGATCATCGGTTATGTCTCAAGTAGCTACAATATTATTGTAATTGCTAAAACAAAATCAGCGGCATGCATCTCATGCTTGTCCTAGTTCTCTAATATCGACCTCGTGAATGTGAACAGGGAAATCCACACTTTTAATTTTTCTCTTTTTTTATTCATAATTGTTTATAGCCCTGTAAAAAGGAAACTGTATTCTAACAGTGCATATAAAAAAGAGATCTACATGGTAATAATAATCAGAAATATTAGTGGTAAGAACATTTCTTATGGATTTTATCCACGCAGATCTTTTTGATATATTCTTGATTAATAAATTATACACACAACACAACCAATAATAACATTATAAAAATAGTTAACAAAAATTCAAACAAAATAGTTATAATTTTGTTTGAAGGTAGAACAAATTAAACTCTATTCATTCATAACGTGACATTACAACTTTGACTTGTGACATACAAAATACAAACCAACTACTACTTTTAAGACTCTAATATACAAATTTCTTTGTGACTGACATGCATGATCTAGTGCATTGTTGTAACTCTCTTAGACTAAGTAGCGAAACTTAAGATTTAAAGTTTTTCAATTTTATAGCATACAAGATGAAAAAAAAGTCTTTTAGTAATCTTATCAAATTGGTGTTAATATGGTTACTTTTTTAGACAAAAAAACTAAGTGATTTAATGCGTGGACCATAATCTCTTACTCTAATTAATAAGTTGAAGAAGCTGATGTGTTATCAATTAAAATTTAAAATAACAAGTAAATCAGCTTAATATTAATTTCATTGATAATGTGTTACCAATCTAACCAAATTTTCATTTTTCATTTTAATTCCTTACCAATGTGTTGTTTAATGAGAAAATCAAGAACACTTGCGTGACTGCGTCTCTCAGTTAACTGATTCAAATACGAAACCCCATATCTCAGGCATAGGGGTCATCGTTGTACAGTAATTGTGACAGCTGAAAAGATGCGTTGGCACAACGTATGACCATATGTACATGGGGAAAAATGAGCAAGTAAACTGTATTAAGAAAATTAACATTAAATAATATCACGGGGAGACTTGACTCAACATTATCGAGGTTCTGTTACCTTAATTTCGTCGATACACTGATTGGCTGTCTCTGCCATGCTGGCAGTACCTCCTACAGTATGATTGGCTAAACTAAATCCACGGTCAGATCCTTGCCACGTTTCTAGTACCCACTACGGATGGAGTTCACCCTTCAAACCAGAGTGTAGTATCCACCTCGATAGTTCGCAGATACTCTTAAAAAATGGATTTAATATTATTTAAAAAACTTGAAAATCTAAAGCTTGTAATATAAGGAAAATGTTTGTTTGTAATTTCATTTTGTTCTCTTATTTTAATTATTTTTATATTTAATATTTTTTATTTAATAATTAAAAAATAATCTTTAATGTATTAATATATTTTTTTATTTTTAAAAAATATTTAACCATGTTAAAAAAATATAAAATAAGTAAATAAATAAATAAAAACTCACATTTAACCTGTGGTCAAATTGAGCGGGTTAGACCGTAGAGTAGTCCGACTCGTAATATAATAATAAATCAGTCACTTCCGACTAAAGGTCTGAGCAGATCAGAGACAGCCGTCAGTTTTCACGGCAGGCGCTTCTCGTTGCATGAAAGAAGCCAAAAAGCTCAGAACTATCCCATTGGCTCGCAGTTGTCGTACGTTGTCTATACCCACTATCTCTCTCTCTCTCTCTCTCTCTCTCTCTAACATTGTCTTTCAGAAGCTTACTAGCCATATCTATGCAAGATCTTTAAGCAAATGGAAAGCCCGGTCTACATTGCCAACAGTGAAATTATGACGAACCAGGATGAGCCATTCTCATTGGCTCATCCATCTTTCACTCTGTCTGAGTCCTCTTTTCTTCTTTTCTGTTTCAGTTTTGGTCTACGAGCGAGGGTGAGAGAGAGATCAAAGAAGAAAGTTAGAAATTCTCCAGTGGGGAAATTAGTTTCACCTTTGAACAAAAAAATAGGGTTTGAATTGATGAAACGAAGAGAGACCAGTGCACCATGACCTGACCAAAGATTCTTTTAACCGAGACAAAGCTGAGTCTGATCCACATACCCCAGCATAACCTGCCCATTTCCTAGATAATATTAAAAGGGTAAATAAACGCTATTATATTCTTTCTCTTGATTGGCTGTTGTGAGTTTTTTCTCAGTCTAAGGGTTACCCATTAGAGCCTTTGGACAAGTTGATTACGTCATGTCGTTGCTAATGAACCCTATTTAGTCCGTTATGTTTGACTATGAGAAAATCTAGCACAAGGTGCAACTGAGATTTGGAATTCTTAGGGCAAAACCCTAACTTGGGTTGGTGTAACTGTGACCCGATTTGGCTGTGATTGATTGGAAAGAAGAGTTTCAACATGTTGCAAGAGAACCCCTTTCGGTTTGAAACCCTAAGTTGCTCTTAAACCATAAAAACAAAGAACTTGATGATTTTTTGGAATTGTACCTTGATTTCTTGTTGTCAACTGACATGCCATTGAGGATGTGTCAAGGAGATGGAGGGGACTGAGCTAATGAGAACGTGACAGCTTTTCTTGTAGCTATTCTTGGACTCATAGAAGACACGAGAGAGAGAGAGAGAGAGAGAGAGAGTAAAAGGAAGGTAAAGAGAAAGGAAACAAAAGTTAAACAACAATGGAGGACGTAGGGAGCTGATCTCACATACCTGCATACATTCCCAAATTTCACTTGGTTCTATTTACAATCGTAATGCTTCTATGTCTATCTATTACACCAGATCTACGTATCTACCTAATCAAGATCTAAACACAATCATAAAAAGAATAAATAAATAAATAAATAAGGAAGAAAACCCACAAATTCTCAAAGATGGAAAGTATCGAAACAGAAGAAAGAAAGAGAACTTAATCTTAACTGCACCATTTTAATGATTGCGTTCTGAGAGCTTAAATTCACCCAAAAACAACTGCAGAATGAATATTTTCAACCAGAAAGCAGTAATAGTTTCAAATACTAAAAGAATGACCATTAAAAAGATGGCCTAAGAAGGTAAAGAAGTTGATCCGTAAGTTAAGATGAACATGAACAAAGAAATAAAGCAAAAAATCTTGAAAAAGCAAGCGCAATACCTGTTGTTAGCATACTCGTAAAGGCGGCCGCGGCTAGAGAAGACGACGAGGGCAACTTCGGCATCGCAGAGAACAGACAATTCATAGGCCTTTTTGAGCAAGCCGTTGCGCCTCTTGCAGAAGGTCACTTGACGATTAGTCTTGTTTTCGATCCGCTTGATTTCTATCTTTCCCCTTCCCATTTTCCTCTGGGGAGAGTCGTCTGACATCAATTGATTTGGGTACGCCATGGTATTTAGCTGAATCGAGCAGAAACAAATCAACATCAGATCTTCTTGAAGAAATTTAACTATCATACAGGATCATGCAACGATTTCTTTCTGTTGTACTAACTACAATTATCGAAGGAAAAGAAATGGAAAGAAAAAAACTTGGAATCTCAGAAATATAGCTTCCCCAACTTCAACATCTTGTGTGCTTCAAATTTACATTTCTTTTCTCTTTGGGTCTTTCCATCAAATAAAAGTATGTTATAAGCATCTCTAACTGGGTTTGCAGAGGAGTAAAGGCTCATATTTAACCAAAAGAGGTGAAGCTAGCTAGCAGCCTAGCACTTGGAAATGGATTTGAGAGAAATGCAAGTTACAGTATTTTGCTGACTAACCTGGTGCGGAAACAAAGGAGGCGGCGAGGATGGAAATTAACGACAGAAGAAGTGGTTTCTGAATTTGTTTTTCTCTCTTCTTTTACCTCAAATCTAGACAGGAAGAAATGCAGAAAATTGAAGCAAGGTGGTCTGAAAGAGGGGTACGTATTTATAAAGTAAAAAGACTTATCATCTATTATAACTATATTACAAAAACCTCCAATTTATTCCATTATTTTATTCCTTTCTATTTTCGCAAAAAATACTCATTCTCTGTAATTTTATGTCTCTCTCTCCCGTCTAATATCACCCATCATTGACATGAAAACACGCAACCAAAACAAAGGGGGGAGGGAGAGAGACAGAGTGGAGACTGACTTCTGTGGGGGATTCCTCATGGCCGGTGATTGAGACGTTTAGCTATTTTAAAAAGGAAAATGCTTGTATACCCCCTTCGGTTATTTTTTTTTATTTAATAATTAAAAAAGTGATTTTAATAATATTGATATATTTTTTTTTATTTTTTAAAAATATTTAAATATATTAAAAAATTAAAAAAATATATATTGGGTGGTACGCCTAGTGGTAAAGATGGGGGCGGTATAGTAGCTGAACCCTTATATGAGTAGTTTTCTTACTTATCATCACCTGATCACGCACCATATTTTATTTTTAATTATTTTTTAGTTTATTATTTTTAAATTTATTGAATTATTCTAATCATCATTTATATACAAAACATTTGATAAGAGAAAAAATAAATAAAAATATGTTGTATGGTGTGTGGAGATGATTATAAGGGCTGTAAGCTGGTCGATCCAGACCGAACTGGATTGGATTGACCTCCAAACCAGTCGGTTTTGGACTCATAAATTATGGACCGAGAAAATTTGGTCCGGTCCAGGGGTCTATAAATTTTGAACCGGACCAGACCGAACTCCTATATATATTTTTAAAATATTTTTAATAATTTAATATGTTATTTTTATATAGTAATTATATAAGTTAATGATATAATTTTTATCTAATTTATTATCATTGATAATATAAATATTTTTTAATGAGTTAGTTACATAATACACATTAAAATTTCACTTAATTTTAATTTAGTAATTTAAATAATTTATTTTTATTAATTTATTTGAAAAAAAGTAAAAAGTAAAAAATAATTAGGCTGAACCAAACGGACTGACCGGATCGAACTAGACTGATAACTACCGGTCCGGTACCTGTGGATGTTCAGTCCGGTTTGGTCTGGAAAAAATGATGGAGCGAAAATTTCGGCCCATCACCCTCTGAGACTGGACCGGACCGATTTACACCCCTAGGGATGATGAATAGAATTTTTCTAAAAATGATAAATGTATCATTATCACACAACACATCAACTTATCATTTATAATTTTTCTCCTTATATTTAAACACACGTATTTACATGTGAATATATATATATATATATATATATATATATATATATTTCAATAGAATGACAAAAATAACAAATGAGAAATTGGTGTGTGGTGTAGGGGATAAGTAGAATTTTACATTAAAAAGAGATCATTATTTTTTTTAATAAGCATTATAATCAATGTTTTGATTTGTGAGAAACGTTGATTTATAAAATAAATAAACTAAAGTTTATATAAGCGTCTCTAACACTGCTAGAAAGAAAATAGAAAGAAACTAATTATTGGTCTTATTTAATTTTCAGATATTTTTTTTCACTAACTCTTTGGAGGGCTGTACAAAAATTCGAAAATCTGACTCCGCATCATCAAAGTCAGAGTTTTTCTGCATTTAAATCAAAATTGGAGTCGGATTTGCTATTTGACTAACTCCACTCCAACTCCGACTTTAATAAAAATATGTATTATATATATATATTGATAATACATTCATATAAAAAGTCTAGAATTTATATTGTTAAATTCAAGAATATTAATAGACTACTAATCAATGTGATAATTATTAAAGAAAAATATCAATAGACTAATAATCAATTAAATGTACACACTACACATCATAGTATCATCACTATCATACATATTACATATATTAGGGTAATATATTGTAATAGTATTAATTTATTGTCTAGATTCTAATACAATATTTGGCTTGTATTTGAGCCGTTGGTTGTGTTTCCTATTTGTAATTTATTCAAAAGTGAATGATTGCATGATGGACATTGCCATTGGACCATGATGGCTCATGGTTACTCTTACTTGTTAGTTGTTATTTAGGGCCTTGAGTGTTAGCTTACGCCTTGGCTAGATAGTTGAACAACCATTTTATTGTTTAGTTGATTTGGGAGTATAAGACTCTAATAAGAAGTTAGGAATGATAGTATATCAAGAATAGCCAAAGTTATGAAAGATAGTATACCGATAATAGTCTAAATGGCCTACTGTATATTTTTAATTTCTTTAAATTTTTATTTTTATTTTTATTTCTCAAGTTTACATAGCATATGAAATACTTTTAGTTATATTTCTGGTTTTTTCATATCTAAACCAGTTTCTTTCTTTTATTTTTTGTAATGTTTTTAGTTAACTTAAAACTTGAGAGCCCATAAAAAATGATCTATTATATTTAAAGTCTTATTTAAAAATAGGCTAAATATAATGCAAAAAAAACTAAAATCCAACTTCGCTCTGACTCCGATCCGATATATCAAAGTCGGAGTTAGATCTAACTCAGTCGGTGCTCAGCCCTTTGTATCCAAAGAGGAGGGAAGAATAAGAGGTAGTAGAAGAAAATGTTAGGTGCCCAATTAATCGAACATGTAACGGCCGGATAACTTGTGGTAATTCAAGAAACCATGAATCTCAGCCTTTGTATGACAATTCAAGCGGTGAGTTGGGTGTCAGCGGGGTCCTGCACAATGAAATTACAAATGTTGATGCTAGCACCCATTGCTTCAATGTTTCATCGATAAATGGTAGACTATCTGAAAGGCAGACTACGTGATGTCAATGAGCAGGTGCAGGTTCAATCCCAAACTGCTCGAACAAATTACCTCCCTGCAGGGTAGTAGGGGCGAGTTGCGCCAGAGGCCGCTTGGACCCTCCCGCGGAGGAGAGTAGGCTCGGCCTTTCGGCCAACCAACTACTTACCCAGGCACCTATCGCAATAAAGAACGAACAGGCCCCACACCCTCTCAAAGAAATTACCTCCTCAGGGTTAAAGGGGCAGGTTGGCCTAAGGCATCTTGACCTCTCCTCGATGGAGTGTGGACTGGGTAAACCTCTCTAATACTGCACCAAGGAATGCGAATGTCAACAACATGGTAAAAAGCGGCAAGCAAATCATGTCATAGGCCAGAGGGCCTAGGTTTGCGAAGTCTAACTGCTACTAAGCTAAGGATAAAGTTATGCTAGCCTGCTTATTTTTCAGCCAAGAATTATATATGCAATGTCAACGGGCGGGAGCGGATCCAATCCCAAACTGCTCGAACAACCTACCTCCTACAGGGATAAAAGGGACAGGTTGAGCCAGAGGCCGCCTTGTCCATCCCACGACGGAGAGTAGGTACGACCTCCTGGTCACTCGAATATTTACCCCGGCCCCCATTGTAGCAAAGAGCAGCCCAAATTATTTATATTCAACTCCACAGCCACGGTGCTACTTGGATGAACATAGAAGCGTGTTAGCAAAATGCTTCCCGGATTCTCCCTCCGAGGAGGCAACCAGGCTCTCCTCGATGCGGCTTAACTCTTAGGGGGGATCTCCACCCTCTCCAAGCCAACGGCAGGGAGCAAGGGCCAACATACACTGATGACACTTCTCTCTTTTTTCAGTTACATATCAAAATAAAGCACGGCAACACAAAAATAGAAAAAAATGAAAGGAATAGGTGGGGTAAAGTACATCTGAGAGACAGATGACAAAAGGAGGAAATTGGCTTAAAGAAATAGTGGAGAGACATCGGCCTCGTTAAACAATGTCGCTAAAGGGGCCAAAAGGACAACTGACTAACAAGGGCGAACGAGGACAGTATAAGCTGAGAGCCGTTGGTCAGTGGGGTCGTTAGGAATAGGTTAGGCATTGGCGGAGTGGTCTGTAAAGCCCTAGATGACAGCAATCACCCCCCTAACGCAAAGTCCATAATTTCCTACAACAAAATCCCAGGCCAACCATAAAAGAAAAAAGGGAAGAAGAATAAGGAAATATCGAAGAAAAATACACAAAAACAAGCAGCCTGACACAACAAAGTCTAAGGCAGTTTCATTAATGATCAAGAGTTACACATGAGCCGCATGGCGACGACGTCTAGGTATATACGTTTACAGAAAGAAAGTGAAAGAAGAGCAAAATGAAATAACGACAATGGCACAAAGGAGCTAGGTCATAGGAACATCAGGCACCATGCTAAGAGACCTCGGCATTAGGAGTGTCGACCTTATGGACATCAGGCTTGGGGTCGCCGTGTTTGGGAACAGTAGGCTAGACATGGCTGGGAAGGCAGGACCTCAGGGATCACCAGCCAAACTCAAAGTCTTCTCTATCAACAGCAACTTGGGAAAGGTCAAGGTCTCACAAAAATTTCTCAAAGGCCCGCAAAAATGGCTACAAACTCTCCAAAAAGTGGTCCTACAACGACCTAAGGCCCTCAGCACACCCATGTGCCCACGCGGTATCGTGAACATGCATGACCAACTTTAGCTGGCTGTCCAAGTGGGAGGCGACGTCCTGCACTTGGGACAAGTCACTCTGAAGATCTTTGACTAGTTGCTCCAAGCCCCCCATCCTCCTTTAGCTCATTCCGACGGTGACTAAGCTTCTGAGTTTTCTTGCTATCGTCCTCTAGGGCAAGTCGCACCCTCCTCAGCTCTTGCTCCAGCTATCGTAGAGCAATTCAAGTCATTGTGCAAAGGGCCTGGTTATCATACTCAACGGCCTCTTGGTCAACCATGATAAAGGCTGTCAGATGAGAGGAACTCTGACAACAAGGGAAGCCAACATGGAATGGTCAATAATAGGAATCTAAAAACAACAAAAAAAAAGAAGAAGAAAAAGACAGGAAAAGAAGTTGCAAAACCTCGTAGAACAAGCCAAATAAGCACTTGAAGACCTAGTTGATGGCTTCCGTGTGACACTCCCCCGTTTCTAGCTTGGCCAAAGGGGGGATGATCTCTACCGAACCCTCTACATTAGGCACTTGTGTGGTCGCCTCAGTTTGACTGGCACCGTCAACAACCTCCCCAGTCACGAGGATCGGAGGCTGACCCTTGACGCTTTCTAGGTGAGTCAGGACCGCCTCTTCAGCAACCGTTCCAGCCTAGACAAGCGGATCTTCGCATAGATCTATCAAACCCTCGCCAACTACAACATCTAGAAAGGAGTCCTCCTTCTACTTGGTGCTCTACCTTCTTGACACAGTTACTAGAAGCAGAGGTAACCGCCCTCTTAATAATGGAGTCCAAGCTTCCTAGCGATTCGGGCTTGTGACGCCCCGACTCCCACGATTGAAAAGTCTCAGAAATCGTGACGTCAGGATGATGACAACACTGGTCACGCATCCCAACAATATGTGCCAAGTGTGTGTACAAGCAACAGTGAATAATAAAAATAAGCAACGGATAATAAATAAGTCAACTAGTACCAGAATTTTGTTTAATACAAATATCCAAATACAAAACATTTTTAAAACAAAACCAATGTCCCATAAAAGTAATACAAGGCTGAAAAATATAACACGAGTGATCCTAGATCACTCCTCCGGCAGAGCCAAATTCTCAGGCTCGGCATCTGCATCATCATCAATAAAATCTGCGATACCATTAAATGGTACCGCAGGTAAGTTATAATCCAACCAACCCAGAGATAAAAACACATTTAATGCAACCAACCATACATGCATATGATGTACTATACATGAAATCCAAAAATATCATTTTTTTCGAAAATGAATATTTTTCTAAAACATGCCAAAATCCTATTTGGCTCAAAATATTTCCATCAAAACCTTTCCACCATTTTCCCTGAAAATGGCCCAAAATATTAATTATCATTTTTCCAGAAAATGACTCACACAAAATCCATTATCTACACACGTCATTTTCCTAAAAAATAGTCATTATCCAATTTATCCATATGCACCATGATCTCCCCTAGGGACCATCCGCACACCCTGGCTCCCTTCGTCACGCAACGAGTAACGACCGTGCATGTGACTTCGTAATAAGCGATGCCCAGTTTCGTACCTAGTGCGTTCGTGGCCAAGCATCCTCTAGCCCCCGCCAGCAGAGGGGCCACAGAGTCGGCACGAGAGCATTACCATCCCGTCCGATCCTGTTGTAGCCCGGCGACAACCCAGGAGACGTCACTCAGTATATTCCGCTCCCGAGTGATTAGAGGAGCTCTACCAAGATAATGCCCCATCTCGGCTTGGGGTCGTGATACACACACACCCAAAAATCCATCCCACACATGAAAATTCAGTTTTTAAATATCCACATGAACATGAATGCAATTATCCGAAAACTCAGTTTTCATTTACAAACATGATCATGTGTGCACATGCAATGTACCAAACCGACATCAATATCTAACAACCAACCAAATCACAATAAAATCAATCACACAAATAACTTTATCATCCAATCCATCCGACCCCCGTACTCTGCGGACGCAGTCCGGAATAACCAACCAGAATATAGTAAAATGAGTTGGTGCAAAAATATATTTAAATCTCAAAAAATGTTTGGAAAAATACTTACAGTGCTATATAATAATTTTCGGAGGATCAATGATGAACTAGAAACGCCAAAACAGCAACTCCATAGTATAAAATACATTGTGGCCGTGGGTCTCAAAAACTTACTTTTGAACGAGGTCAAACCAAGACTCGAGATTAATAGGGTAGGGCTTAGGGAGGTCAGTGAAGCTAGTGGTGGTGGCCTTTGGCCTTGGGTGGCGGCGAAAGAGGCGGTTTAATGCCAAAAATGCACAAATCGGAGATATGGACAATAGGGCTTCACCGGTGACAGATCGGAACTGGGGTTGATCTTTTGGGTTGCTAGGAGGTTGAGGAAGAAGTGGTGAAAAGATGGTGGCTGGAGGTGGCCGGACGGCGGCGCTGGAACACATAAGGCCACGCGGCTTCAAGCTGTGCGTGGAGGCTCACGGCGGCACGAGGTGGTATGAGATTAGTAGGGTATGGCCGCCGGTGGCTAGGGAAGGCTGTAGGCTGGGTGGATGGGCCGAACAGATGATAGAGAGAAAGGGAGAGGGTCGATCGCGCGGGAGAGAAGCCGAGAGGAAATAAGGAGAAAAAGGAAAAGAAAAAGAGGAAAAAAAAATAGAGGGAAAGAAATGAGGTCCAATCCTCATAACTAGGGTCCCAAAAATGATCCAATAAAAATGATTTTAAAACAATAAACTAAATAAAATAATTCAAACGCAGAGAAAAACTTAAATAAACCAACAATAATTTTAAAACCCATAAACCAACTAATTTAAATTAAAGATCAATTTAAATGCCAAAACAGTAATTAATATTAAGAAAGCACATTAAAAATAATTTTCATGACTTAAAAATATTATAAAATAATATATCAAAACCCCCATAATTTTAAAACAAGAGAATCAATATTTAAATAAATTAAAATACTCATTCAATAAAAATACACTAACATACGGGGTGTTACAGGGCTCTTCTCCAAGTGCCATAAGAGTTGGATCATCCTGTCCCACGGCAGTTGGAGAAGACACTACGAAATGCATTAACGCGATCTCAAAGCTGGGGCCCCCTAAACGAGCCTCAACCTTGTCTTCAAAAGAGCGATTGTCGGCAACAGAATGAGCAGAAGAAGTGGAGGGGACTTTTGTATCTACACCCAAGGGACGCTGCCCTGAGTCAGCTTGCCGGGGCATCTTGACCTCCAAAGTTTCTCGAAGTACGGTGACAAGGTCACTAGCTTCTAGGCAAGCCACGGACACCAGTTGTTGTGGGCGACACAATAGGGACCACAACTGAGGGGTCTCTCGTCAACAGTTCCTAGGGTTCCAAAGGAGAATATTCCACCAATACCTCCATGTCAATAGCATGACTAGACATTTCCACTTGCACCGCCAAGACGATGAGACGATGGGCCTCAAGTATAGCCAACGCCCACTCTTCAGGAATCGAGACTCCAGAAAAGGGCCTACTAGCAACCCCAACCCCCTCCAAGTGAGGTTTCTTTCCTTTGCTCGCGGAAGGAGGATTCAAGGGGCGCTTTTGAGCAGGGGTAACCTGAGGCTGGGCAAGAGTCACCTTGTCGTCAAGAATAACATGGCTGAGGGGAGGTAAAGAGACCCTTGTGCTCTCTTATGAAAGAATGGCTTTGGAGAAGACGCTGTTGAAATTTTCCTCACCCACTCCTTTACTATGACAATACCACTTGACTCGACAGGGTTAGCCATCGGACGCATTGTCTTGTCTTTAGGAACCCTCCCCCAATCAGTTCAAATTGGGAACTCGTGGTGATTCACCTGACCAATCGAGAATCCCATCCGCAATCGGACACAAAAAGAACCTCGGAGACCAGTCCTTCACCTTGCGGTATTGCGGTTCCAGATTAATGAGGGCTTGTGTCACCTTGAAATTGAAAATTTTCCCTTAAGCTGCTAGACATTGTGGGTAAGGAGGAACTCACAGCCAGTGAGGTCAACTTGCTCTGGGTTCGACTTCAGCAAAACTTGTCGCCTCATGATGCTACAGCAAACCAAAAGCCTCCAAGCATTCAGGCGAAACTGGGATGACCGTGACAATCCAGAAAATCATGAATGGGGCGACGGAAAGGCAGCCTCAAGCCATATGTAAACATGGTGGAAAAAAGAGCAACTCTGGAAGAGTGACCCTTGGCGTTGACGACACCCTCATGTGGACCAGGGACCATGAAGACCACTGTTTTCTGGACCTAGTAGGTAAGGGCCAGAGATGTTTGCATCGTAATTTGGAAGCTCAAAAGCCAGGTGTTACCCAAGAAGGACGGTCTGGTATCGCTAACTTCTGGTGCGTCTACCCCGCTAGAAGCTGTGGGTTGGGTGGTCTTCTCAAAGGCCATTAACGAAACTGAAGAAAGTAATAGAGAAAGAAGAAAGGAGTCTAAGGGAGAAGGATGATAAGTTAGAAGAAAAGAAGGGTGCGAAGATTACGATATAGAGAAAGAAGGCAAGACAATGGCCCAATTGTGCTTATAAAGGAAGGAGGTTTCTCGTACCCCTGTGGCAAAAGGAAGGGGTATGAGACGCTTTGAATCCCTAAAAATGCACATCACGAAGCAACGTGAAGGCAAAGAGCTGCCCAATGCCCTCAATACTGGCATAACTGAAAGGAGACAATAAAAAACAAGCATAGTTATCGGAAGACATGCGAACAAAGGAAGAAAGGGAAATGTTACTAGGATTGCCAAGCAACAAGAAACCACCTTAAACTTTGGAGCCAAACACACGTCATCAGGGAGACCATGGCCTCAACCTTAAGACAAGTTTAAGATTAAAAAGAATTACCACCATACAAGTCCGATGAGAATTAACGGGATAACTGTAAGGGTCCCCCCCTTTAGTGGCCTTGAGAGGAGCAACTGAGAATAAGAAAAGATGGCCCAGACCAGAACAAATAGGCCCCTTGGCCCAACCTGCAAGTAGACTCCCCTAGACACAACCCCCATGTGGGAGCATACTATAGGGGGATGGGACTCACCATCTTATGTGACACCCCGACTCCCAAGTACGAAAACGCAGTAATCATGACATCGAAATGATGACAACATGGGTCATGCATCCCAACGATAAGTGCTCAAGTGTGTGCAACAAGCAAAAAGTATACAACAAAAGTCACAACGATTGATTAAAAGTTAGCCAACTAAGTACCAGAAGTTTTAAATACATATATCCAAAAGAAATTGCCTTTAAAAAGTTATACAGTTATCCCATAAAAATATAATAATTCCAAAATACATAATTCAACAAGCGGGAAACAAATCTCAAACAAGAGCGAGTGATCTCAAATCATTCCTACGGCGGAGCCAAATCCTCAAGCTCAACATCAGTATCATCTGCATTAAAATCTGCGATACTATAAAACGGTACCACAGGTAAGTAATAATCCAAACAACCCACGAGATAAAAATGCATTAATGCAACTAACAAACATGTGCGCATGATGAAACACAAATGTGATCCAAAAACCTCATTTTTCTCGAAAATGATTATTTTCCAATGCACGTCAAAAAATCTCATTTGACCCAAAACATGCCATGAATAATATCCACAATTTTCTCAAAAAATGGCCCAACATAATCATTTATTAGACACTGTAGGTGTAGGCAAGAATTACAAGCGAGACTCTACTACCATTTTTGTTTACCACCATCCCTACCGCATGCACCGTAGGATGGACTCATAGGCGGGACTATACCACCATCCCTACCGCGTGCACCGTAGGCGGGAATCACAGGCGGGACTATACCACCATCCCTACTTATCACCATCCCTAAAGTTCCCTTTTACACAAGAGGTACCTATCAGAGCACTGTAGGTGAGAATCACAGGCGGGACTATACCACCATCCCTACTTATCATTATCCATACAGTCTCTTTTCCTTTATCTCAAAACGATCAATCCAATCATTTCAAACATACTCAAAATCATCTCTCACATGAAAATTCAGTTTTTAAATATACACATGAACATGTACACAATTATATGAAAATCTAGTTTTCATTTACAAACATGAACATGCGTGCAAATGCATTGTATATGACACAAAACCCATATTCAACAGCCAACAACTCCATCCTCCAATCTAACAGATCCCCTTACTTCTCGGACTCAGTCCGGCACAACCAACCAGTTCACAGTAAATATGAGTTAGTGCAAAAATACATTTAAATCTAAAAAGTTTTTTGAAAAAAATACTTACAGTGCTATAATATACTTTTTGAAGGATCATAGAGATGCTAGAAGTGGCAGCATAGCAACAAAATAGTATATTTTGGACTGTGGCCGTGGGTCTCAAAAACTCAACTTTTGAATGGGGACAAACGAAGACTAGAGATTACTGTGGAAGGACTTAGGGGTGTTGGTGAAACTAATAGTGGTGGTGGTTGGTCGTGGGTGGTGGTTGGAGTCCAAAAAACTCAAATCAGAAATGGAGATGGATGGGGTTCACCGGTGGGGGATTGGGACTGGGGATGAGTGGGTTAAGTAGCTGGGAGGCCGTTGGTGATATGGTGAAGAGCTGGCGGCGAACAATGGAGGCACGACGGTGTGGGAACAAAATGAAGCCACTGCTTGAAGCCACACATGGAGGCTAACGGCAGCGAGGGAGGAGCTAAAACTTTAAAGGGAGGGTTGTCGGCCTGTGGGGAAGAGGTTGGGAGGGGCGGCGGTGGCCACGGACGGCACACGGCGGCGCAGTGAATTTATAGCCCTTTTGGGCTCTATACGACTAGGACAGAGAAGGAGGGGGTGTGGGGGGTGGTGGCTGGGGTGGGTGAACTCGCCAGAGGGTGGGAGGAGGTCGTGGGCTGGGCAGTGGCGCATGGCAGCGTTAGGTGGAAGTGGAGAGACACATGGAAGGGAAAGGGAGGGAGAGGGTGTTGCGTAGGAGAAAAAGCAGGGGAAAGAAAGAAGAAAAATAAAAAGAGAAGAAAAATAAAAAGAGAAAAATAAAAAAATGAGGAAAAGAAAATGAGATCCAATTCTCACAACTTAGGTCACAAAATTGATCCAACGAAAAGAATTTCAAAATAGTAAGTTAAATAAAATGATTTAAACGTAGTGACTAGCTAAAATAAAATAATAATAAAATCCAACAATACAATAATTTTAAAACTCACAAACAAACTAATTTGAATTAAAAAGTAATTTAAATGCAAAAAAATAATTAATATTAAGAAAGCATAATAAAATAAATTTCACAACTTAAAAATCATAAAATAAACCAATGAGAAATCCAATAATTTTAAAAGAAGAGAACTAATATTTAAATTGATTAAAATAATCCTTCAATTAAAATACACTAAAATACGGGGTATCACATCCTAGAGATCCCTTGAGCAACGTCTAGCCCTTGAGTACTTGTCCATGTGAGCAAGCAGGAAATAAAAGGGACCCTCGATCCTCTGACAATGTGACATCAATAGACCACCGATGATACAAACGGAATAAGGCAAATCTGAGAACGACGTCGCATTAATGGCACCACTACCCGAGCTACACGCCACATTAATGACAATGTTGCAGAGACACGCTTCATCAAATGACTCTGACAAAGAGAACAGTAAAAAGGACATGGACTCCACGGGGCCAAGCACGATTTGTCTCCCCTAGACTTTCGGTATAAATAGAAATTTTCAAGTACGAGAATTCTCTTTGGCCTCTAAACTCTCACATTATTTACAAACTTTCAAAGTACTTTACTAATTTTGCCATCGGAGACTCTCCTACCCCAAAGTCGCCCTCTCCCAGCTGTTTTCTACTTCGTTTTCGTAGGTTCAGTTCTGAAAACCTGAGTTACTGGAACATGACCCAAAGATATACGAAACACGATGTTAATGCTTGTTATAAAAATATCGTACATATTTTACATTGCAAATGGACAATTTTGAAATTTTGAAATACAAATTGAATTAAAGTATGTGAAGGATATTGCATGCAAGATAATGTGTTTAAATTCCATTCAAAACAGGACTAATTGTATCACTAACTGTGACAAAGGTGAATGGACAAAATTGGGCTCCCTAGTCTTAGATCTTAGTTTCTTATTGGTTTGTTTCGTTGCTTTCGTATTTCTTTTTTGCAGGTTTGATTTAAATTAAGCATGTTTAGGTTTTTTATTGATTATTGTTTTGGTTTTGATGCTTGGGATGATGTTTTATTGAATACTTGTAAATTCCAAGTGTCCAGATTATTACCACGGTATTTCTCCACCATAAATGAGGATAATTAATAAAATTAGGATACCGTTATCTTTTCAATATATATATATATATATGACGAAGGTGAAGGTGACTTCCATGTGACATATCAGTACTTGTTGTATTTGGCACTAAGGCCACATCACTTTTTTTTTTTAGGAAATGTCACTTTTCTATACCCAACTTGGCGTTACATTTTAAACATGATTTCAACAACAAGTCCTTCTATTCCAAGGAAATGTGTAGTGCAATATATATATAGATATATATATATATATATATATATATATATATATATATATATATATGAGTAATACTAGATACATGTATAGGTTGTGCAAGTATCGCACACTCCTTTTAAAAAAAAATGTGGTCTACTATTACAAAATTAATTTTTTCATGTGAGTACTATATTTACTCATTTTTTTAAAAATGCACAACGTTTACGCACTCTATAACTACAAATATCATTACTTTATATATATATATATATATATATATATATATTTATATATATATATATTTATATATATAAGTGCTACAACATTTCTCAATACATGCAAATGCATGGCTAATTTGGTAATCCACGGAATTAATTGCAGTTGTTCGGTTCTAAATTTGAGGGTCCTTAATAAAAAAGAATGGATGATTGTTGTGTATTAAATAATATATATTATTTAATAGTTTTTTTATTTGACCTTGGATTTTGACTCACTAAAAAATGTGTAGCACAAAAGTTATCCCAAGTGCAGAAGGGTGTCGCATAATAATCATGAATAAATTTCTAAATCGTCTCCTCAGGAAAAATTACTTAAAATCAAACTCGTTTAAAATGGTGAAAATATTCATAAAGAGAAAATATGTGACGCTCCGACTTTCACGTACAGAAACTTGAGAATCGTGACGTCAGGATGATGATAATATGAGTCACGCATCCCAATGATAAGTGCTCAAGTGTGTGCAACAATAAAAACGCAGCGGATAATATAAATAAGTCAACTAAGTACCAGAATTATTTAATATAAATATCCAAAAACAAAAGCGTTTTAAAAGTAATAATACAAATATCCTATAAAAATAATACAAGGGCTAAAAATACAAATACGAGTGATCCCAGGTCACTCCTCCGACGAAACTAAATCCTCAAGCTCAACATCTGCATTATCAACATCAAAATCTGTGATACCATAAAACGGTACCACAAGTAAGTAATAATCCAAACAACCACAAGATAAAAATACATTAATGCGACCAACCATGCATGCATATGATGAAATATGTATTAAATCCAAAATATCATTTTTCCTGAAAATGAATATTTTCTAACATACGCCAAAATCCCATTTTGGCCCAAAACATTTCAATCAAAACATTTTCCACCATTTTTCCTGAAAATGGCCCAAAACAATAATCCATCATTTTTTCAAAAAATGATTCACAAAAATCTTTTTATCCAACACACGCCATTTTTTCCAGAAAATAGCTATTAATCCATTTTTATCTGTATGCACCATGATCTCCCCTAGGGACCATCCGCACACCCTGACTCCCTTTGTCACACCATGGGTAACGACTGTAAGAGTGACTTCGTAATGAGCGATGCCCAATTTCGGACCTAGTGCAATCGTGGCCAAGTATCCTCTAGCCCCAGCCAGCAGAGCGGTCACGGAGTCGGCACGAGAGCGTTACCATCCTGTCTAATCTCGTTGTCGCCCAGTGACAACCCAGGAGATGTCACTCAGTATATTCCACTTCCGAGTGACCAGAAGAGCTCCATTGAGATAATGCCCTATCTCGACTTGGGATCGTGATATACACGCACCCAAAATCCTTTTCACATATGAAAATCCAGTTTTCAAATATACACATGAACATGAATGCAATTATGCAAAAACCCAGTTTTCATTTACAAACATGAACATACGTGCAAATATGCAATGTACAAGACACGACATCAATAACCAACAACCAACAAATTCTAATATAACTAATCATACAAACAATTTCATTCTCTAATCCATCAGACCCCTTTACTCCTCGGACTCAGTCCGACACAACCAACCAAAACACAGTGAACAAGAGTTATTGCAAAAATATATTTAAATCTAAAAAATTACTTGAAAAAATACTTATAGCGCTATAATATAATTTTTGAAAGATCACGGAGATGCTAAGAGCAGCAACGGAACAATGTAAAATGCACTATGGGCGTGGGTCTCAAAAACTCACTTTTGAACGGAGACAAATTAAGATTCGAGATTACTAGGAAAGGGCTTAGGGATGTCAGTGAAACTAATGGTAGTGGTGGTTGGCCGTGGTTGGCGGTGTAAGTGGTGGTTTAAGGCCAAAATGTACAAATCAGAAATGTAGATAGTGGAGTTTTACTGGTGATAGATCGGGGCTAAGGATGGGTGTATTAGGTTGCTAGGAGGTCGAGGATGATGTGGTGAAGAAATAGTGGCTGGAGGTGGCACGACGGCGGCGCTAAAGCACACAAGGCCGTGCGGCTTGGAGCCGTGCATGAGGGTCAATGGCGGCGCGAGAGGGGCTGAGATTGGAGTGGGGTGGTCATCGGCTGGTGGGAAGGAGATTGGGAGAGGTGGTGATGGACATGACGGCGCGCGGCGGTGCAGGGTGAAGAAAGAAGGAACGAACGGGAGAGAGGAAGGGAGGCTGTCGTGCGTGGGCTGGGAGGTAGGGGAGAAAGAGAGAAAATGAAAGAAGAAAAAGAAAAAAGGAAAAAAGAAAAAAGAGGAAAAAGAAAATGGAATGGAAAGAAATGAGATTCAGTCTTTTCATCGTGGGTTTTGAACTGATCCGACGAAAATTAATGCAAAATAGTAATTAAAGATCAATTTAAATGTAAAACAATAATTAATATTAAAAAAGCATATCAAAAACAATTTTCACAACTTAAAAATATTATAAAATAATATATCAAGACTCCCATAATTTTAAAACAAGAGGACCAATATTTGAATTGATTAAAATAATCATTCAATTAAAATACACTAAAATACGGGATGTCACAAAATAAAAGTGGTGGTATGTGCAATGAATGGAAGAGTGCAACGGTAATAAAAAAGGCACTAGTCATGGACTAGATTCATATTTTTGAATTTTTGAGTGTCAAAATGAAATGTAAAAAGCTAAAGACTGACAAATTGAAATTAACAATTAAGGAATCAACTAAACTAAACAATCTTAATTAATCTAAAAATTAAATAATAAAACTAAAATGATTTAAATCCTAATTAAGCTTTAATTAATCTAATATGCAATGGAACTAAGAGATTAATAAAACTAAGCTGCAAGTTAAATTAGATTAGAAAATAATTGACAAATTACGAGCTGAAAATTTGAAAAGCCCCAAATCAAGATTTTAGGATTCATCATTATATTCAAATCACAAATTCTCAAAATCAATCCATAGCAATTGTAATTACTGTTAAATGAAAGCTTAAAAGAGTAAGAAAAATAACGACATTAAGTAAAATAAATAACAAATAAAATGCCCTAAGGTCTAAGCCAAATATCTCAAAAATACTTCATAAACTTTAAACTAAAATTAAATAAATAGTAGAGAGTGGAAAGCGCAAATCAAATGAATAGAAATTGAGATGGTAGGCAATGGAGGCAGCGGCTGATGTTGGACCCTAGAGGAGCTCTTCAATGGCAGCGCTCTATGCGTTCAAAACTGAAAGAAAAAAGAAAAAGAAATAGCTGTTGTCCTCTCTCTATCTTCTTTTTTTCTTCCCTAAAAAGCCAACATAATACCATGTGGCGTTTTATTCCTTTTGGCATGCGCGTGTGGGTTTTTTTTTTTTCTTTGCTTTTATTCCGTGTGTTGCTTCCGTCCAAATATACTTTTCAGTTTGTGCTGACTTGCTTTTTTTTTTTTTTTACTTGCCTTTTTCTTTGACTTTTCTCATGCATTTCTTGCCCTATATAAAAATTAGAAAAGAAATAAATAAAAAAAAAAAAAAAAAGAATAGAATATAAAAAATAAGTTGTGCATGTGAAGGAACATTATTCAATTAAATCACAAGTTTTAAAAATTAAGCATTAACTATGCTATAAATCAATTTAAATCACAATTCGGATTTATGCATCTTAACCATTTTTTATTTAAAACCAATGATAATATAATGAAATAAATAAAATATATTAGCTCTAGATGTATAAAATATACAATAATTCATCTCAATCAGATTTAATTAAATGAAAGGTGTAATAAAATTAGTGTTAGAAGTACTTACTATCATTTGAGGCTATATTATTTTAAATTATCATTTTTCCTAAACGTCTAGCTAGACTGTGTAATGTGCAGACACAATGTGCTGTTGAAATAACTAAATTTGTTAAATAAAAAGTACTTTATGTTACTGCATAAGATCATAGCATGTATTGAGATATATATAATAAATAAAACCTTTAAAACATAATCAATGTTAGGATTTTGATCTCTAAGATTTTTGTTGTCAGATTTGATGTTCAAACCTTCAAAAATCGGTGGTTCAAATCCCAAATACACCTAGAGGGGGTGAATAGGTGCTTTCTAGATTTTCTAGCCTATTTAAATTAATAATCAACCAACCAATCAATCAGATCGCAAGAAATGATCAACACATCAATTTCGGTAATGAATTGGAAACTCATTTGAAGAATGTCTTCAAAATATACAACCACTCTAGCTGTAAGTTTCCAGTACCTAAAATCCACTAAATTGAGTTCATTACAACCAATTTAGAAATACTTATAATAATCTTGAAGTAACTAAGGATAGGTTTGGCAAGTGGGATGAGACACAAAATTCTCATCTCATCTTATCGTTATAATTTTTTCAAATTTTCACACAAAATATAATAAACAATATAACTTTTTCAAATCCCTATTCAACTTTTTCAAATTCCAGTTCAACTTTTTCAAATTCTAAAACAATAATAATATTAAAAAAATAATATTTTAAACTTTCGTCTAAAACCAAAAATTCTCATCTCACTATCCAAATCTATCCAAATCTGCAGCTCGACGATTCCAAACTACCGGCCTTTCTATAGTTTTACTATGAGTACTAACTCGATCTCTGCACCCAGACAGCTTCAAAAATCCTTTTGACCAATAAACACTTCCACACCAATGAACTCAACAGGACTACTTGAACATGAACACAATATGATAGAGGCCTGTTTATTTAGAGGTAATTGATCTTCAATGTGCGATTGATCTCTTTTGTGTTTTCTGTCAAGAATACAATGAATACGACAGCTTTGGCCTCTCTTCTCGACCTAGAAGCTGTGTATATTATTGTATATATACTTAGAGTTTGAGTAGACCACTTAGAGCACTAGCATTGGTCTATGCATATCCATATGCAAAGCCATATTTACATAATATGACTCAAAAAACACCCACATTGGCTTATGCATATGCATAAATTTAGCTAGCAGTGAACAGTTGTTATCCAAATTTGGATAACAACTATTCACTCCATCAAACATATTTTAATTATTTTTTCTCTCTCCTTCCATTCTCTCTCTCAATTTTTTCCTCTTCTCCCTCCCTCAACAACACAACAAATCTTCACATACACATTCATTTTATTATTATAATATATTATATATATTTTTTTCATTTTATTATATTTTTAATATAATATATAAAAAAATTATATTTTTTATTATTGCATTTGTATTATTAATCTCAAATGTATATAGTGGATGCTAATTACAAAATATATATAAAAATTTTGATTTTAGAAAAAAATTAATAATAATAAAAAAATAATATTTTATTATTATTTGGTCTCAAATATGCATAAGCCAATGTGGGAGTTTTACTTATGCATATGCAAATGGTCAAATGGTTATGCATAAGAGATAATTTTGCATATGCATTTGCATAGACCAATGCTAATGCTCTTAGAGAGTCCAAAATCTAATGAAAAAGTGAATCTAGGAATTTTTGCTCAAGCAAGTGTGGAGTAAACTTGCTGTTTAGTTTTTTGGTCAGGATAATGTAGAGCTCTTTTGACCCCATAAAAGATGAAATTTGAAGATCTTTGTGAAACATAAATTTGTAGATATATAATTGAGTTATCTTTCCAATGACACTAATATCACCTCTGGTATGAATGATTTATACCGGCTAGGTCCTTTTTATCAAATCTTGCGAATTTGCAATCTTTGCACTTTGTGTTCCAGTTGTAACCTAGATTCTACTCAACATATTTAGAACTCAATTGAACTCATTTTTGTCATAAGAATGTGGCAACACATTATTTTTACTCTAAAAAACCTTATAAAAGAGTATTAAATTGAGAAAAAAAGAAAGCACACCCGTCAAAGTCAAGGTGGAAAACTTTTCTCAAGATTAATTATGCCAATTTCCCGATAGATCAGCAATATCTGATTAATTGTTGGCTCTAATTGGGTTTCATATATGTGACCAAAGAATTACATTAGTTATGGTCACCATTACCCGATTGGAATATTCATTGTGACAACTGAATTATGTGCTCTTGCTTTTGATCATCTACCTACCTAGCTTATAATTCAGCAATACATTCTCGAGGAATATATGCAGGTATATATTCCATGCATTCTATGATCTTCCTCTTTAGTTCGATGATTACTAAAGTTCTTCGAAAACCTCACAATGTGCGCACCAGCTATTGATCATGGCAAGCTTCTAAAATTGGAAGGCTGCGGCAAGTTTTCTATCTTCAAAGGTCAAAACTCTAGAGTGCTTTTTTATACTTTGGGACAAGAAAATCTCGCCCGTATATTCAATGAGGACCACACAATTTATATGGGCAACTACAACCTTATTCATCTTGCATGATTAACCTGACTTTCTTTTTTCCCATGTGGATCGGTATGATTTTCATTGTAAAGCAATTTTAAGCTGATATGTACATATGAAAAGCAGCAGAAGGCAGATTATACTTTTTGTGATGAAAACTATTTTTGACGAAACTAAATAATTAACTTCTCTCATGATCTTTCATGCGAATGAATTTGAAGGTAATCAAGTATATACTTGAATTAGGGGCCAACCGGAGGTGATCTCCCTACCTAGGCAAGATCATGTAAGTACCATCCTACCCGCTGGAAACCGGACGAAAAAGGCCTAGACGAAGAGAAGTAGCCGGAGCCTCAAGTAGTCTAGTTAATTGAGCTTTAGCCTAGACCCCAACCTTACTAAGGAATTCAATGAATCCTTAGGCGACTAATACTAATAATTTAAGACGAATCCATATTCAAATTCAAACTGATCATGACCAAGCTAGCTGTACTACATGCCAAAATACATGATGAGAGTGACTAAAAGACCATTGATAAGCCACCACCCTCAATGATAATTGCACAGCTTGTTTAATTATATATGTCATAATTCACTATTAATCATCCGAATATTACTAAATAATTATTCAGAACACAAAACAGCTGGTTTGGATTGTTTAGTTGAAAAGGCCGTCAATATAAGTTCTTCCAGTTTTACATATATTGATCATGAGTTAGCTTTATATGTCACCATATTATTATATGATTTGCGAGTTCTATTTCTCATGAAAAACAGTTATCCTTATATAGACGCATTAATTAAATTGTTTGTAAATAAATATAAAGGCAGATATCTGCAGCCAGATGATCTAGTGGTATGAATGTCATCAAATATATTGGACCACTCGACAACCGAATATTTCTGCTGGACATCAAATATTTCGGCTGATCGAAGTGAAAAGTCTAATTCAATACAAGACCTAATCCTTTGCATTATATAATATAGTATGTCGCAATCTTCCCCCCACCTCCTAGTCATTATATCTTCGATCTTATGTGAACGAACTCTTTAACTACTAGCTAGCTTTATCACACATGCACAGTCACATTCTCAGGCAAAAAAAAAAAAAGGGGATCTCAAAGTAGTAGCTTTCAAGATCAATTTCACACTTAGTATTTTTAGTTTTTTATTTGTTAAATACGTACGTACCCTCGATCATCGTTGTAGGTCTTCAAACTCGAGTATTTTGAGGTACCGTAGGGTTAGGGAGAATAAAATATATAAATATATATGTATCAAGAAAAAATATAGATTCATGCTCCCCATTGATCCCCTAAACGGCATATTTATCCACTTAATGTTTGCCATATCCAGTGTTGGTACTGTTTATCAAGCACACACTTGAGAATTCAACAGACGATCGAGCTCATGCTTTAGCTATATATATTTTTAGCTGGATAGACTCAATGCCGTATATAAAGACTATATTGATATTGAATGCTGCATGTGAGTTGAGTTCGGCAAACTAGTGATCATGCATGTACTTTAGCCCTTTTGTGAAGACGTACTTGTTTGGAATGACAAGTAATACATATGCATGCATGCATGCCTCGCATGAATCATCACCTTTACAATAATGCAACTGGAGAAAAGGGGTCACTTCATGAAGTCTAATAAGGCCACACTCCTTCATTCTTTGTGTGTATCGATCGACTTCAAATTACTCATCGATGTTGGCCACTTATCAGATATATATATATATATATATATATATATATATTATATATATATAGTAATGATATATATCACACCCTCATCCCACTATATAAGATGTGACACATTTATCACTAATAAATGATAAAGAATCATCCAAAAAATGATCATCCAATAATGATAAATGTGTCACATCTTACATAGTGGGATGAAAGTGAGATGGTAATATGGTGTATAAAATTATATATATATATATATATATATATATGAAGCTTATTCTTTTAATTTTAGATTATTTTGTACATGTGTTACGACCTTTGTAATCCTCACTGTAATGTGATGGAAAGGATATAGAGATGGAAGGCTTGTTGCGATGTGCTAGGGACAGATTGCACTACAGATGTTTGATGGAATGAAGCAGAGACAACTAGTGTAGAGAAAATCATTCATTCATTGATGGGCTACGTTGGAACCATTTGAGGAGTTCCTTCCTCCTGCTACAAGCTTACAGCTTTGGAAATTATTGACAATCCAGAATGCCCCTACACAGGCTCTCACTCTCGCCCTAATACCGAATCTCTAACAAACTCTCCAAAGTCAATCAAAATTCACCCAACCTCAAGTGAAAGACAGAACGCACCCTTTTGGCTTCTATAAACCAAAACGTTGAGTTTACAACTGAAGATAAAAACCCATTACAACTGAAGTATAACAAAAAAGACCCACTAATTCAAACGCACCGTTTTGGCCTATACATGCCAAAACGGTGTGTTTTAACAACTAAAACATAAAGACCCTAATTAAAAACGAAACGCACCGTTTTGGCTTATATATGCCAAAACACTGCGTCTTACACTTATTCCTTCTAAACGTTGCTCGAGTCTGCTTCAAACGACACCGTCCAACCTTCATTTCAATTCACTTCAGATCACTTCGAACACTTCACACTTCACTTCTGCACTTCCTATCTTCAAGTAAGCCCTAGATTTCCCTTTCTTCATGCGGCGCCCTAACCATCCCCCATTTCTTCACAGCACTTTGCTCACAAGGTGTGGGTAAAGCTGTTGAAGTTTCCACAACTTCTCTCATGAATTTTCTTCAACCCCCAATCCCCTCCATTTCACCAAAATTTCTGTGATTGCACAGTTCCCTTCTTTTTTAATGCTGCGATCCTCCATTGATGCTGGCTCAGGAATGACTTCTCCTTGCGAATCGACAGGTGGCAAGGTGGCTAGCCGCTTAACAGAGTTTCCCACCTTCCTCTTGAGACAAGACACATGGAATGTGGGATGGATCCTGGAAGAGGGTGGTAGCTTAAGGCGATAAGCAACCTGCCCGATTTTCTTCTCCACTTGAAATGGTCCAAAATACCGAGGAGCAAGCTTCATATTTCGGCAGTGTGCAACAACCTTTTGTCTGAATGGCTGCAATCTCAGGTATACCCAGTCCCCCTCTTTGAATACTCTCTTTGTCTTGTGTTTGTCAGCTTGTATTTTCATTCGATTTCTGGCCCATTCCAAGTTTTCTTTCAATATCTTAATAATATTGTCTCTATTTTGTAACGTTTGATCTACTACCTAGTTTGCTGAAGTCCCTGGTATATAAGATAGCAGTAGTGGTGGTGGGTAGCCATAAAGAGCTTGGAAGGGTGTCAATTTCGTGGCTATATGGTAGGAGGTGTTATACCACCATTCAGCGAAGGGTAGCCACTGTGACCACTTTTGAGATTTAGTTCCCGCATAGCATCTTAGGTAACCCTCTAGGCATTTATTTAGGGCCTTAGTTTGCCCATCGGATTGGGGGTGATAGGCTAAGCTAAGGTTGAGTGATGACCCCTGTAAGGAGAAGAAAGACTACTAGAAGGAACTCACAAATATTGGATCCCGATCTGTCACAATAGTGCGGGGTAGGCCGTGTGTGACGCCCCCAAATTCCGCTTGGGATTGAACGGACCTTTGAAGCGTCGAGACATGCAACACAAGGCTATGTATCTCCGTTCATGACATATAAGATGCAATGTTCTTAACATACATCTAGCATTATGCAATATTCGCAGCGGATAATTTTTTTCTTTAGCAATACTATGCACCAAATTCAAATATCCCAAAATGCTTAAAATATACTTCATACATAAAGGCATACTAAACATCAGAGATCACAATACTAGTCCAGAATGATTGTGATCAAATGAGTACTGAAGATGTAACTTCATAGTACATATAGTAATTTTAAGTTAACTACTATATTAACCTTGAAGCCGCACTGTCGCTTAATCGACCGTGTCCAGTTGGCTGTTTCCCAGTTCTTCTTTAGATCCTGTAACAAAATCTATCATTCGGGGGGAATGGTAGTTGGGACTACCATAGTGAGATTTGATTACAAATCTCAGCAAGTTAACATAAAACATACACACAGGTTAATAATGCATGCATGACAGTAAAAGCATAAGTACATAATCAAAATCGTAAGTAATCATAGCATATGGCATAACTTAAACTTGAAACATAACATGAACATGAATGAACTGAACTTGACTTACTTGTCATAGACTTGATCTGACTTGACTTAACGTGACATGAACTTGAAACATAACATTGTCATGGATTTGATCTTACTTGACTTAACTTGACATAAACTTGAAACATAACATGAACATGAGCTTGAGCATAACATGAGTTTGAATTCTTTTTCATTTAACTTGATTAACGTAACATGTGGGTGCTACATGGGTCCCCTAGAGCCATGTGTCCCTGCCGATTACCGCATCACAACACAGGTATCTACACCAGCTGTGAGTGCGTTAATACATACTCCACAATTGTTGTGGCCCCATGTATTCTACGTGTCACAATTGTTGTGTCTCACGTAGTGTATGTGCCACAATTGCTGTGACCCCATACTTCATGCTCCATAGTTGTTGTGGCCCCATGACTTATTAAAATAAAATGTGGCTCCATCGGCGTTAGTGCCAGGTGCGCTCCGGTGACCAGCTAGTTAGGTCCCATTCGCAACCTGTTGACTATACTTCGTCAATCCAGGGAATTTCACACCTATTTAGACACTCCAGCGTGAACAAATGAGTTTTACTAGGATATTTTCCCATCCTAATACTTAGGATCGTGATTGACGTGAATAACTTAACATGATTGTTCTTGAAATACATAAACTGTATTAGAAACAGAATGTGACTTGAATATGAAAGGACAAAAGCCCTGATGTAACACAACATTACATTTTTAACATAACATGCTTGCAACAGTGAATATACATTACATGACATACATGACATTCCATTTTTTTCTGATAATATCTTGATGAATTTTTATCGTAGAAATGAATAGTACTCACTAAGTAAGTTCCCAGGAAAGATCAATCTTTCCTAGACAGAACTTCTAGATTCCCAGGAAAGATTGGAGGGTCACGATGGACACACTTAGGAATTTCCAATCTCCTTAGACAGAATCTCTTTAGATTGTATGTATCCATACTACTTGCAATGTTTAGCAATACGTGACAGAATATCTTGTGTAGCAGATGAATAATTCATGACAGAATAAATTATATGTAACATATAAACATGTAATGACTTGGCATAGCACATATAATAACATACATACATATATTGTAGTTCATTTACTTATCACCCATACATAGTAAACTGCTAGTAAGTTAAAAGCTAACTTACCTCTGTCTTCGCGTTTCTAGGCAAAACTCAAGTGCGATCACGAGAGACTGAAAGTAGTGATTTTTAAAAGTTATAACTTAGTCACTAACAATTAGAAATATAGAAAAATATCAATTTAAGAGTAAAATTATTAATTCACCCTCTACATGTGGAAAAAGACTATTATATCCCTAACTTAAGGATTTTGTATCCTAACTCCAAAAATCACCAAAATTTATATATCTCATGTAGATTTTATTCTGAACTTAAATATGAATTCAGAAGAATTTAAAACTAAACACAACTATTAAAATTCTATAAAAACCGAAACTTATATAGGCCATTTTCCTTGATTTTTGTTTCTAACTTGTTTTGATCAACCTCTTGATCCATGACTTATAAAGATGTGATCTTCAAACCAAAACATCACATGGTTTAAAAAGGTGTCCTAAAACAGATCTAAGCTTTAAACTCAAGATCACATGGTTAAAAATCAACCAAAACATTAATTTAGCCAAGAACATCATCACTTGGCCCATTCGAATATCTCCTTGCATAACAATTTCATATCTTTGAAACTAATATCAAATATCTTCAAAGCAACATTATATCATGTACATAAGAAGCTTAGGATCCTCAAATAAAAATATCAAAGCCATTGCAATAAGATTAGACTATAAAAAGATTTAAACTTTCTCAAAACTGAAATTGTTTTTCCTCTTCCAGATTCTAAGTTTCTAAATCTAAGAAAATCTTTCACCAACACTTTTAATCATGCAACAAATCCTCAACCCATAATCATATACCTATGTTAACAATACTCCATAATAATTTCGGACCAAGATCAATCCATTAACTTTGTCAAAAACTCCAAAATATAACATACTCTCTGGTTATCGCCCAGAATGACCTTTCTGGGTTTTAAACAACTTTTGACTGACCAAATGATCTTCAAATGGAACAAATAAGATATCTACGTAAACTAGACTCAAAAATAAACAACTTTCATGACGGAAATTTTATGAGAAAATACTTACAAGAGCTTCAAATAAGGCGTGCAAAAGAGTTCATAAAAACTGCCCGAGAGTATTTTTTTGTATTCTAACAAAGTAAAGTGTAAAGGAGGGATGATTTTCGTTGGAAGGGGCTGGAGGGCTATTTATACAAGTTTTGGAAGATGATAGATCTTAAATGGAGCTTGAGTATTGATCTTTTCTTCCAATAAAATATACAAGATATTATTTTTGAGTCTATAATTGAAAGAGTGGGGTGTCCACTTAGTCATCCACTTCAAGAACATTTTAAGTGCTCTTGAATAAATCTGATAAGGCAAGTGGAGGGTGAAATATTTTAGACAAAATCATTGCTAAGGTGGCTAATTTCGTGGGCCTTAATGGGCTTAAACCGAAAGGGCCTAAATTCATGGGTTTTAAGAGGGTTTGGGTTGCTATCAAGCCCAAATCTGATTTCTATTGGCCCAATGAAATATCCAAGGTTAACTAAGTTGGATAATGATGTTCTAACACAAATTTAAAAGATTAATAGCATATGAAAATAATTTAATTAAACGATTAAACACGATGCTAGAAACTGATTCAATAAGGTTTTGGATAAAACCATATAGGATTTTTGGTTTCTAACACGCTTATGGGTTCTTAGTTGGATTCCAACCATATAGGATTTACTATGGTTCCTAAAGACAATAGAAATTCCATCATTGAATTTCTAGCGGCTGTTACACCGTGTAACTTGAACTCATGATTCAAAAACAAGTTAGCCACTCCAGCTGCTGTATAGAGGTGGGATAAGGGTATGAAATGCCCAAACTTTGTGAACCTATCAGCAACAACGAGGATCACATTAAACCCACTGGACATTGGCAGTTCTTCTATGAAGTCCATAGAAATGTTTGTCCAGGCTTGTTGGGGTACGGGTAAGGGTTGCAACAACCTTGTTGGTGGTGATGTCTCATACTTCACTACTTGACAGGTCACACACTCCATCACTACCTTTTTTTATGTCTTTCTTCATGCCTTTCCAGTAAAAATCCTGCTTAGCCCTTTGGTAAGTTTTTAAATAACCCGAGTGACCCCCCATAGGATTATCATGTATGTACTGCAAAACCTTCCCTTTAGAGGATGAGTCCACTGCAATGAAAATTTTGCCTTTCTTTAATAACAAGCCTTGTTGTACTTGATACTTTTTAGCTGGAACAGTATCCTACTTGAGTTGTCTAACCTCCTTAAGCTCGACTTACTCCTCATAGCTCGCTTTAAATTCCTCTACCTATTTGGGTGTTGGAAATGTTATCATCGCTAAGGATCCCCCCTCTAAGTCACATTCTTCCTCTTTTCTCGACAATGCATCCACCACCACATTTTCTTTTCCTTGCTTATAAACAATAACAAAATCATACCTCATTAATTTGCTCACCCACTTTTGCTGAGTCACGATTCCCGCACGTTGCTCTACCAAAAATTTCAAGGCCTGCTAGTCCGTTTTAATTACAAAGGATTGGCCTAAGAGATAGGGTCTCCATTTTCTTACCACCGTCACTAATGCGAGAAGCTCCTTCTCATATGTAAAGAGGAAGAGTTCCTCACCCTTCAAAGCCTTGCTCATATAAGCAAGTGGTTGACCAGCCTACATTAAAACTACTTCCATTCCTCTTCCACTTGTATCACATTCAGTCGTGAATGATTGGGTGAAATTTGGCAACCTAAGTACCAAGGGTTGTGTCACAACCAATTTCAACTCCTTAAAAGTTTTGAAAGCAGCCTCATTCCATACAAAAGCATGTTTTTTAAGTAAATCCGTAAAGGGTGTTGCAATTGTTTCATACCCTTTTATAAATTTATGATAGTACCCCATCAAACCTAAGAATCCTCGTAAGGATTTGACATTCATTGGTATAGGCTAGTCCAACATGGCAGCCACCTTCTGTGGGTTAGCCATCACACCATTTTCACTGATTATGTGCCCCAAATAATCTACTTCATTGACCCCAAATTTACACTTTGACAATTTAACGTATAGTTGATTTTTTTGTAGTACTTCCAGCACCACACGCAAGTGTACCAAATGATCTGTCCAGTAATTAATGTATACTAATATATCATAAAAAAAAAACCAACACAAACTTCCGCAAATAAGGCCAAACACCTCATTCATTGGCCCTTTAAAAGTTTATGGGGGCATTAGTCAAACCAAAGGACATCACGAGAAACTCATAGTGTCCCTCGTGAGTTCTAAAGGTTGTTTTTGTTACATTCTCGGGTGCCGTTCTGATTTGGTGGTAATCGAACCTCAAATCCAGCTTCGAAAAAACCATCGGCCCGTGTAACTCATCCAAGAGTTCATCAATAATGGGGATAGGAAACTTATAATTTATGGTCTATTGGTTAAGTGCTTGATAATCGACGCACATATGCTAACTCTCATCCGCCTTGCAGACCAAAAGCACTAGGGAAAAGAAGGGACTTGTGCTAGGCCTTATTACACTAGAGTCTAGTAATTCAACCTCAATCTTTTCAATTTCAGACTTTTGGTAGTGGGGTTAACGGTAAGGTCTAGCTATAATGGGTTGGGTTCCTTCCTTAAGGGGTATTCTATGGTCTTGGAGCCTTAAGGGTGGTAGTCCCTTTGGAATATCAAACACCTGTGTAAATTCTGAAATCAGATTTTTCATTTCCTCTCCCCCACCCGAGGCCTTCATTACATTGGTTTGAGTAACCAATTGCAAAAACAACCATTTCCCCCTTTACATGGGTGTAAGCATTGCCTTTTCCCCCTTTGCAAGGGTTAAACCCTCTAACCTCAGTCCCAACAACTCCACATTCTTCCCAAGATACACAAGCTTCATAGACAACTCTTGAAAATCCCAAACAATGGGCCCAAGGTTCTCCAACCAATTCACCCCGAGAATGACATCACAACCACCAAGAGGTAAAACATAAAAAGATGGATGAAATGATATACCTTGCACCTTGATTTTAGCGTTGCTGCAGTAGCCTAAGCCTTGCACCACTTGCCTGTTAGCAACTTTGATAGCAAGTTTTTTAGCCTCATCAACCACTAGCTTGGCTATTCGAGCAATAGACGGGTCCACAAAACTGTGTGTTGAACCAGAATCTACCAAAAGTACCACTTGTGTACTCCCCATCCATCCCACTAGGTGCATAGTCTTAGAACTAGGGTTCCTATGATTGCATTCAAGGAAATCTCGGGTTCCACCACAGCTCCTTTATGTTTTAAGTCCACTTCATTAGGCAATTCAGCAGCTATAGTAGCTTCCTCTTCACCCTCCCCCATCTCCTCTAATTCCTCAACTTCTTATAGAAGGTATACTTTAGGGTTTTTGCAATTGTGGTTGGGCTTCTATTTCTCATCGCAATGATTGCAAAGCCCCTTTTTACGCTTTCCATCCGACACCATAGAGAACACTTTTTTGATAGGAGGGTTGTATTTCTAGTTGTGAGTCCCACTAGTACCACTATTACCATAGGAAGTATAAGTGTTACTTGAACTAAATTGCCCCTTCTCACCCAAGAACTTCATCAACTTCTTAGCACTATTAAGGTATTCTTCTTGAATTTGGGCTAACCCAAACGCTGCAATTAAATTGTGTGGGTTAAACATGCGAAGAGGCAACCTTATTTCATCCTTTAAGCCGCTAAGAAAGCAACTTAGCTTATGGTGTTCAAACAGGCCCCTCACTCTATTTGACAGTGCCTCAAAGCTAGTCTTATAGGCTGGCACCATGGTGACTTGCTTTAACCTAGTTAAGGTTTCCATAGAGTCGTCATACGCTGTTGGTCCGAAACGAACCAACATAGCCCGCACCAAAGTCTCCCAACTCACAAATTGGGTAGTGTTTAAGGCCTCTTGATACCATAGTAAGGCATCTCCCTCCATGTGATATGAGGCTAATAGTAGCTTTTGGGCAGGGGTGGTTTGATGGTATTCGAAGTATTGGGAAGTTTTAAAAATCCATGTGGATGGGTTTTCTCCAGTAAAGTGAGGAAAGTCTAAATGAATACCTTTTAAGTTTGGCCCCCTTTGCTGCACTTGCTCATTATCTTGCTGGTTTTGCAGATCCCGTGCCATATTCCCCTGATGAGCAACCAAGGTGCGAACCATTTCAGTGAGCTGGTCGAGCCTTTCATCAATGGTGTTGAGTCTTGCTTGGGTCGTGAGATGGTTTTCCTCTAAACCATCAATCTGATGCTGCATATTTTCTTGGTGCTGTTTGGATCTTGTCTCGTCTGCCATGGCGGTTGGTTGCTGAATGTAGGTATGGTATTTGTATGGTGGAAGGGAATTTCTGGTGACCTGTGGGTTTGGATGGTGTAGATGGTAAGGTGAGTGTTTATGGTTATAATTTCTGGAAATATGGGTTGTATGGTCTATATGGTCTGAAAATGGTTTGTGGAAATGAGATTTCTGGGCTACAGGGATGGTGTTTGGCTGTATGTATGGTTATAATTGCTAGGAAATGTGGGTTGTATGGTTTATGTGGTCAGAAAGTTGTTTGTGGGAATGACACTTCGAGGTTGCAAGGAAGGTGTTTGGTTGTATGTATGGAGCTCTGGTATGTAGGGATGGATGTAATGTTTGGTAGGATTGTCTAGTATGTGATACCTTTTGTTAGGACCTTTGCAATCCTCACTGTAATGTAATGGAAAGGATATAGAGATGGAAGGCTTGCTGCGATGTGCTAGGGACAGATTGCACGACAAATGTTTGATGGAATGAAGCAAAGACAACCAATGTAGAGAAAATCATTCATTCATTGATGGGCTACGTTGGAACCATTCGAAGTGTTCCTTCCTCCTGCTACAAGCTTATAGTTATGGAAATTACTAACAATCCAAAATGCCCCTACACAAGCTCTCTCTCTCGCCCAAATACTGAATCTCTAACAAACTCTCCAAAGTCAAGCTAAAGTCACCCAACCTCAAGTGAAAGACAAAAAGCACCGTTTTGGCTTGTATAAACCAAAACGCTGCATTTACAACTAAAGATAAAAACTCATTACAACTGAAATATAACAAAATAGACTCACTAATTCAAACGCACTGTTTTGGCTTATACATGTCAAAACGGTGTGTTTTAACAACTGAAACGTAAAGACCCTAACTAAAAATGAAACGCACCGTTTTGGCTTATATATGCCAGAACGCTGCGTTTTACACTTATTCCTTCTAAACGCTGATCGAGTCTACTTCAAACGACATCATCTAGCCTTCACTTCACTTCAGATCACTTCAAACACTTCACACTTCACTTCTGCACTTCCTATCTTCGAGTAAGCCCTAGATTTCCCTTTCTTCATGCAGCGCCCTAACAAAATGTATATAGGCCAATTTCTACTCTTGTTTGCTAGTGGGAGAAATACCTTTTAGAACCTTTTTCAAACAAAAACATTAAAAACAATTCAACTTTTTCAAGTTAAAAAAAAAAGTAATATTAAAAAAGTATATTCAAATAATATTTTAATTAAAAAAGTATCAAATAATATTTTAACTTTATCATATTTTTTATTTAACTTTTTCTCCTTTTTTTTTTCTTAAAACCAAATAAAATATCTTAACTCAAGCCATTTTGCTACAATTCAGAAATTATTTCACTATTATTCACAAACTTTTCATCACATCTCATTTCCCAAATGAGGCCTAAGTCATCTAGCTAACTAATGGTCTTGTCCTCTTATTGGACAGTATAAACAAGTCCATTTAACACTTTGATCCCTTCGAAGTACTAATCATTAAAGATATTTTTGCATGTGGTTGTAATGTATCTAATGCATGCATATACTAAAAGAAATACAAGTTTTTTCCATGAACAAGTTTTGTGGCAAAAAGCAGACTTTTTGTGTGACGCCCTGACTCTCACGTATAAAAAAGTCTCGGGAATCATGATGTCAGGATAATGACAACATGATCACGTATCCCAACGACAAGTGCCAAGTGTGTGCAACAAATAAACAGTGCACAATAAAAAATACACAGCGGATAATAAATAAGTCAACTAGTACCAGAATTTTAGTTTAACACAGATATCCAAATACAAAGCGTTTTAAAACATAACCAAATGTCCTACAAAATACAAAGCTGAAATAGAACATAAACCCGAGTGATCCCATATCACTCCTCTGGCGGAGCCAAATCCTCAGGCTCAGCATCTGCATCAACATCAACAAAATCTGCAGTACCATAGGTAAGTTATAACTCAACCAATCCTGAGATCAAAACACATTTAATGCCACCAACATGTATGCATATGATGCAATATGCATGAAATCCAAAAATATCATATTCTCCGAAAATTGATATTTTTCCAACACATGCCAAAATCCCATTTTGGCCCAAAAACATTTCCAATAAACATTTCCACCATTTTTTTTTTCAGAAAATGGCCCAAAACAAATATCCATCATTTTCTCAAAAAATGACCCAAACAAAATCCATATCCAACACACGCTATTTTTTCAAAAAACAGTTATTTTCCATTTATCCATTAATCCATATGCACATGGTCTTCCCTGTGGACCATCCGCACGTCCTGACTATATAACGAGCGATGCTCAGTTCCGCACTCAGTGCATTCGTGGCCAGGTCATCCTCTAGCCCCCGCCAGCAGAAGGGCCACGGAGTCGGCACGTAACTCGTCCGATCCCGTTGTTGCCCAGCGACAACCTAGGGGACGTCACTCAGTATATTCTGCTCCCGAGTGACCAGAGGAACTCTACCGAGATAATACCTCATCTTGGCTTGGGGTCGTGATACACACACACCCAAAATCCATTCCACATGAAAACTCAGTTTTCAAAATATCCACATGAACATGAATGCAATTACACGAAAATCTAGTTTTCAATTTATAAACATGATCATGCGTGCACATGCAATGAACCAGACACAACCTCAATATCCAACAACCAACCAAATCACAATATGACCAATACACAAATACTCCGTCCTCAAATCCATCCACCTCCATACTCCTCGGACTCAGTCCGGAATAACCAGCCAGAATACAATGAAAACAGTTAGTGCAAAAATATATTTAAATCTCAAAAGATGTTTGAAAAAATACTTACAGCGCTATATTATATTTTTTTGGAGGATCATGGAAGCACTAGAAACTCCAAAACAGCAACCGAATAGTGTAAAAATACACTGGCTATGGGTCTCAAAAACTCACTTTTGAAAGAGGTCAAACCAAGACTTGGATGACGGATCGGGGCCGGGATTAGGTCCAATGGGTTGCTAGGAGGTAGAGGAATATGTGGTGAAGAAATGGTGGCCGGAGGTGGCTGGACGGCGGCGCAGTGATGCAAAGACCGCCGCGGATTCGAACGGGGCGTGGAGGCTAACAGTGGCGTTAGCCGGTCTGAGATTTGAGGGGTTGGGTCGCCAGTCGGTGAGAAGTTGACTGGGCCGAGTGGTGAGGCACACGGTAGTGGGTGGCTGTGGCTGGGAAGAAGAAATCGAAGCACGGGGAGAGAGAAAGAGAAACGGGAGAGAGAGAGGTCGAGCGGGAATAAGCCGAAAGAGAAGAAAGAAAAGAAAAATAGAAGAGGGAAAAGAAAAATAGAGGGAAAGAAATGAGATCCAATCCTTACATCTTGGGGTCTCAAAAATGATCTAACGAAAAAGATTTTAAAACTGCAAGCTAAATAAAATAAATCAAATGCAGTGAAATACTTAATTAAAAGAACAATAATTTTAAAACTTAAAAACAAACCAATTTAAATTAAAGATCACTTTAAATTCAAAACAATAATTAATAAGAAGAAAGCACCTAAAAATAATTTTCACAACTTAAAATATTATAAAATAATATAATAAAACCTCCATAATTTTAAAACCAGAGAACCAATTTTTAAATTAATTAAAATAATCCTTCATTAAAAATATACTAAAATACGGGATGTTACATTTTATGGAAAAAACCATATTCCCACAAAATTGCATATAGTTGCATATACAGCATAAATAATATTACGTACGACGATTAGGGCTAGAAAAATTGATTTATAATTAAACAGCTAGCTTGCTACTAATTCTTTGTGATTTCACCTATCAGCTTCCATCTTGGCTAGCTTCAAGATCTTACCAATTTCAAGTTTCGATTTTCAGTATATTTCCAACTTGATCAGAGCACCCCGCGTAGAAGTTTATACACACACAAATTATATATATATATATATATATATATATATATATATATATTTATTTATATGAAAAATTCTATTCATAAGCCTTACACACCACACACCATCTTTTTTATTATTTTTTTAATTTTTTTTCTCTTACTAAATGTGTTATATATTGATGATAAGTAGAAGAATTTAATTGTTTTAAGAAGAATAAAATAAAAATAAAAAATTTAAAAAAAAAATTGCGGTATGTGATCATGTGGTATGTCATTTAGCTTATCAGCAAAGCTATTATATAAATAAATATATATATATATATATATATATATATCGTACGTCAAATGAACTGTTGATGGACGTGGCTCAAACAGCTCGACAAAAACACAAAATAAACCTAAAGATCGAAAACAAAAGGAAAAAGAAGTATTCCCCACCTGACGAGGTGATGGGGCCTTCATGTGGTACTTACGTATAAGGAGGTGCATGGTCCCCATCCCCGTCCTCCCCCCGCCGAACAACTAATGACGTACGTACAAGCACATGAGGGTCTAGAGTCTAGATAGAGTACTACCCCACACACACCACTTCTCCCAATTATTCTTTCATTTTCTTTCCTTTTTTTGTTATATGTGGAGTGATATTAATGTCAGGGACTTCAATTTCGCTATTTCACAGAAATATGTAATGCAGGTCCCATGCATGCATGCATATATATGAACAATATATATGTTTCAGAACTTGTCTTGGAATTTGCTTAATCAAAAAGCGTACTACTACTCGTGTTGAAACCAAATTTAAAAAAAAAAATTGCGGACAATAAGCTGTCTCGTTTGGAACTTAATTTTAAGCTAAATCTAACATCCAAACACTCAACTCTCAAGTCATTAAATTCATATCAACTCAAAACTTTTTTATACATGGGACACACAATTTTTTTCAACTTAACACCTCTTTACACTCGAGACCCACAACCTTTTTCAATTTTCTATAAATACATTTAAGCTCATCTTAACATCCAAACATATCAAAATTCATCTTAGGTGGGCCCCATAAAACTCACTTCAACATTTCAACTCATTATTATTCATAAAGAACGTAACTTAACTCAGCTCAACATCCAAATGGGACCTAAGAGTCATTTTTGTCAACCTCGGCCACACCGTGATAAAGAAATTAAGTAGTCGGATAAGTATATATATATATATATATATAACAAGTAATTATATACATACAATCATTTTTACATTTCTTTATATAATCATATTTTAAATTAAAGATGTTTCTGTAAAATGTTATTATTTTTATAAGTTATTTTATAAAAATATTATTGTTCCTTATTTAAAACAGAATTATGTAAAAGATTGTGAAAATGATTGTATGGGCATAAATTGGTACTGAGTATATAGCTCCCATTTTGTTTGGATTGCGAACTTTCAAAGGTTTAATTTTTGTGTTACATAACGTGTAAGCAGTGAGAGAAAGAAAGTTTCAGCACGTACATGAGTTAATTTATAGAGAAATGATCGGTTGTGTATTAATGCCAGATTGTCTCGGACATCGGTTGTAGCTGATGTAGCATTTTTGCACCTTAAATTTGCGAAACAGACACAGACAACTTGAGGATAGGATGCACAAATGGGGGCCTGCCGCCAGGTGTTCATATAATTATTATATGTTGGACATTGCTGCATTCAGCATTATCATGATATATGTGAAACAGAGACTAAAATAATTAGTTTATCATTTATTGATGAGTCCTATCATGCACGTCACTAATTAATTATGTCAATTAGGTGTTGCATATTTTCAAAAGCTTATTTAAGGGGAAATATTTGCAAGATGATCATCATTACTTCCAAGCACACATGAAATTGACCATATAGGAAAATGAGTTTTAGAAACTTTACGAGATGGGGAATTGAATTAATGTTCTCATATATAGTGATCATGCAATTAAATTTGACAACTTTTTGTTTTCTTCACCCAAACAAATTTATGATATAATGATAAATGACCCATTATATAATATAGATCATGCTTCTTAAATGTTTCTCTTGCATGATGGGTATTATATGGAGGGGATGATTAGGGGAAATGAAGGAATTTGAGAGAGAGACTACATGACTGGGATTATCGAAATAAGAATATTTCTCATAGTATTATATATATGCAGGAGGCAGCCGAATTAGTAAGATTGTGCATCGAGTAATTGAAATTTCTACTATATATGAACTTTATCAATAGATAATGATTATAAATCATTGCAAAGAGGATACTAATTAATATCCAATTATCTTTTGTACTAAAAGTATACCAAATACCAGACTTTCTTTCTCAAGCCCTTTGACTGGACAAATGTCTATAATCTCTATTTTAATGATAATGTTGGCTTTACTATAAAAATAAATAAATAAATAAATAAGAAAAAAAGAAAGAAGTATACTAAACGATCAAGGAAGAAAAAAAACTTCTCTCTGTTTTCTCTCTCCCCCCCCCACCCCTCAAAAACTCAGATCGACCACTCCCTCATCCCTCCTCCCTCTTCTCTCTAGTTTTTCTTTTATTTTTCTAGTTTTATTTTTTTCATTCACAGTAGGTCGAAATGCAGATTTGTTGTTCTCCAGAGCCAGGTGGTTCAGAGTTAGGCGATCACCACGCGCTCCACCTCAAGATTCTCAAGACGCCGATCCTTCAGATGGACGAAAAATCTCATCGAACGAAAGGGCGCATGAGCCACACGCACGGCCCAAAGTGTGCATGTGACATTCACGCACCACCGCAAGGGGAGTTCTATCACTGCCATGTGTGGCTTTTCTGGAACCAATGCCATCGGTTTCTTCAGATCTAATGTTCCGCCTTACTTCCAGGGTGGCGCGACCATAGTCTTAGGCCTTGTTTATTTTCAGAGATGAGTTGAGTTGAGTTGAATTGTTTATTTTATTTTGTATTGGAATTTGAAAAAGTGTAATGATGAAATTGAGATGAGATGAGATGAGATGTTTTTCGAAAACAAACGAGGTTAGTGCTTCTTCTTTTTTTCCCTCTAAGGTTGAAAATGCGAATCTATAGCTTTTCAAGCTATAATTCGTTATTTTTTCATCTATATTTTATGTTTTCTGTTATTTCTTTTGTTTTAGGTTAAAAGTAAAAAATAAAAGAAACACTCAAACACAATCTCTTGAATTTTTGTCCATAGAGTGTGTCCTCTACTTCGTCTTAGACAAAGTATGGGGTTGTTTCATTCTGGCTTAGGATAAAATGTAGAATTTATGAAATCTGTCTTAGGACAGAGTGTTGTCTCTCAAACAGTTTGTCTGTAGAGAGTTACAGCAATAGACTAAACCATATCAGTTACAAAGAGATTTGTGCATTAGGGAGCCTTAAAAGTAGTAGTTGGCTTGTATTCCGTATATCTCAGGTCAAAGTTGTAATGTCTCGTTATGAATGAATGAAGTTTGTTCTACTTTAAAAAAAAAATTATCTTTTGTACTTATTGTGATTTGATTCATGTACTTAATTGATGGTAGTGATTTTATTGAGATCCTTTAGACAAATTTTAGAAACATAGTGAATCATATATCAAATAGTTGTGATACGCCCCACCACTACTTAATGAAACAGCCAAACTATCTTCTTCTTCTGTCTCTCTCTTTCTTTATGAATAAGATTTTATTAAACTAAATACGAAGACACAAAAGGAGGGGTAAAATGCCCTAACAAAACATTATATCTTTCTATGAATAAGCATGCAAATTATCTTGCATTATTTAACATTTGGATTTGCTAGTTATCACTTGTAAATTAATATTCCAAAGTTTTTGGAGCATAATATATCCCGAAATAAAACTTCTACAGCCACAAAGAGATCCCACAAAAATAAGTGCGCCCATAGACTGGCATGACTTCATATAATACGACGTTAGATCTATTTTACAATAAAAGTAATTTTACAATCTAATGTCCCACAGACTGGCATGACTTCATATAATACTACATTAGTTTGTGGATTTATTTTTGTGAAGTCTCTTTGTAGCTAAAGCATTTCTCATCCCGAAAATAGGTTCCTCTCATATGCAGGGATAATTCAGTTTTGGCTTTGGCTCCTCATCAATTACATCCTTGTGTAACAAGTTTCCTATACATTAGAATTCTTTAATTAATAGGACATGGAAAATATACATATATATATATATATATATATATATGTATGTATGTATGTATGTATTTAGTACGTATAGAGATGTATAGATCTGTAGTTGTTGAGACCCATCGTAGGAAGTAAAACAGTAGACACTTACAAGCATGCAAATTTTAAACGGGTAGAAAAAAGAGACTGGAATTTATAAATTATATTTATATGTAGCAGAGAGCTTTGGATCTAATAATTTACACAAGGAAAACAAAAAAAGAATGCTTGGCATCTAACGAATGAGTTACTAACACGTCAAATGGAAGTTCAGACATAGATTAATTAACTAAAAAAATAGCTGCGAATTTGCAACTAATTATTTCTAACAAAATGACTATTTTCAGTTAAAATGAATCTATTTTTATTGCAAATAGTCATTTTCATCCCAAAAAAAATGATCACAAATACCAAATTTTCTTGTACAAGAAGATGCCCCACCAAATTAGCCATTGAGCTGTGAGATACGTTTTTGGGTATGTTACACGGAGACAAGACAAATTATCTTGAAATGGGTTTGAGATGCAAGGAACAAATTAAAGGCGAAAAACAGAATTTTTTGGCTAGCCCCAAATGGTACTTAAAGCAAAAGAATGCAAAACAAATTTTCTGATAAGATTAGGGATTTGGGAAATTGACCAAATTAGCGTTTGAAATGACATGATGTGCGTTCTCGACCCACAACCCATCCAATATTATGCTCTTGGTAACTACCACAATTCCTTGTCTTTGTGCACACTAAATTTGTGACCACAAAACTACATTATTACCTATACATGCATAGTCCTGCTGCAGGGGATAACTTTTGTTGGGGGTTCAGGAAAAGGGAATTTACTATGTGGACGTTTACAGAACAAATGTGATTATAATATGCATATATAGTTTAGTCACTAATTTGCCAGCTTCCTCTTAGGAGAAAGGCTAAGCATATATTCTACATGATTAATTAGCTTAATTATATAGATACATCTCCCACCTAATACATTGGGAGTCGTGGTTAATCCACGTTTGTGACGCTAATCTCATGGTCTCATTAATTCACCAATCCACATTCATAAATACAATCCCTAATATGGATACATACATAATGTAAATGAACAGCTATATTATCGTTGAAGCAATAGATGATTACTCGTGATTCTCAGCCCATCTATCCAATGGGTGTGAACATCACCTATAAAATGAAATGCTCCGGAATAAAAACCAATCGTTTTGCCACCAAACTGGAAAAGAGTTTCTGCACAGCTAAAGCTAAGCTAAAGAGAGCACGAGTCTGTTATTCATCGGTTGCTGGCATTAGAACGAGAAGAACGGCTGTGGCTGCTTTCAGAACTCTCTCTCTTCAACATGGCCTCCAGGTTCTGAAAGCATCTCAATGGTCTAGTTACCTGTTACGTGTTAAAGAGAGAAAAAGGAAACTTTTATAGACTTGCAATTTACAGTTATAGTGCAGACCTGTGAAATGAAACGAAGAAACACCATTCAAGAGAATACACAGCTCCCAAGAGATGTCAGATGACTTAAGCCAATCAATAAAAATCACAAAAACTAGTGCTCGACATAAATGGAGGCCCTACAGTCTGACTGCAAGATATTGAGCAAGTTCTTTGCAACTGAAATTTTATGGCCATTTAAGAAGGATAACACGGAAGAGAGCTTTCAATAATTGTTTTATCAACCAGACCATGGGTGAATAATTGTAAAGAAAACTCTATTTTGCTGATAATGAAACAAGCATGGATTGCTCATTTCTACCATATCTAGATAGAAAGGAATGTTCAGATATATAAACAAAAATATTGGATGGCACAAAACTTAAATGTGCAGATCTTATCAAAAGATTACACAATTACAGAGGTTTTTCTCCTGCAGCTTCTGAGTGGATGTGGTTTTAGCAATGTGATCTAATCATTTCTTTTATCACGATTATTAACTTTGCTGGTTAAGGCTGTATACAGGTGGGGTGGGGTTCAACCTTAGCTAGGCCTTGTATACAGTTGCCTAAATGTTTCGAGGAACAAAATAATCTTCCTCAATTCATTTTTTTAAAGGCTACTCCAATGGCATCTTAAATTAATTTAATATGCATAATGTAAAGACAATTATTTTGTTTGCATTATCTAGAGTTCTTAGGGTAAGTTATGATCTATCAGGTGGTTTTTGTTAAATCCCAACCATTGAGATCAAATTCATTGGCATGGATTTTTCCGCATCAACATTATAGATTCAAAATTCAAATTAAATGTCCTAAATATTAAAACAACATGTACATAGATTTTAAGGCGATAAAGTGTTGATTTGACAAAATCCCTACGATTAAATTAGAAAACAAAGGTCGGGATTCAGCAAAGTCCACCACATACGTTACCCTAAGAACTCTGATGGATCTTGATCCATTTTGTTCAAGAATATCCGCTTTGAACATAAAAATCTACCCAGACTATCAATGGAATCAACATGTAGAATACAGAGGTTACAGGGCATGCAAGAATATCCACATGAGTGAAGGCAACTATAAACCAGCACCTGCACTGACAACCCCCCAGGAGCGAGGGGCACGGAGGCCACACAACACAGAGAGAGAGAAGAAGAAGAAGAAGAAAAAGAAGGAAAAGAAAGAAGAGATAAACCTTCCAACCCCTTCTATTACCAAGACTGTTATGAATGGACTCCAGCCTTGTTATTATTTGCCGAAATGTTGGTCTTTTAGCTGGATTCTCACTCCAGCACTCCTCAATCAACCTGAAAAATAATCATCAGCTATATTTCTAGGACCTTACTCATGTATGTCCGCACACAATAATCACAGAGAGAGTTATCCATCATACTGCTACTTTGTTGCCTTCCCACTAACCTTATGAAAGTGACTTAGATTACATTATTTTTTATTGCCGAATTATTCACATAATTCCATGCCCACATTTATCATCAAACAAATAAGACATCAGGATCCATACAGCACTTAACTGAAAACCACTAAGTTTTATAGATAGAAAATGCCACTCCTTAACTCCATGTGCACAGTAGGTTTATCAAACTCGGAACGTTTGGAATAAATACATTTTTTTCCTAGATGAAATCAAATAACAAAAAATGTCGATGATAGGTTTATCAAACAATGAAAAAGAAAAAGAAATGTTATGCAAGTTATGCTATAAAGTAGCAGATACTTATGTAAGTATCATTAACAAATAATAAAAACAAAATACATCAAACATCAAAGGAACGGATAGGCCTTACTCTTTAAGTCCATGTGCATAGTGCTTTGTTGAAGCCTTAAAAGGTGGACGCTGTTTTGTAGCATATAATTTAGGGACTTCATTATCTTGCTTTGCAGAAAATGGCGGGTAGCCTTCAATCATCTAAAAGATAGGATATTGCAAATATCAGAAATCAGGCCTGTTATAACCTAAACGAATTGCAGGAAAAGTATAAGATAGAACCACATAAAGACAAATATCACACTTATCACTTAGAAGAAAAAGAAGTTTACAATAATTAAATTTTTAACTTGTCATATTTCAAATGAGGGTAAAAATACAGAGAGAATATGTAATGAGGGCAATTTTCATGATTTGCTTGTATCTCCCACTAGTGCTTAATTGTTAGGCATTTTCGATTTATGCTCCATGTGTACTTGGGCTATGCTATTTACTATCAATAAAATTTTACTTTTACTTATCAAAAAAATATATAGAGAATATGTGATATTGCCAAACCAGCTAATAAAAGGAACAATGCCAGTTTCAGACAAAATATTATAGAATGGAGATCACTACCAAATGTTCCAAAGAAACAGAACTCAAGATCGTATATTCCTTCTAGATCAGGGTATATATCATCTTCCACAATCATCTATTACTCAAGCATCACAGGAAGACCCATGAGAGGCAATAATTTCTATTTAAAATGCAGAATCATGAAGCAGTTGCAAATTTTGAAATGAACAAAAAGCTTTTGCACAAAGATATTGTTAAGACAGAGAACTAATATAGAGAAATGCAGGTGTATTGATTCTCCAGTCATAGATTCTATTCCCTTTAGTTCCTAACTAAGGGGCAGTTCCCTTGAATAGAAATTCTACATTGCACAAGGAGAATAAAGACTAAAGAAACAATAAGAAGAGCTATAGCGTCAGCGTTATGAAGAAAGAATAGAATGTTGTTACTAGTGAAGAAAGGAATAATTTAGTTGTTAATGCCTCTTGTTTCCCCGGAGTGGGAATCTCATTTTCCAGTTATATGTCAAAAGAGGTTGCCACAACTTCACTCAAATTCGTTTCCAATTCTTCTTGATTAAAAAGTGGACGTATTCATGATGCTAGAAATACTTCAAGTTTGAGAATATGTGGTTAAAGGCAGAAGGCTTTGTTGTTGATTAGGGTTAAATAGTGGTGGTCCTCATACCATTTTTAAGACACCCCAAGCTTCATGGTGGCTGTATACTTGAGGCCATGTAATGGGATTTAAAGCTGTAGAAGGAGCAGACCTTCAGTATCAGCTGAAGTCTCTCACAGAAGAAATGAGAGATTCATGTGTTGAGGGAAGTCAAGGGCGTTTGGTTGAAAGAAGGTGACAGGTACACAAACTTTTGTATGGAATGGCTATTCTGAATCGGAGTAACATTTCAATTAAGAATGAGAAGGTGGGCCAAGGTATGTTCTCCAATTAGAAGGTGGGTTGAGAGTTCAGAAGACACTCCTGTTTTATTGTGCACTCTTGGGGAAATGGCTTTAGTGCTGTTAGAATGAGAGACCCCCTAATGAAGAGCTTGGTTGATTCAAAATACGGATGTTCATGGGGTGGGGATGTGTTTAATCGAAGTACATGGGTCTCACGAGATGGGATTATGGAAGAACACAAGAAATGGCTGGGAAAAGTTTCTTAACTATGCTAGATTGGATGTGGGAGACTGATCCAATATTAGTTATGGCAAGATTTGTGGTGTGGAGGTAGGGCTCACAAAGAAAATTCCCAAATATGTAGAGTGCTACTTTCCTTTTACTATAAAGAAAAATATGTACGGTGCTGCTCGTGCAAAAGAAGCTTCTAAGGCGGACCATTTAGAGATATCTAGTGACTAACCCCGTGTGGAATGTAAGCGTTATCAAAACCACACTTGATTGGGAGGTAGGTGCCTTTATTAGCATTCTTTAATCTGTTGTATCCCACTATATTCAAGCGAGGTGATGACAAGCTTTTTTAGACCCCTGTTTAGATAGGATTATTCAATATCTATTCTTTCTATAATATCCCTTTCTTATATATATAAGTTTTCTATAATATCCTTATTCACAATGATAACAATCATTTTGTGAAACCCAGCCTAGAGCCCAAGTTTTGCTCAAGTGTGTGTGTGGTGAGCCAGCCTAGCCCATGCGAAGCCCATTAGGTTGGATCTTATGGTTAGTGGATGTGTGAGAGACGGTGTGTCTGTGAACCTAGCCTGCGTTTTGGGACTAGGGTTTTAACCCTAGTCTTCATCTCTTTCTTTCCCTAGCGCCGCACAACTCTTCTCTCCCTCCCCCCTGTTTTTTTTCTGTTTCTCATCCCGCTAGCAGGTAGCGGCTGTGCCACCACCCAAGGCCACCACCATGAAAACTCCATTTGTCAGCGTCGTTCCGTCCCCTCTGCCACCATCAGACCACCGCCCGCAACCTCCTATTGAGACCCGAGTTCATCACACGTTGCGCATGGCTTCTTTCAGTCATGTGCGCACCGTCGGTCATGCCTATGACACAAACATTTCTAGACACCGCAAACCCCTCCTCTGTGGTTTGCGCACCGCCACCACCACCCTCCACCACGAGATTTCCTCTGTCCACTCTATTTTCATTAGATCTGCCACCCACTACATTCCCAACTATAGAGTCCCACGTGCTGCCCGGATCTGTCGTTGTCCACCGTGCGCCGCCACTGCTGCCGCCGTGCTCCGCCACTCTTGGCTCTACCATAATAAGCTATGTGCCACTGTTTTCGTATTAATTTTTAGGCATCGTCAGTTTTAACTAACTGTTTTTCATCTCGCAGCGACGTGCACGCACACACGAGATACCTTAGACAGCGCGCTTGATCATCCAAGATTGCCTTCCCCGGTGTAAGTAAAACCCTAGACTGACCCTTGGATTTCTAATGCTAGAAAATTGTGTTCTATTGTAGTCTAGTTGTGGTTGGTTAAGTGGTTGAGGGCCCTGTGAAGTGTGTGGTTGTTGTTGGATTTGCTAGTTGAGGGCCGGATGGAGCATTGGGAATCACGTGCAGTTGTGGAAAACCTAATTCTTTGAAACTGTGAAATCTGTGATGTTTGTTGTATTGTACTATAGCCATGTCATCCAATAACTGCCTGTTATGCATCTGCATTTTTAATTGTTATTGCTTGTCGTGATATTAATATTGTGCTCTGTTCTATGGTTGTGCTGTGAAACTGATAAAAGTGTGGTTTTGGTGTCAAATGATCAAAAGTATATTTATGTGGGTGCATGTGTATCACGACCCCAAGCCGAGATAGAGTATTATCTCGATGGAGCTCCTCTAGTCACTCGGGAACGTGTAAAACTGAATGATGTCCCTTGGGCTGTCGTTGGGCGACAGCAGGCTCGGCCAAGACGGTAACACTCTTGGCACGACTCCGTGGCCTCTCTGCTAGCAGGGGCTAGAGGATGTCTGGTTACGTTGCGCACCAGGTGCGAAGCTGGGCATCGCTCGTTACAAAGTCACACGCACGATCGTTACCCGTGGTATGACGAAGGGAGCCAGAGTTTGCAGATTGTCCCTACGGGAGACCATAGTGCACACCATAATTTTAACAAATGTCACCTGTGTGTAAACGTGATTTTTGGCATGAGTGGCTCTAATTGAAGAAATTCTTGGGTAAAGGTTACAAAAAGAGTATTTTGGATAATCTCTTATTAAAAAATAATATTTTATTCAATTTTTAACTTTCATCTCAAACTAAAAATTCTCATCTTAACATCCAAACCTAACTTTATTATTGCTGCCCATGTTTGTTATATGCATCCATGTTTGGAATTCTTGGTTGTTGACCTGTGGTTTTACTTACTGAGATTGCGAGATCTCATTGTGGAGTTTCCACCTACATTTCTGTAGACTTTGATGCAGAGAACGAGTTTGAGCATGATGGACCGACCCCAATTGAGGAGTGATGACTTGGGGTTTAGTTCTGTTGTAGTTAATGAACTTCTATTTTTTATTCTTATTTTGATCAGCTGGATGACTGTAATAACTTTATGGAGGATTTCTTGTTGGGTTGTATTTTAATTTTCTGGTACGTAGTTATAGACTGCCTTATGATTCTCCGCTGCGTTTATAACTGTACACTTTTAAGTTACATGCTTCCATACGCTTGCTTTCACGTTGTGCTTGAGGTGTGTGATCCGTGCAGTCAGCACCTCGGCGTCACGACTCCCTCCAAATCACACGTGGGGGTCGAGGGCGCCACACATTTCGTTCGAAAAGTATTTGGAAAGCTAAGGTCCCTTCTAGATCTACATTTTTTTGCTTGGACCACACCTTAAGGAAAGATTCTCACCATGAATCTAATAAATAGACATATTGTTCTGATTGATTGATATTGCATGTGAGAGAAGTGAAGAATCAGTTGAGCATATTTTACTTCGTTGCGCAATTGCTAACGCCTTGTGGAATGGCTTCATCAATTGGGTTAGTTTGGCTTGGGTCATGCCCATGAGAAAATGGACCTTTTTCACTTGGAGAGGGTTAGTTGGTAGCCCAAAAATTGCAGTTGTGTGAAGATAGTTCCTACAAATCTCATATGCTGTATTTGAAGGGAAAGATAGTAGAAATTTTGAGGATCACAGATGGATACTAAAGTAGCTCAAAACTTTCTTCTTCAACACTCTACCTTCGATCAACATCTATGATTCTATAGACTTCAATGCACTCTGCCACTTACCTTACAAGATTTTCTGGTATCTTTTCTTCTGCAAGAAGTTAGGTGTTTAACTTGTATACTTTTTGTATATTAAGTTGCACCATTTGCACCTTTTAATCAAATTTGATTACTTAGCACGTATATGCTAAGTCATCCAAGACTCCTTGGTTTATGTGTATTTCTGAATTTCTTTTATTTATTTTTTATAGGTCATGTGTATTTCTGAATATTGAGAATAATATTTCAAATGATTGACAAATATTAAACAAGAAACATGATTTATAAGTAGGTATAGGTCCTAATGTGGAACAGCCAATTTTTAACAATATATTCAAGTTTTAGAAGTTTAAAACAAGCTTACCTCTTGCAGAATTAAAGCAAATGAGAATACATCAACTTTAGTATCATATTCTTCGTTTCTGAAGACCTCTGGAGCCACATACCGGCCTGTCCATTTCAAATAACAAAGCTGAATGAGAAACTAAAACTCATCAGGTGCGAATGCTGTGGAGATATTGTATTTTTCAACAAAGGACATCATAGCTATGCAAGATCTAAACTACATTGAGAAATGCAAATATTCTGACAAAAAAGACCACTCACCCGAAGTTTCTTGACAGGTAAAAGGCCTAACTTCTTTAACCGTCAGCAACTTGCTAACTCCAAAATCGGCAACTTTTAGGAGCCCAGAATCATCCCGCAATATATTTCTGAAATCTTACTCGTAAGCAATGTAAAAAAATGCCAGAGTTTCAGCTAATTATGTCGGAGGACTTTCAATTAGAAAAATAATGCTAATCTTGGAGTGTGCATAACAAAATTCAGGTAAGAGAGTTCAAGTTAAAGAAAACTAACGAAGGCTCAAGATCACGATGAATTATTGGGGCTGGCTTATTCTCATGCAAATAATTCATTCCCCTGAAAAGTTTCCAAAGACAATGTGACACTGTAAAATATACAAAACGAGAAAGAAAAAAAAAACTTTATTCCTTGTTTTCACATCAAGAAGAAAATAACCAGCAGAAAATATAATTGATCAGCATGTATCAACCTTACAGATACAATAATTGATTAATGTATGCAATCGACATTCCCACCTTCAAACCTCACGAAAGGCTTAACTTAAGTGTAGTATAATTTTCTGTTAAAAAGAAAGTTTTTTTTTTTTTTTATAAGAAAGAAATTTTTTTTTGATAATTTTGATAAGTAAGAAATTTTATTGATTGAATGAAACTAGGCAATGCCCATGTACACAGGAAGTATACAAAAGAGACTCCTAATTACATTCTAGAAAGCTGAAAAGAAAACAAGAACTCATGAACATCCTCTCCCTTTAATACAATAGCAGCCAACCATTGCACTAAAGAATACACAAAAAAATTCCAAAATTCCCCCACATTTCTCTCCTTGTAGAAGCATCTCTCGTTTCGTTCCGTCCATATACACCACAGTAGACACAAAGGAACCATCCTCCATGTCGCTGCTATTTGAGCACAATGATGGTGCCTATTCCAACATGCTAAAAGTTCCGTCACACTCTTAGGTATGACCCAAGACAGCCCTGCTCGGCTGAAAATATCCACCCATAGCTTCCTCGCCACCTCACAATGCAGGAAAAGGTGCTCAATTGATTCGCCATTACTTTTACACATGTAACACCACTCCAACACAATCATTCCACGTTTCCTTAAATTGTCAGCCGTCAAAATCTTTCCCAAAGCAACAGTCCAAGTGAAAAAAGAAACTTTTAGGGGTACAGGAACTTTCCAAATACCTTTCCAAGGGAACTGAAAGGACTAATGAGCTGCCAACTCTTTATAGAAAGACTTAACAGAAAATTTGTTGCACCCTAAATGTTTCCACAACATTCTATCCCTCCCATTTCCTTCAAACTGCTTGGAATATAAAAGACTATAAAAACCTGCTATTTCATCCACTTCCCAGTCTTGCACATTTCTGGATAAGTTCAAATTCCACAAAACTCTCCCATTGGCACGGCACAAAACATCTGAGACAGCGGCCTGCTGATTTTCAGCCAATCTGAAAACACTTGGAAAAATAGTAAATGAGGCACTCTCACCACACCATGCATCAAACCAGAAACTGATTCTAGTCCCCACTCCCACCTCAAAACTAGTGTGTTTTACGAACTCCTCCCACCCCTTCCTAATAAATTTCCAAAGGCTTACACCAAAAGAAACCCTGCCCTCCTTAGAACACCAACCCCCCCACTCACAACCATACTTTCGATCAATAACCATTCTCCACAAAGAATCCTCTTCCAGTTGAAATCTCCACAACCACTTCCCCAAGAGGGCTTTGTTAAAACAGGACAGGCTACGCACCCCCAAGCCTCCCGACTCCTTCAGACAACACACCTTCTGCCAGCTTACAAGATGAAATTTATGTTCTTCCCCCATACCACCCCACAAGAAAGCCCTAAACGATTTCTCAATCCGATTAGCCACTCCCACCTGTTTTAGTTAACGGGCAACCCAGCGGTTTCTTCTCAAGCTCGAGGGGCTTGAGACAAGGGGACCCGTTATCTCCCTTTCTCTTTGTTGTTGTGATGGAGGCCTTGAGTCATATGGTGGAGGTGGCGGTAAAGGGAGGTTTTATTGCTGGCTTTTCGGTGGGCAGCTCCACCTCTGGTGCTTTTTCCATTTCTCATTTATTGTATGCAGATGACACTTTAATCCTCTGTGATGCTGATAGTGGACAATTGCAAGCTTTAAGGGCTGTTCTCTTGTGTGGTGGACAATATCAATCATTTAGCAAGTTTGCTGGGGTGCAAAGTGGCCTCTCTTCCAATGACATACCTTGGCCTTCCCCTGGGGGCCTCTTTTAAAGCAAAATACATATGGGATGGCGTTGTAGAAAAGGAAGAAAAAAGGTTGGTGGGTTGGACGTTGGACACGGCTCTACTTATCAAAAGGGGGGAGACTTACCCTCATTAAAAGTACCCTCTCCAATCTCCCTACTTATTTTCTTTTTTTTTCAAAAATCAAATGATTCTATCAAAGTTTCAATCTTGATACACGAATTGAATTTCTGAGAACCATATGTCAAATGCCAAAATGAATTTTGGCTCAATTCTAAGATTGCGTTTGGATGTTGAACTGAGTTGAGTTAAGTTGAGTTGAGTTGAGATGATAAAATATTGTTAGAATATTATTTTTTTAATGTTATTATTATTTTGGGATTTGAAAAAATTGAATTATTTATTATATTTTGTATTGAAATTTGAAAAAGTTGTAATGATGAGTTGAGATGGATTTATGAACCAAACGAAGCCGTAAATCTCTGAAGGCAAAAATAATTAGATAGTCAAGTCCGGACACTGAAACACTTGACCACAAGCAATTGATAAGAAGGCATAAATTATTAGAATCTAAAATAAATACTTCCACTCTTTTGTTGAATAAGAATCCAGCAAAAAAGCTCAATCTATCAGCATATTTCTCTCCTTCATTCAGTTCTCTAAGAATTTCTTCTTTTAGTTCTTTTATCATCTTATTCTACATCATTTAGATCAATGTATATTTTCTAGATGTTAAGGTACAATTTTAAAAAAGGCATTGATCTTGAGCTTTTCTCAGCCCAGCAAGTGCCGCAAGCCCCTATTTAACATCAAGTTAAACTAAAATTCAGAGCATAATTTCTCATAGTTATATACTATAAATTGTAATTCTTGAATTAATACCTATCAAAAAAATTTCTCAAATTAAAATAGCTAATGTAATCATGAGTAACAATTCAGAACAAGCAAAATTATCATCATTATCACACTTCAATGAGCATAAGAAAAAAGTAAGAGACCTTGCAATATCAAGGGCAAATCTCACAGCTGTTGTTGGCTTTAGAGACCCTTTTCTTCTCAAGAATGCGAAAAGATCTCCCTGCATCACAAATGACAAATTAATTATAAAGGATTCATATAATCATTTTTTACTTCTATTCATATTTGTCAATTGTTTTCACCATTTCAAGGAGAATTCTATTTTTTTTTTTTTTTGGTAAGTAAGGAGAATTAATTGTGCTGGTCTGTATGTTCTATAGATTTATCAGTGCAATTTGGATTTACAAAAAAATTAAATATAAGATTCATCGCATGTTAAAAATGGTTGGGGCCCTACCAGTATTTGGTAAAACACACCTCTTTTGTAGTTTATTCTTGTTACGCAGATAGTTAATTTAGATGTTACGGAGATAGTTAATCTAACTTGTAATACTCTGTATCTAGATGGCACATAGCACACAAAAGTAGACTGTGAATAATGGGGTAGACCTACAAGGTAGAGCATATGGTGGTCATAGAAAACTTGGGATCTACAATGTATAGCATGCGGTAGTCATTGAATGGAAACCCTACATAAAGGGCATTGAGACCAATTGACAATTCTATACATATGTTAGAAACAAATCAAAATTCGAGGACTGATAGGAAACCAAGACAAACAGGCACACTGTGCAGCAGTAAGCAAAAATGCTGTGTGCTTACCAGTTTCTGCAGTGAATATATTTAGGGTAGATCAAATAAACTGATCAAACCCAGGGAAAGTCGAGAAATTCATTAATTTTAGCCCATTATAGCAGGCCTTTATTTAAGATCGTGAAGTTTCAATAAAGGAGATATTCAATTATGAGCATAAACAACAGCTACTGAAATCTAAGAAAGCGAATCAGGCAGATAATCACCAAAATAGAGGAGTCTCTAGCCTGCGCCTAACAAAGAAAATGGTCACAAACGAAAACTTCCTAACCGGTGCCTGATGTGTTAAGTTCTCATAATGCCCCCATATAGATTCAAGTCATTTACAAATACCCTATGTAGTCACCAAGCGGGTCAAACCCCTTTGATAAATCACCTATGAATAAAGCTGTTTTATAATTCCTTTAGACACTCCAATTTATGAAATTCTCTCCATGTTGTAGACCACCACTGCCAACCTTCTAAAACCACTTCCCAAGTAATTTCCTTTTCATAAGGGCAGGTAGAGAACAAATTTGGATGATGTACAAGACAACTCATTCCTTTGTCTCTCTGACAGAGACATGCACGCATCACTACAGGTGGTACAATTCTAGTCACAAAAAGTTTTCAAAATATAAGAACATTCAAAATATGTCCCGTGTACTTGGCTTCGCCCATTTTAATAAAATTCTTATTTACCGATAAAAAAAAAAATTAAGAACACTCAGTGTATGCGAACTAAGGTTTACAAGGGTATACAATCCACGAAACAGCCAGTAATTGGATAAGTGCAAAGACAATTCCATATCTGACAACGGACCAAGGAATAGAAAAACCTTGGGCAGATATTCCGTGACAATCATCATTGGACTAGTTTGAGTCACAGCACCCAGAAATTGGACTACATTTGGATGCCGTATCTTTTGAAGCAATGCAAGCTCATCCCTGAAGGCTCTCCTGTGAGTGAAAAACCAACCACTTTAAAGGACATAAAAATATGAGAAAGAATGAAAAGAAAATTATTTCCAATCCATGAGCAACCCACACTTTATCCTCATCAGGAATCACTTCCTCCCCAAGCCTTTTCACGGCAACTTTTATCCCACGCCACAATGCTATACGGAAGGTTCCCTGAATTTTTTTAGATACCATAGGGTCAAATTCAACACAAAAGGAAGGCAATCACAGACAAAATAAGACCCAATAGCATAATCAATCAAACACAACAGTTGCATTTATTTTTTTGGAGGGGGGGATGGGGAACCCCACTAAGGTAGGCCATTCAGACCCACCCCTAAGAAGTAAACCCATTCATGATCCAACGTGCCAGAACAATGTACCAGGTAATCCAAAGGGATACGTAGCGTGGAATCAAACCCAAGATGTTTCAATCTAGAGCTCATCCCAAGCCCCGCCCATTGACCTCACAGCATTTGTATCATCATCATTATAGTTGTTGCTACTGTTGATAAGTTGTAAGAATTTGATTATAAGTGCAAATGGCACAAGCAAAGTACAAGAAAGTCGCCTAGCTAAAAAAAAAAAAAAAAAGATACAAGAAAATCATGCAAACTAAAATTAAAATCCATGGAAGCTGCCAAAGGAGGAGAGTGTTCAGAAAGCAAGTCGTGATATCCTTCATCATCTGTTCATGGCCCTCAAAATTTCTATATTTGTTTTTGCTTAAATTTGTGAAGGTATCACCAAATCGTCTCCATAAGTTAAAAAGATCCACTATTGTAACACCCCGAATTTTTAAAGGGGTATTTTTGTAATTCTATAGAAATATATGTTCAACTTGGTCATTTTACATAATTGGGAAAAATAACAAAAAGAGAATAAAGGTGACTGACTAATATTGTTGGACACCCCACTTTCGATGAGAAAGTATGCCTCAAGCAAGTTAAAAAATAAAAGAAAGAGGAAAAAGATGAAAGCATGTAGGAAGAGAGGACACATCTCTCTTTCTCCACAACTCATGACACCACCGTTTCCTTCATTGAAGGGAAAAGGTGAGTGTAGGTAAAGGATTCCTTAGCCTGCTGAAGAAGTAAAAAATAAGAGAAAGGAAGCTGAAAGAGAGAGAGAGAGAGAAGGGGGGAGAAGAAGAAGAAGAAGAAGAAATAGGAAAAGAAGAGAAAATAAAGACAAATTAAAGGGGAGTTTTGTAAGGGCAAGCTTTTAAGGTTAAGGATAACACCCCAGTCCCACATTGAAAATGTGAATAACTCGTATAGAGTGGGTAGATCAGAAAGACAGTAATTGGGGTTATAAAGGTAGTCACGTTTGTTAATTACCACATTGGCTAATTACTGGGTGATACTGGGCTTTATAAGTGATTACAAGGAAGCTTCAAAACGACTAAGCATTTTTTGGGATTATACCATACCACAGATATGGCTAGCACATTTCTTGAGTCTTTTTTTTTTTTCTTCTTTTGATAAGTAAGAAAATTTATTGATCCTCATACTTAAACTTTCTTGAGTCATTAATATGGTATAAGTGTCACCTAATAAGGTCAACCATGTGATATCAAAGCACTGCATGACATGGTCTCACAATGACGTCAGGAATTTAAGAGTGAGAGTTTGTAACACCCCAATCCTATATTAAGAATGTGGATAGGTTATAAAGATAGTCATGGATGTAATATAAAGGTCTTCACTGGTGGGAGTCCCAAATGAACTACTTATTAGGTGAAATTGGGCTTTATAAGTAATTCTAGGATGCCTCTATTTATAGTAAATATTTTATTAATATTAATAGGTGTAGCCCAAGTACACTGGATGTATACAAGAGAAAACACCTAACTAGGAGGAAGAAATGGATACAAGGAAATCAAGAAACACATAGCTAGCTAAGAGGAAGTAATTCTAGGAAGTTTAAATTGTACTTGGGCTATGCCTATTTTCTTTTTTTTTTATTGGCACCGAGTGTCCAAAAACAAAGTCCCGACTAATACCGCGGGAATGCCTACTTTCTCATTAATAAAGTTCTTAATTTACTAATAAAAAAATTTCTAGGAAGCTTTAAGGCCTCGTTTGTTTTCAGAGATAAGATGAGATGAGTTGAGTTGAATTGTTTATTTTATTTTGTATTGAAATTTGGGAAAATTGTAATGATTAGGTGAGAAAAGATGAGATGAATTTGAAAAAGTTGAATTGTTTATTTTATTTTGTATTGGAATTTGAAAAAGTGTAATGATGAAATTGAGATGAGATGAGATGTTTTCCAAAAACAAACGAGGCCTTAATTGACTAGTCTTTTTGAAGTTATAATTTTTTTATTGGCACCGGTTGTCTAAGAACAAAGTTCCGACAATTTTGGAATTATAATGCAGATATGGCTAGCACTTTACTTGCAAAACATGATATTGTTAATTTATTGCATGATTTAAAGTTCAATGTTAATGTTATGATTTCTATGTAATATTTTATGAAAGGACAGCTTTAGTGCTACCTACAATTAATTAATGTTATTGTTTACATTCAAGTTACCATGAAAGAATTTCACGTGTTTATCTGCTCAAAGTTAGAGTCACAATGTTATGATGACTGGAATGTGAGGACAGTACTGCTTTTGGAGAGAAAGTTATAGTAATATACCTATCCTATAAATAAATATAGTTACATGATTAATTATGGTAATATTTTCCTTGGCCAAAGAGAAAGTTAGATAAATGCAAAATTACAAATGAGTACAGTACCGCTTCTGGAGAACATGGAGGTGAATGCAACCAAATTGAAGGATATTGAGAAAGTACAATCCTCGCAAATGTGTGGATTTCCTATCCAAGTGCACAATTGGTTCACCAAGACTTAATAGGGAGAATGTTCATTCACAGAATGGCCTAGTTCGATTGGCCCTGGCTACGTAAGAAATGGAACAACCCTATATAGTAAGGGATAATAATACAATAACTTTTTTTTGATAAATAAAGGGGTAATAATACAATAACTAGGCCATATATATAATGATACGTATGACAAGGGGATTTCTTATAAAAAAAAAACGTATGACAAGGAGAGTTTATAATTAATCATGTAACTATATTTATTTGGCCAAAGATGGGACTTTTAATGATGAGTATAGTTTTATTATTTTTGTAAAGAAATGAAAATACCGAGAAAGCATAGAAATGTGAACAAACAATAATATACCGAAATTAATGAAGCCTTGAGCAAACTGACTCAGACCATTCAAGCGCCCGAGTAATTTCAATAGTTTTTCCTACACTAAAATCATGTTAATGAAACTACTACCCAAATAAACGACAATAGCAATACTTTCACCACATGCGGCCCAAGCAGCAGATAACCGAATATTATAGATCCAAAAACATAATTACTGACACAACTTTACCTTAGTTATTTCTACACTATTGGTGAAATCAAGTTCCTTATGATCAATTTCGTATTCCGGGACTTCACCGGCATGTCTAACGTGCATTGAGCCTATTGGGGCCATCTGACGAGTAATGAAAAAAAAAAAAAATCACAACCACCAATCAAAAACAGAGATAACTTGTTTCAAAAAAAAAAAAAACAGAGATAACTAACACACGCCTCGAAAATTATTTTACAAAAAAAAAAAACTTACATTATTTCCTAAAAATGTAATGCTGACGAAGCAAGGACACAAACATACATACCAGAGGCTTCGCACCACGGTTCTCCAAAAGGTTTATCACGTCGTGGTTCTTGTAATATATAGCATCTGCAAGAGGCTGTGTTTTTTTTTTTTTTTTCCATAAAGGGCGGAAAGCGTCATTAGATTTAAAAGAAAAATAAAAAAGGTATGAAACAGGAGCAGTGTTGTTACCGTGCTCCCCCAGCGATCTTTGGGGTCTACCGCTGCCCCACGGTCGAGCAAGAGCGCGACGAGGTCAGTGAAGCCCTGGCAGGCCGAGACGTGGAGAGCTGTCCGATCGTCGATATCCTTGAAATTGACGTCGACGCCGGAGTCAAGAAGCTCCCGGATCCCTTCCAGGTCGCCGCCATTAGCCAGGTACATCAGCCTCACCCCAGGATCGATCCCCTCCGCACCGTCGTCGATCTCGGTGACGGACCCTTCCTCCTTCGGGTGCCTGTCAGGCGCCAGCGACGACTGCCTCCCCAGTGTGAACCTCACCGCCGGCTTGGACGGTTCCATCAACGTATTCACCGCAATATCGAATTGAAAACGCCTTTGATGAGAATTAGGTGCGGCAAGGAAGAGAGATTTTAGAGAGGTTTCCAATCCGAAGCTTTTTCGAGAGTGGTACGTGACGTTCGAAGTACCGAGAGGAAGTGGTGATAGGTTGTGGCTTCACGCGTTTGTGAGCGCGTCCTTGAGGTTTCTGGCATAAGGCTGCGACGGCGCATGATAAGAATAGTTTGACTAACGTGCAACACCGAGTAAACGGCCGCACCGACAGGTAGGGTCGTATGCGAGTCCTTGAAGTTTATTCTCAGCAGATTTGTTACTATCATTTTGATTTTTTATATATTATACATATATTTTTTTTAAATTTATTAAAGTCTTCTACTCATCATTTATGTATAATATATTTAATAAAATTAAAATATATGTAATATATAAAAATGATTAGTAAAATTTTTCTATTCTCATACATATCAATCTTAATTATCTAATCCAATTATTATTATTTTTTTAATTTTTATATAATATAATAAATAATTTAATTTTTTAAATCTCAAAATAATAATAATATTATTATAAAATAATATTTTATTCAACTTTCAACTTACATCTTAATTCATCTCATCTCATTATTCAAACACCACCTTAATGCAGATCAAAATACCGAACTCCTTTTATAATTATTTTTATAATTCTATTTTTTTTAAGTATAAGATATGTTTATAAAATAATTATATTTGTAATCTCTAATAAGTATTTTATAATTATTTTATAAAAGTATATTTTAATAAAATTATAGAAGAGTGTAAAAGCTTTTAAAATAATAAAAATAAAAAGGATGTAAAAAAATTGTGTTTTTATCATTTATTTTATCTAAAATAATTAATCAAAAGTTAATTCTATCTATTTTAAACTTTTAGTTAATGAATTTTAAAATTTTGATGTTATTTAATTTTTTTTATTCTTTTATAAAATAATATGATTATAAAAAATATAAAGAAAGAGAAGAAAATTAAAAGAAGTAATAATAAGTTTTTATTGTTTTTGAAACGTTGTTATCCATTGTATGTAAAATGGTCAAACCATATATTGCTCTTAGAAGGAATGTAACGGTGTCTTTGACTTTGCTTTAAAGAAAATGTTATTTATTTGAAGTTATTTAAAGAAACTTAATTAGATGTCATATAAAAAATTAAGAAAATTATAATAATTAAAGATTAGGATAAATTTTAAAACTTAGTTAAAGTTCTCAATTAAAAAAAAAAATATTCTAGGAATCAAGATTACCTCCATGTTTACTTTGAAGGAAGCTTGTAGGTTTTGGCTCTAGTACAAGAAGCTTAGATTTTGATGGTATGCTCGGTCTATATTTAAGACTTAGGCTTGATTTGGATAGTGAAAGTGTCTGAAAATGTTTGTAAATAGTAGTAAAAAGTAGGTGAAAAGTAATAATAGAATATTAAAAAATATTAAAAAATAGGTAAAAAGTAATAAATAGTAATAAAAGTAGGTGAAAAGTAATAATAAAGTATAGAATAGTAGTGAGAGTGTTTGAGAGTATCTCAGAGTACTTCAACACCCAAATAAGATCTTAAATTCTTTTGAGTACAAATAATTTTTATGGGCTATCAGATTGAGAGAATTTTTCTTTAAACTATTTGATATATTTTTATGGGCTATCAGATTGAGAGAATTTTTCTTTAAACTATTTGATATATTTGAGAGAAGATTTATTGATTTTTAAAATGGGCAAAGTGGGAATCCAGATGCAATAAATAAATAGTGTTTGTTTTATTTTTCTTCGTTCCAAGTTTATCTAGATTGAATAACAATCTGATAAACTTGGATTCTCTCAATGTCTATTAAATTCTCTCAACTTATAAAACCAGCAATCAATGTCTATAACACGAAAAAATTATATTTTTAAATTTTATAAATATTTAGTTTTATATGACTTTATTAGTTTTCCGATTTAATAGTAGTATTTGCCTCCTTAATATCTCAAATTATTAATTTTTTTTTTGTAACATATAATTTTATTTTATGAAAATATTAATATTCTTATATGTTATTGGTTTGAATATTGATTATAAAGTATTTTATCATTAAGTTTAGTTGTAATTGTAAATGACTTATATGGTTATCATTGCATTAAACATGAAATTCTATTAATTAGATTAAAAAATGAATAAGGTTAGTTCAAACCGTTTATATGAATCGAGTTAAATGGGTCATGCCACATGTTATTTATACGAGTCATGTTAAGATTTTAGAATCTGACTCATTTAACTAAATGAATCGAGATATTACTTACAAAATATCGTCTCAAAGATCATAAAATCTTTCGAATGATTGAGATCAAGGATGGTAGAGCCAATTTACCATTATCAAATAATCTGACTCAAGGATGAGCTGTTGAACACGTGGTTGATACTTATAAGATTAAGCCAAATTTTAGGGTTCATAATTCAACGAGAATGTTTGTCCCAATACCCAAATTGGAGAAAAAACCAATGACGAAAGCACCTGTATGGGGACCTCAAACCTCCCCCAAATGAAGTGGTGCCGTATGGTTAGTTAAAATCAATCTACGTCGTAGATTTGACTTTTTCTATTTCAAACAATAAAGAAATATATCCTAAAACGTAATTTTCAATTTGATAACACTTCGTTTAAATATAGAAATAATTTTATCTCGTCTTATCTTATAATTATAATTTTTTTTAAAATTTTAATATAAAATATAATAAATAATTCAACTTTTTAAAATTTTAAATTAATAATAATATTAAAAAAAATAACATTTTAACAATATTTTATTCAATTTTTAACTTTTATCAAATAATCTCATTTTATCTTACTATTCAAACAGGACCTAATCCCCCCTACCAAATAAAAAATTTGTCTTGACTGTTAGCATTTGGAAAGTGGCTAGCTTGTTAATTCTTGAATAGTGCCAAAATCAACATTCTTGTTCAATAAGATACTCCAATATGCCACTTTCAAGACGAGGGCATGTGCCTATATAATAAATGCTAACAAAAATAGGAGTTTTGGATGGAATTTTTGACTCGGACATGCATGTATATATATGGTCCCTAATTATCCTAATTAGATCCAAGAGTGGCTGCAGCCTGCATTTCTTGACCAGGAAACACAGATGATGTCATTTTACACATCGTGATGGATGGTTGATAAAGTCATAAATACCTATCAACATGGATAAGCTTTCAGCTGACATCTTGGCCATAAGCTACGACTTCTAAGAGAAGAGGACAAGATCAAAATAAAAGGTCTGAAGAAAACAGAGGTGATCTTATCTATAATTGATGCCTTTTTTTTTTTTAATTATATTCGAGATCATGTTAAGACACGCAATTTCTTTTATATTATTTGATATACGAAATTCAAAAAAATGATCAAAGCAAATAGTAGTTAGTGCCGGCCTTAGTTTTGATGACACATGCAAACTTTTGCAAATAACTCAACGAATAAAATGCTTAAATAATTGAACAATGCTCTTACCAATTATTTATAACAAAAATGATTATTTGTGATGAGAATATATAGATTTTTTTGTTTTTTTTATTATATTTAGGAAATGATTATTTTTGTTGTAAATAATTGATTACAAATAAATGTATTTTTTTAAGCATCAATTTTCTTTCTTTTTTTTTTTTTATAACAAAGCAAAATGTTTTATTCATCTGTAAAAGAATTACAACATAGCATCAGTCCAAATAACTTGGAAAACACTTTCAGGAAAAGAATCTCACCAAATTACTAGATGATCAATATGCCATGATTGTTTTGCTAAATTATGGGCAACAACATTGGCCATTCGACCTCTATGCTAGACTGTAACCTTAGGAAATCTGTGCAACATGCTTCTAATTAGGACTGATAATCGGTCGGTCCGGACCGAAAAAACTGGACCGGACCGGATCGAATTTGGTCCGGTCCGGTCCAGTCTATTTTTTTTGGACCGAATGAATTCAGTCCGATCCACGGTCCGGCTGATTTTCGGACCGGACCAGACCGAATATAATTAAATTTTATATTTTTTTTATATATATTTTTTATATATAATTAATTTATATATATAATTATACTATATTATAATTAAGTATAGACTATTAATACTATTATATATTTTATATAGTTATACTAATGGTTATATTAGTTGTTATATTAGTTTAGTTATACTATATTATAGTGATTTATTATAAGTTATAAGTTTATAAGAAATTATAACTATATTATATATTAGTATAAGTTATAATGATTTAATATAGTTATAAGTATAGACTATAGACTATAGTTATACTTATACAATTATACTTATACTAAATTACTAATATTATTAATATATAGCTATAACCTATAGCCTAAACTATATTACTAATAGTTTAATACTTTATACTAATACCATTATATAGTTATACTAATAGTTATATTAGTTTAGTTATACTATATTATAGTGATTTATTATAATTATATTATATATTAGTATAAGTTATAATGATTTAGTATAGTTATAACTATTAACTATAGACTATAGTTATACTTATACAATTATATTTATACTAATATTACTAATATATAGCTATAGCATATACTATATTACTAATAGTCTAATACTTTATACTAATACTATTATATAGTTATACTAATAGTTATATTAGTTTAGTTATACTATATTATAGTGATTTATTATAACTATATTATATATTAGTATAAGTTATAACGATTTAGTATAGTTATAACTATTAACTATAGACTATAGTTATAGTTATACAATTATACTTATACTAATATTACTAATATATAGCTATAACCTATACTATATTACTATATTACTAATAGTCTAATACTTTATACTAATACTATTATATAGTTATACTATAATTGTCATTATAGTATTAGAATCATAAATTATAATATTTATAATACATTGAATTTGAGTCATTTACTTACTCTAAATCATGATTCATAATAACTAATCACTATAAGTTTATCACTATATATATTTAGTATCAATGTATTAATATATTCTTTAATATATTACTAATACTATTAAGTATTAAGAGTTATAGTGTAAATTATAATATATGTATAATTTATAAATTTATAATAGTATGTATAATTAAATATTTTATTCTTATTTATAATAGTATGTTAAGTATATATCTTTCTCAATTATGGATATAATATGTATGGATAATTAAATTATTCATACTTATTGCTTCATATACAAAATGTTAAAAGTTGTATATGGCTCATTATGCATTAACATACTTTAACTTAGTAATAAAATAATAATTAACATCATCAATCATGTAATTTTTATCTAATTTATTATCATTGACCATATAAAATATTTTTTTATTGAGTTTGTTACATAATCCATATTAATAAGTCATTTAGTTTAATTTAGTAATGTAAATAATTTTTTTTATTAATTGATTTAAAAAAAAAAAAAGAGGGTCGGACCGAACCGGACCGATAGCTACCGGTCCGGTCCGGTCCCCTTAAGTGTTCGGTCCGGTCCGGTCCGGTCCAATCGATGGACCGAAAACCTTCGGTCCATTGCCGGACCGGACCGGACCGGACCGTGTGCAGCCCTACTTCTAATCTCCTGAATCAAATTTTTCCAGATAGACGAAGACTTTTGTTCTCTATTAAACTCTTGTAACACCAAAAGTGAGTTACTCTCCACTTGAAGCTCAAGAATCTCCTAAAGATAACAAATCTATAGACCTCTCAAAACTGCCAAAAGTTCAATTTCCATAATATCCCTCACTGTAGAATTTATAGCATATAATACTAAGGTTGCATATATTGCAACTCCCAAATAAGGGCCACATAACAATTATGCCTGATAATTGGTGCCTTCCCATAGATCTATGCCAAAATCACAAGATTGTCTTTTGAAAAATCCTAAGCCAGATTCGTCCCGGGTACAGGGGCAGACACAACCTATTGGGCCAGCTCTGATTCTCCTTTGGCTAGCTTAAATCATCACAAACACATATCAAGATTCGGTTGAAGGCAAGGAATATAGATATGTTGGGTTTTGTACTCTAGACTTTGAAGTTTTTGACCCCATCAAATTTTGGGCTTGGATCTTCGCAAAAACCACAAAATTATAAGTGTGCTACTCTTTTTTTTTAATAAATAATTAAAAAATTATTTTTCAGGCATTATTTATCATCTAATTATTTAATGCCACGTAAATTAATGGTAAAAGAATGACAATTAAGAAAACGATGAATATAATTTTTCTAGTTTATTATGCAGGGGATGATTTGAGCGTAAACCTTTAGTTTTATATGTCTAAAAACTTTAAATAACACTATTTAAAAAGAAAAATTCAAACAATTAAATATATATATATATATATATATATATTTATATAATTGTCTCGATACTTCAGTATCAAAGCAAATATGTGTAAATATAAATATAAATATATATATTTGCTTTGATACTGATCAAGTACTGAATAATCTTTAGACACAGCTGCATGATAAAATTGTGAACAAAATCAACATGAGCTAAACTCTATTTTGAAAAAAAATATTAGGTAAAAGTAATATGAAGAATCCTTCTTTTAAATGTGCTTCTAAATGGTCATATATACTCTTAATTTATGTCTGTCGTTATTGCTCATTAATGATTAAGGTAATCAGTTGTTTCAAACGTTGTAATTATTATATATACCAGTAAATATGTGACATAACTCTAAATTATATATGGAATTCTGGCCTTCTAACCATTTATTTTCGGAAAAAATTTCTGGTGCACATGGCAGGTTGATAGAGGTAAGAAACTGCATAAAATTTAGCATCCTTCCTTGCATGCGTGCCACGTACGTACTGCTAACCATAGATATTTTGAAATGAAAATATTTTAGACACAAATGGATTATAATAGTAATTTCACAAATTGATGTGGCTTGATCTAGTATGTCAGATTATAAAATTAACTTTTATTATAAAATAGATTTAACGAATTTCATAAAACCACATCAATTTATAAGTTTACTTTATGTAATTTCTTTATATCTGTAATAATTCTCTTTTTAAAATCGATAAATCAAATTGATCGGCCTGTTCGACTGATTTTGAGGGGTTGTGAATAAGGTGACAAGCTCCCACTGGGTGCGCCTGCCTTGATGATGTCTCCACAACTGGTGAACTTGGGCCAAGTCTCACCCAATCGAGCTGGCTCCATTAGCGAGGGATAAAAAGTGCAACATATCAACTAAGGGTGTAAATCGGTCGGTCCGGTTTGGGATGGTGGTCCATTATTTTTTTTTAGACCGGATTGGATCGAACATCTATAAGGACCAGACTAGACCGGTAGCTATCGGTCCGACTCAATTAATTTTTATTTTTTTATTCTTTTTTTCAAATAAATTAATAAAAAATTTATATAAATTACTAAATTAAAATTAAGTGAATTATTAAAGTGTATTATGTAACTAACTCAATAAAAAATATTTTATATGATCAAAGATAATAAATTATATAAAAATTATATCATTAACTTATATAATTATTATATAAAAATAATATATTAAATTATTAAAAATATTTTAAAAATATATATAAGAATTTGGTCCTGTCTAAACTAAAATTATAGACTCCGAGATAGGATCAAATTTTCTTAATTCATAATTTATAAGACCGAGACTGATCCGAACCAAACCGAACTCCTTATCCTCTTAATATTGACTGAGGGTGTGTTTGGATCCCCAACTCATCCCAACTCATCTCAACTCATCATTACACCTTTTTCAAATCTCAATACAAAATATAATAAACAATTCAACTTTTTCAAATCCTAAAACAACTTTAATATTAAAAAATAATATTCTAACAATATTTTATCATCTTAACTCAACTACTTCAACATCCAAACTCACCCTAAAACTCTGAGGGCATCGAGGGTGGAGTTCCCGAAGCCGGAGTAGATGAATCTATTAATGGAAACAACATGAGATCAAGGGTTTTGCCATTTTAAGTGATTTAAAAAATAAAATTTAAAACGTTACAATTTAAATAAAGAAGATGGTGTACTTTACGATACAATATTGACTTAAAAATATAACAATTATCATCATAGTATTTCTCAACATATTACGCGCAAGAAATTAACGATGTTTGGCAGAATAATACTAGATACAATTTTAGAGACTATAACTTCCGTACTCTCTTAAAAAAATATGTTTTATTATTAAAAAAATAATAAATTTTTATTTGAATTTCAGTTTGTTCATTTTTTTTTTCAAAATGAATATCACATGATCCTAAAACTGTAAATATCTCTAAAATTATAATAAATAATTTGTATAGTTATAAAATGTACAAGTTAAAAAAAAATGTGTGAGGATTTGAACATTCATGATACGTTTAGATGTTAAACTGAGTTAAGTTGAATTGAGTTGAGTGTAGATGATAAAATATTGTTAGAATATTATTTTTTAATATTATTATTATTTTGAGATTTGAAAAAGTTGAATTGTTTATTATATTTTGTGTTGAAATTTAAAAAAATTATAATGATGAATGAGATGAGTTAAGTTTAGTTTGATAACCAAACAAAAGCTGAATCGATGTCACTATAAATTTATAGATTAGTGCTAGAAGTAAATTTTTTGTAAGTTTTTTCTTAAATTTTTTTGTAATTTTTGTAAGTTTTGGGGTACTACCTTTAAATCTGCTAACGCTTGACTAAACTGAGTTTAACACTTAAAAGCCACTATTACTGCTCTAAAACATCCGATCCACATTTAGTAATTTACAACACTACTCTAAATACACTATATATATGCGTAACTAACGCCCGAGAAGGTCGATCTGATCTTGCCACATACACATATTTAACATTGACAAATACTACGATGGACATTCATGTTCGAACATTCTATACGCGCGCACATACACACGCGAAGCGGCCCATGCATTTCTCTATTCTCTCTTTTTGTATGTGTCATGCACGTTCAGGGAAATGGCGCCCTCAGTGTCATATCGGTGAGCTTTATATCGATGGCAAAACCCTTCCCATGCTGTTTCCAGTAATCAGCCTGCGGATTGATCCACTCCGGCTCCGGGAACTCCACCCTCGATGCCCTCAGAGCTTCTGTCGATATGTTGTACTTCCTATCCCTCGCATGGAGCAGCTCCGGTGAGACCTGGCCCAGGTTCACCGGTTGTGGAGACATCATCAAGGCAGGCGCACCCAGTGGTAGCTTGTCACCTTATTCACATGAACCCCTCCTTAAAATCAGTCGAACCGATCCATTTGATTTACAGATTTTTAAAAAAAAAAAGAAGCTTAGCTATACGTACGTGGCGTGCATGCAAGTAAACGATGCTATAATGCTAAGTTTTATGCATGCGTTTCTTACTTCTATCAACCTGCCATGTGCACCAGAATTTGCCGTATGTTTTGACCAGATTTTCGAGTTCGGGCTTCTCTATTATTCCTGGAACTCGGGGATTGACCCAGAGGCCAGACTTGATCTGGATCGTCGAAAGTCGATGCATAATCACAATCAAGAATTGAAAAAAGAAAGCGAATAATCAAGACAATACTGGAGCACAGGTGCGCGGTACAACCTCATAAGCATGGGAATGCCACAGCTTTTGCTCATCCGGAGGCAAATCTTCAAATATCCTGTCCGATATTATATATTCAATACCTGTAGACCAGAACAATTAAATTGGAAGTTGAAAAGACAGCAACGTTTTGCTTTCTTTGATCAAAGCAAAAGCAAGAAGGGTAGGCCGGGGCCGGAGACAAAAGTTTTACCGATGAGACGGCCATGAGCGTGATCCGTATCGTAAACGGCGCACTGGAGGAAGTCCTGGTTGAGGCGGGTGATGTAGTGGTGGGTCTCGATCTGGCGGGTCATGTCGTGGCTGTAGGAGGCAAAGGTGCAGGCGTGCTGGCTCATCTTCTTCACCGGCTTGAGGGACTGAAGTATTTGAGCTCCCTTGTCTATCACATGCTGCTCCACCGCCATAGGCTGCCCAGGCGGCCCGGGGTCGCCGTCAGTAGCCAAAGCACTTGGTGACTTGTCGCTTGAGGCCATTATTAATTATTATGAGACAACGACTTACGCGATCGTATGAAGGCGATGACTCACTAACTCTCCCCCTAGCTAGCTCGTTGCTGTTTGTTGAAGGCCGGTCGTGCAACCTAGGGAGTGTTATAGGATCAGCAATAGATGACGAAGAGTGGATAGAGAACGTAACGTGGTGCGGTTTGAACGTCCCACGTAGACATTATGCATGCAAAGCTTGAGGTGGCGCCTACTGGCTAGAACCTATCCTTTTCGCTTTAGCTTTTGTTTTCTTTTGCCTTTTTACCCCGTCCTTCTGTGTGTATTTTCTAGTTATTAATTAGCCCTAAAAGATAGTAGAATATAATAATATACAAATTACAATCTTCAGCTGTATCCTATTGATCAGTTGTTATTTTTGGAATTTCCTTTTGTCGAAATGTCGTCTTTGTTGTAAACATGAATATATATAGTAGATGCCAATTAGTCTTTACTTGGTTTAAAAATTCACACCCAACTTGGCCTTGGTCCACTCATGCATAAGAGAGGTCGTTGCAATGACCTAACCATGTATAATATTAATTCTATACATGATGATTCGAGAGAAATCTTTGCAATCACGGCCTATATTATATATTATTTTGTCGTTCTATATATTCATCATGTACGACTCGATTCATAGATAGTTCTGCATATATCATTATCATGCATGCGTAGGTATACGTATTAATATAGAATTGTTTTTTGGATTGAATTAATTTAGCTAAAGAATATATATATATATATATATATATATATATATATATATATATATATATATAGTACTGAATTGAAGTTAGATGTTGATTTTCTATTAATACATAAATATACTTATGGATATATGGGAACCATTTTCAGTTTCTTCCTAATTAGATGGTTCTAAGTTCTTTCTAACAATTGTGGATGATTTTTCTAAGTGCACTTGAGTGCATCTTATGAAACAAAAATTTCTAACTAGACAATATTTGCAATCATTCTTTTCTCTTGTTGAAAATCAATTCAATCTCAAAATTAAATGCGTTTGAACAGACAATGGGGCTAAATTTAATATGCCTGATGATTATTTAGCTAAATGTGTGATTCATCAAAGGAATTGTGTTGAGAAACCACAACAAAATGATGTGGTGGAAAGAAAACATCAGCATTTATTGAATGTTGCTAGATCTCTTAGATTTCAGGCCTCATTACTATTACAGTTTTGGGGTACTGATTGTATTTTAACAACAACACATTTAATCAACCTAACTCCCACACCTTTACTAGGTAATAAATCACCATATGAAGTTCTTCATTCATCTCCTTCTTCTTATAATCATTTAAGAGTATTCAGATGTTTTTGTTTTGCATCCACTCTTACCAGAAACAGATCAAAGTTTGATCCCCGAGTCAAAAAAGTGTGTTTTTATTAGATATCCTTTTGCTGTGAAAAGATATAAATTGTATGACCTTGATCTCATACAACATTTCTATCTCGTGATGTGGTATTTCATGAGTCTATTTTTCCTTTTTCATCCATAGACTCAAATTCTTCTTCTGATATTGATCATTTTTTGGTCCTACCCAACATCATTCCTGAAACATCAATTCCACTCGTTGTAGATAGCATTCTTCTTACAGACTTCTCTTCTCTCGATTCTAATACTTCTGATTCAAACAATTCTTCTTCATTCTCACCTCCCATTCCTTTATCCTCATTTTCCATTTCTCATCGACAGTCCACAAGACAAAGAAAACAACCAAGTTATTTTCAAGAGTATCACTGTCAACTAGTTTTAACAGAAAACAACCAAGCTTTTCTTCGATCTCCTCAATCGGATTTCATGGCAGATAGTTCTCAAGGTACATGTTATCCTCTTTCTAATTCTGTTTCTTATCATAAACTCTCATCTTCTCATAGATGTTTTATCTTATCAATTTCTTCTCACACTGAACCAAAGTCATTTTCTCAAGCCATAAAAATACCTTAGTGGCAAAAAGCTATGCATGCTGAAATCAAAGCACTTGAACAAAACAAAACATGGACTCTTACTTCCTTACCTGTAGGAAAGAAACCTATAGGCTGCAAGTGGATTTATCGTATAGAATACAAGGCAGATGAGAGCATTGAAAGATATAAATCCCGATTGGTTGCAAACGGCTGTACACAAGTTGAAGGCTTGGATTTTCAGGAAACCTTTTCTCCTGTTGCAGTGAGGTGTCTACTAGCTTTGGCTGCTGCTAAAAACTGGCATTTATGTCAATTAAATGTAAATAATGCCTTCTTGCATGGTGACCTCATTGAAGAAGTCTATATGGACATACCACCAGGCTTTGCAGAAAAAGGGGATACTCGGGTATGCAACCAATGGTTTTCTAAACTATCCTCTGCCATTCTTGACTATGGATTTACTAAGTCAAATTCTGATCACTCTCTCTTCATCAAAACCACTGCCTCTTCATTCATTGCTTTGTTAGTTTATATAGATGACATAGTACTAGCAAGCAATGACATTGATTCAAGTACTGCCCTGAAGTCATTCTTAGATGACAGATTCAAAATCAAAGATTTGGGGGTATTGAAGTACTTTTTGGGTTTGGAAGTGGCCAGATCCGACAAAGGCATCACTTTGTGCCAAAGAAAATACGCATTGGACATTCTCCAAGACTCAAGTTTACGACCAGCAAAACTTGTTCAGTTTCCCATGGAACTAAATATCAAACTCTCTTTATCTAAGGGTAATTTAATTGAAGATGCTTCAAGCTATCGTAGGTTAATTGGTAGGTTGATATACCTTACCATGTCTCGGCTAGACTTGACTTATGCAGCTCAAGTTCTTATCCAATATATGGATAAACCACTGCAACCTCACCTAAATGTAGCCCATAGAGTCTTAAGATATTTGAAAGGAACACCTGCACAAGGATTGTTCTTTCCAGCACACTCAGATTTTCATCTCAAGGCTTTTTGTGACTCGGATTGGGCAGGGTGTGTGGACTCTCGAAAATGAGTAACTGGCTTTTGTGTTTTCCTTGATGACTCACTTATATCTTAGAAATCTAAAAAACAACAAACCGTGTCAAGATCTTTAGCCGAAGTTGAATATAGAGCCATGGCATCCACCACTTGTGAATTGACTTGGTTACTTACTCTAATGAAAGACTTTCAGATGTTAGCTAACCTCATCAAGCCACTACATGTCGCTTTCGCTCATCAACTCAGTGATATTTTTACCAAACCTCTTGGCTGCAACCAGTTTCATAGTTTGTTGTCTAAGATGAGAATTTTAGACATCCATTCTCCATCTTGAGGGGGACTCTTAGAGTGCATGATTCGGTTTGCACACGATTGATGATGTGGCTCAAATGACTAATATCATTGGCTGAAGTAAAAGTTAGTTAGTTAGTTACACTCAGCTTCTTCTATAAATAGATTGATGTAAACAATTGTATTTAACTCAATTCATTCAATACAGAATCAAAGCAATACACGACTATGTTCTATCCTCTCTCTTTTTGCTTGCTTTCATTTCCTACATCAAGATTCCATGTCTAAATTCAGATTTTGTCAGTATATATGGACAGGCATGCGTGGTGGTATCAGTACGTATAAACTCAGGTATACACATGTGTATATATATATATAGTGCCAAACTTACACATAAAACTGGCCGGTAATCCCTTTTCTACATAAAAAATATAATAGTAATCATTGTAAAAGACAACTTAATTTAGATGCGTTTTCTTCCCCGGGCCAGTTCGTAGATGCATTGGCCGCACGGCAACACATGAGTACATGACTTGAAACGAAAAAGCTTTTTCATTAATAAACAGTTATCTCAAACCCTCTACATTATCATTATACTAGAAAATAAAAAGAAGAAGAAAAAAAGATACAAGCAAAGCAAAAAGAAAGTAAGAAAATCAAATAGATCGAAGCTTAAGATCTCATAATTTGCATTTATTGTCACATATATATGATCATGATCATCACCACTTGAGGCTAAATTTTCTTTTTGTTCTCATATCTTGTTTTCATTTGAGACCGCATTCATAGGATCACTATCAGGCCTGTACTTGTACCTCTTAGCTACCAATAAGTAGATAGAGAAGTTGATCAAGCTCAATATAGAAAGCAACCAGTAGAAGAGATTCAACTGGTTTCTGTTGATATTGTTCCCGGCCAACCAACCTCCACTTCTGGTAATATCCTTTGTTGCACTGTTCACTATATTAACCACTATGGTGCTGAGAAAATACCCTAGAGCCATGGAGCTCCATAGGAAGCAAGTTGAAATGGATTTCAGGCCTTTTGGTGCCTCTGAATAGAAAAATTCAAGGAGCCCCACGTACGTGAACAGGTCTGCAATCCCAAATATGAAGAATTGAAACGATAGCCAAAACGTACTAATGGGCAATGGCTCTTTCACTGGGATTGCATCGAGCATATTACTGTCTCTTGCTACGTCTTTTCGCTTTACTTCCATTATTCCAGCCACGGCCATGGAGATGGATGACAGAATTAGGCCAACTCCTATACGTTGCAGGTGGGTGATGCCGGTGGGGATGCCGGTGATTTTGCGTGCAAAGGGAACGAAAATCCTATCGTAGGCAGGGATTATGACGATCATGAATACGACGGGGATGATGGGGAGTGAGGCTGGTGGGATGTTGAAAGATTTGGTGAAACTAGTGTCCATAGTGAGACCTTGCTGGATCGAGAACGTTTGGAGCTGAGCCAGGCAAAGGGTCATGATAATCGTGCAACAAAAAATTGGGATCATGCCTAGTATTACTTTGGCATTTTCCACTTGAGTCACTCTGCAGAGTTTCCATGGGTTTGGAGCTTCTGGTCTACCATCCTGCCCTGTAGATGTTGGTTGGACGGCTGCTTTGTCTAAAAACCTGCATGGGATTTTAGCATGAAATGTTAAAGCAAAGAGGAATAAATATATATATTTATATATCTTTTTTATTATAATAAGTGACTATCTAACTGTGAATAGTAATTTTTATTATTATTTTATTAATTTTTCTTATTTTTCCGTTAAGTCCATTAAATCATGTTTTATCAAAAGGCTATTAAGACCCTTGGCCATTTGACGTGTAGCTCCATTGTAGAATTTAATGAAAGATCCTATTTTACCAAAAGATTTTTAAAACTATTGACTATTTGACGTGTAGTTTCCTTGTAGAATTTAATGAAAGATTATGTTTTACAAAAAGGCCCTTAATAGCCCCACGTCACACATGAATTGATGTCTTTTTTTTCATATTTTTTTTATTCTAACAGTGTACTCATTTTTTTTTCTTTTTGTTTCAATTTTTTTAAATAAAAAAATTAAAATGACTTTACTCTTTAGAACAAAAACGCTTTAGAACATTCTCATGGTAAAATTCAACTTTAAGTAAATTTAACTAACTAATAAATTACTTAAAACAATCAATATATAATATTAATTATTAATTTAATTAGAATATAATTATTATTAATATTAATATTTAATATTATTTAATTTGATTAGAATATAATTATTATTAATATTTTAATTAGTAGAACTATAAAATGTGATAAAAATAAAAATTAAAAAAATTATTAAATTAATAATATTTTATTATTATATAGAGAGTAAATAAATAATCTAATATGGATGCTATTGAAGTTTAGATTTTTTTTTAATCTTTATTTTTTTACCTTTCTTTAACCTTGTATTTTTTTTTCCAAACAAATAAGTTATTGACTTTTTTATTATTATTTATTTAAATCATTATATCAGGTGCATCTCCATACTAACGAATCCGAGACCATTGCCCCGCTTGCGCGTGTGTATATATATATTTATATATATAATAGGAGAGCATGCAGCTTTCTATTGGTGCATGAACTAGCTTTTTCCTTTGCGATGGATATAAGAGAGAATTGTGCAAATTCTGGAGATCCAGAGCGAAAAAGAGACATCATGTTGTGTCAATCTATGTGCAAATTAATTCAAGGTTGAGAGAGAACCTGAAAATGTCTCTGTGGGGTAAGAATTCTGCTTCCACAGCAGCTTCCTTGTCCTCTTCAATCTCATAGAGATCTGTGGGGTCCTCAGGAAGGTGAAGATTTCTGTTGCGAATAGCTGCAACATAGACCTGAGAAAAAGAACCATGAGCAGGATAGTCAGGAAACATTGATCAAGAACTACAGATGATAAGAGCAAGCACTAAGCTTGGTCTTAGTTGAAAGGCAGAGATATTCTGCACAACAAAAGGTACTCCTGTCTTTAGGAACAAATAAACCAAGATATTGATACAAGGGGTTTAACCAATTATGCTACCTGTATAATTTCAGTGATGGGGCTATTTCCTTGAATCACTTGTATCCTGTAAATTGGTAGTCCCGAAGCAAAGACAATCACAGCCAAGAACAAGGCGATGGAAGAGATCCCAAAGCCCCAGTCCCAACCTCTATTATCCTGGATCCATACAATTAACGTTAAGCTAATAGCACCACCGACACATACGGCCAGTAAAAGGCCATTGAAGAAGCTGGACATCTGCCTTGCTTCTTTTGGGTCTTTTTCATCAAATTGATCAGCTCCATGTGATGGCAATGCAGCTTTGACTGATGCAGACCCAGCAGCAAGCATATACAGACCAATAAAGAGGAGGGCGGCATTGGCACCATCAATTTTCTCACAGCGAGAAGCTGGATCAAAGATGTTGCAAACTGGGGGCTTTAGTTTGGGATAGTGAGCTTGTACTGCTAACAATGCTAGTCCCTGATAAACAAGCATGCGAAACAAAAGTAAAAACCATAGTTAAATTTTTTGAGAACAGAGCAAAATATGAATAGAAAAAATGGCCAGTCATTCTTAGTCCATTGCCATAATCAGTACTGCTGTAAGTTCTATAATTACAGTTCATTGTTGTTTTGGTTAGTCTGAAATGGACTTTAAATTATAGAGCATGGGACAGTCTAACAAATTCTTTCCCCCCACTCTAACCTCTCCCTTTAAAAAGCTCTCTTATTGCATTTTAAGATATAAAATAAATAATAAAATCCACTTCTTTCTATCAACTTAAACTTTTGAAACACGTGATGATTTCACATGGTATTAAATTAAGCAGAGGTCCTGAGTTCGAACCTTGAATCTATACTCTAGCTACCTTATTTAATTAAATATTCCACATGTTGGATCACCCATTGAGGGAGAGTGATCTAGCTCTTGTAAACGTGAAGGAGAGTGTTAATATATAAAATAAATAATAACATTTACCTCTTCCCATCAGTTTAAACTTTTGAGACAAGTGGTGATTTCACATTGAATTTAAGAGAAATGAGAAGTTTTGACAGAAGTATAAGGCTTAGATATTTGATACCAATGAAGATGGATATAAGCTTTGTAATTAAGCATACCAAAAACTCGAGGCTTCCAGCAAAGACAACAGTTTTAAATCTGCCAATGTAAGTATCTGCAAGGAGAGCTGCCAGATTGGAGAGAATGTAAGCAGTGCCCATGTAGTTGGTTAGCTGATTAGCAGCCTCGGCAACTTCCATGTGCATCACCCCAGTAAAATATGTCACCAAGTTCACGGCCAGTGAAAAGGTTGCTACGTGCTCAAAAGCAAACGTGGCTACAACACCATGAACATTAATATTCGTTAACCACAAAATTTAAGTCATGGCCTACAAAACAATTAATATGGATGATGCATGATCTTCTTATATATAACTGGCAATATTATATATACACAACCATGCATCAACCTATATATCTTTCTATTTATACAAAACCAAGTTGAGTTTTTACGTACAGAGTATGAGCAACGAAGTTCTGGTTCCTCCATGTTTGTACTTCAACGCTTCTCTTCCCTTCCAGTCGACCTTTCCTTCAACGATCAGCTCTGGTTTCTCCTACATATACACCAAATTATGACATTACGAAAGAAAGTTATGAACCTAAAGCAAGAACATATCTATATATATATATATATATATGCATAAATGTCATCATGAGCACATTGAAGAGATCAAAAGCAAAGTACCATAGATAGCTAGCTACTAGCAAGAGTACTCTATCTTGATCTGTTGCCTGGTGCAAAAGAGCACTTATAATGCTGAGATGGGTACGTAGAAGCTAAGAAAATAATGAGCTTCATTCGTGTACATATAAGGTGCAAACGCTGTGAAAAATGGCCAGATTGACCGAGTACTAGTGTTGCTTGTTATTACCACTTGTTATGACCACAACGCCCTTATTCTTGTTTGATTGTAAACGTATTTTATGCCCAGAATTGCCGTCTCCTTGAGGGAAAGATCCGAAGGATGCTATCAGCCTACCTTTTTATAATATACAATTCATATTAGATAATTGCAATATTTATGTACTTTTTGATTGAAAGTAACGCTCCCCGGTCCCCAAACGTTTTGGTCGTATTAAAAAAGATTAATGATCTCATGTATGCATGATGCATGCATGATGTGTTATAATTATTTATGTATTTTCTTAAAATAAGAATTAAGATAAGCTTCATTAAATATATTTAATTAATTTTTAATATTTAACTTTAATATTCTTTTAGTTTTGCTAAAGCCTGAGACGTTCTATTTTTGTTTCCTCAATTTTACCCTTTTACCTTGACATATTATATAAATATTTTTGGCCACTCTTTTCATTAAATGATCATAATTTGCGAGAGTTTTTATTACTAACATAAAAATAAATGAGAGTAGGAGATAGGAGATCTAGTTACTCGGTCAAGAATTTAGAAATCAAAATGCTAACGTTGACACTCTTAATTAAGAAATATATATCATATTTATTATATAATGTCTGAGGCTGATGTATAGCATTGGCTCAACCAACTCCCTTGAGTTGAGTGATCAAGAGATTCAAGGTTGAGCTTAACTTGTGAAACTATCATTTATATCGAAAATTTAAATTGATGAAAAAATGTAGATTTTATTATTTCTATTTCTATTAATCGGATGAAGTGGTGTTTAAACTGATCATGACCACTGTTCTAATATCATGTGAAATCATCACTTATCATAACTTAACCTAATGAGAATTGATAGATTTTATTATTTATATTTATGTCTTAACATAAGTTATAAGCATCATTACTGGTAGTTAGATTTATCTTTTTTCACATTAATATGTAATTTTTGTTAGGGGACAATTCGTGTTTTCGGATGAAGTGTAGTGTTTAAACTGATCATGACCATTGTTCTAATATCGTGTAAAATAACCACTTATTCTGACTTAACCTAAAGAGAATTGATAGATTTTATTATTTATATTTATGTCTTAACATAAGTTACAAGCATTGTTACTCGTAGTTAGATTTATCTTTTTTCAAATTAATATGTAATTTTTGTTAGGGGACAATTTGTGTTTATGAGTTTTGTTCGTGTCATTTTAAGACATAGACATACTACTATATGAGTCAAGCCGAGTATGATCCGTTAAGCTAAACGGTTCAGGCTATCAAACCATAATACGATCCATTTAAATCACGGGTGACACGACACATCCATTTTAATCAGTTTAATAATTAATTAGAAATTGATCAATACGACACGACCCATTTCAACATGTTTCAATTTGTTTTATGTAAATGAGTTAAAATGACCTGCATAACCAATTTAACATGATTAGCATAATCTCATGTCAAAGTTAAAATTTATATTTTTTAGTAGTCATAATATTTCTAAAAAAAAAAAACAATAAGACTATCTATTAACACAAAATATCAATATTTTTCAGATTTTAACATATAATAAAATCAATATTATAAACCCAACAATAACAAATATAAGCATGACCCTAAAATTACAATTTTAAGAATAAAAATATAAACATATCAAGAAATACTAATGTTACAACCCAACAATAATAAAATTATTATTTTGAAATAAAATTATAATTTTGAAATAAGATTTAAATAGGTTATTGCGAGTAGATTTTGAATTAAACAGGTTAATCCGTTATTGACAACCTGAATCTGCTAATTTCGTATCGTGTATATATTGACTTTATATACGGATCATGTCACATATTGGTACCCTGATTTTTGTATCTCCAACTCCCCTATAATGAGAAAAACTACAGTTCCAAGGGAAAAGTTCAGAAAATTTAGGTGTCGTTTGAACATTTAACTACGTTTTAGACACGTAATTAACAAAAGGAAAATTACAGGCAGAAAGTAGTGTTCATACTGAATCCGAAAGCGTCCCAATCTGTCATCGATCACTCTATATATTAATGGGAGAAAGCATATAAATTTGGAGAAGCTATTATTAATTAAGCAAAGGAATTAACGTACGTACAATGATAAAGATATAGCCATTTCATTTTCGTAAACATCAATGTTGGACAAGCTATAATTATTATCAAGCAAAGGAATTATATGTTGTTTTTTTAATATGGTCCCAGATTGATGTTGAAACAAAAGGACTTATATGTTGTTGTTGAGGAAAGAAAAGTGATAAAGGAATGCTGACAGACATTTCGATGCTTTGGGCTGGGACTTGACAAAGATGGACAGATGAGCAAATGCATTGCGTTGTCGATGAATTGGTCATATGTCGGGCAATTGCATCCGGTTCGTCCACAATCAACTAGAAAGATCCCTTTGCCTAAAATTGCCGGCTAAGAGTATCCAACTTATTGTTACTTGTTTATTTAATAATTATTACATAGTTTCGAGTATAGACATATGATATTTTAATCCTACTATAGCATGTCATGTATTATTAAAAATAAATATTTACACAAGTAGTTTTAATAACATTTTATGATAATACCAATATTATATATGGTTGTTGATCATGTGTTTGAAGCAATCTGTGGGGAGTAAAGCCTCGTTTGATTACACAATTTAAATGAGATGAGATGAGATGAGATGTTTTGTTGAAAGTTGAATAAAATATTATTTTAATATTATATTTTAATATTATTTTTGTTTTAGAATTTGAAAAAATTGAATTATTTATTATATTTTGTGTGAAAACTTGAGAAAATTGTAATGATTATATGAGATAAGATGAAATGAGATAGCTTAATTTTGTGTAACTGATTAAGAGTTTGGTTTAATAGTCCGGTGATAAAATGTTATAAAATGTTATAGTTCATATCTAGTAGTAGTGAGTATATATAATATATGAGATCTCGTATTACTTGAGAGGAAGGACACGTACTCATTTTTTATGATGATTCCAATGTGGCTATCTCATAAATAATGTGAGATCCTATTCACTTCCTACACTCATATGAGATATTTTATAGAACCTTGCAAATTACATGGACTCCAGCTGATGTGGCTTAACAATGAAAGATTGAGGTCCAATTCGCCAAATAGTCCCAAGCGGCAAGCACCACATTTTCAGCATTGAAAAAAATTGGGAGACATGAATTTGGAAATAGATATCATTATCAAAAAATATAAAATGCAGAGAAAGCAAAACTTCATCAATCAAAGAAGAATGGATCATCACCTCAATGAAGAAAAATCGAATTTTATTAAAAATAATCAAGCTTGTCATTAAGAAAACCTGCCTTTTCAATAAACAAAAATGCAAACCAAGTTCTAGAAGAAATGGTACTCTGCTAATCAATGATGTGACTATCAACAAAGTGGCTGTAGAGTAAAAAACACAATGTACACAACAGAACCGGTATTGGCTTTTCAAAGAATGCATATGACTATAGTTTCTACTGGGGCGGGTAAAACTACAAAAAAAGAAAGAAAGACGAACACATCAGTAATTCAGCAAGGAGTATTTTATGCGCAATACAATCTTTCCCTTATCAACCCCAAGTTTTGCCCCTGTGACTAGCCAATGACCAGGGATATCTTGTGGCCCCTTTGACATTTCTGTGAAGTCTACAATTTTTGCCAGTTTTCCAATTTGGCTTGAATTATCTTCCTTTTTGTCACTTGAAAATGATGAAGAACTGCCATCAGGCCTCTGTGAATTAGGAAGTGTGGAAGGGTTGTGATCCCAAACAGACCGCCTTATTGTACATCCTGGTACATTAGAGAAGAGAAGTTTGAGGTGTAACACGTTCTTGGGGCCAAATTCCCATACACCAAGCTGAGCCCCTGTGACAATATGAACACCAGAAAGGTCTCCAATGCAGGTATCAGTATGCTGAATGGGTGCAGTGCTGACATGGGAGAAGTTCTTCCACTTGATTGGCTCAAACCAACGACTGTCTTGTTCCTCTGGACCCTGCCACTTGGGTGCACCAATGGCCACGTGCGCATCCCAATGGGGTTGAAGAATTTTTGGAAGAGACACTAAATGTTGCAAATGGATAGCAAGTCGATTCTGTTTGCTCCCTTCTAGGTTAAGTCTAAGCCCCGTCACTGGCTTCCGACCGACTGTTACCTGTAACAGAAACATGTTTAATCATAGGTAGAAAACCTTGAATTGGCAGTGGTAGTCAATCTGGAGAGAGATAAACACTAGGTATTCAAGGGTGATACAATTTACAAAAGATAATGAAGAGTAACATGTTAAGGATAGATATTCTAATTGTGCATTAGCTTTACTTTTTCTCTCAATGGAACTGCAGTAAGCCAAGAACAAGGAGAGAAACCTGGAGTGTGAAGTTGTACATCGACCCAATTCAAAGATTCCATCTCTCCCTCTCCCCCCAACCCCACCCACCTCCCTCTTCTCACACACACATTCGCACATTTTTGCATGGGGAGGAGAGAAAAGATCAAGTCATTAAAAAATTATAGCCTATCCTGAGTACCAAGTTGGAGAAATAGAACCTTCCTGGCTCCAGTGGCTAGTATGAAACAATTGCAATGGATGCTTACAACTCCTAGTGTCTTATCTTTCAAGCCCACATCAACATATCCGAGAATGATCATAGCGATGTCAAACCAGGAATCACATATATGAAGATGGATAAAAACAATAACAAAACAACAAAAACAATAAACAAGTAACAAAAACAAAAAGAGGAAGAAAGAGATAAAAACATGTGTTTGTTTAGACGTTCCTGCATTGAATTTACTCCCCCAAACTCCTTTTCTCCTGGTTCACTTTTTTCAGTCTCTTTTATTATTATTATTATTTTTTGATAAGTCAGTCTCTTTTATTATTTAGCAGCACAGAAAATTAAATAAAAAATGCAGGACATGTCTGAACCACTTGGAAGACAGTTTCAAATTCATAATGATTACACATAAGAGGAGTCACTGTAACTGCATAGAATACCTGATCCGGGCTCACATATAGCTTTGGGCCCATCAAGCTGAACTGAAGGAAGGGACACACAGGCTCCTTTCTTTGTAGATTCTGTTCTGGGGCCCAAGCTCGAGCAATTTGAAAATCCAAGAAATACTGCAAGTCTTCAATGGGTGGCTTGTCTGGTAAAAGCAATAAAAGATAGCAAGACAATAATAATTAAAGCATTTTTGTTAAATAACTATTCCATAGTCGGAAGAATGTGAATAAGACTGCTCCTAAACATGTCTAAATGAAATTCCAGTTAGTATATTGCTTAGGGTATTTAGAGCTTTATTTAGCTCATAAGAATCACAAAACCAATACATCAGGATGACAATCAAAATGATGAATTTTTACAATGGGTAGCAAGATTACTTATAAAAAAAAAAACAATGGGTAGCAAGATTGACAACAATGTTTATAACGCTATAGCAGTGGGACAGTAAGAATCAATCATGTAAAGAGAAAAGGAGAGCATATGATCTGGTGGTGCAACGATATTTTGTTGAAAGGCCTAGTCAAGCAAGAGTGCATGAAATCCTAAGACATTGGTCCGAAAAGCATATTCCCCTTATCTTGATCACTGGTCATTATAATTGAAGAGCATTTAACTATGTATAAACATTGAATAGATTTTTAAAATGGCTTCAAACCCTTCACAGTTAAAATAATAGGGTAACTAGATTGTTATGAGTCCTCTTCTTTTTCTTTTAATATGTTGTGATAATAATTTTAGTAACTACTTTCTAGAATTGCCCCCCGGGATTAGTCAGAGTTTGTTCTCAGACACCCGGTGACAATCAAAAAAAGAATTGCAAATAAACTCACTTTTCAACCAAACAAAGTGGATGAGATCTTACACTCTAGATATAACTCAATTGCACGGGCCAAATGCTTTATTCCAGGCACACCTTCCAACAGAGAAACAATGGGTGTAAATGTCATGTTAATCACATCGGGTGCCAATTGCACAGTCTCTGCCCACTTGGCATGACTCTGCTCAAGATCATCGCCTCCTCTCCTCCTAAAAATTACAGTGACATCCTGCAGCAAAAGACTCAGAACTTTTATTTTTATTTTCTTTGCGTGTGCAAAGGCGTGCGTATATGCCAAGAGGAGAATTTATGGAATTAAACAGAAAATGGACAGAAATATATTTCACCAGAGACACAATCAAGAACAAAAAGGCATGATGCAATGAGCTAAAAGTTCCCTCAGGCTTCTGGGAGTAAATACCACTTTTTAGGAGAACTAGTTTTGAAGCAATAGCACCATATACTGACCTTGTCCTTGTATTTTAAGGGACCAGCACTTGATTGGCCTTTTGAGTCCAGAAACCTCAGATCCCCAATGTCTTTCAAATAGCTCTCAACATCCAATGTGGACAAAGGAGAGGACTGGTGTTGCCTGATATAAACTACATCTCTTCCACCAATTGTTGCTGAAGTAACAATATGCGTACCAAAATTTTCAATAAAACTGAAAAGTGGGAGAAAAAATGGAAATTCCATTCAGAAACATGCTGCCAGACCATTGAATTCATCTAAGTAATTTTTTCGATAAGTAACAAATTCATCTAAGTATTAACAGAAAAAAATCATGCTCATAATATAGCACTGAATCTTTTGATAAGTAACAAGTTCTTCCAAGTATTAACAGAAAAAAATCATGCTCATAATATGGCACTGTATCTTTCCAGTTTGAATGTTGACTGGAACATTGAGTTGATCTATTAAGTCATCCAGACACAGTCACTCCATATTGTGAAATCATTACAGTTTGGAACTATTAAATTCCTTCTATAGGAAATGGAGAGGAAATTAGCTGGTTGGAAGCGGATGTACTTATCCAAAGGGGGCCGGGTAACTCTCATAAAAAGCACCCTTTCTAACTTACCAATATATTTCCTCTCATTATTTCTGCTCCCCGCTAAGGTGGCTCATCGCATGGAGAAAATTCAACGTGATTTCCTTTGGGGAGGGATCAAGGATGAGTTTAAATTGCACTTGGTGAAATGGGCCACAATATGCTCCCCCATCAAAGGAGGAGGCTTGGGTATACGGAATTTGAGATCTTTCAACCAAGCCTTGCTCGGCAAATGGTTATGGAGATATCACCAAGAACGGGAGGCCTTGTGGCGAACCGTCATTGCTTTGAAGCACGGGGAATCATGGGGAGGGTGGTGTTCTAAAGAGGTGTGTGGACCTCATGGAGTTGGGCTTTGGAAACATATTAGAAGTGGGTGGGACATTTATGCAGCACATACTTGCTTCAAAGTCGGCAACGGAGTTAAGGTAAAATTTTGGCATGACTTATGGTGCGGTGATCGGGCACTCAAGGATGTTTATCCACAAGTTTATAGCTTAGCAAGAAGGAAAGAAGCATCTATAGCAGATTTAGTTATCTTTTCCAATGGCCCTTCCCAATGGAACCTCACTTTCCATAGAGATGCACAAGATTGGGAGATGGATGACTTTTCGGCCTCTTTTGACCTTGTGTACTCCACTTGTGTGTCGGGGGAAGATGAAGACAAAATATATTGGCATCCCTCTACGAAGGGAGTTTTTACTGCCCGCTCTTTCTATCATTCCTTGAACATGCACAACTCAGTCCCGTTCCCATGGAAGAGCATTTGGAAGACAAAGGCACATCTAAAGGCCGCTTTTTTTGTATGGACAGCCTCTTTGGGGAAATTCTTACTATAGATAACCTAAGGAAACACAGCATTATAGCTATGAATTGGTGTTACATGTGTAAGAAGAGCGGTGAGTCTGCTGACCATTTATTACTACATTGTGAGATTGCCATGACCTTGTGGACCGAATTTTTAGCACGTTTGGGGTTAGCATGGGTGATGCCGGAAAGGGTATGTGATTTTTTAGCCTCTTGGAGAGGTATTAGGGGCAACACTCAAATTGCATCCATATGGAAGATGTTACCTATTTGTCTTTGGTGGTGCATTTGGAGGGAGTGGAATGCAAGATGCTTTGAAGATCAAGAGAGATCAATGGAAGAGCTTAGAATTTTGTTTTTCAATACCTTAGTCCATTGGTCGATTGTAATTGATTTTCATGGCAGGTCTTTTCATGATTTCCTTGTATCTCTAAACTAGACATAAACTTGCTCATGTATATGTCCCGTATACTTGGGGCATTTTTGTCTCTCTTTTGATCAATAAAAATTTGTTTACCGATCAGAAAAAAAAATTCCTTCTATATGTATTAACGGGACAATTATAATCAGAATATCGCATTGTAACTGGTAGTTGCAAGATTTTCCAATATAAAGATGATACCAGTGGATCCGTGCTGTTATCCTTTTCTCCCAGGGTAGACCAAGTGAAACACCATTACTAGTGTCAAATACATACTTGGAGAGAGGCATTATCCACTGGGACTAATAACCCCCATTTTGCTTGGGTGATAAACTGGTCATCGTGGTGTGTACATATCACAGGAAGTAAAAGAGTGGCCCCTCCAGGTCAAAGAGTCCTTGCGAAAGATGTTTCCAGTTATTGATCTTAATAGGTACTATTGTATCATGCTAGAATATCTATTTAAAGAAAAACTTTCAATTCTAAAGCAATGAAAAGTAGGTAGAATATTTCCAGAACTAAAGTTAAGGGAATTACAACAATACAAATCAGTGATGAATTGCTGACCTTGCCAAAGATGCAAAATCCCAAGAATATGGAACAACATGTTTGATTTCTTCACGTAAACATAAATTTGATTTTGCTAATTTTACTTCAAATAGGGGAATGATGTATCCGACCATAGCAAGAGATTTCGTAGCCGCTGCATCAATTTGCCAAGAACCAGTGAAATTGAACATTGCATTAAAACTCCCCAGCGGGATGCGTCCTGATACACCTGATTTCTTATTGAAATATTCTGCCATCTGGAATTTCAGTAACAAAGGCATCAATTAAACACTGATAAGCTAAAAAAAAAGAGGTAAATTGTTTGATTGTATCAGGAGAAAAAAATCCAAAACATCTTTGCACGAATGATTTACAACATACAAAACATAGGCACGATACCAAATACAGAAACAACAAACAGTCATTTATGAATGTATGAAAACCAAGGATTGATCTTCATGTCGAACAATTAAGTGAGAATATAATGACTTGAATTAATCTAGAAATAAGATTATGACCGCAAGATATCATCAATTCTTTTGCAAATAGAGATCAATAAACAGAACTACGGTGCTCCTAATAAGTTTGAAATTATACGTTATACATCTAAGCAAATTGAAGTATACTGGAAAAACAAAAGTGAAAAAAATACAAATAAAGACCCATCCACAGCTTTGGGAGCTCACATTCAACAAGAATATCATTGGAGTGAATGTAGAATATATATATATATATAGTGATATTGGCTATGAATATGCTTAAAGAATGCTTGAAGGACCATCGTGGTTTGGCTACCATAACTTGTCATTTTCTTATATAAGAATAAATATTTATAAGGGGAGAATGCACAAGTACACAGGTGGTGCACTAGAGCAGCTCCTAAAAGTTACAATCTGAAGTTCATAAGATCACAAAATCTAAAGATGAAATGAAATGGGTGGTGCCTAAAGCAGCCATCCAATCAGATAATGAACTCAAGAAAAATAAATACGGCTTCATCATTACCAAAGACAGCTCTATCCCTGCAAACATCCAACTTACTCTATATAGATTGTCCAAAAAACGTTGATCACCTTTGTGGTGCTCAAACAGAGGGGAAGCTGTTTACCAATGACCTTCTCCATTATATGCTCCACAGAAGCTGAAGCTTAAAAAAAAATTCATTTTGCAGACTCAGACTAGAATTCAAAATAACGGCAAACCAGCAACACAACACAACGCAACTGTAATCCAATTACCAGTCGTAAAGGGGTTGAGTGATGTCTGGTTAGGTCTTAGGTTCCCTTTTTGCCAAGAAGAAAAAAAATCAATACATTTTAATAGGGTTTCCAAATGCTTAACTGAATGTCTATTGATCTTCAAAAGATACTTTGATCAGTTGCTTGCTGCCAGCCTGGTCTATATAAAGACTAATTGGTTTATACTAGAACTGCAGCCAGAAGAAAATCAGCATCTTCCATTGAAACAAAAAGGCATTTTCCCTGACCAACAGGCCTCTTTTTTCCATATCATATATGACAAACTAGCCAATCCAGGATTTCCTCATATGATTATTTTCAAGTACATTGATTACCATCCCAACTCAAAAAAGATTTGTACCGTCCATCATCAGATGATTCTTTTTATTCAGATCTCTGAGCAACAGCACGCCTTTATCTTAGTTCTCATGTCAGCCAATCCTAATCCATAACTAAAAGTAAAAATCATAATTGTGCCACAAGAGCAACAGCACACATTTATCTGAGTTCTCATGTGAGCCAAACCTAATCCAGAAATCCAACTTAAAAAGGAAAATTGTGCCACAACTTTTAGATATAATTTCTACCCAACAGCTCAGATACTACCCACATCATGAATCTCTCTCTCCCAACAACAGAATCTACACTTGAAAGATATCTGAGTGTTCTCCAACCCAGCTAGACATTGGAACTCTTGGACAACAAGTGGATTCTAAAGGTCAAAAGCTAAAGCAGCCATGGAAACGAACAAAGCTGAAGTTGCTCTACCCATCCAAATTGATTGCCAATTTGCATTTCATTCAAATTGACAACAAAGGCCATCGAACCTTCTAAATATCTGAATTATGAAGCAAGGTTTATGATGCTAGTGCATTTAATGATGTTGGTAAGATAGGGTGATCAGTAAACCCTAAATGAGACACCTTATTTTCCTTCAAATTTGAAATATATGAATAAAATTGATGGTTTCCCTATAGATATTGTTGCATGCAGGATATTGTAGATAGGGTCAAAGATAAAAAGAAAGGAAGAGGGGGGGAGGTCCTACTTACATTTCCTCTAGAATCTTTGAACAATAATGTTCACCAATATTGAATGGAATATCTAGAAGCCAATAAACATCATTTTCAAGAAATGCTACTCAATGTCCTCATAATGACATAATCCAATGTTTTGGCCCACATAAATCTATGCACTTTGTAAATCAACTTCAGACACTACTGGTCCCCACATGAACTTGCCACGATTTTCCTTGGCTCCATTAGCCAGCAATACGTAACAAAAATTTTGCACATCAGTTTTTTTTTTCACCAGCAATACCAGAAGTTTTTTGAAGCTTGATGGGTTAGCATTTAGCACCATAAGCCAACAGGAACCGGAGTGGCTTGAGAGGCCTTTTGAAGAGACAAAGATCACAAAAGTGGTGAAAGGTGTGGCTAGTGGCAAAGCTTTAGGCCTTTACGGTTTCACCATGCTCTTCCTTCAGACTCGTCGGGATGAAGTTAAAGTTGATGTTATGGGCGCGTTTCTAGAGTTCCAATCAACTGGGAGATTTGAAAAGGCCTCAATGCAACCTTTGTAGACAATCTTCATGATTTGCTTTTAGCCTATTCTAGTTCCTAGCTTGTATTTAGGTGTTTTCTCTTGTATAATTCCTAAACACTGGGTGCAGTGGATGTAAGTGGTTACCGTTCAATTGCAGATGATCCCCTTATTTTTATACATCCAATCTGGCATGAACTTTAGTGTGGTGGTAAGGTCCTTAAAGCCCAAGGACATAGGAATTATACAAGAGAAAACACCTAAATACAAGCTAGGAACTAGAATAGGCTAAAAGCAAATCATGAAGATTGTCTCCATTCAAAACAAGAGCCTTTGCCCAAAAACACAAAGTACTAAAGAAAAACTCTCTAAGTTCTCCCATTGAACGTTTTCTATCTTCAAAGCATTGCCCATTTCTTTCCAACCATAAACGCCACATAAAAAATAAAGGGATCATCCTCCAAATAGCAACAATACGATGAATCCCCTTAAAACCTTGCCAACAAGCTAAGAGATCCACCACACGCTTGTTGTACTCTGCTACAATGATAGTGGGAGAAGCAGGCAAGCTTTTTAGGACCCTGCAAGAAAAAGGGAAGTTCCTTGGAGGAGTATCCGGAAAATTAACACCTCTAAATGCAGCTTTTCTTGTAAGGACAGTTTCCTTAGGGAAGATTCTCGTCATTGACAACCTGAGAAAGTGTCTTTGGATTATCGTAATGGATGGGTGTTATATGTGCAAAAGAAACAGTGAAACTGTTGATCACTTACTTTTACACTTCGAGATAGCTATGAAACTACGGAATATTTTTTTAATAGGGCGGAATGGGCATGAATGGATGCCTAGAAGAGTGGTTGAGTTCTTAGCAAGTTGGAGAGGCTTACAAGGCAATCCAAAAATTGCAACAAGTTGGATAATGGCTCCCATTTGTTTATCATGATGTCTTTGGAGGGAAAGAAGTGATGGCAGGTTTGAAGATCATGTGCGGACAATGGATGAATTTAGAGCTTTCTTTTTCAACACTCAATTTCAATGGTCACAAGTGATAGATTTATACGGATTAAGAGTCCATGAGTTTTTTGTAACAGTTGTTCATCAAGCATTGATGTATCTCTTGTATACATCCTATGTACTTGGACTATGCCTATTATTCTTCATCAATAAAATGCTTCATTACTTATCAAATTTTTTTTTTTTTGCCCCAAAACCTTCAGCTTGTTGGAAAGAACTTTAAAAGTGTAGAGAGTTGTTAGGCTAACAGCATAAAACTTAGTTACTTTCAGTTACTGGACCATTATCTCCATACATTATTTTTCAAGGAGATCAAATCTATCTAATGTTCAAATACGCATATTTTTTTTAAAGGAAGTGATGGAGCTTAAATACTTAGAACTACAAACTGCAATGCAGGTTTTGAGTATATCTCTAACACTATCGACAACACAATCACAGTTTGGACCCGATTGCTTTCCAAAGACCCATAAGATTACAAAAGTACGATATACTCCAGTCTCCAGGCAAGTCATGTAGTTTCTAATCACATCTCCCAATGATTTGATGACCTTAAAATTAAACAGATATAAGAGCTCCCCAACAACACCAAAAGATTAGAGCTGTATTTTCATAATTCAACTAGTGCCAAATTTATAAGGGGCTAAAATGTGGTCCAATTTAAGCACCCAAATTTCAAATAAGATTACAGTTAAGAGGATCAAAATGGTGGTCAGAGATTATAATTCTACAAAGGAATCATGGCAAATTGTTATTGCATATTTACAGAACTTTTCATAAGTGACTTAGTATATAGTGTTTTTTGTTCTATTCGTTTTTGGTTTATGATTGTCAATGCGCTTCCTTTTTAATTTGCAGTCCCAATATACTAAATCATTCTGTTATTGACAACCGGAATCCACAAATGATCTTAGAAGGCAAAAGAAAAAGAAAAAAAGGCACAATGATTGAATGCTAAAAATCAGTGTTAATGGTTCTGAAGCACACTGATATGAACAAATACAAAAAAACCAGCAAGCCCAGTTCACAACGAGAGTAAACGAGTTGAAAGTTAACCAATCATAATTCGTGACCTAACCAAATCTAGGAGAAGAAAACCAATATCCTGGATATTTATGTCAGTAACAACTCAAAATAAAGAAAAACAAGTTTCCAGAGAAATCTCAAACAGATTGAACAATATAAATTAAACTAAATCTCAAACCCACCAACGACTGAAAAAGCGGAGAAAAGAAAAAGATTATCAATATTCAAGAATTTTAGAATTCGGATATACCCTGAAAGTATTCAAGAATTACATCTCACCAGGACTGAAATAAAAACAAATGAACAAAATAGATCAAGAAACAACCTCATGGAAGCTGCACACAGATCTTCTCTCTATGCCACTATTCCCCATGGAGCACTCAATGTCAACAGGCACATTTGGCACCACAACGCCATCGTTAAGAACAAGATCCCTGGTGTGGTCCTCATCAAGATGAACCAACCTCGACCCAGGAGCTCCCTTGCAGTACAGGAGCCTAATATCTGAGGTGACATCGAAGCCTCGACCCAGAGCTTGGATTGAGTTGCAGAGAGTGGTGGACAAAGCATCAGAGCTAAAGCTTCTCGTTGTTGTCGTTGCTGATCTTGTTGTTGTTTCTGAGTTGTCCATAGTGGAAGGATCATTCATCGGTGGAAAACAAGAGGAAGCAGGGAACAAGATGTGGTCTTACGGCGGCTGTTGTTGATTGTGAAATTCATGTTCCTAGGATGCAGATGAAAGTGTATTCGTTTTGGGTCTCTTTTGTTTTGTTGCGGAAATGGCGAGGTATGGGTATTGGGTAAAGCTTTGAACTTTGCTAGTTGGTGAGCTTTGTAAAGGCAGGGCTTTGACTGTAATAATGGCTCACAACGCGTTTTTCGGTTGTAGGGGAGAAGGCTTCCTAGTTGACTGGTCATTCTTTTTCAGATCCACTCCAAAACAAGAAGTCCTAATAATAATACCTTTTGAAAAAAGCAATATTAGGAATTTCGCAATGATTCTGTGACCATCTTAAATAATGATTCTATTTTGCTGTATTATCTCGTAATAAAACAAAAAATATGACTTGTTTTTTTAATAAGTTTACATATTGCTATAATTTTGATCAAGCTTGATTATTTTGTATCCTTTTTTTTTGTGTTGATAAACTGTGTTTGGTCAGCTTTGATCCACGCATTCAATCATGTCACCAAATAATTAGTCAATGGACCTATTGGTCAGCTAACGCATACATCATGTTCATGTGCTCCTGATTCCATTTCTTTTATGGTCAACATAACAAAAGTTCATTATTAAAGAGAAAAATATATAAGAAGGGAGTGATACATAAATATAATGTTGATGCATTTTTCAATCAAGCTCAAATGTCAACAATACGGTCGAGTGATCCATGATGATATTTGGACGAAGACACAATAGTGGGTGCTCAGTATATGTTTTAAATAGTATATAACGCACATAAATTGTAAATAAAGGGATAACAAGATTTACGCGGTTTGACATTAAAGCTTATATCTACATATTTTTTAAGAGTGAAACTTATTATATTTGGTGATTTTAATCTGACCCGACTAGCTAGTTAGGGTTTATTATATATTGTATTAAAGCTTTGTACAATTACCGTACTGTATCTTTGATTATCATCATAATAAAATCATCTACAGCTTCATAGATGTAGGCACGTTATCAAATTATGTAAACCTTGTGTCGTGTGTAATTGATTCCATTTTTTGTTGTACTTTCCTCTTTTATTGTTCCTAATAATATGAACAAGCTCTAATCTACACCAGAAAAATCATTTTTACCAACAAAAGTTTTAGTAGCAATATAAAAACTAGCTAAAGATTTATCTTTAGTGAAAAAAATTTTAAATTTGTTGTTGATATTATTTTTAACAATTAAAATTGTACCGTCATTTATATTAGTCACAAATACATAAACGAAATTTTTATTCACTAAATAAGAAAGTAATTGTGATAATAATTGTAGAATTAGTAACGACTATGATTGCTAATAATTTTGATATCTACTTTATTATAATAAATGTCTATTTAACTGTAGATAGTATTTTTTTTTTCTTGTTTTACCGTTAGTTTTCTTGTTAAGTCCCAGTTAAGCCACCGTCTGTGTCTTGTTTGTGTTGACGGTGCATGGGAATGGAATCCAAAAGCTCCCCGAATTCTCACGCCACTCTCCTCATTCATGGTACATCGCATATGGTCACTCCTCTTCTTCTCCTCTTTGGCACGACACCGACCGAAACACTTTGATTTCCTCATTTCCTCTCTCGCTATCTCTCCCTTGCTCCCTCCCCACCCCCGTTCCTCTCTGACATTTTCTCTTAGATGGCACAGACCGAACTGCGGGAAAAGCAAAAGAACGCAATGAACCCCTCTTCTCAAAACCCATTCGAATTCCCGCGTCGGCCATTTCGGTGTCTTATACCTTCAGAGCCTCCTATTCTCTTCTGCTTCCTCTCCCATTCAAAATCTGCTGCCCTGGGTTTCGTCTCTTCAGCAGTGGCCTGGGTTTCATCTCTACTGTTTGGTGTCTTCTACCTCCAAAGCCCGTCGTCGCCCCTCCTCTGCTCTGGGTGCCGCGTCGCCGTCGCACATCCACTGGCCAGCACCCCCGCGTCGCCATCGCCCATCCTCTGCTCTGGGTCCCGCTTCACCGTCTTCCCCACTCCCTCTGTGTTTTTTTGGCTCTTTGTTTTCTTCTTTCTATCGCGTTTTTATTTGCCAGCTTTCTGATTACTTGTTCATCAAATATATGTCTGCTATATATTTGATTAATTGCTAAAGAATCTTTCATCAGGTTGGCCAAAACTGTGAATGTAAATGATGCCGTTTAAATTTTATTTGTCCGGAAGATCATGCCAGCACAAGCTTAGCTTTAATATGCATTCTTTTATTCATGTCTAGCGTAATCAACTCCTGACATGCTTTGTAATGCTGAAGACCACTAGCTAAGAATGAACGAATTCTTTGCTCTTATGGATTATCTTTATTTCTTGCTTGCAGGCACGGCAAGTTCATCCAGATAAAAACCCAGATGATCCTCTTGCGGCACAGAATTTTTTTTTTTGATAAGTAAACAAAATTTTATTAAACCATAAATATGTGAATTACAAAGTAAGAATGCCCTATCTAAAGATGGGCATTAGAAACTAAAAATTCATGAAAGTCCATGCCATTAAAGTCCACAGCAATGGCCCAAGTATAAAGAGTCTTAAAAAATAAAACTTTCAGCTCCTCCATAGATCTCTCTTTGTCTTCAAACGTCTTCTCATTGCGCTCCTGCCACAAACACCACATAATACAGGTAGGGATCATCTTCCACACCTCTTTGATCTGACGTACTCCTCGAATCGATGTCCAGCAAGCCAATAAATCCAAGACGGTTTCTGGCATAACCCATGCTATGTCTATTCTTATGAACACCTCGTCCCAAAGAAACCTGGCTACCTTGCAATGTAACAGTAAATGATTCACCGACTCACCCCCTCTTTTACACAAACAACACCAGTCTGCAATAATTATCCCCCTCTTTCTCAAATTATCCGTAGTGAGAATCTTGCCTAAAGACGCTGTCCATACAAAAAATGAAGCTTTGGGAGGGGCCTTATGTCGCCAAAGCCTTCTCCACGGAAACTGTACCTCAGGCCCATGTGTGAGAACCTTGTAAAAGGATCGAACAGAGAAAACTCCTTTCACTGCAGGGTTCCACCACAAATCATCTTCATGCTGGATATTTGGTCGACAAGAATACAAGAGACTAAAGAATTATGCAAAACTCCCCATCTCCCAATCCTGTGCCGCCTTGTTGAAATTGATGTTCTAGTGAATAATACTTCCTGAGATACCCATAACCTCCGCCACTGTGGCATCTTGTGCACTTGCGATCACATAAAGAATAGGAAACATATCTTTTAATGCACTATTGGCACACCATGCATCCTGCCAAAATCTGATCTTGGATCCCGTACCCAACTGCAACCTAGTATGATACTTGAAGGCCTCCCATCCTCTTCTGATGTGTTTCCATAGCCCCGTTCCATAAGCCTCTCTAACTTCTCTAGTACACCATCCCTCCCCTAGACCACCATATTTATTCTGTATTACTAATTTCCATAAGGCTTCTGGTTCCTTGATATATCGCCACAACCATTTACCAAATAGCGCACGATTAAACAATCTTAACTTTCTAATGCCCAGACCCCCACATGAGATAGGACGACACACCGTCTCCCACTTGACTAGATGGAATTTGAACTCATCTCCTAATCCTCCCCACAGAAAATCTCTCTGTATCTTCTCAAGTCGACTCGCCACACTTGCCGGTATAGGAAATAAGGATAAGAAATAAGTGGGTAAGTTAGAAAGTGTACTTTTGATTAAAGTAATTCAGCCCCCTTTCGATAAGTACATTCTTTTCCACCCAGCCAGTCTTCTCTCTATCCTTTCAGTCACTGTATCCCAAATCGAACAAGCCCTCGAAGCTTTACCCAAAGGTAGTCCCAAATATGTCATGGGAAGTGCCGCTATCTTGCAGCCCAAAATACCAGCCAACTCCCATGAATTCTGAACATCTCCAATCGGCACCAACTCGGATTTATCATAATTTACTTTCAGGTCTGATACCACTTCAAAACAAAGTAGCAATGCCTTTATAGCCCGAACCTGGTCTTGATCAGCCTCACACATAATTAGAGTATCATCTGCAAACAACAAATGTGAGATCGTGATACTCCCCCTACTCGGAGATCCAATCTGAAAACCCCCAACAAACCCATTAGCCAACAAAGCCAATATCATCCTGCTTAATGCCTCCATAACAATAACAAAAAGTAAAGGAGATAACGGATCTCCTTGTCTCAAACCCCGAGTACTCGGAAAGAAACCCTCTGGACTTCCATTGATCAATACTGAGAACCTTACTGTGGATATACACCAACTAATCCAAGACTTCCACCTTTCTCCAAACCCACACCGACCCAATAGATATATGAGAAAATCCCAATTAACATGGTCGTACGCCTTTTCCATGTCTAATTTACACATAATCCTTGAGTTACCAGCCTTCAGTTTACTGTCCAGACATTTATTGGCAATGAGAACCGCATCAAGAATCTATCTACCCTTAACAAAAGCATTTTGCGGCTTAGTAACAATCTTCCCCACAACTTCACTTAGCCGATTAGCAAGTACTTTTGAAATAATCTTGTATACTCCATTCACCAAGCTAATAGGTCTAAAATCTGAAATCTCACTAGCCCCTACCTTTTTAGGGATTAAAGCGAGGAAAGTAGTGTTGAGACTTTTCTCAAATTTTTCAACTGAGTTTAACTCCTGAAACACCTTCAACAAGTCATCTTTAATCACCTCCCAGTATTCTTGAAAAAAACCCATAGAAAAACCATCAGGACCGGGTGCCTTATCTTTTACCATTTTTCTTACTACCTCATACACTTCTTCCTCCTCGAAAGCCCTCTCCAACCTCAGTGCTTCCTCTGGCTCAATAGAGTCAAAATTCAAACCATCCAGGGTAGGCCTCCACCCCTCGTGCTCAGTAAGAAGCTTTTCAAAGAAGTTAACCATATGGTCTTGAATTACCACTTTATCTCTACACTCTACTCCCTCAATTTTCAGCATCTCAATATTATTATTTCTTCTATGAGAGTTTGCAATTCTATGAAAGAATTTCGTGCTCCGATCCCCTTCCTTTAACCAAAGTGATCTTGACTTCTGGCGCCAAGATATTTCTTCTTGTAAAATTATCCTCTCAAACTCTGCAACCAGTACATTTTTCTTTGCTTGCTCCTCCTCATTAAGTGGCCTCCCTTCTTGCAATCTTTCTAGATCTTGTATTTCCATCCACTTGGTGCTTTTGTTCTCCCTGATATTTCCAAAAGACTGTTTGTTCCACTCCTTTAGATCTCTTTTTAAGGCTTTCAGTTTGTTCACAAAAATAAAACTGGGTGTACCCTCGTAATGATATGACATCCACCATAGTTTCACTCTCTCCAAAAAACCTTCTGTTTTCAACCACATGTTCTCAAATTTAAAGTACCGTTTACCACTATGAATGCTTCCACAATCTAGCATAATAGGCCAATGATCCGAAGTTAAACGTGCCAAACGCTTTTGCCATATATCCGGAAAATGGCTTTCCCACTCAGGTGAAATTAAGAAGCGATCCAAGCGAGACCAAATCTTATTATTTGACCATGTGGCAAGGCCCCCTGCGAGAGGGAGGTCTATCAAATTCAGATCAAATATGCATTCTGAGAATTCCAGACTTGCTGGCCTCAATCTTCTACTTCCAAAGCTTTCGCTTTGAAATCTTACCACATTAAAATCACCGACGATACACCAAGGAAGCTCCCACCAGCTATGAACCCCTGCCATCTCATCCCACAATATTCTCCTATCGATATCTAAATTGGGCCCATACACACCTGCAAAAGCCCACAAGAAACCATCGGACACACATTGAAAGGAGCATGCTACCATATATCTCCCTATATAATCCTCCACTTTCTCCACCACCCGCCTATCCCACATTACTACAATTCCTCCCGATGCACCTGAAGAGGCCATATATACCCAATCCACAAAATTACAGCTCCATAAACTCCGCACTATCCTTCTATTGATCATCTTTAACTTCGTCTCCTGTAAGCATACAATGTTTGCTTTCCACTCGCTAAGCAGATGTCGAATCCGCAAACATTTCTCTGCCTCATTTAGACCCCTCACATTCCAAGAAACAATCTTAGGTTTCATTGGGGAACAAACAGCCCCTTCCCTTTCACCCTATTCCTACTTGAACTACCCACTGATTTCATCGACCACCTTAGTCTATTAAGCTCCCTACTGATCTTCGATTCTCCCTTCTTTTTTTGTTGATGTCCAGCTTCCATAGCTGTTAACAAGGCTATGAACTGCTCTTCATACCCCTCACAGCTAATTCCCACAAAATGTTGAATCTCTTTCACTTATCTATGACCCAATCAGAAGCTTGATTTGGAAAACAGTAATTCAAAGGTATAGGATTCCCCAACCAATTACTTTGATTTTGCTGAAACTCTTTTCGCACAGTAATCTCCTCCAATCTACAAGACTCAGGGATGTATAACTCATCCTCTACCGTATTCATGTAGTCCTCCGATTCTCCCTTAACTTCGACCAAATCAAGCACCGGAGCCAAACCCACCCCCTCAAACGCGGGTTGTGCCTCGTTCGACAGTGACAAGCTGTCTTCGAACTCCACCAGTGCCTGTTGCGCACTAAACAACTGCATCACCTCCTCTACACCTTCCTCTGCCTCCGTCGGCATTATCTGTGCAAGGGCCACCTTTGGCTTTCCCATCCGTAGGCTATCCATCACGAAGCCGAGGCTGTCGAGCTCCTGTGGGACCGTTGGGCTAAGGCTCTCTACCGGATTTATTTCTTCCATTACCTCCGTCGGCGCCGTCTGAGCATCGGCCGCCTGAAACTGCGCCGTCTCCCGACTATCCGGCTCGATATCGTTTTTGTTGTTGAACATTGTGGTTTCAAGCCTATGAGCTCAAGTATGCTAAACTGGGGTTTTCATGCTAATTGACTACATATTTCAGTTGTGTATAGAGTTCTCTGTCTATCCATGACAACAAGAGCTCTTTTAACACCAAGTGAGTTTTTCCTTTTGAAGATCTGATTTTCAATTTTGTTTCATCTGAGGTGTCAGGTTGGAGAATGTCTTTGTAGATCAGTGAATCACCTCTCTCTCTCCCTCCCTCCCCCACATTTTGTTTTGTTAGTTCTCATTACAAGTTTTAGTTTTCCTTACGATGGGTCGATTTAAAGAATTTGTGATTGAATCCAAAAGCTTTATTGTGTCAAAAACTGGTGATGGATTGAGAGTTATTGAGAGAAACTGGAAGTCTGAACACGCGGTGACGTTGGGACCTTCTTCAACGCAGTGGCTGGGAAGAGTGCTAGAGGAGAGCTTAAAAGGGGGGAAGAAGGAAGTATACTCAGCAACTAGAGAAGGTTATAGCAGTATTATAGCCCAACGTTGCTTAAATCATAGAGGGAGATATCTAGAAGTTTCTGAATATAATCAGGGGGGGAGGAAGAATGTGTTATGTATTCCAGAAGGTGTAAAAGGGTGGGGATGGAGGAAGATGAGAGAGGAGCTGCTAGAGAAAGGGAAGGAGGTTACTAAAGTTGCTGGCGTGCTTGGTGGAGGTCAACAGAGAGTCGGCAAAGTGGAGGCGAGACACCATCCTCAGTCGTATAAGGAAGCGGTGGTTCAGTCGATGCCGAAAGCTGATGGCGGTACAAGAGGTGGTTGGGATGGTGGTGCGAGAGCCTCTGACCTGCCGAAAATGAAAGCTGGCTTGAGCCATACTCATGACAGGAACTCAGTGGAGTGTCAGGAGATAGGGGAGGTCTGCAGGATCTTACGGGAAATGCAGGGACAGATGAGCATGTTGCAGAGAGACATGGCTGAGGTAGTGGAGTATGTCGGTGCACTGAAGGAAAGGGAAGATATGGGGGTGTTAAAAGGAAGAGCAAAGCTGTCGAATACTCAGCTGAAAGGCAGAAATAAAAAGGATTGGGCTGCGGGTTGGCGTAAGGCAACCCGGCCCATTTCGCAGCTGATATCTGATGGGGCTGGGCCGTCTCAGGTGGTGGATGGGGCTGGGCCGAGTGTATTTCGGCCCAAAGAGCAGATGGAGGCTGGACTGGGTATCTTAAACTCAAATGGTGATGGGCCGTCGTTCAGGGCCCAAGCTCGGCCCAAATCACAAATGGACGCTGGACTGGGTTACTTAAGCTTACATGGTGATGGGCCGTCGTTCAGGGCCCAAGATTGGCCCAAATCACAGATGGATGCTGGACTGGGTTACGTAATCTTAAATGGTGATGGGCTGTCGTTCAGGGCCCAAGCCCACGACATAGGGCCTGGGGAAGCAGTGTCACCCGAATCACGTCGGGTGTGCCCTAGCCCATCGTTGCGACCCGGGGTGCTGCTTATTGCTTATTGAATAAGATTTTAACACAAATGCTTAAAGTAAGTTGTGTTTTGTATTTTACCTAGAAGATACAAAAGCTCCTGTTTCAGTAGCCTACTATCCAGGATCGATATTCCAAACTTACTCAGTTTCTTCCCAAGTCCAATATGTATTTTTTGATCCATTTGGCTGTCACTCTCAAATTTTTTCATTTATTTATAGGGAATTTAATATCATTATTATTATTTCTATATAATTGAGCCTATCCTTTTTTTTCTAATTGTGACCAGAGCCCTCCCTTCTACATGCATATTCAACATGGAAATAATCACTGGCCACTGATCTACTAAGAACATTAGGAATGATACTTTTGCATTCTGAAAATTTTGAGGAACAGTGCTAATTCCCATGTTTCATCTACTCTCATATGGTTCCAAACCATTGGAAATATTTATGTCTATATTTCTTTCATTCATTTGGATTCAGGTTTTGGGTGAGGCTTACCAAGTATTGAGGGATCCAGCCCAACGAGAAGCATATGACACTTTTGGGAAATCAGGAATCTTGACGTTAGTTTTTTGTTCTTAATTTATCAATAGATGTATTTCAAGAGTGATGGTGTGTGTGTCTTCTTGTGCTATATGTAGGTAGAATGCAATAAAATTGTTGCCAAATTTGATTTGAAGATTCTTTTCTTATACATCGCATGGTTCCCTAATATTGGAGTGAAGCAATTATCGATCCTGCAGCTATCTTTGCGATGCTTTTTGGCAGTGAGCTTTTTTAGGAATACATAGGTCAGCTTGTGATGGCATCAATGGCTTCACTAGACATATTTACAGAAGGGGAACAGTTTGACACTAAAAAGCTGCAAGAAAAAAATGATAGTATGAGTTTACAATGCCTCATCAATTCGAGCTTTTTGTTATTATTTTATATTAACTTGTACTGGACCTCATGTACTCATTTATTTGTACCATTGCTAGGGTCTTGTCTTATTTCCGTTGTGAGAACATGAAGTTGGGTGTTTAATCATGATGGAAATAAAAATGCTTTTGTAAAAAGAAAGGAAAGGGAAATATATGACTGCTGCTTGGGAACTTTACAAAACCCAACCAATCCCAACTACCTGGCTCTGTAATGGTGAGTGATCTATTAAATTTAGATCTTGGTACTTACAATAGTTTTCTGCATACCATTTTCTCCAATGAAAAGTGGTGTATATCTTGGCTTTAGATGCTCCAATCAAATTAAAACATCCGAGTCATATTGTGAAAATAAAGCACTTTTATTGCATGAGCCAATATTTATAAAGTGGTTCATGTAAATAAATATATCTTCCCTTTTCCATTTTGCCACATTACTGAACAATCTTTACATTACAGATTATTGGTGAAATATCTCTATCTGGTGCAACATATAAGTCTATGGAGTTTGTTGGCGCAACTGTTGAAAGTTTAACTTGTAAGTACATTTTAAAAGACAGTTACTGCATCTATGGTATTAGTACAAATTTACATCTGTAATGTTAACCATGCTTATTATTGGTGATTGTTCAAGTGGATCAATATGTCTCTAATCCTCTGTACTGTATAAATGGAAGAAAGGATGACGCTATCTAACACGGTTATTGAAGCTGGGGCAAAGAATGGTGTTGTCCCAGAATTACAGACTGAATTATCTTTTTGTGGACTTTTGATGTTGGAGTGGAATCTTATATTGATATATGTTATGTCATAGTTTTCTGATTATGAATTAAGAAATAACCTGAGTAGTTCACTTCAGTATGCGTATTTAGCTATATACTGGGGAGAGAACTTGAGTAGTTCACTTCACCATGGGTGCTTAGCTAAATAGCAGAGATAAACTAATCTTTTAATACCAAAATATAAAGGCAATACTTTTTGTCTCAATATCTTTGACATGAGAATCGTTTTTATGACTACTTTCTAGATCATTTTCTCTTTAAAAAAAATAAAAGCATTGTTAACCCTCTTCTTTGTGCCATGATAAAAGTATCATGACTACCTATCAAAAAAAAAAAAAGGTATCATGACTACTTTCTAAACAGAAATTTAAGTGATGATAAAAGAAAAAAATAAAATTATCATGACTACTTTCTAAATTCATTTTGTGCTCCTGATGTTAAAGAAATGCAATCTTTTTTTTTTTGTCACAATCTTTAATTTTATTGTCACAATGTTTTATTTATCTCTTTCATTTTAATTTTTTTTTGTCAGTCTTTTATTGGCATGCTTAGATGCACTTTGAAACAAAATTTATCTTTTTGTTTTGCATTCCATTATGGAAAATAGCTGAATTTGTCTGTCTAGGTCATCACGTGTGCTGTTTATATTGTATTTGCAACAATTTTTCTTATAAGATCGGCATATAATTTGGAATAGGCTGTGGGTGCTTCCTCTGTTTGAAACTGTGAAGGACTTGAGAGAAGCTGGATCCGTTATCAGAAGACTATTCTCAATTGATTGGTGTCAAGAGCGCATAATAAAGAACCATAATGGCCTCCAAGAGGTCTTCTTTGCACATTGCTAATTTTAGGATTAATTTGGGTAAACTTCCAATGAATATTTGAGGAGCATAGGAAGTTATTACGGACAAGTTATGGTTGGATTCTCTGATTCTGGTAAAGATGCTGGGCGTTTCACTGCTGCTTGGGAACTTTACAAAACCCAACCAATCCCAACAACCTGGCTCTGTAACGGTGAGTGATCTATTAAATTTAGATCTTGGTACTTACAATAGTTTTCTGCTTCCCATTTTCTCCAATGAAAAGTGATGTATATCTTGGCTTTAGATGCTCCAATCAAATTAAAATATCTGAGTCATATTGTGAAATACAAAACCATGATAGTCCAGTTCACTTGGTTTCTTCATATTCTTTTATTTCCAGCTTAAAAACTGTTTATTCCCATAAGTGTTCTATGTCATTCAATTGTATAAACTGAAACTTGTATAAATGTCATGGCTTTTGCTGTTTGGATTTTAATTCCTATAAACTATTATTAACTAACAACAACTAAAAGTAATTGTAAAGCTCTTAAAACTTTTGATGTACTTGAATGAGAACTTCTACCACTTTGATTTTGTTTTTTCTTTTTTGGTAATTTTTTGCATTGAGTTTCATTTGCAAGTTTTGCTTCAAACTCAGTGCTTAATCTGACTCAAAGTTCATAACCTTGTGCCCAATGGTTATCAATATCATAGAAAAATTTCTAGAATTGAACTTAATCTCATCCATGGATTTATATTGAATATGACCTAGCCTTTCTGATGGCATATTGAATTTGCAGGGTACCCTTCGGTCAACTGTGCAAGGAGAAATGGTACCAGCAAAGTTTGGGCTACCACAGACAACGGTCAGACAGTTGGAGATATACACAATAGCTGTTCTGCTTGCAACCCTACGTCCTCCACACTTGCCCTGAGAAGAACAATGCAGAAATCTCATTGAGGAGATCTCAAAAATCAACTCTCAGAATTATTGAAGTGTTGTCTATGAATTAAACTCAAACTATTAGTCTTTTTGTAATACAATGATAACTAGCTAATATTGTGATAAAAAAATGAAAGGTAAGGGATGTAACATGATTAAAAAAATGAATTATAGGTACGTAATTTTCAAATTAATATGTAATTGTGACGCGTTGGCTAATCACAATATATATATGCATCTTCCACGACTTAATTTACACGGTAATCATAAAGAGGTGTAACGCATTGCATGGTCTGCCACAAACCAGCCAGCCAGCATTTTTAACTAATCTTCTTTTTAAACTTGTATTAAACAAATTTAGCAAAATGATTAATTTGTAAAATTTGTATTAAACTAAATCGTATTTTGAACTAATCCTTTTGTTTTCTAATCTATCCAAACATATAATTATTATACTTTACTACCATATCATTATCCAAAGATATTTGTTAAAATTTGTTAGATAATTTATTAATCATTTTTCTTTTGTAAAAAATCATATAATTTTTGTAAAAAATCTAAACTAGGCAAACGTCTCTTGGACGTTGCTCTATTATTAGTGTATGTATATATATATATATACACTATAAGAAATGTGGCCTATTACGGTGATTTTATGATTGTTGGAAATAAAAGCGTTGCAACAAGTGTTTAATTGCGACGAACGCTGACTCGCAGCGGACTTCAAACATCAACTTTTTTCAAATGTCTTTTTGTAGCCATTTTTTGTCATATTGCGACGGACAAATTCACTGCAAAATGCAAATGGAGAAAACTTGTTGCGACGATGAATAAATCGCTGGAAACGTGCTTTTAAAGGCAGGCGCCAAATGCATAAAAACTCTATTTTCCCCCCCTTCACTTCGATTTTACCCCGTACAGTGCTCACAAATCCTGCGAGTCCCTTTCTTCCCCAAATTCGTCTTTTCCATTTTCTCTCTACCTTCAAATTAATCAAAACCCACCCATTTTTGTTGCTACACGACTCTCCTCTTCCACTAAAAACCACCATTGACAGGGAATCTGCCTCCACCGATTTGGCGCCCGTGGCTGTCCTGTTCTACATTTCGTCTTGGCACGGTAAACACCAATGTGTATTTCTCGGTTTTCTACGATTTCCAGTTCAAAAATGGACCCCTTTTGACATTTCCTAAGCCGATTAATAGGGTTTCATTGATCGCGTCCTCCTCGTCCTCTCCTCCACTCGGTTGCCGCCGATTAACATTGGTAAGATACTCTTATAACAATTATAGTTTTCTTATTCTTTTAATATATACTGAACGTGTAGATTTAGTAGTAGATGGTATCTCGTAGATGGAAAATGCGCTTGATAAATGTATAGAAGTAGTTGATCCAAAATGTAGATGGCAAAGTATTAAATTAATGAAACTTTTCTGATTAGTATTAGCTATACCAGTGTGCAACTAGAACCCAAAAATTATCCGTGTATGTGAGTAAGAGTGTAAGTCCATCTGATGAGTGATATATACTCTTGGGTGCTGGCTTTTTCTAAACATCCTCTTGTTTATATGGTTAATATTTTTGGGATCTTTTTATGACTAAAGTACTGTTTAGGGACCATTTACATTTTGTTTAGGGACTAGTTTATGTTCTGGTAAGACACTTTTCAGATAACAACTGACACGTTCCTTTAGAATTGATTATAAATTTGTGTGATTAAGCAAGCTCCAACCTTTTGCTGGTATCAATCTTCCAGAAATTCCTGTGAAAGGTCTGAGTGTATATGTGAATCACATAGGTTATTTCGCATGGGATATCTAAAAAGGTGTTGGGGATAAGTTGAACAAGTAGTTGGATAAATATATGTCTTTCTTAGCAAAAACTTAGTGTTATATTATTGATTCAGAAATCATTGCAATTAAAGGCTTTTTGCAGCGATTTTATTTCCAACCAAAATCGCTGGGATATGCCTTATTTCTTGTTGTGAGTGTTAGGGAATTCAATCCTTATCTTTTGCGTTTATTTATTTATGTCATTTCTAATTTTCAACATTTTCTAGTCACGAATACTGTAATATTGGAGTGTAATTGCATTAATTTATATGTATCAATTGGAAGCTCATGAGTAACAAGATCTGCATGGCAAGATTTTCTTCTTTTTTAAAATTGCTTTTAAGGCTAGCTTATATTGTAAGTAGTTTAATTATTAAATCAGTGAATATTAGATCGAAGGACCATGAGGTATGGTGGTCAGTCCCATATATCAATCTTATGAAAATGATGGAGATAAATTAGTGGTATTAAAAATATAAAAAATAGTTTAAAAGATAAAATATACTTGTGTGGGAGCTAGTCTTTTAGTCTGCTAAGCTGAGTCATTTTGTACCAGCTTGCATCCTTTTTTCTTAAAGGGGGAATCGATGAAGCAATATTAAATCTCATCTTATCCCAAAAGATCAAAAGAAACATGAACGTACTTTGGCCTCAATGATTATTCTATGCAAATCTCTCAAGGTATAATTGTGTTTTTAATGGAATCGTGCGATCATCTGACTCAGTCATTAATTAACCATGTTATTCATTGGTTACATGATTTGAATGTTTTCGTTAAAACCAAATAAGCTCTCAAGAGTTCAAGATTCTTGTACTCTATCTTTTGGCTTTGCAAATGGAACAAGCTTTAAGTCAGAATTGTTTGTCTCTTGTTAGTGCACTGGACACTCCACCTTGGAAATTCTTGGAGATTTGGGATGACATGATCACTTTTTCTATGCAGCACACCCATAGAGAAGGTAATAAGATGGTGCATTGGGCAATATATATCCAATGGGAGGTTAAGTACACATGTTTTGTGGTAGTGAGCTGGGCAGGTGTTGGTTTTTTGGGCTTTTGACATGTAATGGGTGGCCGTAAATGTATTTAGGTTCATGTTTTGCCTTTTGTAGTTTCCATTAAGCTTATCACAATAGGGGGAACTCGAGGTTAGATGAAATGAAGTCGTACTATTGGTAAGAGAAGCATGTAAGTATCTACATTTAATTTTTTAAGGACTTATTACAAGTCCTATTGCATGCACCCTAACTTTATGAGTTTTTATACAGGTAACGCAAATGGAGATGAAAGGAAGATTGTGACAGCTTTATAGAGATTTTTTATATTTACTCTTGCCTGCATACTTGTTGATGGGTAACTCTTATCTTGAGTCAAAGTTTCACTAAATTTGGGGTAAAGAATTCCCAAAAGCTGGATGAATAGGTATTTATATGTTTGTTCCATAAAGTTATAATTTACCTTATATGGCTTGCTATGGATACCTAGAACAAATGGATGATAGAACTTATATATATATAATATAATATAATATAACTGCATAAGTCCTACTAGCTGCAATAGGAAGACGCTAGGATTAAGTTTTTGTGACTCCTTTCTGAAAGCACTGCACTGGAAGCCTGACTTTTTGGCTTATAAAAATAGGGGCTGCTTTAGGTACTGGTTTTGCTTCTCTAGTTTTGAAAGAAATCAGAGTGTGCTTGTGATACCCCATATGATAAGGATAAGGGCAGGTGGTGTATGGGATTCCACATTGTTTGGGAATGAGAAGTTCTTGCTCTTTATAAGGTTCCAATGGGGCTCCAATTGTATCATTGACTAGTTCTTTTGGAGAATAGGCCATGTGATTTGGGCCTTCCATTGGGGCGTTACAAATGGTATCAGAGCCTATCCCAACCAGAAATGTGGGACTTGAGCCATGCCACCTACAACGGACAAGCCCGACGAAGACGTCGGGAATTTAAGGGGGGTAGATTGTGATACCCCATATGATAAGGATAAGGGTAGGTGGTGTATGAGATCCCATATTGCTTGGAAAGGAGAAGTTCTTGCTCTTTATAAGGTTCCAATGGGGCTCCAATTGTATCATTGACTAGTCTTTTTGGAGAATAGGCCATGTGATTTGGGCCTTCCATTGGGGCGTTACAAATGAGAGCCAGGTTTCGATCCTGGGACCTATGGGTTAGGCAAGGTTTGAGAGTAAATCTCGAAAGATTAAAAGTCTAGAAATAATAGGTTCGACTAAATGATAAAGACGATGAAAGAACGTGGCAAATAAATACGTTTGTTGTTGAGGTTATAGCAAATTTCGAGGACGGAATTTTTATAAGGAGGGGAGATTGTAACGACCCGATTCTATATTTTTTTAAGAATAAATTATGGATAATTTTATTAGGCTCAATAAATGAGTTTAAGTCTATAAAAGAATTTATCAAACATATTATTTTTTTTTAACTTAGAATTAAGCCTCCATTATTATTATTATTATTATTATTAATATTGTTATTTCTATTATTATTATTATTAGTATTTTATCATGAACGGATTTTTTTGTTTTAAGCACAAGAATTTTAGTTTTTTGAATTTAAACATTATTTCTCCCTATCTCCACCCATAAGCCTCATCCTTATCCTCTAATTAATAACTCCAAATCCTATTAGGAAACCAAACTCTGAACTCCAAATCCTATTAGGAAACCAAATTCTCAACTCCAAATCCTATTTCATCTCCTTATGGTCACAATACCCTTCTTGCCTATAAAACCCACCCCTAGCCGAGACCTCCAGGAGAAAACATAAGAAACCACAACCACCGCCAGCCTCCTCTCTCTCTCTCTGGTTGCCTTCGGCAACAGAACTCTCTCTCGGTACTATCTCTCCCTCTCTCGGCGTCGCACCACCCAGCCCAGTAAACCAGTCGCGTCACCTCACTCCTGGCCACCCAGAGCTACCGTCGTCTCGTTTAGCCAACCCTCGTCACGTACCCTTCGGTGACGAGTTACGAAATGAGATTCAGGAAGTAGCGCTGCAAGGTAAGTAGCATGATCATACCCTTACACGTATTTACGGTAAACGGCATGTCTTTTATAAAAATATTATGCATGTATACCCTTCATTGGAAGCCCCTTTTTACGTATCTAAGACATGATAAAATTATGAAAATTCATGATTTTATGAAAAGAGTTATGCACCAAAATATTTATGAAAAGTTATAATTTTATGTGAGAGTTATGCATTTAAAATAATTTATGAAAAGCCATGCATGATTTTATGTGAAGATTTATGCATTAAAGTATTTATGAAAAATCATGATTTTATGTGAAAAGTCATGCATCACGACATATTATGAAAGAATGTGATTTCACTTGAAATCTATGATATGATATGACAAGATATGACAAGTATGTATGTGATTTCTTTTTGAAATCTAAGATATGACAAGTATGCAAGTATGATGATGATGAAATAAGAATGATAAGATACGTAACGGCCTATGTTATGATATGAAGATGGTACCTATGTTATGGGCATATTGTATTGCCAGGTCGTACATGCTGGTAGTGCACCCAGTATGTCTTCCTTATGTATGGATTCCACAACCCGCGGCCACGGGCGGAATCGGAATCTATTTAGGTTTGCTAACCCTAACTCACAGGGGTTAACAGTGGGTAACGGCCTATGACAAGTGAAAGATAAGCTCATGTTCATGTTCATGTTATTTACGTATGTATTTATGAGTATGCACGTTTTTCAAAGAAACCTTATGTTCAGTATGTTTACTGTATGATGTGTGCTTATTGAGTATTCAACTCATTTTAGTTTTTTTCATGTTTTTAAACCACCCCAGGTGATGACATTTATGAGGATGAGACTGCAGGACAGGACTTGATCCCGGGAGGTGAGGCAGAGGCCTAGACAGATTTTGCTATGATTAAGTTTTATGGTTTAAGATTTCAGTAAATTATTTTGATAAGCACATGAGACTTCCGTATTATTTTTTAAAATAATTGCTTCCACAAACTCTATGTTGGATTTTAAGTATTAATTAAATTTTATTTTATTTATGGAAATCTTTTGCATCTGGCTCGTTATTAAAAGGAAAGGTTTTCAAGTTCAGTAGTAGCACACTGGCCCCTGAAAATTCTAAAATGTCTTTATTGGGGAGCGGGGTGTTACAGTGCTTGATTTTTGTTATTAGAGGGGAGTATTTTACTTTAGAATCAGCTTAAAGTAAATAATTTTTCCTTAAGAGTAAGCCAATGCTTGTAGAAGTTGTTGGTGATGTGGGTCTTTTGGCAATATACATTGATTACTAGGGTTAAAACGTAGTAGAATAAAATAAATATAAAGTAAATATAAAACAATAATTTTTGAGTTGTAGACTACGGTGTTTAGTTAGACTTAGATTGTTGACTTATTTTTTCATTTTTGACTAAAACAATTTACCTTTATGAACTCTTAGAAATCTTTAGCAGCCAAAGGTAGAATTTATTGCCTTTTCAATTAGGTGCTCAGCTGGAAGTTGTTAGCTGGTGTTTTGTTGGAATCGATTCTACAATTATTTTAGTCAGGACTTAAAACTTTTTTCACTGATAGATGATGCAGTTTGATTGAAGGCCTTGTGGTACATTTCTGTGGAGGAAAAGAGAATGGCTTCAGCAGGGCCACAACAATCACTCAAGAGACATGATTCATCTGTGACTAGAGAAGATGATCAACTTATTATAACTCCTTTGGGTGCTGGTAACTGGTTTTCTCTTCTGCAATTTTCCTTCATTGACTTATCAATAGGAAGAGTTGTATTTTACTTATAAAAAAAAGAAACAGCTGTATTTTTCTTCCAACAATGTTGATGTAATGTATAGTTTTGCCTATTTGTTTAACCTAAAGTGATGCTTCTGCTTCCAGCTTTCACTTGGATCAAGCTGCATCCCTACCATATTTTCTGGAAAAGGTATCTTGCTTACTTCATGAATTAACATAAGTTGTGTGCTGTCATTTCTTTCCCTGCTGACAACTAATTTATTGGAACTTTGTTCAGACCACCTTCAAAGGTCGAGTTTTCATGACTTATCCAACAAAGGCAATCTACAAGCTGCTTTTGACTGATTATGTTAAAGTTAGCAAAGTTTCGGTTGAAGATATGTTGTACAATGAACAGGACATCAATTGCTCCATGGATAAAATTGAGGTCTGTATCTTTCAGTCAATGCATTTTTTTGTTCTCATTGGCTATAGGTTTGCATTGTTCCAAAATTGGTTTCTATAATTTTAGGTTGACTGCAAAGTTATTTCCAATGCACGCCTAAGTTACCATCTTACAACTATGCATAATATATACTTCACATAAGCATAAAATGCAAGAAAAATCACTTTAAACACAAATCTGAAAATTCTATTGTAATCCAAACACCTACACCTACTCATACTCAATCTATATATTACTATCTATTAATTAAACTAACACAATCACATCACATTATACTTTATGGCAATATTAGAGTGCTAACATTACACTTTACCTTCAACTCCCATTCAATACCCAGCGGCACAACACCTAACTTCTTCTTCTTATAAAGTTAGTGATTGTGTGAGTTAATTTTATAAGCTTCATTCACACAATACATGTGATAGGTCCCAACAAATATTTAGATGCTAACGTAAATAACTTTCTCTTCGGGTGAGAAATAACCACAATGCTTTGAGTAATTTTTTTTGCTCCCCATTGATACTCCACGGCTGCTTTAAATAGCAGACCACAAAATAGAAAAACAGAGCATGCCAAAAATAGAGGAACAACCTAAGGCCACTACCAGTAACCGACGCCTAACAAATGAAATAATAGAAATGGACTCCACGTACTAGCTGAAATAAAATGCAACAGAAAGCATAAATTTCTCCAACTGCAAAGACCCAGTCCATGCACTCATGCACGTCACTCTTCCAACATCGTGGCCTATCAATACTCCCTCCATCAGTGGATCCTTGTTCTCAAGGTCCACAGTTTGGAACATTTCCAGCAGCTTTTTCGTTGGCTCCCCTGCTGCCTCCTCGGCTGGAACTTGCTTCCACTGCCCAGAGTTTCTTCCTTAAATTTATTCCACTGCACCTCCACCTTGGTCAGCTTCCAATGTCTGTTGATCAGTGATGTCCTCACATGCATGTCCCTCCAAGAGTAACAACTGGGGTCTTTGGCATCTATGCCCGACTGTGAAATGCTCATTGCAATGGAAACAGAGGCCTTGTGCTCTCCTCCTTTGCATTTCCTCCCATGATAATCGCCTGATCGGATCAGCAGGTGCTGCGGAAGCTACACGAGCTGCTGGTGGAAGAGCTAGAGAAGCTCGTGCAAGTGGGGGTGGTTGTAAGAACTCCCGCTGCCTTGCAAGCTGCTCGTCCCTCATCCGTGCTAGATTAATGGCCTCTTTGAGGGATTGTGGTCTGAACATCCGAATCCCATTAGAAATCTCAACCTTCAAGCCGCCCATGAATGTACCCACCAATGCCTTCTGCGTCCATCCACGAACCTTGTTGCCTAGCTTCTCGAACTCACATTGATAGTCTCTCAACGTCCCTATCTGCCTGATTCTTGAGAGTGCTTCATCAAAGTCTTCACAGTCTGATGGTCCGAAGCGAGCCCATAATTCCTCTTGGAATCTTTCCCATGAAATCGCCTGTCCCTCTTCCTGTAACGTCCTACGCAGCCACTGCCACCACTAGTTGGCTTCTCTTTCCAGATGGTAAGCAGCCATGGGAACCTTTTGGTTTTCGGCCGTGCCTTGGTATTCAAAGAATTGTTCCACACGGTTGAACCATTCGGTTGGGTCATTCCTTGAAAATCGTGGAAATTCCAGCTTAGCCGTTTTGGAAGAGACAATCTGTCGGCCTCCATCGTTGCCTTCTCGGTGAAGATTGCTGTTGTTGGGATTCTCCTGGTTTACAATCAGCACACTCGAAATTCGAGCGAGAGCTTCCTCCATTCGCTGTAGTCCTTCCTGAACTGCACTGAGTCCAAACTCCAAGTGCTCAATACGCTCCTTGTTAGTTCCCATAAGCAACCTTGCTCTGATGCCAATGATAGGTCCCAACAAATATTTAGATGCTAACGTAAATAACTTTCTCTTCGGGTGAGAAATAACCACAATGCTTTGAGTAATTTTTTCTGCTCCCCATTGATACTCCACGGCTGCTTTAAATAGCAGACCACAAAACAGAAAAACAGAGCATGCCAAAAATAGAGGAACAACCTAAGGCCACTACCAGTAACCGACGCCTAACAAATGAAATAATAGAAATGGACTCCATGTACTAGCTGAAATAAAATGCAACAGAAAGCATAAATTTCTCCAACTGCAAAGACCCAGTTCATGCACTCATGCACGCCACTCTTCCAACATCGTGGCCTATCAACATGGTTGAAATCTTATTTCTTTTATATTCAGATATGCACCATGCCAACATATAGCTTAAAGCAACTTTTATTCAATGGTGTGTTGTCAGCTTGTCTCAGTCTCTAATCATCACAGGAAAAAATAAATAAAAACTGGTTATTTATTATTCCAGCTTGTTTTTAATAATAACTATGGACCACAGCTTATCCTTTCATTGTGCTAATTACAAAGAAATTAGGTTCCTTACACACCAAGTGATCAATAAGGCAATCATCCAAAATTTGTTCTTTAATTTGTAGGCAAAGAATGGCAAATCATCTTTCTTAATCGGTCAATATTCCCTTTAAAAAAATGACTAGCTAGCATGTATAATGATTTCTAAACCATCATGCATGTATAATGACTAGCTAGCCACATGCAAATTCCAATTGTCCCTTAACTTTTTAAGAGATTTTGTAGCATATTATTTGTATCTGCCTTTAATATTAGAAAGTGTTTGGATCAAAAGGATCTCATGGCCATTTTGTTTGTTTTGCTAAGGGGAAAGAGGAAAAGAGAAGACAGAAAGTAAGAGAAGTGTCTACTTGGCATTAGAGGCCAATCTCTCATGTTTGGTCTTCTTTCACATAACCAAACAAAACTATGTTTGATAGCCATTGAAGACCACTTTACTTTTAAACTACTAAGAGCCTTAATAGTTGTTCAGTGTAGGTTGTCACAATAACATGTAGTTTTCAATTTCCTGAGACATGTAGTTTTCAATTTCCTGTTCCAATAATATAGATCTGATCCTTTTAACTATCTTTAAAAGGCATGTAAACTACTTAAGTTTTGGATGTTTCGTCCTTTAGTACTTGGATATGATGCAAGCTTGTATGTGTTGAGTCTGAGTGATGTATCTTGTAACTTCTGATCTGTTTATCAACTGGAGCATTGGACCTTTGGTTTTAAGATGAGTGTCTTCTTTTGTGCTTTTTTTTTTTAATTTTTATTTTGTGAAAAGCCTTTTTCAGTGAGTAGTATTCGTCGGAAATATATTTTTTTTGTCCAGTAAACTTATTTGCGGCAATCACAGATTGCCGCAAAAGCTATCTTTCGGGGACAATTATCCGTTGGGAATACATAATCGTAAGGATATATAATTCATAATCATTGGAAAAAAGATTTAGGCATTTTCGGTCATTTTTTTTTTTATTTTTTGTGACGATATATATTGTCGCAATTGAATTTTTTCAACGATTTAATGTTAAATGGAAAGGCCATTTTTGTCGTTTTTTGGAACACTTGCGACGGACAAAAATTGTGGAGAATATGCATTTTTTTTCAACGATTTTGGTCTATAGTTGAAATTGATTTGAAGTGAAGGTTTAATTTCACTAAAAATGCAGTGAATTATTAAAACTCGCTAAAACTGACAAAAAATTACATGAGAGGTTTATCTTCAGTGAGAAAAATTTTAAATTCGTTACTGATATCACTTTTAACGACTAAAATTATACCGTCATTTGTATTGGCCACAAATACATGAGAGGGAAAGTTTTCTACCAAATGAGAAAATAATTGTGACAACAATTATAGAATTAGCAATGATTGTAATCGTCGCTAATAATCTTGTTGCAATTGAGTATTGCCAATGAGTTGCATTTTCTCATAAATAATTTCATTTTAATAGGTAAACATCATTTTTTCATAAATAATAAGTTTCAATAAAGACATATTTTTTGTCCTTTATAGTTTAATAATTAATTTTATGCGACACAATTTATTTTCGCAAAAGGTAATGTTTTAGCTATGATATAAAACTTGTAGCTAAAAGTTTGTCTTCAACGAAAAAAACTTTAAATTCGCCGTTGATATCATGACTTTTAACGACCAAAATTATACTGCCATTTATATTTATTGCAAATTCATTAGCGGGAGAATTTCCCACCAGATGAGAAAGTAATTGTGACAACAATTATATAACTAGCAACGACTATAATCATCACTAATAATTTTGCTTCTGTACAGTATTGCTAACAAGTTGCATTTTGTCATAAATAATAAGTTTGAGTGAAGCTATAATTTTTTGCCAATTACAGTCTAATAATTGACTTTTTGCTATTCAATTTATCTTCACAAAAGATAATGTTTTAGTGACGATATAAAACTCATAGCTAAGGATTTATCCTCAGTGAGAAAAACTTTAAATTTGTCGCTGTTATCACATTTAACGACCAAAATTATACCGTCATTTATATTAGTCGCAAACACATGAGCGAAAAAATTTCCAGCCTAATGAGAGTAATTGAATTCTATCTCTATCTTTTATAAATATAAAAGTAAAAGTAAAAGAATATGAGTCTGCCACTTATATGAGTCATAAGGGTAATGTATAGAAAGGGTGTGTATGGCCTCTATGAGGGGAGTCATGTGTTGCACAACATAAACACGGCGATGATGAAAAACTACTATACTCATTATATAGTGAATTAAGGAAAATGGTGAAAAACTAGAGTTTCTCTTTCTATTTTTGATAATAACTTAATTGTGCATAATTTTATTATTTTAAATAAAGCATTATCATAATTTTGTTGTATTAATTCTTATTATGTTTTTATTAGTCTTGAGATATATATTTATTTTTTTACAAGATTTAACAAAAAGATAAACTTAATTTGGACATTAACATAAAAGAAAGAAATGAAAAAAAAAGGGAGAAAAAGAAGGCTGGGACGAGTTGATCTAATGAGTAGAGTAGGGCATAAATGAGCGAGTCTCAAAGAATTTTACTCGAGTTGAGCCAACCTTAATTGAATAGTTGAGACGAGTCGATCTCCTTTGCTTTCATAAGTCAAACTCGGTTTGGATTTAATCGAGCGAACAAGCGTATAAAGTAGGTTATTTACAACCTTACCAACAGGAGGGGGGGAGAAAGGGATGACCTCCTTCCTCTACCCGGTGGTGGACACTTTGGAGGAGCAGTACTAGAGATAACTTTAGTTGCAGAGCTTCCAAGTTCGAGGGTGTTGTGTTATGTGCTTGTAATTCTTTGCTCGAAGGAGAGCTTGTACTTGAGCTGTGGATGCGCTCATAATGTCCATTTCTTCACTGAGCTTTTTTTTTTTTTTTTAATCTCTCTCTCGCTGTTATATATGAATAAGTGGACTTCAGTGAAACGATTCTAACCAGATTAGGAAAAAAGGAAAAAAGGAAGAAAGATTAATGTAAGCATCTTAAGGATTCTCTGCTGATCTTCAAAGAGATGCAGATGCTTTCTAGCCCACATATGTCAAGCTTAATTACATCATGAAGCATGATTTTAATGCCATTTTTGCAACTTGCCAAAGCTATTGATCCTACAAATATTATAACGCATGCTCACAGGTTTTAACTGATCACTTCCGTGATATGTTATATTAATTAAAAACATACACCAAAATTGACTATCCACCAATAGATCAATTCCTTCCATTTACGTCAGAGATCATCAATTTCTTTTACTTATAATGAATACCACAAGTTCAAATAAAAATAATCATAAAAAAATTACAAGATGATTTAGATTTTTAACTCTTGATGATTCTCACGTTTTTACAATTACCATTTTAGTTGGTACTTGGTAAGAGGCCGAGCCATTTAGCAATATTCTATCATCATTGATTTTCAAAAATAAAAAATAAAAAGTCAAAAATGTAAAATCATCCAATGTTAATAACTAGAAAAAAAAAAAACAAGAAATAAGAGCTGCAGGTAAAAATAAGTATAAAAACATTTCATAAAAATAAATTTAAAAACTAATGTAATTTAACGTGATACATTTAGATCTACTTTGTAATAAAAATATGAAAAATGCTATTTGTATTTGAGAAAAACTTTAAATAAATTTACTTCTTCACATGTCAGTTATTGATATATTGAAAATTATAAAATTTGAAATTCAAAATTTAAATTTAAAAATAAAACTGACAAAATGAATCTTGTAAGTAAAAATATAAGTAATAATTGTAAGTATATATAACACTACTCTAAAAATATATTTATAATTTGATATATCACATCAAAGCATGTCAATTTATAAGTTTATTTTTATTAAATCAATTTGTTACTAAGATGATGCTTCAAACAACACCTCAGAGTTCACATTTGAAACTTAACCAAGCATTTATTGTAAACTCTTACATGTTGGTTTAGTATTCACATTTGGAACTTAACCAAGCATTTATTGTAAACTCTGAAATGTTGGTTTAGTATTTTCAAAAGCCTAAATTGTGGTCTTATTCTAGTTAATTTACTTCAACGGAAGTAATTGACTTTACAGAGATTTTGATCTATATAATGTTATATATAATCATAAAATGCATAAGTGCCGTACAGTCATTTTGAAAAAAAGTAAAATTTATTATTAAAAAATTAAAATTTTTTTTCAGTGAATCCTGGACTTATTCACTTTTTTCAAAGAAAAAGCCTTGTATACAGCCCATAGTTGACCTCTATAGTGTACCACTTTGAATTTTTTTTTTTTTACTTAGTGATTTTAAGTGTTTTGATATATATTTTTTATTTTTTAAAAATATTTAAATATATTAAAAAAATGTGAAAAGAAAAATGAAAAAAAAAAAACAAAAAGTAACTAGTGGTATAAACGAATGGTGCTACTCAAGCAGCAGAGTAGCACCGTTTTTTTTTTAAATAATTGCGCAATATTTACACACTCATGATTATAACTATCATTTCTTATTGCGAAATTGAGGCCTAGAATGAGGGAAGAAAAAAAAATAAAGTAGCTTATGACATGGTTCCAGCAACTCATGTACTAATGTGGTTGTTTTCTTCTTCATGGAGTTCGGCCAACCCAATGTTATAAATCTGGCCCGTTTGGATAGTAAGATATTCCCTTCACAAACTTCACATATAAATACTTTTCAATTTCAAAATTTCTAACTTTATCCCCCTTCAGCCTGACAACCAGTGCTCATGTTAAGCATTGTCCCCTTCAACCTGAAAGCTTATTTCCAAAAATGGCTTAGAAAAACTGGGTCTCCATCATTGATCATGATAGCCTTCAGAATCTCACAAAGCTTTACTACAGTTGTTACAAAAACTTCAGCTACTGGCTTGGCATAGTTGCTTTTCTTCCGTTGACAAGCATCACATTCCGCTACACATTTTTGAACAGCGGTCTTGACGCTTCATTCCTTCCAATAAAACGATTCAGCTATTTTATTGTATGTTCTGAGCACCCTCAAATGGCCCCCAAATTTTGAGCTGTGAAATTCTTGCAAAAATTGATCCTTAAGGAAGAAGACGATGGTATTATGACTCTGCCATTATAAAAAAGAAAAAGAAAAGGCAATCCTCTTTTTAATACGGGTCTTGCTACGCGTAATTAAAGAAAACTTAAAAAAGACGTACAAGACTTGAGTGCAATTGAAAAAGTGGAGTAAAGAGTAAACGGTAAAGTAAGAAATGGAAAGCAAACGAAAAGTTAAAGAACGGAAAATAAAAGAAACGGAAAAGTAAACGTGCAAGACCCAACGTGAAAGAAAATGTCATTGAGAAATATTTTAATTATAAAATAATTACATAAAAATAATCCTATAAATTAGATTATAAAATTTCTATTTTTACATTTGACTAAAGTGTTTATCAATATTAAGATTTACATCTTCATTATATCTATGTTTATGAGTGGAGAGATTGAAATCTAAAATGAGAAAAACAAATTATTCGTGGACAACAATTTATTTAAGAGAAGTGCTGGGTTGGAGGCGATTGATGACGCGTATTTGTGGTTGGAGGCGATTGAAGAGCCGCACTAGTTAGAGGCAACGGGTCCTCTTCGTTTCTTTTTAATTTTTTTTCGTTTCTTTTCATTTATCACTTTTTCGTTTCTTTTTATAAAACGTGTGGGGTTTCAGTACATGTGCGGTTTTAAGTTAGCTCTCACTTTTTCATTTGCTATCACGTGTGGGGTTTTAAGTGTATATTTTTGGTACGTTTTCTTTTAAGTATAAAAGTCATTTCTCTTTAAAATTCTTAATTTTAAAGGGTCCTAATTATACTGTTGAGTATTTTTTTTAGAGTATAAACACAAATCTGATTCAACTATAATTTCTTTTTATTTTCATTTAATATAATAAATTTTTAAAATTGACTCAATTTCCTACCTATCATTTTTTCTGTTAAAGATACAATCAAATCTAATAATTCTATTTTAGCATCATTTAAAAAATTAAAAAAATTTGAAATTTCATTTTGCTAATTTTTTTTTTTTTCATTTTCGACATGTTTCGAGTTAAATCTGAAATTTTACTTTGCTAAATTTTTTTTTATAAATTTTTCTTGTCAGAAGTGGCGTTGCTGGGTGGGGATGATGGGTGATGGCATTTTCTTTCATGTTGGGTCTTGCACGTTTTTCTGCTCTATTTACTTTTCCGTTTCTTTTATTTTCTGTTACTTTAGCTTTACGTTTGCTTTCCATTTCTTACTTACCATTTTCCGTTACCTTACTTTTACCCTTTTCCGTTACAGCGCTCGTACGTCTTTTTTTTTTCCTTTAAGTAGGGGTGGCAATATGTGACACGATCCGTTAATCCAATACGAACACAACACGATAAAAGCGGGTTAGGGTTTAGTCTTAACGGGTTCGGGTCGAAACGGATTGACCCGTTAAGACATGATTGCTTAACGGGTCACTAACGGGTCAACCCGTTATAAAAATTAAAATTACCTTTCTACCCTTAACACCTACAAGTGAAAATAAAACCCTAACTCTACAATTCTAAATTTCTAATAACCCAAGCAGGCCAAGCCGCCCCCCCCTTTTGAATTACTGTGCTGCTCTAATAACTCATATATATATATATATTAGAAAATTAGAATTTAGACTTATATAATTCATAACTCATTAAAATTAGAATTCATATATATATTTTTTTGTGTAGTATTCTTTATATATATATAAATGTAGTATTCTTTATTTCCTATATATTTGTGTCTTTTACGTCTAGATTTTTGATACATTCCTTTGTTTATTTTTATTAGTTATTGAAATTGCTGCGAAATTTGTTATTTTTATTAGTTATTTAAATGTTGAACAAAATAAGATTTATATTTTTAATCCAAAATTTGTTACTAATGGTTTTAAAATATGTTTAAATAGAAATTGATTTGTCCGAATTTCCTACGACATTTTAAATATAAAGAACAAAGAGGTTAGGAAAAAATAAGATTTAATAAAAGAGAAATATGCAACATTACAACATATTAGAAGTTAAAATTTGGAAAGCACAAATTAAAACTTCAATTGTACAATAATTTACAACTTTAAATATCAAAACTCTAACAAAGCATAAGTTGAAATAATAAGTTCAAGTTACACTAACATTAAAAAAAAAAAAAAAAGCTTATAACTAAAATAAATACGAAGCATCAAAGGCATTTTCTTCAGGATTGGGTGAAATTTCAAAATTTTCCAAAGAGGCACGTAAAGCATTCTCCTCAAGATTGAATAAGCTTTGATAATTTCTGGAATAATTTTCCACCAACAAATTCTTCTCGTACGTAATTGTGGTGGCATTGTTGGAGATGTTGTTTGTACTGAATTGTGGCAGCATGTAATCGCAAATTTCTGATTCAGACCAAATTTCGGCATTATTTGGCTGAGAAGGTCTTTCGTAACAGTTTTCATTTGTATTGACAGAACCATAAAAAAAATTTTGGGCGGCTTGTGATTCCTTCAGAGCTGCAATTTGCATTTGCAGATTTAAAATCTGAAAAAAACAAAGTCAGAAATAATTTATTAATTAGGACCTAATTGAAATTAATTTTGTAAACATTATAAATAAAATAGGAAGTATAAAGGTGAAGACCTGATGCTGGAGAGCAAAAATATGCAAAAAAATACCATAAACCGGATTTTCAAGCCGAGCATGTGCTTCATACGAAATTGTGGCAACAGCTTCAGAACGATCAATTACTGCCAGATTAGAAAGGAGTTTTGATACATTACTTGCACCGAAAACTTTATGAATGGTGGAGAAATTGGTTACTCCATGTTTATGACTGAAATAAGGAGCATAAAGACAGTCTTCAACGCATTTCCTTCTCAGAAATTTGCAAGCTCCGCAAGCGAAATCCAAAGCTGCCATTTTTATCATCTGCTTCGCTCTAGGGGGAGTAAATAACTGCAATCGATAGATACAGCCTCAGCAAATTACGGAAGTTGTCAGCTGGATTTGCGGAATCTGTCGCCTAGGTTTGGGTGAAAGAAGGAAGAAGTGATAATTGTGAAATTTGTCGGTTGCGTTATTAATCAAAACAGTCTTCTTCTTTAAATTCTTTCGCAAGTGTCAGACAAATTTGGGCAAGAAAAAGGCGTCGTTTTATACCTGCGATTGATGATTCAATTAGCCTTAGAAGGTGGTGCTTGCTGATCAGTTTAGGAGTGCACTAAAAGTAGATATTGTTGAAGCATTAGTCTGCACTAGAGATTGGTTATATGGCGAAGAGCAAGGTAATATTGTTTTTATTTTATTGAATAAATTACTGTAATTTTTCAATACAATAATATTATTTGATAACTTTACTGATATCTTTTTTTTAATAGAAACACAAAAAGAAGTTCAATTGGACGAGTTAACTGAAGATGTAATAGAGTTGGAGAACAACAAGGGCAAGGACTTGGAGGGCGCTCCACCTCCTTCTTCAAGTTCTAAATTTTCTTAGATTTATACAAGCCATATATTTGGAATTGTAACATTAATATATTTATTATGTGTGTTTTGTTTATTATATTTGGAATGTAATTTTAATATGTTATTACAATGTGTGGATATATTTGTTTGGATTGTAATTTTAGACTTGTAGTTAATTTTTAATTTTTTATAAATATTATTTATATTTAAATATTTATATAAAATCAATCAGGACAAACGGGTCGTGTCGTATCGTGTTTGTTCAACCCATTAACATAAACGGGTTGAAACGGAACGGGTCGTGTCAATTTATTTCTGATTTAGTAAACGTGTCATAACGGGTCGTGTCTTGTCAACCCGTTATCTTACCGTGTCGTGTTCGTGTTTGATTTTTTGACACGAAATCCTTAACGGGTCGTGTTCGTGTTGACCCATTAACTGTAATATACCTACTTCGACACGACACGAACACGACCCGTTAACACGATTTGACACCCCTACCTTTAAGTAAGCGTAGCAACTAGCAAGACCCCATACGCTATTACTCATGGCGAACCCAACTTCTTTCCCCTTCCTCCTTTCTCTGGCGCTGCTTTTGCTACAATTTTACCTATTTAGCTTTGCTAATGCAGAAATTCTAAACGTTACCACCGATAAATCTGCTCTTCTTGCATTGAAAGCTCATGTTTCTTCTAATGACCCTCACCATGTTTTGATAAGCAACTGGTCCTCCAACACTCCTATTTGCACTTGGGTCGGTGTTACCTGTGGTTCTAAACATCTCCGAGTCAGAGCTCTAAACCTTTCCTACATGGACCTTGTAGGTACCATTCCTCCGCACATGGGAAATCTTTCGTTCGTGGTTAGTCTAAGCATAGGCAACAACAGTTTTCATGGTTCATTGCCAAATGAGTTGTCTCGTCTTTATCGGTTGCAATTCCTAGACTTGAGTTATAATGAATTCAGTGGAGAAATCCCACCATGGATGGGTTTGCTAAACAAACTTCAAATATTGTTTCTCCAAGGTAACAATTTCAGTATTCTACAGTCTCTATCAAACATGTCATCATTACAACGGATTAGTCTTGCATATAACCAGCTTTTAGGCTCCATACCATCCTTTATATTCAAGATGCCTACCTTGCATCAAATTGTCCTCCTCTCAAATAAGCTTTCAGGTCCAATGCCCTCCCTTGACTTCAATGCGTCTTCACTAGAATACATTGACCTCAGTGATAATGAGTTATCTGGTGGACAAACAATGTTCGATCATCTTCCCAACTTACAATATCTTTCTGTCGGCCGGAACCATTTCTCTGGCGTACTCCCAGAAATAGGGAACTTAACCATGCTTTCATGGCTATTCCTTAATGAAAACAACTTTGAAGGTACATATGTTTAGGTTTAAATGATCATCGATTGACTATATATTATATTCTTTAGTTGGTTTGCAAACTCCAAATTTAATTTCTGGATCTTAAATGTTTCATGTATGTACAGGTACGATTCCATCCTCGTTGCTAAATTGTACACAGCTGGAATCTATAGATATGCGGAAGAATAATTTCACAGGAAGACTACCCCCAGAAATAGGAAATTTAACTATGCTTAAGCGCTTATATCTTTCCTGGAACAAGTTTGAAGGTATGCTCATAATAATTAGTCTTGTTTTAGCTAAATACACTACAACAAAAATGAAATTTTGGGACGATTTTATTTTGAGACAAAATGAAAATCGTCTCAAAAAGTGAGATTTAGAGACGAATTTTATTTTTCGTCCCAAAAAGACGTTTTTCGTTCGAACGCATTATACATCGTTTGAACGTTATATTTAGAGATGAAATATGGCGTCCCTAAAAATGGAAACGTTCGAACAGTGACGATTCATCATTCGAACGTCTAATTTGATTGTTTGAACGTAAATTTTGGCGCGATAAGTTAGATTATTATACCGGGAAATTGATATACCGTTCGAACGTAACTTTTGACCGTTCGAACAGTGAGCATATTTTTTTTTTTTAAAAAAAGGAGAATTATATTTATATATATATAGTGTCCGTGTCATTGATTTATTATATATGATTGTTTTCTGATCGTATCTGATTTATAAGTACCTTTTCAATTGAAAGCACAAAAAAATATTTCTCCACGTTAACGTATGTGCATGCATGGAAACTATAAGATTTTGCTTTGGTCTAGGAAAAAAATTGTAGGGGATAAATAATCCTTCACTAATTGCTCCTTTCTTATAAGCATCTTTCTTTCTTACATTTCATTAATGAATAGGACTTTTCTTGATAAACGAGGATCATACTTTTATCCAATATATACCACATGCAATCAATAACGTCTAGTAGTTGACAGTGCAATGTTGTTTTTTTTTTTTTCCCATCATGATCAGAAAATGAAAATGGAATGCATGTACGTTAGTTAATCAATTAGAAGTAGAGAGTTATAATAAAATTTAAAATAAAAAAGTCAATTTGGATAATGATCCATAAGTACTTGCAATCCAACTCTTTTTATTATTTCTTTCATGAGATTCACAAGCTTGCCATTGTTCATCCCCACAATATAATTAAATCCCTGTGGGAATTAATTTATAAGATCAAAATCAGACGAAGAATCCACAAAGACTGTTTTTTATGGAAAAATCTTTTGCATCCAAATATCAATATTAAGGTTATGTTTGGTAACTAAGATGAGATACAAAATTCTCATCTCATCTCATCTCATCATTACAATTTTTTCAAATTCATACATAAAATATAATAAATAATTCAACTTTTTCAAATCTCAATTCAACTTTTTCAAATCCCAAAACAATAATACTATTAAAAAATAATATTTTAAACTTTCATCTAAAACTAAAAATTCTCATCTTACCATCCAAGCATAACCTAAATCAATCCAAAAACACGTCATTCCCTGTGCATATATATTATGAATCCCATATCTAATTAGGAAAATTCTTTACATCAGCCTACTATTCAGGAGTAGCCACAACACATTTTATGTGTCATCATCTAAACCACTCACATCATCTAAATTATTTACATCCAAACCATTCATATGAAGACACATCAAGTGTGCTATGCATCAGCCCGTGAACAGGGGCTGATGCATAGCATGGCTCATCTAATTAACATGGTATCATGAGTCCAAACTAGGGCTGAAAACTGTCCAAAAATGAAACAAAACCAACCAATTTTTTATTTGCTTGAAACTAAGTAACTATGGGAGAGAGAACTGACCAGACCGGTTCTAGTTGTCAGTTCGAAAGTTTGGGGTTGGTTTGGGATGTCAAGATGAGAGAGAGATGGGATGGAGAGATATGTAGCTAGACTGAACGGAGGCCTGCTGAGGGAGAGGCGAGATTGACGAGAGGTCTAAGAGATGAGAGAGAGAGATCGATGGACTGAGTGGGGGCTGAGAGGAGAACAGATGAATGAGGAAGACAGGGTGACAGAGGGAGAGGGAGGGCATTTGGATCCCAAAAAGATGTTGTTTGGTATAATTGGTTTATTAAACCAAACAACATTGGGTTAATTTTTTTATTTTTATTTATTTATTTTATAATTGCATGGTGATAAAAGAAGCCATTTGACTTTCTTAAATTAAAAGGGGTCGTTTTATATAAGAATAAAATAAAACATAAATAAATATAGGTCAATCGGTTCACTAGTTTGAACATGGCTCAAATCGGATCTGAACCGACTAAAGTTGATTCCCCTCAATTTGAACTGCTGACCGATCGGTTCTCCACCAATTTCGGCTAGCTCCTAAATTTTGCAGCCTGTTCCAATCGATTATAGCTAATTTTGTCGGTTCTTGTTCACTCACTTCAACAATGTTTTAAATCTTTGTTCTTATATATCTTGGGTTGTTTACGGTCAACGCTATATTTGTTGACATCTTAATTTTTTTTTGTATAGGAATGATCTGCAACTAACTTGTATGATTCACTATATGCACTTTTTTAATAAACATATATAAGAATTATTATTCACAAATTTGTGCAGGTGCAATACCGAGTCGAATTGGAAATCTGCAAAAACTAAAGCTACTCGCTATTGACTTCAACTATCTTTCTGGACAGATTCCGTATGAGATCTTCAATATCTCAACTTTACGAAATCTTTCGATGGTATCAAGTAATCTCTCAGGTCACCTTCCATCAAATATGGGCCTTTTTCTTCCAAATCTTCGGATCCTTACTCTTGGTGATAATGAACTGAGTGGAACGATTCCCAACTCTATTGTTAATGCTTCACAGCTCTTTGTTCTAGATTTGAGTTGGAACTCATTCTCTGGCTCAATTCTGAAAACAATTTGTAATTTAAGGCTCATCCAGATTCTGTCCCTTGCATCAAATAAGTTGACAATTCAGTCTCCAGAACTTAGGAGCATTTTCTCGTCTTTGTCGAGCTGCAAATATCTCAGAGTTTTATCTTTGCACAACAATCACTTGAATGGCATCCTTCCCAATTCCATTGGGAACCTCTCAACCTCTCTTCAAATGCTTAAATTATATTATTGTAACATTAAGGGTAGCATTCCAGAATAGATCGGTAATTTAAGTAGCCTGATTGGTTTGTCCCTATCCCACAATAAACTGGGAGGACCTATTCCAACTACAATTGGAAGATTGCAGATGCTCCAAGGTTTGCTTCTTTATGGTAATGGACTAAAAGGTTCAATCCCATATATGCTCTGCCATCTAGAAGCTTGGATACACTAAGTTTAAGTGGTAATGAACTTTATGGACACATTCCTGCATGCATAGATAATATGACTTCACTAAGAAATCTTGACTTGGGTTTCAACCAATTAACTTCTTCAATTCCTTTGAGCTTGTGGAGGCTTACAGATCTCTTGTTGATTAAATTATCATCAAATTATCTTAATGGCCCGCTATCTTTAGATATTGGGGATATGAATGGCTTGAGAGGATTAGATTTGTCAAAAAACCAAATAACAGGTCGTATCTCAGTTACAATTAGTGGGCTGAAAAGTATTGTCATTCTATCTTTGGTAGTCAATCGACTAGATGGCTCAATTCCTACATTTGTTGGTGAATTGGTAAGCTTAGAGGTTTTAGATCTTTCCTACAATAACTTATATGGAGAGATTCCCAAGTCCTTAGAAGAACTCTCATACTTGAAACATCTAAATTTGTCATTCAATAAACTAAAAGGAGAAATTCCTTCCAGAGGACAGTTTGTACACTTCCCAGCTACATCATTCATCTCAAACAATGGACTTTGTGATGAGGCTTGAATGCAAGTCCCCCCATGCAAAGGGAAAAAGGCCATAGGAATGCGAATATTGAAATATGTGTCAATTGCAGTGGGGTTAATGATACTTGGAGTGTGTCCTCTATTTTTCTCAATAAAACGCCATAAGAGGTATGCTAAATTGTCACATGACACGAATTCAATGCCTTTAGCAACATGGAGGAAAATTTCACATCAAGAACTTATTCGAGCAATAGAAGGGTTCAATACAAACAACTTACTTGGAGAAGGGAGTTTTGGGTTTGTTTACAAAGGAACACTCTTAGAAGGTACAATCGTTGCTATAAAAGTTTTCAATTTGCAAGTGGAGGGGGCATTCAAAAGCTTTCACATAGAATGTGAGGTATTACGCAATATTCGTCACCGAAATCTTGTCAAAATCATTACCGCTTGTTGTAACATGGACTTCAAAGCCTTGGTATTAGAATACATGCCTAATGGGAACCTAGATATGTGGTTGTACTCCGAAAACCTTTGCTTGAATATGTTACAAAGGCTAAATATAATGATTGATGTGGCAACAGCAGTAGAATACCTTCATCTTGGTTATGCAACACCTATTGTTCATTGTGATCTGAAGCCTACCAATGTCTTATTAGATGAAGATATGGTTGGACATGTCGCTGATTTTGGCATTGCCAAACTCCTTGGTTATGGAGTTTCTCTAACACAAACAATGACTCTCGCTACAATTGGATATATGGCACCAGGTGAGGTTAAATTCCATGTTTACCTTTCTAGTACATACTCTCATATAAACACAAAATATTGTTCTCTTTTGGTAATGTATTGACCCTTTTCATTTTAGTACCATATAATTATATTTTCTCACGATAAGTTGTAACATATGTATAGAGTATGGATCTGAAGGACTTGTTTCTACAAGGGGAGATGTGTATAGTTATGGCATTTTATTGATGGAAACTTTCACAAAAAAGAAGCCCACAGATGATATGTTTACCGGAGAAATGAGCTTGAAGTGTTTGGTACAAGAATCATTAGCTCTTTCTGTGCTTGAAGTTGTTGACGCCAATTTGTTAAGCAGTGAAAATGATTATGCTGCAATGGAGGAGTGTTTGCTATCCACCATGGGATTGGCTTTGCGTTGTTGTGCCGATTCGCCTGAACAGAGGATTGGTATAGAAAATTTTTTAGCTACAATGAACAAGATCAAATTGAAGTTTCTCAAAGATATTAGTGGACGCTAATCATGTGAGAGAATAAGGTTAGTTTATAGCTATTGGTTTCATGTTTATGGCTTTCCATACGGTAATATTTACAATAAACTGGGACTCTCCTAAAATGAGACTTTTTTATGGTAATTAGTTTGTCATCGGACTTACTAGCTAATAGAAGGTAGAAGTTTAAATATGTTGTAGTCGATGATTGGAGCTAATATTGTTAGCATCCAATGGGTTTTGAAATCATATTCAAAGCAATGGAGGCAAGCAAAATCATTGTTTCCACTCTTGTGGCATGATGGAAGAGGAATTTTTTGTTTTGTTTTTTAATTGTGACATTTCTATATATCATTGTATGTAGACATGCTTACTACAAATGAGGGAAGGGTTAGGGTGGTTTCAAGTATATATGGAATCTTACCTTTTTCTGTACATGCAGCTACTTGAAAATAAGTACAAAACAACATGAATTCTTGCCATTTTGTACCCAAGTCTCTTCAACATTATCATATCATTATTAGATCATCATGAAAAAAAAAAACAGTCAGTCTAAGGAATCCATTACTCTGCTAGATTTATGTCTACTATACAAGAATTTGATCAAATGGTAGAGAACCTCAACCTAAGCTTTATTCACTGGAAAAAAAATTAAAATACTTATGCGAATGTCAATGATGTGATTTATGCAAGTTAGTTGTATTTTCTCTATTTCTCAAAAGATGTCAAAAGATTCATATTAAATGTGTTGGACAATTCTTTCAACGGGCCTTTAGCTTCTCTTATCTTGTTTTGTCTTTACCTTAACTGGATTGTTTTATCTTTGTATGCAGGTATGTTTTGTTTGTTTGTGTTGTTTGGTCTTAGTTTGTTTGTGTAATGTTTAGATTGATTTTAGTACTGATTTTAATACCTGGGTTGAGATTTTATGATTATTTGTAACCCCTAGGTGTTATTGGTTGTAACCACAGTATTCCTTCGCCATAAGTGAGAGCTATCAATAAAATTGGAGTACCGTCCTTTTCTAAAAAAAAAGGAGGGGGGCTTTAGCATAATGTGTTGGTTATCATGATTTGGTGGTCGAATCACTTAATGTAATGGGTATGCTCTGTTAATTAGATGGAAAGATATTAATGGACTGCAGATGTAAAGAAATCATATCAATGAACTAAAAATGAATGTGTGTTTATATCTATAGTGCAATATTTGGGATTCTCCTCACCTCCAAGTAGTCATCAACGTTAACCACGAATGCATTGGGAAGGGAATTTACATCGACCCACTTTCCTTTATGCTGCACCTGAAGGCCAGAGATCCCATTATGTATGAGTAGGGTCAAGGGGCCATGATCAGAATAAGAAGGCTTGCCCATTACTACTTTTGGCTCTAGACATGGCAGATACAAGTTTGCTGCTAGGATCTGTGATCTTGATTAATTCCAAATTCATGGCCTTTTCCATATATCTGTCTCCTAATCCCAAGCTCACTTATACTCCTTCCAGCAAGTCTCTAGCTAGTTTTTGGGTTCTTTTGCCATACTCAGGCCAATGAGCCAATTGAAATTAAATTGACATGGTTCCACTGAGATGGAAACTAGAACGCATATTATCCATCAGTTTAGGGTCCATGATTAGAAGTCAATTCCCATGGAGACTAGAAGTCCGTTTGACTTTGTCACAAGTTTACAATTAGCATTTCTTCTAGACATGTGCATTTGCATCGTCATATGTTTATGTTTGAAAATCAAATTAAACTAGATTAGGAAGATAATGGAGTATTTGTGGAGCCTAATTAAGGTATGCAATATTGAAGTTCTCTACTTTGGAGGTTAATCTTAACAAGAAAGATCAGGCAATACCTGAATCTAGAGAGTTTAGTCGGTGAATGAAACTTGGGATATACAAAAACCTTGAGAAAATCCCTCCAAAGTAATACTTTGTCCACAAAAGCATTAAAGCTGGTGCTGCACCTGATGGAGTCCAGAACACACTTCCCTGCAAATTCCTACTTCTCCTCCTCCGTCAGATTGAAGAATTCACCGCAAGCCTTGATCATTGCCTTCATCTGGCTCTTAGGCACACCATGATTGATCACCTGACAGCCATCAACCTCACTATACATACATGGATCAACTATATATGTAGAGGTATAAATAGGATAATGCAAACCACATTAATGCATTTACCATGAACAAGAACCAGTCTTGGCAGGCTTTGCCAAGGTCATGAACGAGCTTGGTTTCTTCAACCTTATCAATATATTTGGGTCAAATTGTCAATAAAAAAGTTGCTAAAGAGTAAAGAGAACAATGTAGTCAGGTAGGCCAACAAACAAAACAGAGTTGAAGCCTACTCCTTGTAATATTATATAGATAAATATTTGAGATTTAATTGAAGTCTGTAACTAACTAGTTTTCTATTTTTTACTAGTTAGTTACTTTACTTCTTTTAACTTTACTTTATCCTTACAGCCTTTAGCCTCTTACATGTATCAAAATAGAGACTTGTTGTAACTCTATTCAGATTGAACATAGAATAAAATTCCTCTCTGTCGAAGAGTTTTATATCCTCATTTTTCTTCCTTTAATTTGCAACATGGTAACAGAGAGAAACTCAAGGGTTTCATCTCTTTCTTCGCTCCGATGGCTGCTGCGATGCCAAGTTCAGCCTCTGTTCAAATGCATGGGGATGATCAATCAACAAATCCCTATCATTTACAGAATGGAGATTCGATTGGTTCTGTCTTGGTTTCTCAAGTCCTCATAGAGGATAATTACCACACATGGTGTATATCCATGCAAATAGCTTTGAGGCTAAGAACAAGATGGGGTTTATCAATCGAATCATAAATCAACTAGTAGATTCCAATCCTCTATATGAAGTATGGGAGTGATGCAACAATATGATATTGTCTTGGATCTTGAATTTTGTATTGAAGAACATTGTAGAGACAATCATATATGCGACAACTTCAAAAGAAATGTGGAAAGAGTTAAAGAATCAATTTCTCAAGGAAATGAGCCATGAAGTTTTCAATTGCAAAATGATCTTGCTTCACTTTCACAAGATTAGTTGTCAATAAGTGTTTACTACAGAAAATTTAAGTGCTTGTGGGTGAACTTCTTAACTACAACTCCTACTTCAATTAAGTTTGTAATAGTAAAGACTTTAATTTTGGGAGATATGACCTCAAGGCCACTACTGTTAGATGATACGTAGTTCATGGGTGGATGCGGTACATGAGTAGAATACTTCTACACAGCTGAGATTATAACATGATCCAAACAAGATTTCCCATCGATCTTGTTGCTTTGCTCATGAAGTTCCATGAATTCCTAAAGGGATGGTCTACTTCAATTTCTCTGGCATGCTTGAGCTGGGCGAAGAAGAATACATAGTTAATAGTCATTTTCATGCTTTTTAGGTATTTTCTTCACTTTTGTATAGTGAAGTTTGAAGCTTCCATCTACAGCCCTTGGAGCTGTCATCTCCTAGCACGCATCTAGTGGACTTGTTTAGCAAAATACATTACAACCTAGTCTCTCCCCTAAACAAGGTGAAATATCCCCATCCCATATGAATTGTAATTTGTAGATCTATGGTGATTTTTTTGCTCCTTTATTTCATTTGAAAGTTCTATCCACCTTTGATTTCGAGGATTTTAATTTTATTTTTTACTTTTTAAAAATATGGTCATTTGATATCATGTCAAAATATGAAAAAAAGACATTGATTAAATGAATAATAAAAAACACTTTTCTAAAATTTATAGGTTGATTCAAATTAAACCGACCTCCAAAAATACAATAGACAATCTTTTAGAACAACGATGCCCTACCTTTCATCGAGTAATCCAGAGAACTCGACACAAGTCAACATACCTTCTAGGTAGATTCCTTTTAAATTATAATTTTTTTTCGTACATGCATTTGAGTCGTTTTAACACTGTGCCTTATTACAACCTCCATTGATATCACCTTTTGGACCAACGATGTCCTACCCTTTGTCGTGTAATTTGGAGGACTCGACACGAATTCAACATACCTTCCAAGTAGATTCTTTATAAACTTTATAAATTTTGTTTTTCTATACATGCATTTGAGTCGTTTTAATCTAATTACAACCTCTATTGATGTCACCTTTTGGACCAATGATACTCTACTCTCCGTCAAGTAATCTAGAGGACTTGACACGAGTTTAACATACCTTCCAACTAGATTCCTTAACTTTTTAATTCTTTTTTCGTACGTGCATTTTAAGTCGTTTTAACACTGTGCCTAATTACAGCCTCCATCGATGCCACCTTTTGGACCAAGGATGCTCTACCCTCTGTCAATAATCTAGAGGACACGACACGAGTTCAACATAGGTAGATTAGTCATTTTCACACCGTGCTTAATTACAGCCTCCATTGATGCTACCTTTTGGACCAATGATGCCCTACCCTCCTTCAAGTATTCCAGAGGAGTTGAGAAGATCTGAAAAGACTCCCAACTAGCGAGTGAATCATCAATTGTGTCATTTAGTGTTGAAAGTGAAAAGAATTTTAGAGGTACATCACATACAATTGATCGAAGCTGTCATATGACTAACAGTATTACACTTTTAACCTAGTGAGTAAACATCCAGTGACCTGTAGTGGGGAATTAAAACATGTAGTGAAAAGATGGGTCATCTATGGAATCTGGTAGATATAAAATAGGGCATCCAAAAGAATAATAAGAAGCTCATCATGAGCAAAAAGAACATATAGATTTTTTTTGAATAAATACATTAACCACAAAAAAGAAAAAAAGAAAACTTGGAAGCATTGTATTATGGACCAAATTAGTTTAACTTAGCCTTAACAATTAGCATAAAAGGACCCAAGATTGAAAATGCTTGCCTACAAGGTTGTCAAAAGTTGCCCACAAGGTTTAAAAAAATTGCTTACTAGGTTGAAATTAGTGTTCATCAACCAAAATCAACAACTCAAAAATAAATACAACCCCAAATCAGAAATCAAAGCAACCCAGCAACTCATAAATCAAAGCAACCCAACAACTTAGAAATCATCCAAGCGTTCACGAACCAAATTGAACAAGTCAAAAATAAAAACAATCCCACATCAGAAATCAAAGCAACCCAGCTCAACAAACATAAATTGTTCAATAATAGCCTAGAAATCGGAAATAAAAACAACTGCAAATCAGAAATCAAAGCAACCTAGTGCAAAAATCATAAATCGTGCAAAAATAGCCTAGAAATCGAAAATAACCACAACCCCAGATCAGAAATTATAAATCATGCAATAACAACCTAAGATTGGAAAGAACCACAACCCCAAGTTAGAAATCAAAGCAACCCAGCTCAGAAATCATAAATCGTGAAATAATAGCCTAGGGGGATTGGGGGGGGGGGGATTCTCGCATGGGAGTCACGGGGGAGAGGGGATTCTCACTTCAACAATGGGAGGGGGCATTCTGACTCTCAGAGGGGATGCTAGCTACTGGTCTCTCCCCTAAATATGGTGAAATAGGGGTGTAACCGGTTCGGTCCAGTTTTGGACAAAATTTAGGACCGAATCGGTATGTACCGGTTTTGCATTTTCCAAAATCGATTACGCACCGGTTACTCTCCTAAACCGGTACTTTCGGTTTTACCAATTTTTGGTCCGGTCTGATCTGGTTTTTCGGTTTTTTTTTATGTAAGTTTGACGATTTGTCATTAAAAACCTGTTTATAAAAAAAATATTTTAAAAAAAAATCTGTTTTATACTTTTATTTAAAAAATCTATTTTACTAAAAAAATATGCTTTACTAAAGCCAAGTACTATATTAGTATTAGTTATAGTGATTTAGTATTACTGTATCAGTATAACTATAACTATACTCTATATTAAACTATTAGTATTAGTTATATATTAATATTAGTTATAGTGATTTAGTATAACTATATCAGTATAAGTATAACTATATTCTACATTAGTATAACTACTAATGTCCTATGTATTTATCAAAATTTAGTAATAATATTTGAGTGATTTTCTTTCTTTTTATATATTATATATAAAAAATATTTTGTATAATATTATTTTTGTATAAAACTTATATATATATAATTTTTTTTTCTTCAACCGGTCCGGTCCGGTCTCAAAAACTATGAAACCGGAACCGGACCGGATTCAACCGGTTTGTGCAAATAAAGAACCGATTCCGATCTGAAAAATCGAAAAATCGGCCCAACTGGTCCAGTCTGGTCCAGTCTGGTCCAGTCTGGTCCAGTCTAGTCCGGTTCGGACCGATTTTCCGGTTTTTGGGTCCAAACTTACACCCTTATGGTGAAATATCCCTATCCCATATGGTATTTTTTTGCTCCTTTATTTTTATTTGAAAGTTCTATCAACCATTGATTTTGAGGATTTTAGTTATTTTTTTACTTTTTTTCTTAAAAAAATATTATCCTATCAAAATATGATAAAAAGATAATGATAAAAAGAATAATAAAAAATACATTTTTTTAAAAATTTATAGGTTGATTCCAATTAAACCGACCTCCGAAAAAACAAATGAATTTGCAAATAAATACAATAGACAATCTTTATTGATGATCAGCTGTTGCCTTATTAAGGCTACATAACTCCTAATAATATTTGGAATAATAACTATATATTCCACGACTAACATGCATTTTGCAACAGCTTTCTTTTCATTTCATTTGAAATTGACAGTATCTATTAAATACAAAATATAAAGTATTTTAGCAATAATTAATTACTTGTGGGACAATTTGGCATTGATTTTGGCCTGAAGCATTTCCAAGTATTCCCTATACTTCATTCTCGCGGATGCTGGACTGACAACCATTTCCAGTTATGGTCCAAACAATATAGGTATCGATATTCTTGCATCCGTTCCATTCAAAAGTGCCCAATGGAAAGCACTCAGCTTGTACTTGTCGTTGCTCAATATCTTGCAAGAAATTAACCCTTCTTGGTTAGAAAGATCTGAAGAATCAGATTTCTTGGTCAAATATTTTCAAGTACTAATTAATTAAGCAAACCTAACTTGCCAATAAAATATATGCATACATAAGTATCAGAGCAAGCAATAGTATTGCCTTGCCTTTTCAGGTAAGGCCTCGTTTGGTTATGTAATTTAGATAAGATGAAATGAGATATTTTGTTGAAAGTTGAATAAAATATTTTTATAATATAATTTTTGTTTTGAGATTTGAAAAAGTTGAATTGTTTATTATATTTTGTATGGAAGTTTGGAAAAGTTGTAATGATTATAGAAGATAAGATAGTTTGGTTTTGTATAACCAAACCAGCCCTTAGGACTCCAATTGGATCCTGTTGGAAATAAGTAGGTTTAGGACATCTTATATTATATCACGTGAGACCACCACTTATCTCAAAAACTGAATTTAGGACAAAAATGTGAATTTTAATCATTTATATGTATTGAAGAGATGCGACAAAGTGTTCATATTACTCTACAATGTCCTAATCAAATGTCTAGTGGCATGATAAAAGCTGATGATCGTAAACTATGCGCTCTATCAGGATGTTGAATATATACACACACACAAGCATATATATATATAATTATTTATATATCAATCCATAACATGTTTGGATATCATACAGGCTAGCTTGGTATTGATATATATTTTTCTGCTTTTCAATAAAGTTCCTACAATTTACGCTTCTTAACACCAAGAAGGGACATAAATTGTAATTCAATTAAACCTGTAATTAACTTGCTCATAAGAAAAAAAAAAGGTGTGAAATTAATAACTGCAATATGTTAGAATAATTGGGAGATCCACCTCCATGTGATCGTCGATGTTAACCATGAATGCATTGGGATTGGAATATATGTTGAACCACTTCCTTTTATGCTGCACCTGAAGGCCACGTATCCCATTATGGATAAGAAGGGCTAAGAGGCCATGATCTGACTGAGAAGGTAAGCCTATTGCTACTTCCGGCCCTGGACATGGCGGATACCAGTTTGCAGCCACAATCCTTAAACCTGAATCCAAATTCAAGGCCTTTTCTATGTAGCCTTCTTTTGTAACACCCCGCTTTTCAATAAAGACATTTTAGAATTTTTGGAGAGCCAGTGTGCTACTACTGAATTTGACTAAAATTTTTCTTTTTAACAAGCGTCAGATGCGAAAGATTCCATAAATAAAATAAAATTTAATAAATATTTAAAATCCAACATAGAGTTTGTAGAAGTACTTATTTAAAAAAATACGGAAGTCTCATGTGCTTATCAAAATAATTTATTTAAATCTTAAACCATAAAACTAAGCATAGCAAAATCTGTCTAGGCCTCTGCCTCGCCTCCCGGGGTCAAGTCCTGTTTTGCAGTCTCATCCTCATAAATGTCATCACCTGGGGTGGTTTAAAAATATGAAAACAAATTAAAATGAGTCAAATACTCATTAAGCACACATCATACAGTAAACATAATAAACATAAGGTTTCTTGAAAAACATACATACTCATAAATACATACGTAAATAATATGAACATGAACATGAGCTTACCTTTCACTTGTCATAGGCCGTTACCCACTGTTGACCCCCGTGAGTTAGGGTTAGCGAATCTAAGTAGATTCCGATTCCACACATAGTCGCGGGTTGTGGAATCCATACATAAGGAAGGCATACTGGGTGCACTACCAGCATGTACGATCTGACAATGCAATATGTCCATAACATAGGTACCGTATTCATATCATAACATAGGCCGTTACGTATCTTATCATTCATATTTCATCATAATCATACTTGCATACTTGTCATATCATAGATTTCAAAAGAAATCACATACATACTTGTCATATCTTGTCATATCATATCATAGATTTCAAATGAAATCGCATTCTATCATAACATGTCGTGATGCATGACTTCTCACATAAAATCATGATTTTTCATAAATACTTTAATGCATAAATCTTCACATAAAATCATGCATGGCTTTTCATAAATTATTTTAATGCATAACTTTCACATAAAATTATAACTTTTCATAAATCTTTTGATGCATAATTTCTTTCATAAAATCATGAATTTTCGTAAATAACTTGATACATAATTATTTACATTAAAATTATGGATTTTCATAATTTTATCATGTCTTGGGTATGTAAAAAGGGACTTCCAATGGAGGGCATACATGCATAATATTTTTATAAAAGACATGTTGTTTATTGTACATACGTGTAAGGGTATGATCATGGTACTTACCTTGCAGCGCTAATCCACTATTTTCGGCACATAATCGATCGCCTATAAAAATAACACGTAATTTGCATAAGTTTCTAATTAATCATATGAATTTCTTTAAAACCTAAACTAATAAAATAGTCTATATTTCCTAAACCTAAATTTCTAGTTCAGCCTATATTCCCATAAATCTTGATCCTTCGTGACTCTCTTAAAACAATATGCATATATATATATACATACATGTATATATATCCCTTTACGTCTAACACATAAATGATTCTCATCTATAAATCTTAAAATGGTAGGGCATTTTTGTAATAACAACATAATGGGATGGGCAATATGGGAAGGTTGAAGATAACGAAAATAAGGGAACAAATGCTTACGGGGAGAGTAGGGTGGTGGAATGCTTACTGAGAGAGGGGCTGAGTCCGAAGAAGGGTTGTGGTGGCTGGGCCGAGTTCACGGTGGAGCAGCTAGGGGATCCTCTTGACTATGGTGGTGCGACACAAAGGGAGGGAGAGAGAGTTTAGAGAGAGAGACTATCAAACCAAGAGCAATAGAGAGAGAAGAGGGTGACGCAGGTCATGGGCTTACCGAAATAGTGCGAGGTGAAGGGAGGTGCCTGGTCGGTGAGTTCTGTGGTAGTCTCCAGTGAGGAGCAATGATTGAAAAGGTTTAATCTTGGCTCTATGATGGGCTCCGAAAATGCTCTGTTCTCGGGTGGTAAAACAGTCCCTAGCCACGGCTCGTTGTCTCTTCCAAGGGCAGTCGCTTAGTGTTTTCGATAGTTGGGCAACGAGGTGGTCTGAGGAAGGAGCTACGACGTGTTTTACTTGGTTTCGGCAAGGTGGTGAAGTGAGTGTTTGTCTGGAGTTACGGTGTGGAGCAGTTTGACGTTGGGGCGGCTTGTGGGTCTTATTTCTGTAGTGTTGCTTGGGCTGGGAAGGAGGCGTTGAGGAGTTTCAGGTGGTTGCCGTGTGGGTGGTCTACTGGATGGCTGAGGGATGGCTGCAGTGGTTCGGAAGAAATAAGGGCTCGGTGGATTGGCATTTTGCAGGAAGTTTGATACGAGGGCTTAAGGTTTTCTTGTGTTTATTTCAGGAGGTCTCGGGGTGGATTTTATAGGCAAGGAGAAGAGGAAACGTGGTTCATTAAGAGTTTGGAGTTGGCTACACTTAGAAAACTTATTCCTACGAGGATACAAACACTGAGAGGATCGAAGCGTGAATGGTGATAGGATCTGATCGGACGAGATTACTAATACCGAATGGGGTAGTCGTTTTATCCAAAAATCTTATTCAAACTGGAAGTTTAACAATATAGGAGTACTACATGCACGCACGGACTTGGAAAAGAAATTCAAAAATATAAACACTATCTATAACCTATCTTCAAATATACCTCACATTAAAAATTTAATCCCACTTCATCCATAAAAATATTAACTGAAAAAATAATTTAATTATCGAACCCAATAAAATATTCGTAATTATTCCTAATAATATAGGATCGGGTCGTTACATCTTCCAACCCCAAGCTCATTGATATCCCTTCCATGAATTATCAGCTACTTCCCACGTTCTTTTGCTATATATACTCCATTGAAATGTCTCTGTTTTAGCAATTACAACAACAAAACTGCTACAATTAATATGCATGATTACCTAAATCCAGTGGGTTTGGCTGGACAGTAAAGCTTGGGATGAACAAAAAACTTGATAAAATCTCTCCAAAATAACACTTGGTGTTAGACTTTTGGTTTCCCTAGACAACCATTTGGATTCCCTGAGGTGGTTCACTTCATCTAAGGTGATCATTCACTTCATCTATCAAGTATAGGTAATTGCCCTTAATAAATAAAGTGGTTAACTTTTACTATTCTTTAATGCATGAAATAATGAGGGTAGCCAAAAGGTTGTAAGAGTAATAAGTAAGGGTCCCTACTCTAGCCTATATAAAGGGGTTTGTGTTTTTCATTAGACTCACCCCAAAAAGTTTCAAGGTAAAAGACTAGAAGTTCATTCTCTACAGAAAATCTCTACTCTCTTTTGTAGGCTTTTCAGTTCTCAAACCCAAATGGTTGGAGGTAAAAGATCCTATGGATTTCTTTATTCTTTCAAGAAATTTTACAATTGATATCAGAGCCAAACCTTTCAGCTTTGTGTTTGAATTATTAACATTTCAATTTTGTTCATATAATGAGTCTTTAATGATTTCGGAGATGGGCTTGACTTTCAGCTTTTAAGTTTTTGTCTTTGAATTCATATTCGGATGGTTATGTGCTCATAACTATATTAATGGATTTCAAATGAATGTTTTGACTTTGGGCTTAATTTCAAGATTTATACATATTGATGGTCCTTTAGGCTAATTTATAGTTAATAGGTTTTTACCTATTTTAGTAGATGCCTAGTTGTATTTCTTTTGAATAATGAAGGTAATGCTACAACATCCTTATTATTTAAAAGAATACATATATAAATTTGGAATCTCTACATATTTAAGGATTTATCCCTACAAGGAAATCTTTTATTTTTGTGATTTAATAAGTATAAGAAAATGATTTTTGGTATTGACGGTAAAATTTGTCTTCTGCCTACAGGTATGGATAGTTTTATTTGTTAATATTCGTAATAATTTGTCTTATAAAAAGATAAGTAAATTTATGCTGTTATGCAATTTTTTCCCACAGGAAGGTTAAAATTTACTTGAATTCATAGCATTAAAGTTTTTCTTGGTTTTTGTAGCTGTTGTTCCACAATCCTTAGCTAATGGTGTTTATTTCACTCCATTGCTTGATGGCACTAATTATTTTGACTAGAAAGATTCGGTTCATTTTACCTTGGGATATATGGACCACGACTATGCACTCCGTGTAGAGCAACCACCTTCTCCACGGATACAGATACACAGGAAGTCATTGAAAATCACTAATGGTGGGAGCGATCTAATCGCCTAAGTCTAATGCTCATAAAGTCTTGTATGAGTAAGAACATTAAAGGTTCTATTGGTGACTGTGCTACAATTAAGGAATTAATGCAGGCAATTGAGGAACAGTTTGTTCGTTCTAACAAGGCTTTAGCTAGCACTCTTATCAGACAATTCACCGCTAAAGTTTTTGACAGTACTAAGGGTATGCGTGAATACATTACGGAAATGAGAGACATTGTTTCTCAACTTAAAGGCTTAAAGATGGAGATATTTGAGCCGTTCTTGTTCCATTTCATCCTTGACTTACTGTCATCTTGGTATGAGCTTTTCAAGAACGGCATGTTCCCATAAATGAGGTTCAACCTGAAGTTATTCCGCATTTACAGTCTGAGCCAATTGAGTCATCTCCAAATGACAAAGTAGTGGCTCTAAGAAGATTCTCAAGAATAAGTAGGCCTGTTATTCCAAATGATTACATTATATACCTAAATGAGTCTGATTTTGACATTGGACTTCTAGAAGACCCAATTACATTTTCACAAGCCATGAGTGGAGATAAATCTACATTTTGGTTGGATGCTATGAGGAATGAGTTAGAATCCATTTATAAGAACCAATTCTGGGATCTCGTCTGATTACCAGAATGGGAGGCAACAATTGACGTCAAATGGATTTATAAAAACAAACGAGCTTCTCTTGGTAATGTCGAATGATATAAGGCTAGACTTGTTGTTAAAGGATTCACTCAGAAGGAAGGCATAGATTATCATGAAATCTTCTCTCCGGTTTCTAAGAAGGATTCATTAAGGATAATCATGGCCTTAATAGCTCATTTTGGTTTAGAGTAGTATCAAATAGATGTGAAAATAGCTTTTCTTAATGGGGATCTTGATGAAGTGGTATACATGAAACAACCTGAGGGTTTCAGTGATGACGATAAGAAAGTATGAAAGTTGAAGAAGTCTCTTTATGGACTAAAACAAGCTTCTCGTCAATGGTATTTAAAATCTCACAAGATTGTTATCTCATACGGTTTTATCGAGAATCTTGTTGATCAATGTATATACCTTAAAGTCAGTGGGAGCAAATACATTTTCCTAGTCCTATATGTAGACGATATTCTTCTTACAAGCAGTGATTTGGGCTTATTACATGAGACTAAACAATTTCTCTGCCAAAACTTTGAAATGAAGGATATGGGTGAAGCCTCTAATGTCATTGGCATAGGGATTCATAGAGGCAGAAAATAAAGAGTCTTAGGACTGTCTCAAAAGGCCTACATTGGTATGAAAGATTGTAAAGCCTCTGTAGCTCCCATAATCAAAGGTGATAAATTTCATAAAGGTCAATCACCTGAAAATGCAATTGGACCAAGAGCAAATGAAAAGTGTGCCTTATGCATCTGCAGTGGGTAGCTTGATGTATGCTCAAGTTTGCACCAGTCTAGACATATGTCTAGCAGTTGGATTATTGGGTCACTATCAAAGTAACCCAGGTCTTCAACATTGGATAGCTGCAAAGAAGGTGATGTGGTATTTGAAAGGAATCAAGGACTACATGCTAACCTATAGGCATACAAATAATTTGCAAGTGGTTGGCTATTTAGATTCAAATTTTGCCGGTTGTTTAGACACCAAAAAGTCTACTTCTGGATATATCTTTCTTCTTGCTGAAGGAGCTATATCTTGGAAGAGTATGAAGTAATCTATAGTTGTTATGTCTACTATGGAGGCAGAATTTATTACGTGCTATGAAGCAACGACACAAGCCATGTGGTTGAAAATGTTTATTTCTGGTCTTAAAGTTGTCGATTCCATTCAAAGACCAATAAAGATTCTTTGTGATAACATTGCTACAGTATTATTCTCAAAGAATAATAAGAGCAGAAGCAGATGCAAGCATGTCGAAATAAAATTTTAAGTGTGAAAGAGAGCATAAAAAATAATGTGGTGTATATTGAGGACACCAGTACAGATTTGATGTTAGCCGATCCAGTAACCAAAGGTTTACCGGTAAAACAACTTCAGGGTCATGTGGATCATATGGGCCTATCTAAAGTGTAATCTCTTTCATGTTACTATATATTCCACAAAGAATAAAGTTGAATTCAGTTTCATTTTTGCGCATAAAGTAACGAATTCGTTATATCCATGGGTGATTAAGTTGGACCTAAATGACTTTTATTAGTTGTTCATAAAGTATTTTAAGGGATACTAAGTATTGTGATGCATGGAAGGAAATGCTTACTATAGAGAGCAATACACCATGGTTCATGTATAGGATACCTTGACAGAATTGAGGGTATTATTTTTTGTCATTTTAGTTTTACCTATTAAGTGAATCAAGCTGGAGAATGTTAGACTTTTGGTTTCCCTAAAAAATCATTTGGCTTCCCTAAGGTGGTTCGCTTCATTTAAAAGGATTCACTTCATCTATCAAGCATAGGTAATTACCCTTAATAAATAAAGTGGTTAACCCATATTATTTTTCGATGGATGAAATAATGAGGGTAGCCCAAAGGTTGTAGAAGTAATAAGGGTCCCTAGTCTTGCCTATATAAAGAGGCTTGTGTTTTCCATTAGATTTACCTCAAAAAGTTCTAAGGCAAAAGACTAGAAGTCTATTCTTTATAGAAAATCTCACTTTTGTAGGCTTTTCAGTTCTCAAACCCAAATGGCTGGAGGTAAAAGATCCTATGGATCTCTTTATTTTTTCAAGAAGTTTTACACTTGGGTCACTGCACCATTAATGTTGGTTCCATAAAAGATTGGATCCAAAATATGCTTCCCTACATATTCCTGCTTCTTCTTATTCGCTAGTTTGAAAAACTTTTCACAAGTCTCAATCATCACCTTTCATTAGGCTATCCAGCACACCATGATTGATCACTTGATAATCATCAACCTTAATAGCAATACAAGTACTATAAAGGTCATTGACAAGTACTAGTTATATTTAATTTCCACGAAAAACCCCTAGTCTTGGCAAGCTTTACGAAGGTCATTGATGATCTTGGACCGTTGCTCTGGGGTACCAAAAGTAAGGAGAGAGAAGTCGATAGTAGGGATGGAATCCTCAAATAATTAATCCGAAATTGGTAGATCATGGATGTTATTAGAAGTGAAGTTGAAAGTCGTGGGGATGAAGGTGAGACCCCCACTTGTTTGAGTTAGTTGCAAGATTCTTATGATGATGATGATGATGATGGGGTTGACGAGGTGGGAATAATTATGCTTATCTGAAACTAGCGAAAGAGGAGGAAGAAGAAGCAGCAATTGAGACTGAACTCTGTTTGGAATTATGTACAATGCAGCAGAAGGGTTTGTGTATATATAGCGTGGGAGGGAATATTTTTTATTTTTCTAATCGCGTGTTAAATATACAACCAATAGATATTCCAGAAGAGGCCTCTCCTTCTTTGGGGGGGGGGATTGTTTGATCGGGAGACTTTTTTAGGGAGGTCCTCTCCTTCTCTGAGGGGTCAGGTGGTGTTTTTGTTTTTGCTAAGGTTTGTCTCTTAGACATGGTTTGAAGAGGGTGCATGGAGGGTGAGTTACAAAGATTGTGGGTTGGTTTCAAGCTCATAGAAAAGGAGGTGCAAGTAGTCATGGTAGATCAGAAGGCACTAGAGAAATCTATTTATAAAGGAAAGTTTTGTTTGCTAGCCCTGATAATAGCAGACAAAGTGATCAACATAGAGGCTTTTAGAACTACAATGACAAGATTATGGAGACCAGAAGGCTGGATGCAGTTCAAGGCTGTGGGGGATAACAAGTTTATGTTAGAGTTCCAATATGTCAGGGACAAAAGTAAAGTACTGAATGGTAGGCCATGGTCCTTTGACAGAACGTTGGTAAGTCTGAAAGAATTTGATGGTAAAACTCCACTGAAAGAAGCAGAAGATTCTGGCCATAAAGAGTGACTTAACACAACAAGAAGAGTTGGTGGTGGCTGCAAGGCAACACCATCAACAACCATGAATTGCCTAAGTTGAAACTGCCAAGGGCTTAAGAACCTTTAGATAGTTTATGAGCTTCACCATATAGTAAATGATAAGCTTGCAAATGTAGTTTTTCTTATTGAGGCAAAATGTAATAGAAGCAAAGTTGAAAGAGTGAGCAAAGGCCTAGGCCTGGAGCATAGTTTTGTGGAGGATAGTCGAGGACTCAAGTGAGGAATTGCATTTCTATGGCATGATGATTTGAATGTTACTCTAATTTCCTACTCTCACTATCATATCTCCCTAAAAGTTTTTGTTAAGGGTGAGAGTATGGAATGGATGTTTACTAGTTTTTATAGTCATCCTGTAACTAGTAAAAGGTTAGGCAGTTGGGAGTTATTGAGGGCACTCAAACCACCAGTAGGGATGGCATGGATTTGCATGGGGGATTTTAATGAGATACTGAACCAGAAGGAGAAACATGAGGCTGCATTGAGACCATATAGTCAAATGGAGGAGTTTAGACTTGCAATGATTGGTTGTGGTTTGAGTGACCTAGGCTATAGTGGAGACAAATTCACCTGGTGCAATAATCATGAAGGGCCTTAGTTCACAAAGGAAAGAGTCGATAGAGCTCTAGGCAACTCGGTATGGCATGCTATGTTTCCCAACATGGAATGAAGAGCCATGATTGTCATATATTTATGCAAACATTGTTACCGGTTGTGATTGGTGGGTACTTACGACCTAATGTGCGTTAGGCATTGTCCGAACTAACTTCGTTTTTCAAGGAATTATGTTCATGAACACTGCAGAAAGCGACATTGGAACGACTTCAAGCTAATATCCCCATAATTCTTTGTAAATTGAAAATAATATTCCCAGCTGCATTGTTCGATATCATGGTACACCTAGTAATTCACCTGCCAGAATAGGCATTACTAGCCGGCCCTGTGATGTACAAGTGGATGTACCCTTTCGAGAGGTATATGGGTAAGTTCAAGAGGTACATCCGTAATAGAGCAAGACCATAAGGGTCAATTGTTGAGACATTTGTTCATGTCGAGTGCCTGACATTTTGCTCTATGTACCTTAATGATATCGAGACTAGGCACAACCAAGACGAATGCAATAGTGATGTTCAACATGTCTCCCCATAGCCAACTGTTTTCGTTTTCTCCCAAAAGGTTCGCCCATTAGGGGGAGAAATCTTAGAAAAAATGCCCAGCATACTGTTGGCAAAGGCTGAGTGGTATGTGCTTAACAATTACACAAAGATTGAGCGCTATATAGAGTAAGTGCACCGTCAAGTATTTTGTTAGCAATTCATTTTGTTATATTGTAAGTGGATCACCTATTAACACATGTATTCCTTTAGTGAACACTATAACAAAATTAAAGAAGAGGACCCGAGTAATATCAAGCGTAGGCGCCAAAGTCAATTTTCAGCCTAGTTCAAATCACGCGTAAGTTTGTATATTGCCCTTCCTATACGTACATATCCCTAAACGCATTTATTATAAGGACTTTTTTTTTTTTATAGGAAAACAACAGTATCATTAATAAAGGGGATTATAGACATTTTTCAAACCAAATGGTCTGAGAAAGAAAATCTGGAATACAATCCCACCACATTTCAACGTTTGCAACATTCCAGGCATACTTGGCTAAACAATGAGCCACCGTATTACCTTCTCTATAGATGTGAGTAAAAGAGCAAGACCTAAAACAACTTGAGATCTTTGCAATTTCCCCAAATAACACACCAAGTATAGAATCTGTCATAGTGTCATACTAGCGCAAAACTGAAGCCCTCGGAAAATAGCTAGTAGCTCGATAGTTTCAGGTTCTTCCATTGCCTGCTCCGCCATACTGGCTGCCATAACCACTTAACCCTTCTCATCTCTTAGGACAACTCCTATACTTGTCTTATGCAGTCCACCAAAAGTAGCTCCATCTAAATTAAGTTTTAGAAACTCCAAAGGAGGTGGTTTCCAGTGAAAAAATTGGTTAAGAGCTGCCCTTGGAATTGATTGTACTTCCTGATGCCTACTCATAAGAGTCAAAGCTGTTTTGGCTGCCTGTCTAGGACTCACTTGCACTTTTTCAAATTTCATCTTATTTTTTCTGTACCAGAATCCCCAAGCTAGTGAGAAGAATAGTGCTAAATTTTCCTTATGTCTCCCCTCAACAATATGTAAAGCCATTTCAATTAGAGAAGTCTCAGTTCAAATTAGAGAAGGAAAATGTTGTTGCCATACCTCTGCTAGATATTTGCAAGAAATGAGGGCATGATGAAGATTCTCAACTGGATGGGAACAGAAATTGCACTTCCCTTTTGGAATGGCATGCTTTTTCATCAGATGCTCTTTTGTAGGGAGACATTCTTTACAGGCTCACCATGCAAACACTCTTATTTTATTAGGGACCTTTAATTTCCATAATGATTTCCATAAAGCTTGTTGTCTTGTTGCATTTGAGGATTCTGCTGTTGAGGTTGTCCTCTGATCTGATATGGATCTGTAACAGCTCCTTACTGTAAATTTACCATTACTTTCATGCATCCAACTCCATTTATCTACACTGGCTCCTGGGAATATCACAACTTTTAGGATGTCTGCTGCCACCTGTGGATTGAATAGGGTTCTAACTTTATTCACATTCGACCATCTTGTGTTTTCATCGATGATAGATGCAACTAGGGGTTCTCGATTATCCATCTGTATAGAAGATCCCTACTCTTCTAGAGATTTGTGACATGGAATCCACTTCTCAGACCATAGATGAGCTGATTTTCCATCCCCAATCTGCCATCTACATCCTTCTTTGAACCATTTTTTTGCTTCCCAAATTTCCCTCCAAGTGTATGAAGGGTTGTGACCCAAATTAGCTTAAAAAAAAGAGGAGTTTGAGAAATATTTTACTTTGAGAAGTCTATGCAGTAGTGAGTTCTCATTTTGTAAAATTCTCCACCCTTACTTTGCTAGAAGAGCAAGGTTGAAATTCCGCAATTTTTTGAAGCCCATTCCTCCTCTTGATTTCCTCTCACACATTTTTTTCCAGCTTATCCAGTGAATTTTTCATTCATTCTTTTTTTGGCCCCACCAGAAATTTGACATTAAGCTCTCAAGTTTTGTACAAAAGTTTGTGGGGAGTAGAAAACACTGCATAGAGTATGTTGGAATGGAAAGAGCAACAATTTTTAATAAGATCTCCTTACCTCCTTGTGACAAAAGCTTTCCTTTCCAGCATTGTAGTTTTTGCCACACTTTCTGTTTGATTGCTTGAAAAGCTCTATTTTTTTATTTGCCCACTATTGGAGGAAGTCCCAAGTATTGTTTGTATTGTTGAATTTCGCTATTGCCCCACAATTGGACAATCTCTTCTCTGGTTTCCCTTCTCACATTACTACTAAAAACCATAGCTGTTTTTTCTTTATTTATTCTCTACCCCGATACCCTTTCATACTTGTCCAAAACTGCTTGTACGCGCCTGTTTTCCTCCACTTCTGCCTTGCCAAAAATAACACTATCATCTGCAAATAGCATGTGGTTAATGTTTGGAGCACCTCTACATATTTGGACACCAGATATCTCTTTTCTCACCCCTGCTTCATTTAGTAGAGCTATCAAACCTTCTGTACAAAAGAGAAAAAGATAAGGGGACAAAGGGTCCCCTTGTCTCAAGCTCCTACTTGGTCTGATAGGCCCTTTTGGTTCCCCATTTATTAACATAGAGAATGAGACAGTTTTGACACAATACATGATCAAATCAATCAAAGGCTTTTGGAACCCCATCACTTCCATCACGGTTTTAATAAAACCCCATTCAACCCTATCATAAGCCTTGCTCATATCCAACTTCAGGGACATAAATCCATTTTTTCCTTTTCTCTTATTTTTTAGAAAGTGAATTAATTCATAGCAATCAACACATTATCCGTAATTAAACGGCCTGGCACAAAGGCACTTTGACTCTCCTCAATAATACTACGTAAAACTAATTTCAATCTGTTGGAAATAACCTTGGTAATTAACTTATAGAGCACATTGCACAGACTAATAGGTCTATAATCAGCCACTGTCTCATAAACCTTCTTTTTGGGAATAAGAGTGATAAAAGTGTGATTGAGAGGAGTTGGGAATTCACCTTTATTTAAAGCTTCTAGAACTGCTGAACTGACTTGTTTGCCCACTACATGCCAGTAATTTTGGAAATAAATAGGGGACATCCCGTTAGGTCCCGGAGCTTTTGATGGGTGCATCTGTTTCAAAGCTGCCACAACTTCTTCTTCTGAATAAGGTTTACTCAGCGTCTCATTCATAGAGCTTGTCACCCTATTTACTAAAGACTCCAGAAACTCAGTAGACTCACTCGGGTTTGGACTCTCAAATAACTTATCAAAGTACTTGAGGATTACCCTATCTCTCTGGTCTCCCCCCTGCCATGTTCCATTTTCATCCTTAATCTTTACCAAAAGTTTTTTTTTTCTTTGAGACGCCTTCATATGAAAATAACTTGAATTCTGGTCCCATTCCTTTAGCCATAATGCTTTGGATCTTTGCCTCTACATTACCTCCTCTCTTTCCATCCATTTATGAATCTCTTCACACGCTAGCTTTTGTGCTTCAGTATTAGCCCCCATAGGATCTTTCTCATGTAAATCCTTCATCCGTTGTCTCGCCAATGTTAGCTGTTTTTGTACATTACCAAAAGCGCTCTTATTCCATCCAACTAATTGATGCCCACAAGTCTTTATTAAATTCATCACTTGTCCCATATTGCCAGGAGTGTCACTTCTACCCCAAGTAGTCTTATAATATCCTTACAATCCTTCTCCCCAACCCACATGGCTTCAAACCAAAATAGTTTTTTTGCCCTTTGAAAATCTTCATCTCCTTCAATGTTTGCCCAAATAGGCACGTGATCAGAATATGCTGCCAATCCATGGGTCACACTAGTATTGGGATATCGGCTCTCCCAAGTTTCATTTGCTAAAAATCTATCCAGTCTTTCACTAACACATTGAGTCCCTTCCCTTTTATTACACCATGTGAACATCTGTCCTCTGAAACCCAAGTCTTTCAATTCACAATCATCCACCACATCTCTAAATTCAGTAATTTGCCTATTTGGTCTCATCTTACCTCCCCATTTTTCATGAGGGTGTAGTATTTCATTAAAATCTCCCATAACCAACCAAGCCTCCCCATTCACCCTACACAAAGTTCGTATTAAATTCCATGTTTTGTGTTTCGAGCCAGTCTCTAGTTCCCCATATATACCCGTAAAAAACCAAGAACCCCTTCTACTATCCTCTTCAATCATAGCATCAACATGACAGTAAGAATAATTTATGATAGATAAATTACTGTCATTACCCCATAACAAAGCAATTCCTCCCTTTCTACCAGAGCAATCAACAGCTAAACAGTTTTGAAAACCCATTTTGTACTTACAGATTTCAAATTCACGCACAAGAAGACGAGTCTCCTACAGGAACAAAATGTCGAGTTCTTCCCTCTTCACCAAGTCATAGAGGGTTCGAAAGTCTATATCTATCATAATTAATTGAGTTATCTGAAAACTCGTTGTTTTTCTCTGAGGTTCCCCTCTTAATGCTTTGGCCATTTGCTGCTACTTCTCTATTTTCACCTTTCCTTTTTTTTATTTCTAGTTGTTGTCGAAGATCCTCTCAATTCAACCTTGGATTCCAGTCGAGATATTCTTTTCCATCGTTTGCTATTGAGGCCATCCTATAGAGTATTCATCACATGGTCAGTTGCGTGGGTCCCTTGGTCATTATTTTGTTCCCAAGTCGGTTTACAAGGCTCCATTCGACCACCTTCCAGAGTCAAAGTCTGAGGCTTCTTTTCCTTCGGTAGTGCAGTACTCATCATGTTTTTGGTCATCATTTGGTCTCCTTGACCATTCGGTTTTGCTTTGATCATGTTGTCCTCCATTTTTCTTCTTTCCACAATAGCTGAGTATGGCCCACCATTCCTCTCCAGCCCCCAATTTGTCCCCTCTTGAAATGGCTGCATTTCTATTGCTACAGTATCTGCTTCTTCTTCCCATGTAGCTGCTTCTCCAGTTTGTTTCAACTGTTGTTCCTCGGCCAAGCTTCTTGTCTCTCGTGTAGTATACTCATTTGCTTTTTCTGTTTCTATCGAGAGTTCCTTTTCCATGCTTTGTGGTTCTTCCACTTCTATAAATGGTTCTCCTTCTGCATTCGCCGTGTCTTGATTTATTTTTCTGGACTCCAGCTCGTTAGCTTCCATGACTGGTTTTCCTATCAGCAAAGTTCCATCATCTATCTCTATCGTCTGTCCATAATCCCTTCGACTAGTTAGTCTCGCTATATGATTGCTAACTCCAGATACAGGTCTACAAGCCATATATGTTGACGAAGGACCATACGGTTGAGGTAGTTCTTCATCAGCTGCTTCTGTCTCAGTCTCCCTCCTCCAGTCATTCACCACCTGGGTTGAGGTAGTTTCATACATTTGCTCAGTGCGTAACCAGGCCCTTTTGTTCCTCTGATCTGCACGTAGCCAAGGACCATACTGGAAGTGAGCTTCTGTCATTGGTTTAAAGCTTATACCCTCATGAATTAGACGACCACATGTGAAGCAAAATTTGGGAAGTTGTTCATATTTTATCGGACTCCAGTGTCTTGCCCCTTGAAGAGTGATGGTGCATCCTCGTGCAAGAGGTTTCTTAAGATCTAAAAGCACTTTAACCCGCAAACATCTTCCCCATCCCACATCATCTTCATCTACTTCAACATCCACTACTGTCCCCAGCGTTCCACCTAGTTGTTCTCTACATCCCTTATTCTTACCAAACAGAGGCAAATTATGAAACTGTACCCAAAAGGGTGCTTGATCGAACTTCAGTTCTTGTATTGGGGTGATTCCATCAAATGGTATGAGTACCATTAAATGGTTGTCAAAGTTCCACGGTCTACCATTCTCTACTTTTTGTTTATCCGCATGATTTGCAAATACAAACACAAATAAATTGCTGCCTACCTCTTTCACCGATGCTGGTTTGCTGAGGCGCCAGATTCTTTGCCATTGTTTCTTCAACAATTTTCTTCCCCACCCAACGATCACACCATATTCTTCCTATCAGACTTCTATTACTTTTGCATTGGACACTCGGTGCATAGGCACCATCTATAGCAATATCCTTATCCTCTTCCTCATTCAGTCGAAAGTTTCCCCACATGGACTGCATCTCCTCCACATGACTTACTCACCACCCTTATTCTCTCAAGCTAGAGCTAGAGAGAAAATGGGAGGAGACTCTTTTGACAACTGCAAAGTTAAAGATTTATTACCTTTCCTATTTATTATTATAAGGATTAATTGTGTTATCTTTTGTGAAATATCCATGTTAGATTTCTGAGTTGCATGCAATGACTCTCCCTAAGGTGGCAGATGACTTATATGCATTAGCATATGGTCCAGATCCAATAGTCGCATCATATTCCGGCTATATAATGAATGGAATTCAGTTTCACACATATAAGCTTGAAAGGCATCGCCGCACCCAAAATAACGGGCTTGTTGTTCATGGCGACTATTAAGGTTTGGCTGTTGACTTCTATGGTGTGTTGGAAGATATTATAGAATTACGCTACATGGGTTGGCGTAAGGTATACTTGTTTAAATGTCATTGTTGGGATATTGGCCACACGAGAAAGGGGATACATGTTGGGAATCACTTCACGAGTGTGAATACTTCTAGGCAATGGTACAAAGATGAGTCATTCGCCTTAGCATGCCAAGCGTTGCAAGTGTTTTACCTAAAGGACCCGAGTTTGGGGGGAAGTTGGCAAGCTGTACACAAGATAACAAATAGAAATGTTTACAACATTTGCCATAAGACCTCAGAGCCTCATGAGGATGAATTCTCCGATGTTGCTGCAGAAGACGATGATGACACTTATCTTAGCAACTATGGTTTAGTTGATGAAACTAACCCAACCATGGTCAATCCACTGATCTGAGTCGATAAAGGGAACTTGCCCGTTGATCCGTCAACTATTGCACGAGAGGTGCCGTCTAGAGAAAGCGACGATGAGGTTTTCATTAATGATGACCTAGAGTATGACAAAGATTTGAGGATGGAGAACGTAGATGATGGGGAGGACGATGATAGTGAAGCAACACATCATCTTGATGATTATACAGATGATGATGATGGTATATCTTATCGTATATGTTCATTATGGGTTCTCTAATTATATATAATGCTTATCTCAGCCACACAACTATTTAGTTAAAAAACATAGCTTCCATTTTGCATCGACCATACATGCAGAAATGTGGATTTGACAGATAATTTCATCTTATTTGTTAATAGTACTGCATATCCCTACATGCATTTTCCTTAATAAATGTTCAGTCATGGATTATATAGCCTTCTGACTTGATGCAAATTAATTATATTTGCAGAAAGCTCGTGTTAGTTGCTTTGACAGAACTTGATGAATCTGGATGAGCCACTATGTCAATGTTGACTTTAGATGATTATCAACCACAGCTACAATCCTTGTCATGTCTAGTGCTTCTATATTATGGTCTAAATTTACAATCATTCAGCCTGGATTTTATTGTGTCCACAAGCTTCATAGAACATGACACCAAAACTGTATTCACCCTTATTTTTTTACATGTGCCCGTGGAATATATTTGTGTTCATGTTGTCCAGCATGCTTAGAATATTTAATGACTGACCCAATATATAACATTAGAAGAAAGATCAAAGTTGGTGAGCAGATTTGGCTAGCTGGGGGAGTATAAAGTGATGAATCGGTCATGATAAAATTACTTGTGGCTGGATCAATGGATGCATTTAATTATCCAAAATTAAAGTGATCTTCACGGTTATGATGAAATTACTTTTGACAACCTCAAAGTGATGAATCTACTAGTATAATGTGGTTAGCATTAAGGCTGCTGAATGGTTAGCATAAAACGACCAAATCTATTCACATGCATATATATATATATATATATATATTATATTTATATATAATTATATAAATATATAATATTTAAACCAACATGCTATAATTGAATAAAAATATTATATGGTAAAACATGAAGTGGAAAAAGTTTACATTATAAGAATAAAAATGTCCTCTTTTTATAACTTAAAGAATAGCAGTCCAAAAAGCTTTATGACCACAAAGTTATATGTTTATCTCAAAACTTCCAGCCACGTATGCCAATCCAAGTTACCAACCCACAAGAAGATGAAATCAGGTCACATGCAATCTATTAGATATATATATATATATATATATATATATATATATATATATATTTATATATTTATATACATAAAGCAACCTGCTTTTATTTAGTGAGTAATAAAATATGGTACAACATGAACCAGAAAATGATAGTTACCACCAGAACTTTTCCCTTCCAGCCACGTATGCCAACCCAATCTACAATTAATTGGAAATCTATTCACATGCAATCTATTATATATATTGATATATATATATATATATATATATATATATATATTTATATATATAAAGCAACCTGCTTTTATTTAGTACCAAATATTATATGGTACAACATGAACTAGAAAAGACAAAAAGTTAGGAATATCATGTCAGTTTATTTATAACTAAAAGATATGTCCAAAAAACTCTATGACCATAAGGTTATCAACCAAAATAAGTTTCATGCAAAATTCGGTGCCATGAACTACAAGAACCCAATCTCTCCAAACAATCTTATAAACATCGCGGGATGAATCCACAAGTCACATGCTACAAGTCTCCATAGAAGTAAAAGGCGGGATTTTTACTTGAGGGAAATGTGAACTGGCAGGATCAGTGATTTCTAGCAGTGGTTACATCAGTAGCTCCTACTTACCTCAAGTACTGTCAGTTGTGATGTCATACACAAAGGGTAAGATTGCTAAAGTAATGCAATCCGCATGAGGATTCTTTAGACACTCCAGAGGACTGCTGAACCAGATAGAGTTGCTAGGTGAGTGTACGCACAACCCAGTCCTTTCTAGAGTTCAAGTGGAGCATCTTACTTTTTCTTCATCCAGTGTGAGCAGAGGCAGTTTCGAAGGAAGGAAAAGGTAGATTTTTTTTACTCAGCCTCATCTTATTTCCTTACTGCATTTCAGAGCCTTTAATCCATGGTAGGAATGTGTGTTTTAACCTCAAAAAAATTAATACTTTTCATGAGGCATGGAACGACTGTGAACACATATGAATGTTTACCTCTAGGTAAAAAATCTTAGGGACTGTTGTAGTGGGTTTGACAGTCAGCAAAATATTACTAATATTGTTGTTGTTGGAGACAGTAGTAGCACATATATTTTTCCTCTTGTTTGTTTGCTTCAGCTTGGAGAAGGCTCGTGTAATGTTCAACGTCAAAACTAGAATTTGTACCTTGTTTGGAATTAATCTTTTAGCTATCTCACTTTCATAACACATTGACCAGTTGAGTTTACTCCAGTGCAAGGGATTTATTTTATTATATCATTTACTTGTGTCATCCCAGATTTGGTAATACTTTGGTTTGGATTCAGATTTATTCAACTTTATATGTGCTTGACCTCCCTGGTTATTTAAATATTTGTATACTATGCATATTAGAGTGTTGAATGATATTCATCTTAAAACTCTAACCTGAGGGAGTCTCTTTATCATATTCCTCTTTAAGTTTCATTACATAGGTCAATAAATTGCATCGTGCGACCTTCCAGCCACTTGATCAATAAGTGAGTGGGTTATTTACCTTATCTATGGAGCCTTTGTAGTAGGCTTGTTCATGATGATTATTAACTTGATAAGTTTGTGTAATTACAGCAATGGTGATGAATGTAACTCGAGGATGGAGGGGACAACTCTGACCCCGACCCTGACCCCGACGTCCACTGCTAGTATCAAGTGCTGTTGAAGAATCTTCAGCTGCACTACCTCTGACAAGGAGCTTAATAGATGAGGCCGAGGATCCCCAAACTGATGAGTCACCTCAAGCAGTACCTGAAATGGGCCAACAAGAGTCTAACGATGTACAAAATGATAGAAATTAGGGGGATATTATCATAGGTGTGGTAGTTAAATATATGACATATATATTGTTTTCAGCTTGTAAATTTATTGGTTAGGGTATAATATTCTTCTTGTGCATATCCATATCACAATTACTAACTTCTTATTATAGTTACAGCCATAAAAAAAAAAAGGTTGAGGGCCTGCGAAGGGGACAACATTTGAAAAGTTACATAAGTTGGGTAAGATTCCTTTAATTATAAAGGATGTGCATAGGGGTCTATCGTGCGATAATGCCGCTATCTTCAGTAGTCGAGTGAGTTGGGTGATGAAAGTGCATGCAGAAATGAGGCATGTAAGCTGGAGTGCGGTAGATGAGAAGGAGAAGCACGAGCTCATCAATCGTGTTAGAGTAGGGGTTTATAAAATATACCCATATTTTGAACTTTATTCACAATTCTTTGATTCTGTTTTTTATTGTCATAAATCATGTATGATTCAGATTTTGGTTTTGCAGGTAGATTCTGTGTTGGACTGGAAGAAAGAAAACCACCGTGAAGCTGTGGTAATGGCTCTCGCTGATAAATACAATGCATACCACTACGAACTGCACAAGCACTACCTTAAGTATGCATCACATGAGGAGGCACTATTCGGTGGGATGTCCCTGGTGGAGAAACTTGTGTGGGAGTGGTTATGTGAAAGGTGGGCCAGCGGCCCATTCAAGGTACTTGTGATTGGTATTGATTTTGTAATTATCATCGTCATGCCATGGTGAGGGCTTTTACTCAAAATGATCTGTTTATGGATGATAACTCTGATGTTATATTACTGGCATGGAACAACCATGTATAGGAGCATATAAGTATAGTCATAGTAGATATTGCATTTAAAACTTAGGCTGCTGAATGGTTAGCATAATGTGGTGAAATATTTTTACTTTTTTGTTGTTGGGACAAGATGATGAGGGATCATTTATGGATCTGAATTGTGTGTCTGTTTATGAATTTAATAAAAAAAAATAAATCCATATTGTTTAAATATGTAAGTCTTAGTTAATACTACCTCACATAAGAACTTTTGACATGGTTATGTTTACATGGGAATTACTCCATGTATGAAGAAGCTTATAAGCGTTACAAGGCATAAGGCCCCACAAGGTACTTGAAATAAGAGTGTCCTGTAGCTTGACTTAGAGTAACACAATCACACCCAAAATGATTTCAGCATGGTCAGTTTGCATTAATTTTACTTGAGTCACAAGATAAAACAAAAGGGGTTGTCATCTTGGGACCTGAAATAAAAGGTTTCAGTTGTGTATTATGTTATCATAATTCAACCCTTACCAGTTCTCTTTCCTTTAATCTTTGGAAGTTATGGTTCCATTGGTGTGTTAGACTAATGTGAAGTAGCTATCCTGGTACTCTGAAACAGGTGCTTTTCTACTGTTACAGCAACCCATATTCAAGAATATATTTACTGTCTAACTGTTCAATTTTAGAAGTGTTGGTGTAACACAATTAATTTATCTTGTTTCACAATTTTTTAGGAGTAGTCTGGAAGAAATACTACTAATAGGAAAAGACAAAAAGTTAAACATACCGGTGGGAGGAAATCATTTGTTAGGCTTATGGAAGAGAAGGTAAGACATGTAGTGTGCAATATAATATAAGTGTTTTAATCAAAGTAGAGTTTGATACTTACATTTTACATACATTTTTTTGTGAAAAGTGAGGAGGCACCAAATATGATTGCTTTTTATAAAGAAATACATTGGTCTAGGCAGAAGGGGAAATTCATAAATGCAGCAAGTGAATACAATTATGTGAGTGTGCAAAACGAATTTACTTTTTTTAGTGATTACTGTAATTTTTAATGGACTATCCCATTCTAAGGACTAATGTTCAATTTTTATTGACTTTATTCAGAATCAAATGCTAGAGAGGTTGAATGAGATGGAGTCTAAGGAGCAAGTTGATGCTGCATCTGTATTCAAAGAGGTCTTAGGATTCAAATCAGGATATGCACAATGGATAGGGCACTCTATGATTCCTGAGCCCTCTCCTTCACTGCAAAAAAAATAAGGCATTTGTGCGATTGGCGGAGGAAAATGAAAGAAACAAGACTTCTGCAGACATTTATAAGACTAAACTAGAGTCACTTATGAATGATATGGCTGCTCTGAAAGAACAATTTTTTGCACATGACAAACAATTGAACATGATAACATCACAGTTGCCTTCAAGTGGGGAGTCTCAAGAAGAGACTTAGGGAGATGCTTAGGCATCTACAAACTTGTAGTTTTTTGGAGTGTGGGGCTTTTGTGTTTTGTATTCCCCCTATGCACATGACAGTGTGTCAAATGTGTTGAGATTTTGATGTTCCCTATGGGAAATGTAGGAGGTATTATATTGAGGAAAAAGTGGCAGGTGGTTGTATGTTTATATATTAATTTGTGTTTTGAATATATAACTTGGTATCACTATGGAAGTAGCTACACAAGTTTGGTGCTGGTATAATGCAGGTAATGGTGTTTATGATGATGTGAGTTATCTTCTCCTATAAATTTCCTCACTTGATTTGTGAAAATACTTGTATAATTTTTTACCTGAGTCCAGTTGGGTCAAACTTACAGATGTATTTGTTGCAGGGATACACCAGATGCATGTAGGTAGCTGTTTTTAGCAAGGGTTAAGGTAAGGTGTAATGCAGAGGGATGAAACTACACTGTGTTAGCCCAGATGGAGAGAATTGGCTACCACCAACAGAAGTGAAAAATATAACTGGATAGGAGTAAGTTACCGGTATTCCCAATATTACTTGAGCTAAAATTTCCTTAGTTGCGGTTCATAGTTCATATAGTTGGGTTGTAATACATCTATGTGATTTTAAAAATAGTTTGTTTATAATATAAATAGGTTGGTAATGGCTGATGTATACCAACACCTTTTGCAAATTAATTTTTCCAGATTGATGTTAGTTATGTAACTGGCATTTCATGCATTAAACTCTGATGCCACATATTATATATAAAGTGTAGACAGCCAAGTGTTTGCATAAAGGGTTTTGCATCAAATCTAAAGGATCTGTTGTCGTGCACATTTCACTCCAGTATTATTTATGCCTTAAAAAATACTAATAGAATGATGGTTGGATTTGTGGGAACTTTGACTTGATAGTTTAAGTATCTTGTTTAAACACATGGTTTGAGAAGTTACAAATGAGAATATTGATATATATTGAGCCATATACTTGTTATTTGATTTTAAGTTTGCTAGAGGATCTTGACCTTCTGATGCGTGAGTTTGTCTGTGTCTGTAAATGACCAGTAGTATAACTTTGAGATTTATGCCATGAAATATGTGGACACAGATATTTTAAGCAACAATAACTTTAGTATGGAAGCCTATTACTGCTGAGAGCCACCTTGCTTTCATGGACTAACATCTTTGTGCTTTATTTTCAGATCTCACGTATGGATGAAGAGGATATTTGGTGGCCATCTGGGCAGCTTAAAGGTAGCTGAAGTAAATTCAATGAAGTTGGCATTAATTTGGAGTCAAGTTGTAGTAGAATATATGCATACGATGACCCTCCTGTCATTCCCACTCAACAAACATTAATCATGCATTTCCATGGCCTTAATTGAACAATGGTCCTGATTGGAATGCTGGTTTATAACATTTTGATGATATATAATTATTGCTCTATAGTCCTGTGAGTGTTTATTGTAGTATGTTACATAACAGATTGAATTTGATACTTAGATGATCACATAATTTCAGTGTTTGCATACATTATTGTTGTCTAGAATATTGTTTTATAAAATAGATTTGATCGTGTATATATAGGTGATCTTCAGTGAAAATGAAAAGCTTGATTGCATTGATATGAGAATATATATATGGAAAAAGTATTGATTGGTTAACAATTTGTGAGAAATGTCACAAATCTAGGCTATTGTTTACGCACGATAATAGTAAAAAAAGAATGAAAAAAAAAATTAAAAAAATAAAAAAATTCAAAATAAATAAATCTTTTCCCCACAACCTAATGTTTGTAGGTAAAAACTAGTAGCTAAACTCAACCATCAAAATTATTTGCTACAGGATTTATTCGTGAACATTAAGTGTCATACCCACAAAAGTGTCTGTGGGAAAAATATAAATAGGTAGGAAATGTGTAAATTATTTCCTACAAGATAAATTCATGGTAATTAATTATTATTGACAGATCAACTAGTTCATGGAAAAAAACCATTTAAATTATGTGAAAAACTATTACCTACGGGATGTGATTATAGAGAATACGATATTTGCTACGAAAGCTTTGGTGGGGAAAAGTTTGGTCATACATTTACTCATGGACCAAACCGGTAGATAAAGAGCTTTCCCCACCACATAATCTCGTGAGAAATACTATACCCACGACAACAACTCGTGGGAATTGAACATTTTCCACAATCATTGATTATGCTGAACAAGCCACTTAGAATTTGTCTCGAGAAAAGTCGTGGGAAAAGGGCTTTATTGGCCACGAGTTAAACCTTTCGTGGGATATAGTACTTTTTCTAGCGAATTTTATCCCACGAGTTTCCCATGATGAAATTTTGTGGGAATAGAGCTTTTTCCACAAAATGACTGCTTTTTGCCACAAAAATCAATATTTGGAAAAACCAGTATTTCTTGTAGTGGGCCTCTTTTTAATAATTATGATATTTTCTTGGTTGTGATTGAATTTTTTTTTTTCTAGAGCTCCAAATAGAAAGGGTCTTCTTGGTTGGCCTTCCTTAGATGGGCCCATTTATGAAATTGAGGATGTTAGATAGGTTGTAGTGTTGTTTCTTCTCCATTATTAGCAGCAAGCTTGTCCGTATTGGAATGGTTACTTGGTTGACGTGATAAAGCATCCGCTGCTAAGTTAGCCTTCCCTGGCCTATACATTATTTCATACCCGTAGCCCAACAACTTTGAGACTGATTTTAGTTGCTCTCGAGATACAACTCCTTGCTCAAGGAAAAACTCATTTTGGGCCGACATAGCCCCAATGCCCTTGTCTGAAGCATCGGTTTCCAGCACAAATTGCTGCGTAAGGTTTGGCGGGCCAAGAGTAGTTGCATGGCTTTTTTTTTTTTGTTAGTCATAAAAAGTTAAATCAATAAACTAACACGATTTGATGTGGTACGTTAGATTATATAATTACTTTTATATAATCTCAACACTCACAAACATTTTCTAAAATCTCACAATCTAGTTATGCCACCTGATACTTAATTATCTCACTTCTCTTTTCTAATCCTAGCCACGTACCATTTATTTCAACTATCATGACCCTCCAACTCATGTTTGAAAAACCCTATCATACTAACATGCTTGAATCTTGAATTGGGACCATCCTATCGATGATGTAACAAAACGAAATGACCAATTATTGTCTAAGATGTTAAGATGTTCATTTTCTACTAAAAAATGATCCACGGGAAAATTCTAAGTTCTATTTACTAAGCTAATGTTTTTACAGATGTTTGAATTCTCATGTCCTTTCACCCCCTCCCCCTCTTTCAGTGATTGGATCATGCGAGGTGAAGAATTTTACATGCGATGTCTCTATTTTTAGTGGCTAGATTTTGATTATAGGTGCTTCAACCAGACAAGAAGATTGGTAAATAAATTGTAATTAATTTGATCGTGTTCATGATGTTTTATATATCATTTTGTGTACTTGAGGAAATTTGTTGGATGTAATGGTGTTGAAATAAGAATTTTGGTACTACTGTGTGTTGATGGCTGCATGGAGATGCATGGGTCAGTGGAAGTATCAAATCAATTAGAAAAATGTTTGAGTTTGTGCAAAAGCATGATGCTCATATTGGACAACTTAAAATGGTGGATTTTGAATGGCTTATTGCTTGATAACAAAAGCTTTACACGGGTTTTCAATGTTAATTGGTATGTTTTCTTTAAGTCAATTAGTTTCATATAAAAGAGTATATGACTTATAATGAGTTGTTTCATTTTATATTTGAGATTAAATAATTGCGGAAGATTGTAATTATTTCTGAGCGTCACATAGGTATGCAAGTACTACTACTCACTACAAGAAAAGACCCATTTCCCAGCATTTTAATTGGTCGGAATAGGTCCCAAAAAATGCTGCAAATATTCATTTTCAACGATTATGGGTTCGACGCAGATTGGACGCGAAAAAATCGTCGCAACTGCTCAAACTCGCCCGTTCCTGGTGATTGTAGGGAAAAAAGCTTTTTGCGACGATTTCTACTCATCGCAAAAACAGTTGAAACTCGCCGCAAATACCATAACCAAAACAGGTTCTGTTCGCTGAAATATGTTGTTTCCATCGATTGATACCGTCGCAATATCTCGTGGAGAAACGCTGCAAATAATATAGTTTACTCAACGATAGACTTTATCGTTGCAAGGAATATTTGCAGCGTTTTGCCGTCGCTGCTATTATCATATATTTCGCTGCTAAAAAGTTTTCTCAACCTTTACCAGTTAGCATAGTTTTTTTATTCGCGGCTGCAGAAAATTGTTGCAATTGATTTAAAAGACTTTTCTCAACAGTCAGTATAATAGTCGCGAATAATAGTATTAGCCGCGAATTTATGATGCCGCTAAAAGTACTTAATACCAAATTACCAATAACTGAAATATGAAATCTTATTTTGAGTATGGATTATCTTTCGTACACTTGGGTATATGAAATTCTCATCGAATGACAAATCCAAATAGTCAAGGGCTTTTGAATTTTCCCATAAAGATAAGTTTAATGGGACAGGTTAGAGAATTGCGAGCTGATGACTAGGTGTGATTTGGATAGTGAGATGAGATAAAATGATTTTAGATAAAAGTTGAATAAAATATTATTAGAATATTATTTTTTAATATTATTATTATTTTGAAATTAAAAAAAATTGAATTAGAATTTGAAAAAAATTAAAATTTTCATTATATTTTATATGAAAATTTAAAAAAATTATAATAATGAGATGAGATGAGATAGTTTTCTTAATTTATAAGATGATGAGAGCAAAAATAAGTCTCAATCCATCCATCACTGCGTAACTTCCGGACAATAGATTCTTTGCCCAATAGTAGGGTCACCAACATGTGGAAACTTGTTTCACTTTTCAATCTAGCAAGACCGATCGCTCCACTTTAGGTTGCCGTGCACCAATTAAGGGGGTAGAAAATATTAATTAGATAATAATAAGATATATTAATGTTGATCACGTGCCTTGTATATTACCGCTGCAGGCTGTCACACAAACCCTTGTATATTACCCCTGCAGGTTGTCACACAAACCCGGCCACTGGCATGTGATCAACATTATTATATCTTATTATTATCTAATTAATATTTTCTACCCCCTAAATTGGTGCACGGCAACCTAAAGTGGAGCGATCGGTCTTGACAGCTTCAAAAGTGAAACATGTTTCCACATGTCGGTGACCCTATTATTGGGCAAAGAATCTATTGTCCGGAGGTTACGCAGTGATGGATGGATTGAGACTTGGATTTATGTTCTAATATCTCATAATTGGATTAAGGAACTATCAACTTATATTATTATTATAATTTTTTTAAATTTTTATATAAAATATAATAAAAAATTTAATATTTTAAAATTTTAATTCAATTTTATCAAGTCTCAAAATAATAATAATATTAAAAAATAATATTTTATTTAACTTTTATCTTAAATCATTTTATCTCGTCCAAACATAAACTCGCAATTCTCTTACCTGTCCCATTAAACTCATCTTATGGAAAAATTTCAAAGCACTCGACTATTTGAATTTGTCATTTAACCGATGAAAATTTCTGGTATGATAGCATTCCTGACTGTCCTTTTTCATTTTCGCCAAATCCATTTTTGTCAAAGTCATGATTGATTTTCATTGGAATATCTACATTTTCTACCCCTATATTGATGCACGGCAACCTAAAGTGAAACATGTTTCCACATGTCGGTGACCCTAGTATTGGGCAAATAATCTATTGTCCGGAAGTTACGCAGTAATGGATGAATTGCTCTCATAATCATCTCACAAATTAGTAAATTATCTCATTTCATTTTATTATTATAATTTTTTAAAATTTTTATATAAAATATAATAAAAAATTTTAATATTTTAAAATTTTAAAATAATAATAATATTAAAAAATAATATTCTAACAATATTTTATTATTTAATTTTTATTTAAAATTATCTCATTTTATCTCACTATTCACTATTCAAACCACACCTTAATCAATCAGCTCGCAATTCTCTGACCTGTTCCATTAAACTCATCTTTATGGAAAAATTCCAAAGTCATCGACCATTTAGATTTGTCATTTAATCGATGAGAATTTCATATATAGTACTGGTGTAGCTAATTTGCTGCAAGTCCTAATTTTAGAAAGACAGCTTGAGCTGTTATTGAGTTAAAGTTGGGTTTTATTTCATATATTCATAAATGATTTATATTAAACGAATTTGAATTTATATTGTTCATGAATTGTTGAGTTGGTTATAAATTTTAAGGTGAAATAAATTTATAGTAGACATGACGTAGCTGGAGCGTTTTCATAGACTAGCTGTAAACATTTGACATGTATAGCACTTAAATCAATGAAAGACCTACACGTAACGCAACTATTATGATCTACTAGTGATCTCTTAAACCCATTCATTTCATTAAAATTTCGTTGGGGAGTGTGAAGAGCGAGAAAGATAACCGAAATGAATCCCTTCATGTAACTTATATTGTTTGGTTTCAATAGTATTGCATATTGATATAATTATCGAAAGAAAATTATATATGTGAAATTTGATCTCAATAAAATAAACTTTATTAATTTTAGAAAAGAAAATTTAGGAAAGCTGGCACATTAATGATGATGTTTTTTGCTCAGTATATTAATAATAATTTTGCAAAATAATCCTTCACAAGATTATAATTTACTTTCCATTCATTTCTCTAAAATATCCTAACAAGATAGCTAGATTTTACCCATTTCATTTCATTCCCTGTCATTTTCATTCATTATACTCATTTCATTCTTTTATTTGGAACCATGCTCTTCCTACTAAAATTTCTATATTTATCTAGAAATTGCGGGACAATAATATTGGTATCCCTATAGACGACATAATTCAACAGTGTTGAAGTTTTTCTCTGACTTCTAAATCTGTTTTTTTTTTTTTTTTAAAGAGTAGAAGTCACATGTCTTGACTTCTTCCCATTTTTATTAATAGAAAACCTTCACTTGTAGCGGAGGAATACCGTGACAAACAATCCACCACACCTGCGACATACCTTAGATGCCAAAAAATTATAAAGAGACATAATCCAATACATCAAAATAGAAATTTAGAGTCTTAAATATGGCAATTCCCAACTATCCGTGCGCAACAGGCCTCTAAGAATTCCACTTCCTACATCTCCTCCCGTAAACAAGCCACCATTATTCTTGGCACCTTGTTTGGCAAGGCAATCCGCAACTATGTTTGCTTCTCTGAAAATATAACAGACACTACAATTTAAAACAATAAACAACCTTTTAATTTCATCTCAAAACTCCCACACATACCAAAGCGAACAACTCTTGGACTGTATCAAACCAACTATGACCGCCGAGTCCGACTCTACCATAAAGTCCCTAAGCCCCAATTGTTGCGCCATTTGTAATCCATCCAAAAGAGCACAAACCTCAGCAACTGTATTCGATGCCACACCATAATATGATGCAAAACCAGCCACAGTTCGACCATTGTCATCCTTGAAAATGCCACCCCCGCCAGCCATCCCAGGATTGCCTAGAGAGCTACCATCAATATTAAGTTTAACTCCACCCCTTCTCGGTTTCTTCCACGCCACAACCTTTGGTAATTTCTTCTAATCGGAACAAAAGGTAGATTTAGTACCTTAACAACTTTCAAATCTTGTGGATGCAAACTAGTAAATTTTCGAACTGTAAAGAAGATAGATATCATAATTGATTTAACCCACCGCACTACCCCTCTCCAGTCCATATTCTTATCTTCCATCCTTGCTGCATACCTAGTTCTCCAAAGAACCCAAGTGATTAGGATAGGAATTACTCCACGGCACACCCTTGTTGGTGAAGACGTTGACGCACAATTCCACCATATGTTTAGAATCCCTTGCCAAGATCGGGTTTGTGGTAACTGAACGCCCAGAATATTTGCAAAATAATTCCACACTGTAGTTGCCAACTCCCCACCACATAATACATGATCATTAGTTTCTTGTTTAGGAGACACACAACAATTACACTTAGAAACCAAAGGGATCCCAAGTTTAGCAATAGCAGCATCCATTGGTAGAGCCCCTTTTTTTGCACACCAACAAACAAAGGACATTTTTTTAGGAATATCCCTATGCCATAACCATTTGCGCCAAAGACAAATATTACCATGCGATCGAATGAGTTGCCCAACTGATTTTGTTGAGAACAAGCCATCCGAAGACGACTACCAGACCAGGATATCATTAACATTACGTAACTTCCCCTGCCAAGCAATTATTTTATCTACCATCTATACAGGCAAAATTGATGTTAATTTTTCCATGTCCCATCCATCTGTTGTTATGAGGTCTGCAATTTTCAGCTGAGAATCACCCATCACCTCCTGTGAATCACTAATGGCACCATCCCCCAGCCAATTATCAAACCAAAAATCTGCCTCCCCATTCCGAATCAAGACTCTTGAATTTTTAATCAAAATTGGCATAACTGAAAGAATTTTTTTCCAAAATCTATTACCCACCGAATGAGATAAGGCCGCAGGATGTTCACCTCTTGCATATTTTGCCATAAAGAATTTTTCCCAACAAGATCTACCCTCTAACAACTTCCAAGCAAATTTCATGAATAGTGACGTTTGCACTTTAGCAATATGTCTAATGCCCAACCCGCCCTCCTCCACCGGTAAACATATATTTTTCCGCAACACCCACTTCCTCTTCTTCCTCTCCTCTTTCAAGCTCCAAAGAAAATTAGAGAAAATAGAATTTAAAGTTTTCAACACTCCCTTTGGTAAACTCATAACTGATAGCATATGTATTGGCATGCTAGATAACACGTGCTTGATAAGGGTAATCTTACCTCCAAAGAATAAGATTTGACTCTTCCATCCCACCAATTTTTTTTGCACCTTCAAAATCAAAGTCTCAAAAAGTCGATTTGTGATTTTGCCCACAGGTAACGGCACTCCTAAATATGCACATGGCCATTTACCCTCCACAAAACTAGTCAAACGGAGCACCTCTAATTTCCTAGTCGACGGAAACATAGAGGAGAAAAAAATAGAGGATTTTTCGGGCTCACCAACTGCCCCGACATACCTTCATACTCATGAATCATACCTTCATACCTTCATTAAGTGAGTCACATATTTCTTTTCCCTATTAGCAAAAATAAGAATATCATCAGCAAAAAACAAATGGGAAATCACACCTCCATTTACATTAAATGGCCTGACCTTTGCCTTCTGAAAATCCTCTTTTAGCCTGCGAGAGAGAAGCTCCTGAGATAAGATAAAGAGGTAAGGCGATAAAGGATCACCTTAGCAAATACCTCGAGATGGCTTGAAAAAGCCCTTCATAACACCATTAAGCATAATCGTACACATAGGAGATGAAATACAGTTAAATATTAGTCCCCGTCATTTCTCCGAAAAACCCAACCTTCGCATAACCTCCAATAAAAATTTCCAATTCACTCAATCATAGGCCTTTGCCATATCAATTTTTAGCATAATGTTCCTGCCTCTCGTCTTCTTATTTATGTTATGGACTAATTCCTGCGCAATGGATATGCTATAAAAAATGTTACACCCCTTTAAAAATGTCGACTGCTCTTCAAAAATCTCCATAATCGGTGAAAGCCAATGCACCATCATCTTAGAAAAAAATCTTATACACAACCGAACAAAGACGTATTGGGTGGAATTGTGAGAAACTTCTGGGCTCTTCAACTTTCGGTAATAGAACAATATTTGTAGCACCAAAGAAAGTAGACAATGGCTTCCCTTCAAAAAATTCTATAGCCATTCGAAAAAGGTCCTCTTTTACAATATCCCACGCATGATGGAAAAAACTTGCCGAAAATCCATCGGGTCTCGGGCTACTGTCCTGCGGGATTGACCACAATGCCTCTTTCACTTCTGAAATACGTGGGGCTCGACACAACTCCAAATTATCTGCATCCAAAATAATTGAGGTCAAAAGATTCATCATACCAGTACCCTCTACGTTCACGGACGACGTCATCAGTTGTTTTTTGAAAAATTCCACTGCTTCATTCAGCAACTCATCTCCCGATTCAAGTATCCTACCATCAGTAAGTGTCATTCGATCCAACACTTTGAATTTCTTTTTGCATCTCAGTGAGGCATGGAAAAATGTTGTATTTTCATCCCCTTCCGAAATCCATTTAATGCGGGATTTTTGACATTTCATAATCTCCTCTCTAAGCATGTACTGCAGGTGTTTTTGCTTACATTTCAATAATGCAACTTCCATCTCTTGGGAATACTCATTAACAACTGCCTGCTCCAATCCCAGCAACTCTTCTTCAATCATGTTAAGGTCAGCTTCCAACCTACCAAAACCTCTAAATTCCATCTTCACAGCACTGGTTTTAATTTCTTGAGCTTCACACTGACTTGCACAATAGAACACCCATGAACTTCCTGATTCCAACAATCCCGAACCATTGAGAGGAACTGCTCATGCTCACACCACATTTGTTGAAACCGAAAAGGCTTTAGACCAACCCTTCATTCTTAAAAAAACTTTGTGATCATTGGGCTATGATCTGAAGATGTGCGAGACAAGTACGCCATTTTACTCCTAGGAAAATTTGAAAGAAACTCAGAATTTACCAGCATTCTATCCAACCTCGCCCAAATTCATCTACCCCCTAACCTTCCATTACACCAAGAAAATCAGTTACCATCAGATAAAATATCTAACAAACCGCATTTTTGAATACAATTATTAAATTCAATTCGAGCATGAGAAGAGCAACAAATACCACCAATAATAATATTAAAATCACCACGAATAAACCAAGGCTTACCATCCACATTAATATCACCAAGATACTGCCATAAGTCACGACGTTGATTTTGAAAACAACTTGTATACACAAAAGTAGACAAAACTCGAGAGTTCCCCAAAGAGAACCAGCCCGATAAAGCTTGCTCCATGACTAAATAAAGTTGAAATTCAATCTCCTCTGCCCAGAACAACCAAACTTTGCCTCCAACCTCAACATTGTGGCAAAAATTATTTAGACGTAATCAACGTGCCCAACAGGAACACTTATTAACTGAAAGAAACGGTTCTAACAATGCTACCACCGAAGGTCGGTGTTTATTCATAATACGCCGTAAGCTAACTTTCGACGAACGAATGCCCCTAATATTCCAAACTCAAATACTCACCAAAATCAATAATGTTTATTAGACCTTGTTGTCCGCTCAAGAACAACCATAGGTTTCTTCTTTTTTTCACCCTTCAACTGTTTAAGTGGAACTTCAATTTCACTATCCGACTGGTAACATTTAGTGGCTAGTTCTTCTAACTTATAGTCATTCTCCCTATCTGACCAAAACCGCCCCTGCAGTCTTGATCCCACACGATTGTCATCCGCATCAACATCCCCTCCTGTGTCTCGAGTAAGTTCATATTTCAGGGCTTCATCAATAATTCTCAAAGCACTTCTTGGACCATACATACCTTCTAACATATCAGTACGCAATTCCTTTCCTTCCAACTTTTCAGACTGTTCAAACCAACTACTAGAACTTGGTTGCAATTCCTGCATCGGTTGTTCTAGAATAACAACACCTGTCATATGTTTTTCTACACCAGTCTCTAGTAATTGCAATAACAGATCATGTAAATGAAATTGACTTTAGTTTACGACGTCTTCACTAGCAGACACATATAGAATTTCCACTCCTTGTCTTTCTGACTATGTTTTTCTCTCACGAATCCGGCTCAGTATTTCCATCCGTCTAGCTTGATTCCTAGTGTTATATTTGTCCCCATGTGCAAACTTTGGCCCTTCCTCCACCTTCTTTTCTCCCATAGCTTTCCATTCTGTTTTACCACCATTTTTAGCATCGACATCATGCATCTTTTTTTTTCCTTTTTTCTCAATTTTTTCTTTAGCATTACATTGAGATTCCCCATGGCCTTGTTTACGACACCATCCACATAACGCAGGGACAGATTCATATTTCACTTCTTGATAATGACTAGACGCTAGTCCAGGCGGACCTTGCCCAAAATGATGCTTCAAAGGTAAAGACACATCCATCTCTACGCATATCCTTGCAACCTTCGGTCTCGACACACAAGCAGTAGCATTGTCTCACTTCAAAAACCAACCAAACCCACCACCAATACTTTTTAGTATAGAAACATGAAAATAATTTGGAGGAATGCTGAGAAGTGAGATCCAAACAGGAACCAATGGTGATTTAGCGTCTTCATCAAAATCTGGAGTCCAGTGGAAGATTTTATAGGGAATCCCAATTACATTTGCATTACCACGAGCCATAATAGATACGAAGTCCTCCTCATTTGAGAGCCTGATCAACATATTACGTACGTTCTACAATTGCCCCACAACCGGCAGCGATTTAAGCCCCCATCTGCTTTTAATAAACCCACAAATATGATCTAAAGATGGACGACGGAACATAAATTTCAGAACCATCGCATAACGGAACGGTCCCGCAGATTTGATAATCTTCGATTGTGGAAACACGAAAAAAATCTCTCCATCACTAAACTGACGTTCATGTAATGGGATATCAACCTCTGGCAACACTTGAGGACGATTAGCAACGACATCAGCATAGCCACTCATGAAGCCAAACCCATCAAACTATCCTGCCTGACACCCAGAACCCTCCTTTACGTTAACTGCCCCACCAGAATGTAGACCTGCCGTGGAGGACGACGGGGTGACTGGGTGGACCATACGACAAAAACCTAGAAAACCCTCAAAAGTTGAGAGAGTATTTTGAGTCATGCCACGTCATCTCCAAAAGAATTTTTGAATCTAGAGAAGCCATGGCTTCTAAATCTGCTTGTTGCTCTTTTGGCTTTGCTGAAACAACCTTTCAATATAGTCATGGATTGTGCAACTGTTGTCCACTTCTTTTAAAAAATAGTTGGGTTCATTATTAAAATAATTAATTTTTTCATATGGATTTCATATTTATTCACTTCTTTCAAAAGAAATACGGGTACTTACGCACTCCATACTGCAAATATCATTTCTAATTCTCAAAGCCCCTCCACATTCTCGAGTCATTATTCATGTTAAAAGAGCTATCTTGGTCAGATGGCTCACACCTTCTCATGGTACTCTGAATTAATTAAATATTGATACACCTCCAAAGGTAAATATCTCAGTTCAACATGTTGTGGGTTGATATTCTGCAATTCGAATCTTGTTTTCTTCCTTTTAGCGTTAAACATTTCCTTTTATCTCTTGCGTTGTCAAAGTAAACAAAGCATAAAGAAAATAAGAATTAATCCTTTGAACTTTCATCAGTGGACGTGTGGAAGAGGAAAGACTACGGAAATTCGGTGTGGATAGAGCTTTAAATTTTCCTATATATATCAATACTTTGATCTTTCTGATCATGTCCATTTCATTAAAATAGTATATATTCAGGGGATATATTTTCTAGCTTGTTGGGGCCAATGCGGCATTTTTGTCTCCCAATGAGGGGCCGTCAGCTACGCGTACGTTAATAGCGATAAAAGTTGATAAACAAATAGTTAAACTTTAATTCCATGCATTTTACTCTTTTAAAATTCTCTCTGTGGACGTGTACAGATTAAGTGGTAAGAATATGACAGAGAGCGTTCCCACCTTATTTTTCTGAATGCTACCTGCAATTTCTTTAAATATTAGTGATCTCATTCTTCCTTCGACTGCAACACAAATCCCAGTACCTCATTCCACATAGACTACTCATGGCCGACCAAACTACTTGTTTCCTCATCCTCCGTTTTCTGCCGGCACTGCTTCTCATGTCTACTTTAACTACTGATGCAAAAATTCTCAACATTACCACAGATCAATCTGCTCTTCTTGCCTTGAAAGCTCATATTTCTTATGACCCTCACCATATTTTGACAACAAATTGGTCCTCCAATACTTCAGTTTGCAATTGGGTCGGTGTCACCTGTGGTTCCAGACATCATCGGGTTACAGCCTTGAACCTTTCTAACAATGGTCTTGTAGGAACCATTCCTCCGCACACAGGAAACCTTTCATTTCTTGTCAGCCTAAGCATAAGGAACAATAGTTTTCATGGCTCAATGCCAAACGAATTGTCTCATCTTTATCGCTTGGAATTCTTGCATTTCGGATACAATGAATTCAGTGGAGAAATCCCGTCATGGATAGGATTGCTAACCAAACTTCGAACTTTAATTCTTGTAACCAACAATTTCGAAGCTACTATCCCATCATCTCTATTTAACAGTACATCTTCATTGCAACTAATTGTACTTGAAGATAATCAGCTTTCGGGCTCCATACCATCCTCTATCTTCAAGATGTCTACCTTGCAAGAAATTTATCTTGCAGAAAACAAGTTTTCAGGTCCAATGCCCTCCATCTTCTTCAACATGTCTTCACTGCAACATATTGATTTCGGCAATAATGCGCTATCTGGTACACTACCACGGGAAGTAGGGAACTTAACCATGCTTACATATTTATACCTTGACAATAACAACTTCGAAGGTATATATAATATTTAGTCTTGATTGGTAGGTCATGCTGTTAATTATGATCGGTAAGTAAATTCCAATATTTATTTCTGAAGTGTAATTGCATGTTTCACAGGTAGTCTCCCACCCTCTTTGTTCAAGTGCGAACAACTGCAATATTTAAGCTTGGGGTCTAATAATTTCAAAGGAAAACTATCACCCGAAATAGGGAACTTAACCAAGCTTATAGGTTTAAATCTTGGCTACAACAACTTCGAAGGTACGTGAGGTCTTGTATTAGTTGATAATAAAGATGCCACTGTGTCACCATTGATATATATAGTACATATGCATGTTCTATATATGATCTTCTCTAATTAGGTACTTCCAAATGAAAGCAGTAAAATAATTGGTTAGTGAACCCCCGCGTGGTGGAATATGTAATTTTCCTTAGCGTTTGTCATGCACAAGGATAAGCCATAAGTGGCAATAATTTTATTCTCCCATATTGTTAAATCCCTTTGTCGAGTGTACCTATGAAAATAGAGAAGTTAACAAGGCTAGCTAGCTTATAGTATTATAGCTTATAAGTAAATAAATTCTTTTAATGTAATATAACCTTATAAGTCTTGTTTTGGCCGACTATGTTGATTTATATATATATATATATATATATATATATATATATATATATATATATATCTACTCTATTATAATAAGTAGCTATCTAACTGTGAATAATAACTTTTGTTGTTTTTCCATTAGTTTTTGTTGTTTTTCTGTTAAGTCCGTTAAGTCTTATTTTACCAAAAGATTCCTTAAAATCCCAATCATTTGATATGTAACTCCCTTGTAGAATTTAATGAAGTATTATGTTTTACCAAAAGGTCTTTAAAACCCTTGACCATTTGACATGTAGCTCCTTTTTAGAATTTAATGAATGATCATATTTTACCAAAAACCCCTTAATAGTCCCGCGGCGTACATAAATTGACGTCTCTTCTTTATGTCCTTTTTGTTTTGACAATGTACTCATTTTTTTTTTCAATTTGTTTTAAATAAAAAAATTAAAATGATTTTACTCTTTAGAACAAAAACGCTTTAGAGCATTCTTATTGTAAAATTCAACTTTAAATAAATTTAACTAATAAAACACTTAAAACACTCAATATATAATATTAATTATTAATTTAATTAAAATATAATTATTATTAATATTTTAATTAGTAGAACTATAAAATGTGATAAAAATAAAATTTTAAAATTTTAAAATTTTAAAAAATTATTAAATTAATAATATTTTATGATTATATAGAGAGTAAATAGATAATCAATATGGATGCAGATCAATGCTTATACTTTACTAAAGTTTAGATTTTTTTTAATATTAATTTTTTGTCTTTTTTTAATCATGTATTTTCTTTTCCCAAACAAATAAGCTACTGATTTTTGTCATTTTTTTTTATTTAAATCATTATATCAGGTGCACCCCGAGACTAACGCATTCGGGACCGTTCCCTAGTATATATATATATATATATATATATATATATATATATATATGTAGTCTCGATTAAATTAAAAAATTGATAGCATTTAGCGAATTAAAAACGATTTGGTGTATGGACTTTTAGGATTTTGAGATATTGGAATTTATAATTTTAAGTAAATCAAACTTAATGCATTTTTCGTGTAAAGATCATAATCTTCTAATGGTTAGAATTTTTTCCTGCATATATATTGATCTTTTAGTCAGTGCGACATGTAAAAAAAAAATTGTCATTATGTAAAAATTGGACCCACTAAAGTGCATGTGGCTCCGATCCAATACCACTGCAATCAACTCAAGCGTGGCTCAACCAATTATATATAAATGTTGCATGCCTTATCAACGTTTCATCTTCGAAGGTATATATATTTAGTCTTGATTGGTAGGTTATGCTATTAATTATCGGTAAGTAAATTCCAATATTTGTTTCTAAAGTACTGTAATTGCATGTTTCACAGGTAGTCTCCCATCCTCTTTGTTCAAGTGCAAACAGCTCAATTATCCTTTACACTTGGGGTCTAATAATTTCACGGGAAAACTATCACCCCAAATAGGGAACTTAACAAAGCTCAGATACTTAGTGCTTAGCTACAACAACTTCGAAGGTACGTGACGTCATGTGTCACCATTGATTTAGTACATATGCATGTTCTATATATGATCTTCTCTAACTAGCTAGGTAGTGACACCCCATGGTGGAATATGTAATTTTCCCTTGAATTTGTCATTAAAAAGTCATTTGGGATAAGCCATAAGTAGCAATAATTTTAGTCGATCTACTTAATTCCAGTTTTGATAGATTCGCAAACTTAATTAGAACTATTATTGATCACCAATATTGTTAAATCCCATTGTCGAGTGTACCTATGAAAATAGAGAAGTTAACAACGCTAGCTAGCTAGCTTATAGTATTATACCTTGGCAACAACTAAATTCTTTTAATGTAATGTAACCTTAGTCATGGTTTGGTCCACTATGTTGATATCATGACCATTCATTAGTATATATGCAATCTCGATTAAATAAAAAAGTTGATAGTTTTTTAGCGAAGCAAATACGATTTGGTGTATGGAAGTTGGGATTTTTTTTGTTTTTTAGATATTGGAATTAATTTTAAGCAAATAAAACTAAATGATTTTCGCGAAAAGATCAAAATATTTCAGTGGTTAATTAGAATATTAACAAGGATTCTCAAAATATTCTTCTAGTCAGTGCGACAAGTAAAAACAAATTGTGATTATGTAAAAACTGCACCCACTAGAGTGCATGTGGCTCCGATCTAGTACCACTGCAATCAACTCAAGGGTGGCTCAACCAATTATAAATGTTGCATGCCTTATAATCAACCTCCATGGTATATATTCCAAGTCTTGATTGTTCTCTTACAACTAATTATTAGTTGTATGTTTTATTTGTTACAAAATCTTTTTTTAATAGATTTATTGTGACTGCAGGTGCAATACCAACTGAAATTGGTAATTTGCAGAACCTGATGAATTTCGATTTGGGAAATAACAATTTTGTTGGAACAATTCCACTGGATATATTCAATATCTCAACATTACAACATCTTTCCATGGTACGAAATTATCACCTCTCAGGCACTCTTCCATCAGATATGGGCCACTTCCTTCCAAATCTCATGGAAATTTCTCTTGGGATAAATGAACTTAGTGGAACGATTCCAACCTCTATTTCCAATGCTTCACAGCTCATTCTAGTTGACTTGGGAACTAACTCATTCTCAGGCTTGATTCCAAAAACATTTGGTAATTTAAGGCTGCTCCAATGGCTCAACCTCGGATTCAATAATTTGACCATTGAATCTTTAGAATTGAGTATTTTCTCATATTTTTTGAACAACGCATATCTCAGTCAATTGTATCTGAGTATGAATCCACTAAATGTAGTCCTTCCTAATTCCATTGGAAACCTCTCGACCTTTCTTGAACAACTTGATCTCTCTGGTTGCAATATTAAGGGCAACATTCCCATAGATATTGGCAATTTAAATAGATTGACATATATGTCCTTGAGCGTCAATGATTTGGCTGGACCTATTCCAACTACAATAGGAAGATTAAGCATGCTCGAACGTTTGGACCTTTCTTGTAATAGACTAAAAGGTCCAATCCTGTCGGATATCTGTTACTTAGGGAGATTGGGAAGTTTAAAACTAGCAGGCAACAAGCTTTCAGGACAGATTCCCGAAAGCATAAATAATATGACTTCATTAAGATTTCTCAGCTTAACCTTTAACCAATTAACTTCAAGGATTCCTTTGAGCTTGTGGAGGTTGACAGATCTCTTGGTGGTCGACTTGTCATCCAATTTCCTAAGTGGGTCTCTTTCATTAGATATTGGAAATATGAAGGTCCTAACGGTATTGAATTTATCAAGAAATCAACTATCCGGTCATATCCCAGAAACAATTGGTGGGCTCATATCTCTAGTCAATCTCTCTTTGGCAGTCAATCAATTAGAGGGCTCCATTCCTATATCTTTTGGTGGATTAGTAAGCTTGGAGGCATTAGATCTTGCTAGTAACAACTTATCTGGAGAGATACCCAAGTCCTTAGAAGTGCTACGGTAACTCAAATATCTAAATGTCTCTTACAATAAACTACGAGGACATATTCCAACACAAGGACCATTTGTTAACTTCTCAGCTAAATCATTCATGTCAAATGATGTGCTTTGTGGTGTGATTAGATTGAATGTTCCTCCATGCAAAGAAGCTTCTCTTGGACCAAAAAGGGCAATGGGGGTGCGTATACTAAAATATGTACTGCCCACATTGGGGTTAATGATACTTGTGGTATCCGTTGTACTGGTCTCAAGAAAACTTCATGGGAAGAAGAATTCAAAACTTTCCAACAACAAAGACTCAATGCCTTTATCAACATGGAGAAGAATTTCCCACCAACAACTTTTTCAAGCAGCAGAAGGGTTTAGTGCAAACAACTTACTTGGAGAAGGGAGTTTCAGCTCAGTTTATAAAGGGACACTCTTAGATGGTACATACATTGCAATAAAAGTTCTAAACTTGGAACTAGAAGGTGCATTCAAAAGTTTTGACATAGAATGCGAGATATTACGACACATTCGTCATCGAAATCTTGTCAAAATCATTAGCGTTTGTAGTAACATTGACTTCAAAGCACTTGTTTTGGAATACATGCCTAAAGGGAACCTAGAAATGTGGTTGTATTCTAACACCCATTGCTTGAATATGCTACAAAGGCTAAATTTGATGATTGATGTGGCATCAGCACTTGAATACCTCCATCTTGGTTATTCAACACCTATTGTTCATTGTGATTTGAAGCCGAGCAATGTCTTATTAGATGAAGATATGGTTGGACATGTTGCTGATTTTGGCATCGCCAAGTTCCTAAGTGATGGAACTTCTCTCAAGCAAACAATGACCATGGCTACAATTGGGTATATGGCACCAGGTGATGTCAAGTACTATTTTCATCATTCTAGTCTTGCATAGATGCATAAATGTTCCGCTTTGGTAACATATATAAGGACCTTTGCACCTAATTTATTTGGATTATCATATGTGAAATGATATGTTTTAATGTGTGCAGAGTATGGATCTGAAGGAATTGTTTCTACAAGAGGTGATGTATATAGTTATGGAATCTTATTGATGGAAACTTTCACTAGAAAGAAGCCCATTGATGATATGTTTACCGGCGAAATGAGCTTAAAGCGTTTAGTAGAGGAATCATGTTCGCTTTCGATACTTGAAATTATTGATTCCAATTTGCTGAGCAATGAAAATGACTATGCTGCTATGGAGACCTACTTATCAGCAACTATGGGCTTGGCTTTGCATTGTTGTGTAGATTTGCCTGAAAAGAGGATTGATATAAAAAGTGTTTTAGCCAGACTTAACAAGATCAAATTAAAGTATCTACATGATCAGCAATCGGGCTAGTCACGTAGAGTTTATTACCAAGCTACAGTTTAATCTACACTCGGTATGCAATTTATCTACCACACTTATTAGAATTTGTTCATGAAATGTTTGATTAATTATTATTTTCTTAGATGTATAAAATTCTTTAAAAAAATATTATGCATTTTCAAGAATTCATATAAATAATTACTTAATTATGTCAAGGTTATACGAATTAAATTGGCAAATATGTAAACTATATATAAAGTTAATAACTGGCAAATCTTTCTATATATATATATATTTATATGAGTTCTATAAGAAAACAGATTAAATGTGTATATATATAGGTGCACGAACACACCCAAAATATCTTAACTCTATCTACAAACTTCAGCAAAACAACATTGAGTTAATATAAATAATATAGTTATTATAAATAAATATCAGTATAATGATTTATAACATTCATATTGACTCAAATGACACCCATCGTATCATCATGCTAAGAACATGATTCTCTCTTATATTTTTAAATACTTTTGAATACTTGGCATAAAGTTTAATATAATATCTGCAAAATAATAAATTTGAAGTAGTACGAGTTCATACAAGTCATAACAAGTTTAGATACGAGCTTAACTTGTATAATAAGTCTAGCCTAGATTTTTGTTAGAATTTATGTTTTTCTTAAAACAACAAAAATAAAGACAAGTTCATTAGTTGAGCATGAACAACTTGGTTCATTTACAACATTTTGTAAAAATCTTGGGATTCCTCTCAAGAGACTTGTTTAATCCATTATCTTGTTACAGTACACACAAATATAAGTCTACAAATATTACAGCAATGAAGGCAAACAAATCAATTTTTCTATTCTCGGAGAACAATGACAAGAGTTCTTCTCCTTTTACTATTGATTGGATTGTAACATATCTATCATTGTGTGTAGACATGCTCCCAACATTGCAGGAAAGAAGCAAGGGGTTGATGTCAGGAATCTCGGTAATCCTGGTTTTGGCAGCTTGGGCAAGTCTCCTTTCTAGATTTCCCAATCTCTTCGTGACTCTAGGGTGCCTTGAGGGATGTGGAATTGCCCCATTTTAGAGTTGTGTATATAGTAGTGACAAAGCCTCTCTTTGGGGTCGAAACTTCTATTCTAATAATAAGTTTTTGAATATGATGGATATTGATTTGTATAACAATACAAAAAGGAAACTACAAGTATTCAAGTTGTTTTACTTTTTTCACCCATGTCATGGTGGTAATAATAGATCATGAATAATAAAGTATGATTTTGTCTCTTCAATGGAGAAATTAATATTTCGATGTAAAATTAAGATCTTAATAAAGAAAAAGAAAACAGTTAAATGTACTAAGTTATAATAGATATAAACAAATACATTGCGCCTATTAGGGAAAAAAAGAACATCATGGAGGGGATAAAATATATCAGGCCCAAAGTGATTTTCTAATCCAAGCCCAAGGTTGAGGGTCTATTCTAGAGGGAAAATAGAGAGAAGGAACGAGGGGCCAAAAGGTTGAGGAAGGAGAGTGTCAAGAGGAAAAAAGGAGATGTGACATAAAAGAGAGATGATGTGATATAAATGAACAAGGGGCAGAAGATAAAAAGGGAGGGAACTAGACGATTTCAGGGCCTTATTCTTCCGAACTTCTTCTAGACTGTCACTTCGACCTCTCATTCAGCTTCTTCAACCAGGGAACCAGAGCACCAACGATAGGCTCACCTTTAGAAAAGATCTCTGATCTCCATTGTACAACGAGGATTAGTGAACATGAGAGCTTGTAAACAATAATATTATAGTGGATTATCCCCCCTCCTTTGAAACGATCGATCTGTGGACGTAGGTATTATGCTAAACCACATAAATCTGTGTATCTCTATCTCTTTTACTTTCCTTGCATTTATTTCTTTTGCACTGCCATGGATGTAAGCATGGCCACTATACAGTTGTATTGGACCACTGTTGGGGGCTCCACACCATACCGATCGAGCCGCAGATCACCATAGTGGGCTAGGAATGATTATTTCTCCCCTTTGGCCTGTGTTATTTTTAGGCACTAACAGTTGATGTCATCTGTGAGATCTGATTTACTTTCTACACTAGACGCAGGAGAATGAAGATTTTTCGGTGCGCTAAATAATCACTAAACGAGCAGATGACATCCTCTCAGATTAGTGCCCTCAACCTTTCGTCTTTTATTTTTATAAAAAACACTACTACAAAAAAAAAAGGGCTAGTAAACCCATTCTTGCCCAATAGGGACCCAAGTTACCCGCCACTTGAGCTGAAAATGTTTAGTGCACTTTGGGTGCATTGTGCAAAAAGAGGGGGTGTACATAGGTGAGTATTGTGCACTTAAATGCACTCTATGCATGCACATGCACCTCTTGAGTCACTGACACTATGAACCTACACATATCAGGCATAGCATTGTGCACTTAAGTGCACAATACCATGCACGTCCCACTGTGCATGGCATGCACAACGACATGCACAGTGTCATACAGGTGCACGTTGTCATGCACCTAGAGGCTGGCCGTGTCTCGCTGCGAATCTTGTTGACGTGTTGGGGGTCACCATGTGCACCGCAGTGGTTTCTAGCTCCGCCATGATGCCTTGTGGACAGGGGGTAGTGAATAGTGCACCTCATGTGCATCTCACCGTGTACATGGGAGGACCACTCAGACTAGTAGTGGCGCCACCAGGGGAGGACGCCGGCGGCCACCACCTGGCCTGCCGGCTTCGTCAGTCTCCACTTATATGGTCCCCGACCAGCCCCCATGAAGCTAGCGTTCACCATGCAAGCCACGTGTAGTGGTTGAAACTACTCTATCGAGCCCCTCTGTGACACAACAGGGCCACCGATGGCCACCTCATGGACCACTGATGCCGTCTTTATCGATAATTTTTTAAAATTCAATAAAAATTCTAACTCAAACTATTTTATCATTATTTATAAATTATCTTACTATTATTAACAAATTTTATTTTATTTTATCTTACTATCCAAAGAACGCCTTGATCTATCTCTTTGTATTAAGGAAAAGAGTTGCAGAATATGTGTTTGAGAAAATGACAGAAAGAGTGATGAAAGAAATTTCTCTTTGGTGCTTTCTATTATGAATTCCTTTAAGTACATAGTACATTTTTTTATACAGAAATTCCATAACAGAATCCTTATGTACAACCAACCAAAGTTTCACAGCTAGCCTAAGTTTGTTATGACCTATACATTCTAGAGCATTGCCGATTATTCTCTGTGATTTTCTGTTGCTGAGGTGATATTCCTTTTTGTAGTACATTCGGTTACTATAGTAGGATGCAGTGCCTTAATACCCTCCCGCGATTCAAGTGGCACATATGTTAATGTGAGGCTTGATCGAAGATGTTGAAATCGAACAGTGGAGAGAGGTTTGGTCATGATGTCAACTATTTGATCTTTGCTGGAAATGAAGGAGACTTGAAAAGATTTTGCTGCAACACGTTCACGAACAAAGTGGTAGTCCAATTACACATGCTTGGTGCGTGCTTGAAGTACTAGATTAACAGATAAGTAGGTTGCCCCTAAATTGTCACACCACGAGGTAGGAGAGTTAGTAAGAAAAATGCCAAGTTCTTGAAGTATCGATTGTAACCAAAGAACCTCACAAGCCGTATTAGCCACTAATTTGTATTCTACTTCAGTAGATGAATGAGCAATGGTTGCTTGTTTTTTGGAGCCCCAAGAAATTAGATGATTTTCAAAATAAATGCAAAATCCTCCAGTTGACTTGCGATCATTAGGGCATCCGGCCCAATCAGCATCAGAGAAGGCAGATAATTTGAATGATGAAGTTGAAGAAAAATAAAGTCCTAAGTGCTGAGTGTCTTTGAGATATCTAAGAATACGTTTGACAGCTTGCCAATGTGAATTTCTGGGGTTGTGCATATATTGACAGACCTTACAGACAGAGAAAGATATGTTTGGATGGGTAAAGGACAAATATTGTAGACTCCCAGCTATACTTTGATACAGTTGGGGGACCTCAAAATTGTTCCCATCCAGAGCAAATAATTTCACAGAGGTCGACATGGGTGTGGATACAGATTTTGCATTGTGCATTTTTGTATGACAGAGAAGATCACCAATATATTTGGACTAACTTAGAAATAGACTCGTGGTATCCCTTGTGACTTCCACCCTCAAAAAATAATATAGCAGCCCCAAATCTTTAACAAGAAAATACAAACTTAATGTGGCAATGAAATCAGATTTAATTTGAGAACTAGACCCAGTAACAATAACATCATCTACATAGATAAGTACGTAAATGCATGCAGAGGAATTATTTAAAATAAACAATGATGAGTCTCGCTGAGACCCATGAAAACCCATTGAAAGAAGTTTTTCAGTGAGTTTCACAAACCAGGCCCAAGGGGCCTGTTTTAATCCATAAATGGATTTTTTCAATTGACAGAGATAAGAAGGATAATCAGGATTGACAAACCCAGTAGGTTGTCTCATGTAAATTGCTTCCTCGAGGTCTCCATGCAAGAAGACGTTCTGCACGTTGAGTTGGTGAAAAGGCTAGTTGGACATCACAGAAATTGACAATAGCAATCATATGGTGGTGCGTTTAACAACAAGGATGAACGTTTCAATGTAATATATCCCTGGTTGCTAATGAAACCCCTTGGCCACAAGCCGTGCTTTATGGCGTTCAAGAGTTCCATCAGCATGCCTCTTAGTTTTTAGGATTCACTTGGAGCCTAAAATATTTAGATTCAGAGATGGAGGGACAAGGACCCAGGTTTAAATTTGGAGAAGGGCTCGAAATTCCTCTTACATGGCCAAGTGCCATTCAAGATATTTATTTGCTTCTGAAAAAGTTTGAGGTTCTTCGGGTATGAGAGAGATAGAGGAGTTGGTGGTAGAAGATGAGTTCGTGGCTGAGAAGGAGGCAAAAGGTTTTGATTTTGGCTAGGGGATGGTACCATTGGTACAGAAGCGAGGGTAGTAGATTTGAGATCGGAGTCTTGTAGTCATTGGATGAGTAGAAGATGGAGGGGGTTGATTGGAGGAAGACGAAGGTAGTGTGAACTCAAAGAGGTTAGGGTTTGAGTGTGGGATTGCGGCTGGAGAAGAAGAGTCCCTAAGGTTCGATGAGGGTGATTGAGGTAAAGTGAGTTGAGTGGAAGCGGACGTGGGTGATGAGGCCGAATATTGAGTGTTATTAGTGGGCTAGGCCAAATCATTAGGAGGTGGGAGTGGAGGAGTATACGATAGAGTCTTGGGGGATTGAGCTATAGGCTTGGTGGCATGGATAAAAGGCCCAATGCTGGCAGAGGTAGAGTGTGAGTTGTGTTGAGCAAAAGGAAATTCGAGCTCATTGAACACAACGTCCCTAGAAATATAGATCTAGCCAGATTGCAAATTGAGACATATGTACCCTTTGTGATCTGAGCTATAGCCCATGAACACACATAAGGTAGACCGAGGATCTAGTTTGTGTTTATTAAAAGGCCTTAAGTTGGGAAAACATGAGGAGCCAAAGACTTTAAGAAATAAATAGTCTGGTGGATGTCCCATTAAGAGTTCAAAGGGTGACATGTTTTGGCAGAGGGGTGTGGGCATGCTATTGATGAGGAATGTGGCCATGTGAAAGGCCTCGGCCCAATACTTTTGAGGCATAGATGCATGCAAAAGTAAAGAGAATTCCATTTCCACTATATGGCGGCAACGGCGTTCAATACTTCCATTTTGTTGATGGGAGTATGGACAAGTGATCCTATGAGTGATGCCATAGTTTTTGAGGATATCACGAAGCGGTCGAAATCCCCCTCCTCAATCAGATTGAACCGAAATGAAATTTTGGGAAAAAGTATTTCGTACATATTGAAAAAATGCAATGAGAATGGTGGAGACATTGGACTTAGATTGCATAGGAAAAAACCATATGTATTTAGAGTAATTATCTAAGATTGACAAATAAAAGTGACAAGCATTTGAAGATAGAATCGAGGCCGGACCCCATACATCTAGAAAAAGTAACATAAAGGGGCTACTGGATCGAGAGGAGGGGGGCGAGGAAGTGAGTGGGCTTTGGCTGTGATACATGCTGGGTAGAGTGAAGTCCTACGAGCTGAAGAAACAGGGAGGTTGAATTAGTTAATGGTGAGGGCTGTGATTCTGGAGGAGGGGTGACCAAGACTTTGGTGCCACTGCTGCTGAGTTGTACGAGAGCCAATGTGAGCTTGAGGGGCGGAAGAGGAGGTGACAGAGGGAAGAGTTGAACTCGATGGCAGAACATAGAGACCTTCTTTAACGGGACCCCGAAGCCGCACCGTGTGGGAGTGTGTATCCTTCACAAGAAAAAAATCAGAGTGAAATTCAAAATATATGTAATTATCAATACAGACTGAAAGAAGATTTTTAGAGATTAATGGGACATGAAGAAGATTATGGAGAAGAAAGTTGTCATTGGGAGAGGTCATCTGGCCAGAACCAATATTTTGAATGGGTAGTAGAGAGCCATCTCCAATGCTCACGTGGTCAGAACCCTGAAATGATGCGTTGCTGCCGAGTCCGGGAACCACATTGATGAAGCTGAAGCTTGAGAAGAAAGTGTTGTGAAGTTTGCCATAAGTGATGGTGGTGGAGAGGCTTGATACGCATGGTCAAACCTGTGATAGCAAACTTGCGCCGTGTGACCCACTTTGTGGCAGACTTGACAAAGTGGTCGAGCATCATTTCTGTTGAAGACGTTGGGAGCCTGGCCTCCATTGCGACCTGCAGAGAAGTAGTCCCGGCCACCTCCATGACCCCTACGACCACCTCAAAAGAAAGAGTTGCGACCACCATGCTGAGGTGTGCCCAAGATAGATGGAGCATGTGTTGAGGTGTTGGCAGGAAAGGTGGTACCTGAGAGAAGAGTTTGAGTCTGGTGTGAGAGGAGGGATTCGTGATTAAGGAGGTAGCTATAGATCTGGTGAGGGGAAAGTGGTTCGGGTCTAGTGGTGAGAGACATGAGTAGAGATTCATAGTTCGTTCCTAGGAGAGCTAGTAGATAGATGGAGAATTCTTGGTCAGTGAGGGGATGTCCTGCAGCAACTAACGAGGAAAAGGCGTTGGCTTTGTTGTACTAGTCGGATATAGTTTCTGATCCTTTTTTTTTTTAGCAAGTTGGAATTGAGTGTGAATGATGTGAGCCGATGACTTTGCAGCGAAAAGGTTTTGAAGAGTTGTCCATACTTCATGCAAGGTACGACAATCCAGGACTTGAGCTGAAACAGATTCAGCAAGAGAGGAGTTGATAGTAGAAATGATGAGTTGGTCTTGTAAGACCCATTTCTTGTATTCGGGATTGGGGGTATTAGCAATGAGAGCAGAAGGAGCTGGTATCGAACCATCAACATACCCGAATAGTTGATGGCCTTTCAAGAATGGCACGATTTGTGCTTTCCAGAATAAAAAATGATCTATGGTGAGTTTGATATTGATGAACTGGGAAGCAGAGGTAATGGTTGTGGAAGGAGGAGGAGGGGAGTTTTTTTTCTGGTGTAGTCATCGGAAGGTTTGATGGAGGACATGAGTTGTTTAGGCTCTAGATACCATATTAAGGAAAGGAGTTGCAGAATGTGTTTGAGAAAATGATAGAAAGAGTGATGAAAGAACTTCCACTCTGGTGCTTTCTATTATGAATTCCTTTTGAGTACAGTGTACATTCTTTTATACAGCAATGCCATAACAGAATCCGTATGTACAACCAACCAAAGTTTGACAGCTAGCCTAAGTTTGCTATGACCGATTATTCTTTGTGATTTTCTGCTGCTGAGGTGATATTTCTTTCTGGACTACATTCGGTTGCAGCAGTAAATTAAACGTCATGGTGGCCCGCTGGAAGTGAGTCCATTTAATGGGACACAGTACAAAAGACTTGTATGCCAACGGGCAACTTGACAGATTTTTATAAGTAAATTTCATTAAATTAAAAATAAAAATATAAGAGGAAGATGCGAAGTAGTGATGAAGTCAGCTTTTGGAGTAATGATATATCTATAATATATTTTCACAATATATTTTACAATAATATCATAAAATGAAAATATTTTTATAAAATATTATTATTTTTATAAGATATATTATAAAAATACCCCTCACTTAAAATACTTAAAATACTATTATGTAAAGTAATGTAAAAAACGTTGTGTATAAATTTCAAAATTTCATTCTTCCGATAATTTTAAAACTTCCAAGTGTAAGCTTAACATAACTTACAATTAAAAGTAAGATGCTACATTTAAAAAATGTGTTATATCAGAACTATAAATAGACTGAAATGTTGTGATCAAAGGCGCGACACAATTGGAGAACTATAAGCAACCATTTTAGATATTTGGTGGGTTGTGATTAATTATTATAGGATATAATAAAAAACAATATGATATTTCGATAAATAATAAAACAAATATTTGTTTGTTGAAGATGTAAAAAAAATATGAATGTGGAATAAGAAATGAAATGAAAGTAAAAGAAAACAGATCAGAACAAAAATTAAAGAAATAAGTGTTTGGTGAAGATGTAAAAAAAACCCCAACTGTACTAATTTTGATTGATTATAAAATTTACAACAGTATTGATTGATTCATTCATACTATAACTGATTGTATGTATAGAGTCACTACAACAGAATTTAGCTTTTGTGATGGACAAAACCATCACAAAAAAAGCAAACCGTCACAAAACAAATTTTGTGATGGTTTGAGACCGTCACTTTAAAGGCGTCACATAATATTTTTTTTTGTGATGGTTTACTGTTCAACCATCACAAGTTTTTATTTTTATTTTTGACGGTCGGAAGTCTTCTGTGAAATTACAAGGCATTAATTTCTCGATTCAACATCAGTTTCAAGAGGCAAACCAAGCTACGGATTTTTTGGCGTGTTGAGGCGAGGAAGGATTTACATGTAGTTTTGAGGGGGAAGATTCTATACCTAGTCATTTGATGGGTATCATTATAAAGGAAGATTCCTCAAATCAAGCTCAAGATTACTCAATCTAATTTCTAGGCTGAAAATTTGTTTGTAACAGAAAATGTAGTCTGTAACAGCTAGTAAAATCTCGTGTAAATGCCTTGTAAAAGTTAGGCTTAATTTTAGGCTCCTTTCCTAGAATAGATTTTAAATTCATGTATATATCCTTGATACAATAAATTGTAAAGTTGTGGAAAATTTTCCTTAATAGCAATAAGAAATTTCTGTGGCAATATTTTTCAAACTTCATCAATTATTGTAATGCCCATCCTTGTGGTGGGTATTTTTTTTTTTTACAAAATATTTTACAAAATACGATGGGAATTACCGTCCAATTTAAAACACTTTTACTGTCCTTCCCAGGGTGCAAGACTCTACGTTATAAAATAAAATGTGCTTTTATAACAAAATAAGTTTGGGGTCTAAAACAGTGAAAAATATAAATCTTTAAATAAAAATGTCTTTCTTACATTTAAAACCTTCATGCCTAGACTTCTGTGCCCTTCTCCTTCGGCTGTGTCCCCCCTGAGCATACTGCTCATTCAGTTCCTGTGGGGGAGGGGCACACATAAAAACTAAAATGAGTCGAATACTCAGTAAACATTACTTCATACCGTTAAAATATAAAAACGTAGGTTTTCAATCATGCATTCATCATTCCATACATATTATACGTACATGCATACATGCTTTCGTTTGGAAACATCACTGACGGAGTTTTTCTTCTTTAAAACTGGTTTTCTTTTCTTAAAACGTTTCCCCCGTCAGTGCCTCCATTTCTTAAAGAATGCCGTGCATTCTTACATTACTTTTTCTTTTCGTAAACGTCAGTAGACGGGGGTTTTCATATTTAAAACGTGTTTTTCTTTTAATAAAACTTTCCGCCGTTACTGCCTTCATTTCTTGAAGAGTGTCATGCATGCATACATTCTTTTCTTATCATTTTCATAGGTCAGTGCACACTGTTACGCCCCGTGTGCTGGGGTTAGCGGCGTTTTGGGCCAATGGATTCGCTCGTGGCCATGGGTTGGAATCCCTTTCCGTCAGGGATGTAGCACTGGGTGCACTACCAGATACTACCGCCCGGCATTGCAATCTGCCCATTCATTCATTTGGGTACCCCATTCATTCATCTCATGTGGCCGTTACGTATTTTCATACATTCATGCATGCTCATGCCTTTCTTTCATTCTTTCTTACGTTCATTCATTCATGGCAGCTCTAGGGAGCCGCAGCTTTCATTCATTTCATGTGCATGAGCATGCCTTTCCTTTCTTTTCATTTCATTTCATGCTTTTATGGAAAAACATCTTTTCGTGAGAAAACGTTCTTTTGGGGCGAGAGCCCGAAAAATATCTTTTCGTTCACCGTTTTTTCTTTAAAAATACATACAATAAATATTACGTATAGTCATCCATTCACATGCATACAGTTAATACTCTTGGGTGCGTAAATAGGGGCTGCCAAAGGAGGCCGTACATACTTATACTTTAAATACGTTACTTTTCGTTATTCTTTTCGTAAAACGTCTGCCCTTAAAAAGGTAGACCATTTCTTTTCTTCGTTTTCGTAGGGAAAAACATTTCTTTTTCTTCTTTATATCTTTAGAAAACTCTAGAAGAGTATGAATGTAAGACTTACCTGGACTCCATGCTACTTTCATACCATACAGTCCGTTCATACAGTACAGTCCATTCATGCGTGTGTCAGATGGCAACCTACATGCATACATAACCTTAACGTTATTCTCTATCTAGTGCATAAGCAACTGACTAGAAATAGAGCTATGCTTTACTTAGAGAACACTCTCCTTCTATCCCATGCTCTTTCACGTTTCTTACTATGATAAAAACCCTTAGAGACCCATTACGGTCTCTACTTCCTTCAATCTTGACGTTCTACTCCGAATGCTTACTCACTAGGATGAACTCATGTTCATCTTAGGATTAAGACACTAGGACTTTTGTCCTGTTCTTCTTATTAACCACATTCTGATGCATGACTTAGACCAACTAAGTCATGCATCCCATTCTTAGACAGTACCTTCACCATTACCCTCATGCATCTTAGCTCACTCTACTTCTCATGACCTGACCATCCGTACACACCACACGGCTCTAAGCCACTCCGAGGCTTAGGTACCGTGTCCTCAAACATAAGACAGATTACCTATTATATACGATAAACCCGTCCAGCACATGTGTCTAACCAGACAACACACGTACTTTACCCCTTTTATCATCTAAGCCCAACATACCTTACATTGGTCATCGGGTCGTATGGACAAGCGCCATACTCCGATAGCATCCTTTTCTTACCAGGCTAGCACGACTCTCCGTGCTACCTGAACCTCATGACAGTTCATCCCAACTGTTGACACGATGGGACTCTGTCCATAACCACACTTCACGTCACGCCATATAGCTCGAGACTGTTCCCAAGCTACATCGTGACTTTGTCACATCACCTTACATTCGTCTTAGGTCATCACAGCGCAACTCTATGATGGACCACGTCACTTCATGACGTTGCCCAATCATGCTTCTACTGCACTGCTCTGATACTTTTTAGCCACTTCGCACTTATGGTTGTCGCCTTGGACTACAACCATACTTTGCAGCCATTTTGGGACACTGTTCCATAGTTTCCGACACCATACACCAAGTTCTTCCCCTAACAACTACGCAACCATCCTTATCCTTGCGACACGCCATACGGTGTATCGCTGCACCTCAGGGAGTACACTCCACGTATACTCCATTCACAGAACTACGCCACGTCACCGTTATGGCATACACGCCATACGGTGCATCACTCCACCACATGGAGTATATCCCACATGTACTCTATTTACGACACTCCGCTACGTCACCATTATGGCACACAAGCCATACGGTATATCACTCCATTACATGGAGTATACTCTACATATACTCCATTTACGACGCTCCGCCATGTCACTAATATGGTACACATGCTGTACTGTGCATCGTTTCCCAATATGGAGTACACTCTATGTGTACTCCATTTATGGCACTGCGCCACGTCACCGCTATGGCCTACACGCCATATGATGCGTTGTTACACAACATGGAGTACACTTCTCGTGTACTCCATTACGTCACTCCACCACATCACCAATACGGCATAAATGTCGTACGGTGCATCATTCCACCACATGGAGTACATCCCACATGTATACCACTCACAACACTACACCACGTCACTACTGCCGCACATGCACTACAACCACACTTTACAGCACAGTCCACAACACTACACAACACAGTCCACCACACCAACAGCACAGTCCACAATACTCCATAGCACACATCCCAATACACCCAACACTTCACATCACAGCCCATCACATCACCATCATACTACACAGCCATCCTATAATACTAGCAGCACAGTCCACAACCTAATCAACTAGCTAACATCTAGCATAAATAGCGAGGGATAGAGAATTATACCATCGACGGGATAACCCGTGCGTCGCTCGTTGACCGTCAAAGCGAATGCGCCGGAGAAGCGTACGGGGTGGCTACACCGCGTACAGTGACTGTTTAAGTGTTTGGATAGCTAGGTGTGGTCTTCGAAGGGCCTAAGGCGGCCTTGATGATGATGACAATGAGCGTATCATGGTGGATCTTGCCGTGTACAGTGGCGGTCAATCACACGTAGTGACTGTCCATCACGAGCAGTGATTACCCACCACATAAAGTGGTGGTTTAAGCTTGGGCTAGGCTAGGGGAGGTTCCTAGTAGAGCCGTGGAGGCTCAGTGGTGGTTGGCACGGTGGTCTACGGCGGTTGGCCGTGCACTGTGAGGGAGGAGAAGCCGTGGGAGAGTGAGAGAGAGTGTGGGGCTGTGGGTGGTACCATTGGGTTCGTGGTGGTCTAAGAATGTCGGCTAGGGTGGCCACTCGCCGTGGGTGGCGGCGGACGGCGATGGATCGGGCCAAACCCGTGCGGTGGAGAGGGGGACAGCGGGAGGTGGAGGAGAGGCCTATTGGCCGTGGGTTTACTAGAGGAGGAAGGGGGAGACCTCAGGAGTCTCGTGGTGGTGGCCAGTGGCCGAGATGGTCGTGCACAGCGGCGCTAGGGGCTCGTACAGTGGACTTGTGCGTGGTGCACTTGTGCTCGGGCATAGGAGGCTACTGGCGGGGAGAGGGAGGCCGAGGTCACTGGAGGAGGCCGGTCAGTGGCTAGGGAGGCTGCCGTGGGAGTGGTGGCGCCGGAGAATGGCGCACGGCGGCGGATCGGCTACTAAGCTCGTTCGGGCTTGCACCACCAAGGGAGGAGGAAGGGAGAGCGTGAGGGAGCGGGGCTGGTGCTGGAAGACTCGCCGGAGGGAGGCGGTGCCAGTGGTGGTGGTCGTGTGGTACGCCGGCGCACGGCGGCGCCGGGCTAGGCTCTGGAGCATTCGAAAGAGAGAGGGAGGAGCTGCGTACGGGGGGGGGGGGGGCGAAAGGGAGGAGAGAGAAAGGGGAGGGAAAAGTGAGGGAGAAAAGAGAGGGGCTGGGGTTTTATCCTAAAACTCGGCATCTGGGGATCTATAAAAATGGTCTACGATGACCCTTAAATACTGATTTGAAAATGCGTAAAAGCTAACTTATTTAAAAGCACTGAGAGGAATTAAGATATAATATTATTTAAGATAATATTCCTTCATCATTTATAAAATGATGAAGTCTTACTTAAAATATTTAAAAAGAGTAAAACTATTAAATAAATAAAGATTCCATCATTATTTAAATAGAAAATATTTTAAATAACTGGAATCATTTATATAAAATGATTCCCTACAATTATAATATTTTTAGAGCTCTTCAAGGATATTATAATTCAGTTATTTGAAATATTTTCTATTTAAATAGTAATAGGAATCTTTCATGTAAAATACACATTACTTTAAAACACAAAACTAGTTTTATAAATTACGTAGTATCTTTTAAAAACAAGCCATCGGGGTCTGGCACGCGTAACGGGGCTCTTAAACACTAGAGAGGGGAGTGGGTAGGCTGACGCATCTGACGTAATTGCTTACGTCAGAAGAAAGGAAGGAGCAGGGTGTTACAATTATGGTATCACAGTATTTTTCCGCCATAAATAAGGGTTTTTAATAAATTAGGAGGGGGTCACTCATGGACAGGTGACCTTCATCTCTTTATAAAAAAAGAAAATGTAACGTTCGAACATGTTGATTTTTTGTGACAGTTAAAAACCATCACAAAAAGTAACATTCGCACATATAAACCGATGTTTGAACGTTAACCCAACTGATTAACATTCGCACGTAAAAAAATTGGCATTCATTGTTTTTGCTTCACACGAATGATATTTACGTTCGAACGTAACAACATTCAAATGTTAGCTCAAAGACATTTGAATGTAGCATTCAGATATTAAAGGAAAAGAGTTCAAACGTAAAATTTTTTAACTTTCAAATGTTAGTTTGTCTTTTGCACGTATCTATTCTAATCATTCAAACATTGACATTGTTTGTGCGTTAAAATGTGTGAACGTAGTGTCTTACGTTCGATTATTTTGTTGGAATTTGCTGATATTTTATTCGAATGTTGATTCGAACATGAAACCATGTTCGAATGTTTGTTGTTTACATGCGAACATTATGATAAAAAATAGTAATTTCATAAAATTAAAAAGCATACAAATTATTTCACATCACATCATAAATGTAACAACTAATAATGTCTTATAGACTTGCAAAAGTGGACAATAAAAATTTCTAATAATGATAATGATAATGATAGATTGATCATTTATTCTTCTTTCCTCGCCTACTGCGATCCTGGTGAAATGACATAACACATTCCATCTGGACCATCATCTCCCTTTATATTTGCTCTTGGACTTGAATGCGTATTCTCGTATCGCGGTCTCTTTGTTACTCTTGCGAACGTGTCTCTAAAACTGTTGCGATAAGAAAGACTCCAACTCCTGCTGTCTCGACTTCATCTGCTCAATTTCTTGGCATGCTTTGTGACGCTCCGACTCCCACGTACAAAAAGCCTCAGGAATCGTGACGTCAGGATGATGAAAACATGGGTCACGCATCCTAACAACAAGTGCCAAGTGTGTGCAACAAACAAACAGTGCACAAATAAGTAATACACAATGGATTATAATAAAAAATGTCACTAGTACCAGAATTTTAGTTTAATACAAATATCCAAAATACAAAGCGTTTAAAAGCATAAAACCAAATGTCCCAAAATATAATACAAGGCTGAAAAGAAATAAACTCGAGTGATCCCAGATCACTCTTCTGGTGGAGTCAAATCCTCAGGCTCTACATCTGCATCATCAACATCAAAATCTACGGTACCAGAGAATGGTACCGCAGGTAAGTAAAACCCAAAATGCTCCAAAACATAAATATATTAAAACAATTAACACTATGCATGCACATGATGACCAACGTGCAAAATCCAAGAAAAATACTATTTCTCGAAAATCACAATTTTTCCATGCAAGCCAAAAATCACCATTTGGCACAAAACTAAAATCTAGGAATAATTCCATTAATTCTAATTTTTAACCGTATGCACCATGGCCTCCCCTAGAGACCACCCACATACTCTAACTCCCTTCGTCACTCCACGGGTAACGACCGTGCGAGTGATGCATAACGAGTGATGCCCAGTTCTGCGCCCACCGTGTACAGAACCAAGCATCCTTTGACAGTGGCCAGCACGAGGAGCCACAAAGTTGGATTGAGAGCGCTACCATCCCGTCCAAGTCCTGGGCAACAGCCCTAGGGGACAACACTTAGTATATTCCGTTCTCGAGTGCCCAGAGGAGTTCCACCGAGATAATACCCCATCTCAGCTTGGAGGTAATACACACGCACCTGAAAAGTCTTTTTCACATTAAACACAGTTTCCAAAACACACATCCATGCATGCGTGCACAATGCCATGGAATTGACCAATTACCAACCAGATCACAATATAATCAATACACAAATACACCGTCCTCAATCCATCCACCCCCGAACTCCTTGGACTCAATCCAAAAACCAACCAGAACACAATTTATAAAATAGGTTAGTGCAAAAATATACTTAAGTCTTAAAAGTCTTTTGGAGAAATATTTACAGCGCTTTATAATAATTTTAGGAGGATCAAGGAGGTACAAAAGGCGGCTGGAAGGCAACGTAACAGTGTAAAAATACTGTGGCCGAAATACACAGTATACCCAAATTCCAACGGGTCAAACGAAAGTTAGGGAACGGTAGGGTAGGGCCTATAGAAGGTGGTGAAACTAGTGGAAGCGACGGTTGTCCGTGGGTGGCAGCCGAAACGGCGGTGGAAGGCCCAAAAGATCAAATCAGAAATGAGCTCAGCTAGGCTTCACCGGTGACGGATTGGGGCCGGAGTTGGGTCCAATGGGTTTTTAGAGGGCCGGTGATGATGTGGTGAAAAAATGGTGGCCAATGGTGGCCGGACTGTGGCGGAAAGGGAGGAGGAAGGCCGCGGTTTCACACGGCTCGCGGAGGCTAATGCCGACCAGGTAGGGGCTGAGATTGGAGGGGGTTGGTCGCCGACGGTTGGGGAGTCTGATGGTGTCAACGGTGAGGGCCACGGAAGGCCAGCGGCAGTGGCTGGAAGGGGAAGCCGAAACGGCATGGGGGAGAGGAGAGAGAAAATTGAGCGGGAGAGAGAGAGAGGCCAAACGGGAAAGAAAGAAGGAAAAGAAGAAAAAGAAAAGAAAAGAAAGGGAAAAAGAAAAAGGAAGGAAAAGAAATGAGATCCAATCCTCACAACTTTTGGGTCACAACTGATCCGCAAAATAACTATTTTTAAAACAGTAAATTAATTAAATCAATTTAAACTCAAAACTAGTTAAAGTAAAATATTAAACTCTAACAATAACATTCTTTAAAATAAAAAGCAATTAAATTGCATAATACTAATTAAAATTATGAAAGCACATTAAAATAATTCACGATTTAAAAATCATTAAATAATCTCGCGAAACAGGTTAAATTAAATTAAAAGGCTCAAAATCAAATATTTAATTAAAAAACCCTTCAATAAAAAGCACGTAAAAATCGAGGTGTCACATGCTTCATCTAAATCTTTAGTAAGATTGTTAACTTCCAAAGTCGAGGTCTTGGAGGATGAACCGACACGCTTAAAGGAACGTCTCAAACCTCTTATCAAACTAGATTTGGTCTCGAGCACTTGCATGAATATGTCTATGTCACTAGGAGATGATTCCTTAGAGATTGATTGGATCTCAATCATTTTTTCCTACAAATACAACAAAAACACACAATAAGTAGCATATTAAAAGAAATAAAAAATTAAACATAATATGAATTCACATGTTGCATAATTTATTCACAGAAAATAACCTTGCTTATATAATTATCTTTAGCGACAGGATTAACCCACTCATTGTGCTTATCAGTGTGAGTAGCAGCATAGACATGAATGAAGGAGAACTTTTCAGGATCATTACGTTTCTAACAAAGCCACATTAGTAATTTTAAGAAATAATGTTAGTACTTAAATAAAAGAATATGAGTGAGAATTAATAAGTTATCAATTAACATTTTATCAGCAAGACATTGAAATGACCATGAGCTAGCATGATGGTGGATTGTCAAAGCCATTCTATTCTGTATATTGATAGAACATAAGTGCTGCAGGAGAAATTAATAATGTTAAATATAATATATGAAACCAATATAGATCTCAAATAACTTATAGGGAATAAATCTGGAATACCTGATAATCTGGACTTGCAAAAAGATCACAACACTTCCTCCAGTCGTTTAACTTCATTTTTTGAAAAGGAGATTGACCAACCTCTTCCAACGTCTCGAATTTCTTGAAGTGATCATGACATCGTCCCTTGTGATGCCGAAATAATGTAGCCATGAACTCGTTCACAGTTCGTAGATCCTCGCTACAGCCAAAATTGAGGTCGAATTTATTCTAAGAAGTAAATTGTGTCAAAAATATGAAATCAAAACATCTAAAAAAAAAATTATGTTCGTACATAAACTCACCAGTACACGACTCCGAATGTGATCCTTCACCTCATTCGGAACATCTCTCCATGATCGCACATAAAATGGGGAATAAGCTTAGACTAGTGTGCCAACATAGGAGGAAAGTGTTGCTGCACTATCGTCCACTCCTCCAATGAAGTTATCAGGAATGTTAACCTTGATTTTTCCGTGCCTTCTATTAATTTCCAGCGTAAGACCACGTGTGTAGCGACATCCGCAACATGACAAGACATCAGCTAATATTTTTAAAATTATTAATAAAGTCTCCAAAGTATTGAAATATAATTAACTATTAACAAAATTTCCATGGAGAGGAGGCACATTTCTTCTTTGTCATTTTGGTGACATCCTTGAAAATGATTAATATTTTTTAAAAAATAGTATAGAATAATTTATAAAAAATGTATTTTACTGTCACCTATGTAAATAAAATATTTAATACTTTTATTCTTCATCTCCAAAATTTTCACGAACTCATATAGGTACAAAAGAGCATTCGAGACGTGTTCGTTACGAGAGATTGGATGAGTATCTGCACATTAAGGGTTAGCATATACCCTTCAATGGTTTGTGAGTTTTATATGAGGATGTGCTCCATGCCTTAGGATGCATCCTCTCACACCGTGACAGTATGCAGTGTTTAGTTCAAGGTCTTGATGGATGTCATCGTCGAGCTTTTGGGAATCAATCGTGTAGTTGAGATATTGACTGCAAGAGATGCTCAGCCTATGGATGGATCCCGAGTATATGCAGAAGTAGACACTTCTGCATCATCTATTGGCCCAGTTGACTGGTCGGAGGCTGGGGATATTGATAAGGACAATGAAGGCTTAGATGAGGATTTCTACATCCTCACTAGGTGTGACCGAGACCGGATCGATAGGAAGAACTCTTTTAGCCAGGTACAACTCCTCATTTTTTTTTCTGAATGTTGCATCTTATTGTTGCAAGAAATGTAGATCCTGTAGTACATAAGGCAACATTTAGCCGAACTTGCGCACAGTTCCTTGTACGAGTGGCATGTGGAGATCCCATCGACTTGCTACTTCATATTTTTGAGAGGATTCGTTATGAGGTGAACGTTGTCTCCTCGGACAACCTCTCATATGGAGTCCTCATTACCAAACTATTACTGGCATGGAGGGTGCAACCCCAGGTGGAGGAATGGATGATAGAACAGATGAGCCCCATCGACATGACCACACATCATCGGAGCATTGGATAGGGGAAGGGGCATGCTCGACATTAGCTTGGCCCTGTACCAAATATTGTTCCTCCGACCCAATCTAGGCCCATGTTGCTCCCTATATTGGGAGTACTAGTCAGTTGTTGATGGGTACATCTATGGGAGATGCGTGTCCTGCATGGGTTGATGCGATGGTCTCAGACATTACTTCACACATTGACCGAAAAATCTTGTCAATAGAATAGAGTGTTGGAGATTTTGTCACTAATGTTCTCCATCGGATAAATATCCTAAACACAAAGGTCAATGCATTGATTGGCAATTTAAATAAATATGTAACCAACTCGTTCTGAGATTTTTATTATATGTAATGAACAATATTATTTAATATATCTACTATTTTTGAATTTCAATTCTCAATCTTTTTTAATGTTACCTTATACAACATTAATATTAAATCACTATAATTCAATTCTCAATCTTTTTTTAATTTGAAATATCCAACTTTATTATTAAATCAATTAATGTTCGCACATGAATCAATAATGTTCGAACGTTGGCGTAAAAAATTATTACGTTCACACGTAAATAGACTCCACGTTCTAATGTCCAGGGCTAGTTCTAATGTGAATATGTATACATTTGAACGTAATGCAATTTCTCAACTGCTTTCAGTGACGGTTTCCACAAAATGTGACAGAAAATGCTTTTTTGTGATGGTTTGGGCACTGTCACAATTTCCAAACAGTCACCAAAACTAATTTATGTTATAGTGACTTATTCATCACGTCTTTTTGGGGATGGCTTTACTTTTGACCTTGGGTATCTTAAAAGTTTGTTGATGATTTGATTGGAAATATTTTATTAGCATGGACTCTGCGATAGAATTTCCTAAAGTCCCTCATGGACAAGACTCAGCTTGGATGTCATCGATAGGTTGTCCAAGATAACTCATTTCATCCCTATTCAGATGACCTATTCGATGAGCAAGCATAGCTGTATGTTTGAGAGATAGTTAGACTACATGGGATTCCATCCAAAAGCTTGTCGGGTTGGAATTTGTGGTTCACGTCAGCGTTTTTGGAGGAGTGTGCAAAAGAATTTGGGGATTAGTATTTCCAAGGGTAACTCTCATGAAAGGGGCGATGAGGTTTGGAAAGAAAGGCAAGCTAACTCCCAGATTTGTTGGTCTATTTCAGATCCTGGGAAGAATAGGAGCATTGGGTTATGGACTTGCACTCCCTCCACAATTCTTGGCCATGCATGATGTACTTCACATCTCAATGCTTCGAAAGTGTGTGCCCGATCTTCCCTCGTGATCGAGTATGCGCCCTTCAAGTACACAAGGAATTCTCCTATGAAGGAGCACTAGTCTAGACCCTTGGATCGAAACAAGTGCTCTACATCAAAACAACTCTGATGGTCAAAGTGTTGTGGAGCCACAGCACCGAATAAGAGGCGACGTGGAAGTGTAAGGACGGTATGGGGAAAAATTACCCCACCTTTTTCTTTGAAGTACGTCAATCTCAAGGACGAAATTATTTTAAGGGGGGTAGAGTTGTAATACCTGAATTCTACTACGTAGGTCCTTACATCATTTCATTAATTCTTTAAGTTAAATATTGGGAGAAGAAGATTATTTTTATTACTACTTTCAATTATTTCATTTTAAGGAGAGTATGTCTTATTTTGTTTAAACCAAGATGAGTATGTTTTATTTTTATTTTTATTTTTTAAAAGTATGATTTATAAAAATGAGTCAAGAATATAATTTTCAAGACTTTGAAATATTTCTCTTAAGCCCTTTTATTTTTATTTATTTAGAGAATGGCCCAATTAATCCCATCCTTTGGATTGGTAGGTGAAAAACATTCCCTTGAGGGGGAGAGATCTCCACCATCCATTCTCCAAGCTTATGTGATAAGCTTTGACCCATTTGACCCATTATTCATCTCTTGACCGAAAACTCCATGGGAAGCAATTAATTTCATTTCCTTCTTTTACCTACACCAATCGGTTAAGTCAACAAAGGAGGAAAGAAAAAGACAAAACTAATCCTAAAGCATCTCCCACCCGTTGGTCAATACCCAAGAAGAAATAAATTTCCATCTTCCCTTATAAGATAAGCCATTTGACTTATCAATTCATTTCTCTATCATGTGAACCGATGGCTTCCAAGAGAAGCTTGCAATTTCTTTTCTCCAAGCCATGCATCGGTCAAGAAGACTTCCAATAGCTTCCAAGAGAAGCTTGCAATTTCTTTTCTCCAAGCCATGCATCGGTCAAGAAGACTTCCAATAGCTTCCAAGAGAAGCTTTTATTTATTTCTCCAAAGCCCCCATCGTCCAAGCTACCCCAAGCTTCCAAGGGAAGCTTTTGATTCCTTCATTGCCCCTCCTCCAATAGCTTACAGTAAAAGCAACATAAAAGGGGTAAATCAAAACCATTTCTCCCCTTTTGTTCCCCATATCATTCAGCCACATCCAAGAAGAAGAAAATAAAATTTTCACTTCTTTTCCAAGCAAGCTAACACACCTCTCTTTGTTCTTCAAGAAACCAACTCATCTTATCATCAAGCTTTTGATTCCATAGCAAGGTAAGGGCATTCTCAACCCTCCCTCTTGTGTATTTCAAAACCTAGCTATGGTTTAATCAAGTGGGTTTTCCTTCGATGATTTTGATGTTTCGGTTTTGGGGTTTAAAACAGTGATATCGTGTTGCTCCTCATCCACACGGCTGTCCCTCTATTTGATCTTCCACTTATGTTTTGGAAGGGGCTAAGAGTTTAATGTAAAAAATTCTAATTTAACTTAGTTACTTTTAATGTGATTTTGGAAGCCTATTGAGTTGTTTTAGCTTATGTTTTGATGTATTTAATTTTCTATATTGCAAATAAGTATGTGTGCTCTATTTTTAGCCCAAACCGAATATGTTAAAGTGGATTTTTACTATGTGATTTTCTATATTTCGAATTTTTGTTAAGATATTCTTAAACTTGGTTTAATCATAGATAATGATTATAATGATTTTTATTTATGTATATATTGGTACCATGTGTCTTTTATTAACATTGGTTGGTAATCTATTTTAAGATGCTAGAGGTTTGGTTTAGAGGTTTTGCTTGGTTTTATAATTTTATATCTTGCTTTTAAGGGTATTAAATGAGTAAAGCATAAGCTTAAGTCTTTAAAAGTTTTAAAGTTTATTAAATGGGTAACCTTGTTATATTTTATAGCATGTTTAATTTTAAAGAGATAGCTAACATGTTATTTATTTTCATAAGTTTCTTTAAAAATATTTGGAATAAATATTTTAATGTTTTGGCTTAATGCCATGCTTGGTGGGTAGACGAATGAGTTAAGGAAACGTTTAATTCCAAGATGGAATTTAAGTGAGCGTGTAAGCGTATTGATTAGTAAGGCTCAAAGTGAGGGGGATGTTAATATGTCTATCTCATTTTATTGGATAGGACTAGGAGTCTATTTTCAAGATCAAAGGAACCTGCTAGTAAAGCTCACATGTAAGTAGCTATGACCATACTTCTCACACCATGCTCTCTTTATAAAAGAATATCTCTCTCTTATTATTGCAAATGTTTCTCCAAGTAAATGAATATAGTATGTACAGCCCTTCCTTGATAGCCCCTGTTAAGTACCCAATCAATTATAATTGTGTGTACATGTATAAAGTAATGCGTGCATGTAGATTCTAAGTCATGAGATTTTCATGCATGCTCTCTCAAGAAACTTATGATTATTCCCTATATGTAGTTTAGCATGAAAAATGTATTTTGTTCATGAAAATGCATATGCATTGAATTAAGAAAGATGATGAAAAGGTTTAAACGCAAAGGAAATGAAAGAAAAGGAACGTCTCATGTTTTATACTTCAAATGATACTTTAAATGTATTTTAAAATGTTCCTATGAACTGATGCTTTAAATGCCCCTGAGAACTGATGTTTTAAAATGCCCCTGAGAACTGATGTTTTAAAATGTCTCTGACAACTATCGTTTTAAAAGATGCCATGAGCTGGCATTTTAAAAGATGTTTTGAAAGACGATGCTTAAGCTCTTGTTTTCAAAGGATGCTTATGCTCGTGATTTTAAATAATGTTTATGCTAATGCTTTTAAATGAGGTTTATTCTCGTGCTTTTAAACGATTTTAAGCTCATGTTTTTTATTTGATTTAAGCCTATTCTTTTAAATGATGTTTAAGTCTATGCCTTCAAATGATATCTAAGCCTATGCTTTTAATTGATGTTTAAGCCTATGCTTTCAATTGATGTTTAAGCCTATGCTTTTAAGTGATGTTTAAGCCTACACTTTTTAATGATGTTTAAGCTCATGCCTTAAGATGATGTGAAAGCTTTAAATGATGTTTAAACCCATGCTTTCAGAAAATGTTTAAGCTCACGTTTTTAAATGATATTAAGCTCATATTTTAAGTGACGTTCCTTTCCTATGAATGAACTGTTAAATGAAAAGGACTGAAATGAATGAAACTACGAAAGGAAACGAAAGTTTCAATGAATGAAAATACGTAACGGCCACATGAAAGGAAAGGGGTATCCAATGAATGAATGGGCAGATTGCAATGCCGGGTAGTAGTATTTGGTAGTGCACCCAGTGCTGCACCTTGACGGAATGAGATTCCAACCTGTGGCCACAGGCGAATCCATTGGCCATAGGGCCGCTAACCCTAGCACGCGGGGCGTAACAGTGTGCAATGGCCTATGAAAGTGAAAAGATGTAATGCATGAAAAACATGTTATGCATGAAAATATGTAAAGCATGAAAAGCATGAAAAGAATGTTTATGCATGAAAGATGAAAAACATGAAAGAATGTTTATGCATGAAAGCCTAATTATTTTTAAGAACGTTTATGCATGAAATGAAATGCAAATGTTTATGTGTGCATGTTATCAAGAGGAAAAGAATGGATGCCTAGTATGTTCACTGCATGGTGTACTACTTACTGAGTATTAGACTCACTTTTATTTTAAATATTTTAAACGTCTAGGAAATGAAGAAATGGCTGAGGAGCAAGGCATTATTGCAGAGAGAGAGAGGCGGACGCTTAGTGTCGTCCTTGTTGATGAGGAAATGAAGAAAGTACGCAAAGAATAGGTATGTACGTGGCGATCCCGACCTTCGCGGGGTGGGGTCGTGACAGGTAATTAATTAAATAAAAAAGTAAAAAATTTGGGAAGGAAAAATATTTTGTATCAGAATAATATTTCAGAATTAATGAAATTATGATAAGTTTTTGAGAATTTAATTTTAGGAATTTTGGTTGTGTACAAATATGGCCTTAATTGCATGATGTTGGAGTCTCATCAAATACCAATCTCCCTAGCTCTTGCTCTGGCTGCATCACAACTACGTACCAATACCTCAACCAACATAGTACGTATGCTACTCATGGCAGATCGAAACAGTTTTCCTCTTGCTCCATTTTCTGTTGCTACTTCTGCTAAAATCTTACCTATATATACATGACACAGATCAATTAAGAAAACAACACCCAATTGCTTTCAACACTTGGTCATTTTCTTACTGCTAAGTTGTATGTGTAATTCAATACAACCACTTTTTTTGTTAATTGAAATGCACTTATTATTCGTATTATGGCAGGTGCAATACCCAGTGAGATTGGTAATCTGCTGAACCTAGAGATTTTTAGCATCTCAATCAACAATTTTGCTAGACCAATTCCATTGGAAATCTTCAATATCTCAACAATACAAGTTATTGCAATGGAGGGAAATCAACTCTCAGACAATCTCCCAACAAATGCAGGCCTCTTCCTTCCAAATCTTCGACAGCTTATTCTTGGAGAGAGTAAGTTTGCAAGAACAATTCCCAATTCTATTTCCAATGCTTCCCAGCTCACTCTCATAGACATGAGTTGGAACTCACTCATGGGCACAATTCCAAACACGATCAGTAATTTGAGGCTCCTCCAGTGGCTTAACCTAGGATTCAATAGTTTGACTAATAAATCTCCAGAATTTAGTTTTTTCTCTTATATGCAAAGTGCATACATCTTAGAAAGTTGATTTTGGACAACAATCACCTTACTGGCTTTCTGCCTAAATCCATTGGAAACCTATCTCTCTCACTTGAAAGACTTCAGCTAAGTGATTGCAATATTAAGGGCAAAATTCCACTAAGTATTGGCAATTTAAGTAAATTGATAGCTTTGTCCTTGGGCGACAATGAAATGGCAGGATCTATCCCAACTACAATTGGAAGATTGCGCATACTTCAAGTTTTGAACTTTGGAGTCAATAGACTACAGGATCTCATCCCATCTAGCCTATGCTATTTAGGAAGTTTGTCTGGATTAGGTTTAAATGATAATGAGCTTTCTGGACATATTCCAACATGCTTAAATAATATGACTTCCTTAAGAGCTCTCTACTTAGGTTCTAACCAATTGACTTCTACAATTCCTTTGAGCTTATGGCGGCTTTCATATCTTTTGGAGCTCGACCTATCAACGAATTCTCTAAATAGCCCTATTGCATTAGAGATTGGAAATATGAATGTCTTGAGAATTTTAGATTTGTCAACAAATCAACTCTCAGGTAATATCCGAGTAACGATTGGTGACCTTAAAGATCTAACCAATTTCTCTATGGCATTCAATCGACTAGAAGATTCAATTCTTGTACATTTTGGTGCACTGGTAGGCTTGGAGTTCTTAGATCTTTCTTATAACAATTTATTTGGTCAGATTCCCAAGTCTTTAGAAGGGCTCTTACATCTCAAATATCTAAATGTCTCCTTTAATAAACTACGAGGAGAAATTTCTACAAGAGGACCATTTTTAAACTTCTCAACTGCATCATTTATGTCAAACAAGGCACTCTGCGGTGTGAGTTGATTGCAAGTTTCCCCATGCAAAGGAGGTGCTTGCATCATCCATTTCATTAGCCTAGACAAGATTATTCCAAAGGAGGAATGCCAATTTGTCAGGTGACGCAGAGATATCACCCTTAGCAACATGGAGAAGAATTTCACACCAAGAAGTTCTACGAGCAACAAAAGGTTTTAGTGCAAACAACATACTTGGAGAAGGGAGTTTTGGGTCAATTTATAAATGAACACTCTTAGATGGTACGAATGTTGCAATAAAAGTTTTAAATTTGCAATTAGAAGGAACACTCTTAGATGGGTCAGTTTAAATTTGCAGGATATTATGCAATATTCGACACTAGACAAACTTTTATGCTAGTTTTTATTTTTAGAAAAACATAACGAGATAAAAAAACAAGGAACATATAGATTTTGTTTTAATCAATCTTTCAATTTATTTTAACCAATTATGATGGGCAATATGGCTTTCTCAAATGAAATAAATATCTGGTTCTGAACCTAAATTTTATTATATTTGGTCATCAAGAGTGTTTGGAAGCTCCAACTTAAAATAATAAAGCACCCAAAGCGAAGACAATGCTGGACAGAGTAACTTAAAATTATATGCTTGAATCTTGTATTCTGACCATCAATCAGATCAATCGATGGCTGTTACAGCACACTAGTATCTTGAAGGAATGAATAAGAAACACTTCTGATCATTTGAGGGATCAGTACCTCCAAGAAAGTAATTCTATTTAATACTTCAGTGCCTTTTCTCATTAGCATTCGATAGGTATTTATACATGAACTCAGATGTAAATGAGTTAGTTAATTCTGTTACAAGTAAGGGTAATATCGTAAATCCTTATTTGTAAGTAAGGCTAAAACAGTCTTAACATCTGTTAATGAACACGTGCACTACATGTGATTCTATCTATCTTCTGCTTTCAGGAACTCGATCACTCTTTATACTGTAATACTCTTCATCTTCAAAACATGCCATTTATTAACCTCAATGATCATCATAACAATGCCCTCCTCCTCAAAAGACCTTGCCCACAAGGTCAGGATATTGGAATCTCAGCTGCTTTACAGGTACCCAGGAAGAATCTTCGTGAGGAGCTCCTCTCCATTTCACAAGCAACTTGATGAAGGATTGGTTATTAACTAGGGTCATTCTTCTTTCAAGTATACATTCTGGCTCAACTCTAGCACACCCGTGATCATCAGTAAAGGGAATTGAAGGGGACACATTTGCATCAGGACCCACATGCTTCTTAAGTCTGGAAACATGAAAAACTGGATGTATAATAGCATTAGAAGGCAATTCCAGCTTGTAAGCAACTTCACCAATTTTCTCTAAAACTTTGAAGGGGCCACAAAATCTAGGAGCCAACTTAGGATAAGGAATAGCTACAAGACTCTTCTGTTTGTACTTCTGTAACTTCAAATAAACCATATCTCCCACAACAAATTGTCTATCAATATGCTTGTTATCATAGAACTGCTTCATTCTGGACTGGGCAGCTAACAAATTCTTCTTAAGTATTCCCAAAATCTCTTCCCTCGATCGAAGTTCAGAATCAACAGCATGATTCTGGGTAGTACCAGCTACATATTGCAACAAAGAAGGGGGTGGTCTACCATACAAAGCTTCAAAGGGAGTCATTCTTGTGGAAGAATGTACAGAAGTATTGTACCAATACTCTGCCCAAAGTAGCCAGTGAACCCATTGTTTGGGTCTTTCAAATACAAAACATCTCAAGTATTACTGTACTGCCTTGTTTACTATCTCAGTTTGACCATCAGACTGTGGACGGTAAGCTGAGGTAAAGTTCAACTTTGTGCCATGCAACTTAAAAATTTCCTTCCAGAAACTGCTAGTGAAGATCACGTCTCTATCAGTTACAATGGTGTTGGGCATCCCATGCAACTTGAAAACCTGTGTAATGAATAACTGAGCAACAGTAGCAGCTGTATAGGGGTGAGATAATGGCAAGAAATGAGCATATTTAGTAAATCTGTCTACCACTACAAAGATTACAGAAAAACCCTTTGATGGTGGTAAGGCCTCAATGAAATCCATGGAGATATCACTCCATGAAGAAGTTGGAATGGGCAAAGGCTGTAATAAGCCTGCTGGAAGCAAGTTTTATGATTTTCACTTTTGGCATATAGAACATTCTCTAATAAATTTCTTCATATCCTTCCTCATACCAGCCCATATAAAGTCTGCCTTAAGCCTCTGCAAGGATTTTTGATACCCCGAATGGCCTCCCACAGCACTGTTGTGAACAAAATGGAGAATTTGGTTTTTAAGCAGAGATGAAGCAGATAAAAATAACCTCCCCTTCTTAAACAACAAGCCATTCTTCACCTCAAACTCAGAAACAGATAAAGAATCCCGTTGTAGCTTGCCACAAATGTCAGAAATTTCCTTGTCCAACAAATACGAGGATTTCAATTCTTCTAACCAAATGGGATCGAGCATAGTTATAGCAGTTAACACACATGCAGATTCTAAGCCTTCTTCTTTCTAGATAAAGCATCCGCAATGATATTTTCCTTCCCTTTTTTATACTCAATCCTGAAGTCATACTCGAGAAGTTTGCTAAGCCATTTATGTTGTGAAGGAGTTCCAATCTTCTGTTCTAGCAGAAACTTCAAACTTTTCTGGTCTATTTTAATCACAAAGGTGCCTCCAAGCAAATAAGCCCTCCATTTCTGAACTGCCAATACCAGTGCCAATAATTCCTTTTCATAAGTGGACAGGTCTAATGCCTTCCCTTTCAAAGCTTGACTCAAATAAGCCAAGGGTTTCCCATCTTGGATCAACACAACACCCACTCCCTTACCACATGCATCACATTCAATTAAGAACTCTTTAGAAAAATTTGGCATACCTAATACAGGGGGATTAGTCATAGCCAACTTCAAGGCTTCAATTGCCTTAGAAGCCTCGGGTCCCCAAACAAAAGAATCCTTCCTTAACAACTGAGTGAGTGGGCCAACTATAATACCATATCCCTTCACAAACTTTCTGTAGAAACCAATTAAGCCAAGGAAACCCCTCAAGGATTTTATGTTTTGGGCAATGGCCAGTCAATCATGGCTTTAATCTTAGAGGGATCTGTTTTAACCCCTTCTGCAGAGATTAAATGGCCCAAGTAGTCAATCTCCTTACACCCAAAATGACATTTACTCCTCTTAGCAAATAATTTGTTTTTTGCTAAGGTATCCAATACCAAAAACAAATGCTGTAGATGATCCTTCTTAGTTTTGCTATAGACAAGAATGTCATCAAAGAAAACTATAATAAATTTTCGAAGGTAAGGCTGGAATACTTCATTCATAATACCTTGGAAAGTTGCTGGAGCATTAGTTAAGCCAAAAGGCATAACCAAAAAATAATAATGCCCTTGGTGTGTTCTGAAAGCTGTCTTCTCTATATCTTATTCCCTCACTCGAATTTGATGGTAACCTGTTCTGAGGTCCAATTTTGAGAAAACTGTGGCCCCAAACAGCTCATCCAAGAGTTCATCTATCACGGGGATTGGGAATTTGTCTTTAATAGTTTCCTTGTTGAGAGCCCTATAGTCCATGCACATGCGCTATGTCCCATCTGACTTCCTCACCAAAAGCACATGAGAAGAAAAAGGAGATTGGCTATTTCGAATTACCCCAGCAGTTAGCAGTTCATGGACTATTTTCTCAATTTCAGACTTTTGATAAAAAGGGTATTGGTATGGTCTTACAGATATAGGTTGAGTCCCTTCTTGTAAATTAATCTGGTGGTCCTTACTCCTTCTAGGAGGCAAGCCTTTAGGTTCCTCAAAAACTCCTGGAAACTGCAGCAGCACCTCCTCGATTTTAAGATCCACAGCCTGAAATTGTTTTGCAGAATCCTGAGGGACAATCTGTAAAAGAATTCCCTTCCTTTCCACTGCTGACAGTTGACAAAAGTGGACTTCCTCCACCAACTCAGGCCTATTGGGGCTTAAACCTTTCAACATCACAGGTTTTTTTATCAACCTCAAAGGTCATAGTGAGGTTATTAAAATCCCACAATACGGAACCCAAGGTAATCAACCATTGCATTCCCACAACTGCATCACAGCCACCCAGTGAAAGCAGAAAAAAGTCACTTACAAATTCAGTGTCTTGCATCTCAAACTGAACTTTTTGTAACAACCCTTCACTTTTTACCCTTTTCCCATTAGCAACTCGAACCACGATCTGCTCCTTCATGTTTGCAGACATTTCAACCTTCTTGGCCACCATTGGGTCAAGGAAGTTATGAGTGCTGCCAGTATCTACCAAGATAATGACAGTGCACCCTTTGACTTTTCCCTTGATCCTCATGGTTCTTGGACTCAAAGATCCAACTATGGCACTCAAGGAAATCTCAGGCATCTCACACTCCAACTTAAATTCTTCAGAATTTTCAGTATCCACCATCTCCTCATTGACAGATTCACTAACTTCTGAACATAAATCCATACCTTCCAGCAGGTAAATTCGAGCCTTTTTACACTTATGAGATGGGTTCCATTTCTCCTCACAAAAATAACACAGCCATTTTTCTCTTCTTTCTTTCATTTCTGCTGGGGAAACCTTTTGAAAAGGAAAATTGCTTCAAACACTTCCTGCCTTGTTTCCAGCGTAAGGTTCCTTCTTGAAAGAAGAACTTGTTATCACATTTGTCCCTAGAGGATTAGAATTACCTCCTACAGAATGTGAGACAAAAGAGAAGTGTTGTCCAATGACATTTCTAAAGCTTCCTCGAGTGCTATGGATGTACTCCTCTTGGATTTTAGCCAACCCAAAAGCAGAATTTAAATCTTGTGGATGTAGCATTCTAACTGGCAGCCGTATTTCATCTCGCAACCCACTCAAGAAACAACTCAATTTATAGTTTTCAAACAACCCTTTTAATCGATTAGAAATTACCTCAAATTGGGACTTGTATGCTGCCACAGAAGTAGTTTGTCTAAGTCGAGTAATGGCTTCCATAGGATCATCATAGGAAGAATTACCAAATCTGAGCTGTAAGGCTGTTACAAATGCTTCCCAATTGTTGAAAATGCCCGTTTCCTCCGCATCGTGGAACCAAACTAAAGCACTGCCTTCCATATAGAAAGAAGACATTAAAACCTTCTGACCATCCGGCATGGGATGTAAGGCAAAGTAATGGTTTGCCTTGTAAATCCATTATGTTGCATTTTCACCACCGAACCGTGGAAATTCAATCTTGATACTGCGAAAAGGAACCATAGGGTTGTCCTCCTCACACCTGTTACCACCATTGCCATTTCCGTTTCTTGATCCCAGTCTTCCTCCATTCATAGCCTCCAACAACAAATCCATCTTGGTACTTAATGCTTCCAAAGCATCTTGATGGTCTTCCACGGTTTTCTACTGGTCCTCGACCCTCTTCTGCTGCTGTTCTTGCGATTGCCTCAAGCCTAAAATCAGCTTCTCTAATTCTTTGTATCTCGTACCGTCAGCCATGTTGAATCCAGTAATTGTACACCAAGAATCGACTGCTCTGATGCCACTTTGTTACAGCACACTAGTATCTTGAAGGAATGAATAAGAAACACTTCTGATCATTCGAGGGATCAGTACCTCCAAGAAAGTAATTCTGTTTAATACTTCAGTGCCTTTTCTCATTAGCATTCGATAGGTATTTATACATGAACTCAGATGTAAATGAGTTAGTTAATTCTGTTACAAGTAAGGGTAACATCGTAAATCCTTATTTGTAAGTAAGGCTAAAACAATCTTAACATCTGTTAATGAACACGTGCACTACATGTGATTCTATCTATCTTCTGCTTTCAGGAACTCGATCACTCTTTATACTGTAATACTCTTCATCTTCAAAACATGCCATTTATTAACCTCAATGATCATCATAACAATGACTAGGATCTGAGAGAACCAAATGACCCAATATTGTCTAAGATACGAAGATCATCTTTTAATGTTTTGTAGATTTTTTCACTCTCCTTGTCCGTCAAACCCCTCTCCCTTCTTTTATTCTTTATGGTTTGACTTTAGTGATTGAATCATTCCAAGAAAAGAATTTTAGTTGTGATGGAGCTATTTTTAATGCCTAGGATTTGATTATGGGTTATTCACCTCGACAAGGAAATTGATAAATAATGTGATTAATTTGATGGATGGTGTTGATGTTTTATATATCACTTAGGAGCTTTGTTGGATGTAATGGTATTGAAATTAAAATTTAGGTGCTACTGTGTGTTGATGGCTGAATGCAGATGGATTAGTGGAAGAAGAATCAAATCAATTAGTGAGATGTTTGAGTTTTCTCAAAAGCATTATGTAAAGATAGCTATCACACTCACACTGGACAACTTAAAATGGTGTATTTTAAATGGCCTATTGCTAAAGCTTTACACGAGTTTTCAATGTTAATTGGTATGTTTTCTTTAAGCTAATTTTTTTTTTTTTAAAGGAAGCTATATATGAAGCTTTTCCATTAAATCAAATCTGAAATACATGGAGGAGATTCTTCCATAGTAACAATTACATTAGAAATGACTAAGGCATCTTGTGCCAAAACATGAGCCATAACATTGCCACCTCTTCTTACATGAGTGATATCCCATTTAACAAAGCTCCTAAGTTTCTCCTTGGCTTTAGAAACAAACATACCAACTGGTCAACTAGTCCTCTCCTTTCTTCAATGCTTGAACAGTTTGTAATGAGTCCCCTTCAAGTATTATCTTTGTTAATCCCAGATCCTAACCAAACATTACTGCTTGCAGTGCTCCGTAAGACTCAACCAATGAAGGATGTGGAAATAGGCATTTGTTCCTCCTCAATGTAGCAATAATTCTCCCCTCAGAATCTTTGACTACAATTCCAATCCCAACTCTAGCTCGTGTTTTATCCACTACTACATCCTAGTTAATTTTATAAGTATGCATTGGAGGTGGTTGTCATTGGATGTTATTGCTATTGCTAGGCTCTGAAGAGACTTTTCTCTGCACTTCCCGCTCTTTCAACATTTTCAAATTCTGCTTAGCTGAGTACACCACTTTATTTGGATGCCTAAACTCTTGGTTAAAAATGAACTCATTTCTCCTCCACCAAAGCTGCCTTGCTACCACTACAAACTTGTTAGACCCCCATGTAAAGTTGCCTCCAAAGTCGCTGCACATGTCCTAGCCATGTCAGGGACATGCCCCTTGATCATTCCACGAGCATGCCTTGGCCCGTGTCTTGTCACACACGGGGTGCCCAGCATTCCCATGGACCGGCCACATGCATACCTTGGCCCGTGCTTTGACACGCACGGGGCACCCAGCATGCAGGCCATGCTGATTAGACTCCCACGTAAAATCACACACATATCGCTCTAGCGGGGTGTCGAGCGAGTGTCAAGCGGAGCTCTTGGGTTGAATTTGCTCGAGTGGAGTCGAGCGAAATGTCGAGCGAACATTGGCTCGAGCGGACTGTCGAGCGAATTTCGAGCGGAGCTCTCTGGATGTTTTCGCTCGAGCATATTGTCGAGCGAGTTTCGAGCAGAGCTCTATGAATGTTTTCGCTCGAGCGAAGTCGAGCAGAGGGTCGAGCGAACCTTGGCTCGAGCCAGGGTCGAACCACAGTCAAGCCAACCCTCAAAAAGGGTATTTTCAGTATGAGAACAAGCCCAAATTCGACCCCATGCACCACCTTAGCCATGTGGTCCATGCCATTATCCTTAATTATGTTATTTATTTTAATTAATTAATTATTTTATTTCTTTTATTGCAAAGGGACCTTTTGGGGGTTTCCAAGTTGTAACCTTTATAAATAAGACCCTTGGTCATTTCTTTCACATCTTTTGACACTTTTCCTTTGTGGACGACTATTGTGCTTGAGATCATTTTCGGTGCCTAGCACTTGGGCTCTTTGGGGTGCAATTCGTGAATCTCTAAGGAGAGAATCACACTTTGCAATTCGTGAATAAGTGTGATTCATTCTATCAATCTTATGATTATTTTCCATTCCATCTCTTGTCTTCCATTATTTTCCATTGATTTGATTATAATACTTGCATTGAACTTGTGTTGTTCATCCATGTTCTTGTGAGTTTCGGCCAACAAGTAGTTTCCAACATCCATTTGATCCTTCAACCCTAGCATAATTCGACCACCACTTGTTTGCCCTACCTTCCATAAATAAACCAAATCCCAAAATACCCTTCTTACAATCCATTCCCTCCATAGCCGAACCCTACTTTCCATACTAGTCCAAATTCAAATTTTGGCTATCCAAGCCTTATTTGAATTAGTCTAGCTGCCCACTCCACTTGCCATATTAGAGTTTCCATATTGGAAACCCTACTTGACTCACTCAAACCCCTTGGCCAGCCAACAACCTAATCCTAGTCAAATCCCAAATTTTTAGGAAACTTTCCTAAAAACTCTCACTTGCCCATTCAGCCAAGCTTTGGCCGCCCATCACCCTTGCCTATCTCCAAACCCTAACTCATCTTACCACACAAACCCTAGCCGCTCATCTCCCATCTCCAAACCCTAACCCTAATCATCCAAGTGGCGCCAACCCTAGCTCACCCTAGTGGTCTCAACACTTAGCCAATTTTCCATCTTCCTTCCACTTCATACTAGCCTAAACACTTAACCTCACCTAGCCCAAATTGCCACCATAGCCACTTGTGATCGTGAGCCAACCAAGAGAAGGACTTGAACTCGGTCAACTAAAGGAGGTCATAGCCAAGGAGGACTTAGTGTTTAGGGACTTGACCGGGGTCCCTAACAAAACTCTTGCAAGCATTCTGTGTGCATTGATTCAACAATAGTCTCGAGAATTTCCAAAAAATTCATCTATGAGAAATGGCTTTTCTGCTATCTTTTTAAACATTAACTCCAAACATCCTTTGCTGATTCACAATCCCGTAAAGCATGTGTTGTTGTCTCTTCTTCATTGTCGCAGATGGTGCACTTTGGGTGATCCACTATCCTCTTTTTAAATAGATTGGACTGAGTTGGCAGTGCTTCAAAACAAGCCCTCCATAGGAAAACTGTGTCTCCTGGTGTGACCTGCAAGTTTCAGAGAAGTTTCCAAACCTTCTTAGTGTCTTGACTGCTCGAGGCCTGCCCTATTGTTGCCAGACTCAACTCAAGTTGCATATGGTAAGCACTTCTGACCGTGAATATACCTGTAGAGGATCCTCTCCAAATCAACTTATCAGGGCTAATTGAGGAGCTTAAAGGTAATTGAGCAATAATATCAGCTTCATCTTTGTCAAAAATCTGCTCAATAAGTTCCATATCCCATCTCTTCTCACCTGTCTTAATTAGTTCCCGAACCTTAGCATTGTTGTCATGCTAATTTAATCAGCTATGTACCTTGGTTGGTGTACCTTTTGGAAGCCATTTATCAACCCGTATTTTCACTGCTTCTCCAGTCCCAATTCTCCAATAAGTACCATTTTCAATAAGGGGTCTTGCTTTCAGAATACTTCTCCAGATATGTGAAGGTTTCTGTCCCAACTTTGCATTCAAGAAAGAGGAATCTTGATAATACTTGGCCTTAAGAACTTGTGAAGCGAATGAAAAGGGATATTGAATCAATCTCTACCCTTGTTTTGCAACTAAAGCAATATTAAACCCTTCCAAATCTCGGAAGCCCATACCACCTTCTGATTTAGACTTTCCCATCTTGCTCCATGACATCCAATGAATCTTCCTCTATACCTCTTGCTGTCCCCACCATAAATTATGCATGACACTATTTATATTTCGAAGCAACTTGCCAGGTAGCTTAAAAACACTCATGCTATAGGTTGGAAGAGTTTGCACCACAGCCTTAATAAATATTTCCTTCCCTGCTTGAGACAAAGTTTTCACCCTTTGACTGCTGACCCTCATTCTTACTCTATCAAGTATGCCACTGAAAGATTTTTCTCTTGCCTTGCTAACTACAGTTGGTAATCCAAGATACTTTTCATAAGCCATTGTGGACCTCACACCTGCAATAATGTGTATAAATTCTCATGTTTCCTTAGCAGTATTTTTACTGAACTTGATTGAAGTTTTTTCCAGATTCAGTCTTTGACCCGAGGCTTCTTCATAAACTTTCAGAATATTAAAAAGGCTACCCCATTCTATAGCATTAGCCTTGCAAAAAATTAGGCTATCATCAGCAGAAACCATATGAGAAATTCTGATTCTACCCCTTGCAAAAGGAACACTTGTTATTACTCCTTCCTCTTCCCCTCTTGTGATCAAAGAACTCAAAACCTCTGCACACATAATGGAAATGTAAGGTAATAGAGGATCACCTAGCCTATTGCCACTTGATGGTTTGAAAGAACTTTGAGGGATCCCATTGACTAAAATGGAATAGGATACTAATTCAATACACCTCATCACCAGTTCTACCAATTGAGTATCGAAGCCCAGTTTACATAATGCAACTCTCAGAAAAGGTCATTCAATCATGTCATATGCCTTGCTCATGTCAGTCTTCATGGCCATATACCCATCTCTCCCTGACATTTTACATTTCATGGTGTGCATAGCTTCAAAGGCAACAATTACATTATCATAGATAAGCCTTCCAGGAACAAAAGCTTATTGGTTCTGAGATATGATACATGGTAATATCTTTTTAATCAGTCTGTTAGCTATGACTTTAGAAATTAGTTGTATAAGACATTACAAAGAGATATAGGCCTAAAATCAGCTACCTTAGTAGAATTCTTCTTTTTTGGTATTATTAATGTCATCTAATCTACCTTTAGGATTAAGCACAAAAAGAACTGATTCACTGACCTGCCTTCCCACTATATTCCAATGTTGTTAAAAGAAGGCTGCTAGGAAGCCATCTGGTCCTGGCGAGCTCATACCATTCATTTGGAACAAGGCATCTTCAACCTCCTAAGCTGTGTAAGTTCTCAACAATTCTTTATTCATCTCTCCAGTTAGCTTTGGCCTCATAGTAGCCAAACAAGCATCAATGTTACGAGGATTTGAGGTCTTGTAAAGATCCTGGAAAAAATCTTGAAACTACTGACTTATTGCTTTTGAATTTGTTGTTTCCTGGCCTCTATCATCAACCAGCTTGTTGATCCTGTTTACTTTCCTCCTCTGAGAAGCACATTGGTGAAAGAACTTAGTGTTCCTATCACCTTCTTTTAGCCATCTCTGCTTTGCTCACTGCTTCCTTTTTAGGTTATCCTCTTGCAGTAACTTCTCAACATCCCCTTTCAATCCTTCAATTCTATCATTCATTTCTCCCTGGTTACACTGCTGCAGTTTGTCTATCTGGGCAGCTTTTTTTGTATTTCCTTTTTTGAGTTACCAACTGCTTATTTACTCCATTGTTTCAGTTTATGTTGACATTTCTTCAACCCTTAAGTGGTGTAAGTCAGCTTATTAGAAGCTAATCTTGGCCTCTTCCAGTCTTCCTCAATTAGCTTGTTGCATTCTTCTCTTTGGACCCAACTCACTTCATACCTGAAAGGTTTGGTGTGACTACTTGTATCCTGAAAGGAGCTATCCTTGGTAATGAGTATTGGACAATGGTCAGAGCTAAGAGCAGTTATGGATAGAGTAACTGTTGTAGGGTACCAGTCAACCCATTTGGCATTGCATAAGGCTCTATCAAGCCTCTCTTTAGTGAAGCCAGCTCCATCTCGATTGTTAGACCAGGTGAATTTATTGCCAACATATCCCAAATCACTTAATCCACACTCCTCCATAACCTCTCTGAAACTTTCCATCTATCTATAAGGTCTCATGGGCCCTCCTTACTTCTCTCTATTGCTGACTATTTCATTTAAGTCCCCAACACAAAGCCACCACATTTCACTTGCTGGTTTCAACCCTCAAAGCAACTGCCAACTAGCATGCCTCTTTGTAGTAGATGGGATACCATAAAATCTAGTGAGGATCTAGGTCTTCCCTTCATTTAAGTTATTAAATTTTAAGGAAATTTGATGCTGAGTATAGGATTCCAAAGTTGCATCCATGTCTTCCCTCTATAAGAAAGCCAATCCCCTGCTTAGCCTTTATAATCCACTACAAACTATTTTCCATCTTCAGCTGCTTCTTAATTCTTTCTATAGTATTTCTTTTACACTTTGTTTCCATCAGGAAAACAAAGTTTGGGATCTTATTTTCCACCAAAAGGTGAAGTTCTCTAACTGTCAAAGGGTTCCCAAGCCCTGGACAGTTCCAACTTAGGAAGCTCATTGATGTTGGTGGGGCTATATGATAGCCTCCACCAACTCTATTGCATTTGTTTCCATCACTTCCATTTGTTCACCCTTTTGTTTCTTAAAGCCATTGTTTCTAGGGACCTCATCCTCTGCACCTTCAACTCCTCTTCCTTTCTTCACATTTTCCCATCTAATTCGTACCCTCTTTTGCATGATCAGCATAGAATTTGTCTCTAGCTCTCATTTTCCAGCTGGCCTTTTTTTTTTTTACCTTTCCAAAAATGAGAACCCGATCTGCCAAAAAATGGTCCAGTGAATTAATCTGTGATGCCAGCGTGGACTCTAATAATAGTGCCCCAAGTTTGTTCTCTTTCTGACCTCGAGTAACAACTGGCACCATATCTTTTGCACCTTCCTTTTTTGTAACATCTTCTGTCTTGGGAGGTTTGACATCCCTGCTGATCTTTTGCTCCTTCATCTTGGAAAAAGTCCTTCCATTCATTCATAGTCACTTTCCAAAACCTCCTCTCCCTTCTCCATTTTTTCCTCTCTTTTCATAAATACTAACTTTCCTTTTTATTAACACGTTCCTTTTTTACCTCCTGAATTTGCTCCTGCATATTAGACTTTCCTTTGGAAACATCATCCCCTTCCCTTTCCCCCTGCTGCCATGGATTTCCAGACACCTTCTCTTCTTGATCACCTCCACCACCATACCTCTTTTGGCTGTTTTTATTGAAAGAAACTGCAGCAGCATGTAGCCATGGCCCATATTGGGTCATATCTGCTTCATCGCCTTTGACAGATGTCACCTTTGGGCAGATCTTCTTTACATGCTTAATAACTCCACATTTAAAACAAAAGTTGGCAACCTCTCGTACTTAAACTGAAGCCAAATTTGGTGACCATCTAAGTTTAAGAATGTACTTCTTACCAGTGCTTTGGTGATGTCCACTTCCAGTTTGAGTCTCAGGAACTTTCCCCATCCAAGCCCCCGTTGATCTACAATGACATCCAATACTTTCCCAGCGCATTTCCCTACCTGTACTCTAACTTCTTGTGTCACGTATGCCAGAGGCATGTTGTGAACTTGCAACCAGAATACTTCCTGCTTAAAAGGAATATCATTTAGAGATAAATCACCCTCAAACTCCTGCAGGCATACTAGCCATCTATCAAGGGACTGTGGTCTGCCTTTAATAACCCTCTGCCTATCTTCTTCCTTTTGAAACTCTATCAAGAACTTGTTCTCCCCCATGTTAGAGAATTCTAGCCATCCTGCCGTGTTCCCAACCTTTGACATGGTCATTTTGAAGGCTTCTCTATTCACAGCTTTGTCTACTATGATCATGGAAAATAAGCACGATCTTCCTCTTTCCTTTGTCTTGTTCAGTATTGATGAAGACACTTTGACTCCTTTTTCTCTTGCTCAGTAAGGCTAAAGACTTCCCAGTGTTTTGTTAACTCTTCAGCCCTCGCCAACTCTTCAGACTAGAAAAACCAGCCTAAGAGACACTCCTCTAAGTAGAGAGAAAACGCCTCACCCTTCTATGAAGGAGAGGAAAAGTATGTTCTTTAGGTTAATTAGTTTCATATAAAAGATTATATGATTAATAATGAGTTATTTACTTTCTTTTTTAAAATTAAATAAGTGGGATAGATTGTAATTATTTATGTACTTCGTGCAGGTAAGTAGGATGAATTCATACGGTTGGAAATTACTCTAGAGAAAATGTACCAAAGGAAAGTAGAATTAGCATATTTACGACTAAATTGAAATGAAAAGAAAATTAACAACATAGAACCTTACAAGTTGTCTACTGGACCACTTATGTTAGCCTCAGACTTGGGCTGGGCATTGCTAGATGTTGGGCTCTGGTGGGATTTTTTTGGTTGTAACGCCTATGTCCAAAACTGAATTCCTACTAAAAAAAAATGAGGACACCTTCAAAGTTGTCATTTAAGATGTTGGGCTCTAAAGTCGCCACTCTTGAGAAATGTATTTAAGTTGAATCTAATTACTTTTACACACTTAGAATATATTAATTATGTACATGAACTTATATAGTTATTATCTTTGGCTGAGTGATCAGATTGCTCTCTTTATTTGATTTTTCATCTCCCAAGCAGATATGAGTGAGTGCGTGATAACATAGATGTAGCGTTATCTATCAATAATTGAATTTATTATTCTTAAAAAAGAGTCGATTCAATGGTAGATAGAGAATACCATGTCAGTATAACGTGATAAAAGTGACGTATATATCATATCCAGTATAAGGATTTAGATTTCTAAATACATTATAAGATACATCTAGAAAGAATTCAGTAGAAATTGTGGCAATTGATACCGTTGAAATGTTCTATTATTGTTGGAATGAGTCCATTTGACAAAGTTGTTTGTAAAGAAATTGACACTTTGGAATAAAGTTGCAAACATAGATTGTTACTTAAATATTTTCTACATGCAATTTGACTCGAGATAGATATAGTATGCGGACCACTGTATTTAATATTGAAATTTATATTACTCATGATTACTAATATATATTCTCTGCCGTGAGGCTAGATATTGTCCATTTTTTCGAATCTTCTAAAACATGATCTGAGTCATAAAATTATAAAAAATCCTGTTTGTGTGACTGCTGCAGGCCGAGTAATATACAAGGCATTAACTTTGTCATATCCATTTTGTAAAATTCACATCCTTGATTTTAAGACCCTCTGGTCAATGCAAAGGACATGCCGGCCCTTTAATTAAGACACTCTACTTATTATAACTTATAAGGAGCTAGCTCGGTCTCGTTAGTTGAAAACTGCATGTTTCCACATCATGTACGTCGGTGATCCTGCTTGGGCAAAGAACCTATTGGCCGTCGATCGGCTTGATGAGTTTATCCTTATCTTCATCTAGCTGCAATTTCTTTAAGTATCAGTGATCTTGTTCTTCCTTTGACTACAACACAAATCCCAATACCTCATTCCACATAGACTACTCATGGCCGACCAAACTACCTGTTTCCTCATCTTCTGTTTTCTGTCACTGCTTCTCATGTCTAGTTTAACTACTGATGCAAAAATTCTCAACATTACCACAGATCAATCTGCTCTTCTTGCCTTGAAAGCTCATATTTCTTATGACCCTCACCATATTTTGACAACAAATTGGTCCTCCGGTACTTCAGTTTGCAATTGGGTCGGTGTCACCTGTGGTTCCAGACATCATCGGGTTAGAGCCTTGAACCTTTCTAACAAGGGTCTTGTAGGAACCATTCCTCCGCATATAGGAAACCTTTCATTTCTTGTCAGCCTAAGCATCTGGAACAATAGTTTTCATGGCTCAATGCCAAACGAATTGTCTCATCTTTATCGCTTGGAATTCTTGCATTTCGGATACAATGAATTCAGTGGAGAAATCCCGTCATGGATAGGATTGCTAACCAAACTTCGAACTTTAATTCTTGTAACCAACAATTTCGAAGGTACTATCCCATCATCTCTATTCAACAGTACATCTTCATTGCAAGAAATTGTACTTCAAGATAATCAGCTTTGGGGCTCCATACCATCCTCTATCCTCAAGATCATGTCTACCTTGAAAGTAATTTCTCTCGCAGAAAACAAGTTTTCAGGTCTAATGCCCTCCATTGTATTCAACATGTCTTTACTGCAATATATTGATTTCAGCAATAATACGCTATCTGGTACGCTACCACCGGAAGTAGGGAACTTATCCATGCTTACAGATTTAATCCTTGCCAATAACAACTTCGAAGGTATATATATTTAGTCAGTGCTGTTAATTATCGGTAAGTAAATTCCAATATTTGTTTCTAAAGTGTAATTGCATGTTTCACAGGTAGTCTCCCATCCTCTTTGTTCATGTGCAAACAGCTGCAATATTTAAACATGTGGTCTAATAATTTCGAAGGAAAACTATTACCCGAAATAGGGAACTTAACCAAGCTCACAGTTTTACAGCTTCCAAACAACAACTTTGAAGGTATGTGATGTCTTATATTAGTTGATTATATGATCTTTGCTAATTAGGTGCTTCCAAATGAAAGCAATAAAATAATTGGTTAGTTTGGGCCAACAGGTAGTGACAGTACCCCATGGTGGAATATGTAAATTTCCCTTGAATTTGTCATTAAAAAGTCATTTGGGATAAGCCATAAGTTGCAATAATTTTAATCTACTTCCAGTTTTGATAGATTCACAAACTTAATTAGAATTATTATTCTCTAATATTGTTAAATCCCATTGTCGAGTGTTCCTATGAAAATAGAGAAGTTAACAATGCTAGCTAGCTTATAGTATTATACCTTAGCTAACAATGATTTGGTGTATGGAAGTTGGGATTTTTTTTTTTTTTTTTTGAGATATTGGAATTAAAACTAAATGATTTTTTTGTGGAAAGATAAAAATATTTCAATGGTTAGAATATTAACAAGGATTCCCAAAATATTCTTCTAGTCATGAGTGCGACAAGCAAAAAAAATAAAAAAAAATTGTGATTACATAAAAACTGACCCACTAGAGTGCATGTGGCTCCCATCCAGTACCACTGCAATCAACTCAAGCGTGGCTCAACCAATTATAAATGTTGCATGCCTTATAATCGACCTCCATGGTATATATTCCAAGTCTTGATTCATGTTCTCTTACAACTAATTATTAGTTGTATGTTTTATTTGTTACAAAATCATTTTTTAATAGATTTCTTGTGCCTGCAGGTGCAATACCAAGTGAAATTGGTAATTTGCAGAACTTGGAGGATTTCAATTTGGGATTTAACAATTTTGTTGGCACAATTCCACTGGATATATTCAATATCTCAACATTGCAAAGCCTTGCCATAGTAGGAAATCACCTCTCAGGCACTCTTCCATCAGATATGGGCCACTTCCTTCCAAATCTTAAGGAGATTTTTCTTGGGATAAATGAACTTAGTGGAACGATTCCAACCTCTATTTCCAATGTTTCACAGCTCATTGTATTTGACTTGTCAGATAACTCATTCTCGGGCTTGATTCCAAAAACACTTGGTAATTTAAGGCTCCTCCAGCGGCTCAACCTCGGATTCAATAATTTGACCATTGAATCTTTAGAATTGAGTATTTTCTCATATTTTTCAAACACCGCATATCTCAATGTGTTGTTTCTGAGTATGAATCCACTAAATGGAGTCCTTCCTAATTCCATTGGAAACCTCTCGACCTTTCTTGAGATACTTGATCTCACTGGTTGCAATATTAAGGGCAACATTCCCATAGATATTGGCAATTTAAGTAGATTGACATATATGTCACTGGGCGGCAATGATTTGGCTGGACCTATTCCAACTACAATAGGAAGATTAAGCATGCTCGAACGTTTGTCCCTTTCTAGTAATAGACTAAAAGGTCCAATCCCATCCGATATCTATTACTTAGGGAGATTGGGAAGTTTAGATTTAGCTAGCAACAAGCTTTCTAGGCAGATTCCTGAAAGCATAAATAATATGACTTCATTAAGATTTCTCAGCTTAGCCTTCAACCAATTAACTTCAAGGATTCCTTCGAGCTTGTGGAGGTTGACAGATCTCTTGGTGGTCGACTTGTCATCCAATTTCCTAAGTGGTTCTCTTTCATTAGATATTGGAAATATGAAGGTCCTAACAGTATTGAATTTATCAAGAAATCAACTATCAGGTCATATCCCATAAACAATTGGTGGGCTCATATCTCTAGTCAATCTCTCATTGGCAGTCAATCAATTAGAGGGCTCCATTCCTATATCTTTAGGTGGATTAGTAAGCATGGAGGTATTAGATCTTGTTGGTAACAACTTATTTGGAAAGATACCCAATTCCTTAGAAGTGCTACGGTACCTCAAATATCTAAATGTCTCCTACAATAAACTACGAGGAGAAATTCCAACACAAGGACCATTTGTTAACTTCTCAGCTGAATCATTCATGTCAAATGATGCGCTTTGTGGTGTGATTAGGCTGAATGTTCCTCCATGCAAAGAAACTTCTCTTGGGCCAAAAAAGGCAATGGGGGTGTGTATACTAAAATATGTACTGCCCACATTGGGGTTAATGATACTTGTGGTATCCGTTGTACTGGTCTCAAGAAAACTCCATGGGAAGAAGAATTCAAAACTTTCCAACAACAAAGACTCAATGCCTTTATCAACATGGAGAAGAATTTCACACCAACAACTTTTACAAGCAGCAGAAGGGTTTAGTGCAAACAACTTACTTGGAGAAGGGAGTTTCGGCTCAGTATATAAAGGGACACTCTTAGATGGTACATATGTTGCAGTAAAAGTTCTAAACTTGGAAATAGAAGGTGCATTCAAAAGTTTTGACATAGAATGCAAGATATTACGACACGTTCGTCATCGTAATCTTGTCAAAATCATTAGCGTTTGTAGTAACATTGACTTCAAAGCACTTGTTTTGGAATACATGTCTAATGGGAACCTAGAGATGTGGTTGTATTCTAACACCCATTCCTTGAATATGCTACAAAGGCTAAATATGATGATTGATGTGGCATCAGCACTTGAATACCTTCATCTTGGTTATTCAACACCTATTGTTCATTGTGATTTGAAGCCGAGCAATGTCTTATTAGATGAAGATATGGTTGGACATGTTGCTGATTTTGGCATCGCCAAGCTCCTACGTGATGGAACTTCTCTCACGCAAACAATGACCATGGCTACAATTGGGTATATGGCACCAGGTGATGTCAAGTACTATTTTTATTATTCTAGTCTTGCATAAATACATAAATGTTATGCTCTGGTAACGACCTTTGCACTTAATTTATTTGGATTATCATATGTGAAATGATATGTTTTAATGTGTGCAGAGTATGGATCTGAAGGAATTGTTTCTACAAGAAGTGATGTGTATAGTTATGGAATCTTATTGATGGAAACTTTCACAAGAAAGAAGCCCATTGATGATATGTTTATCGGCGAAATGAGTTTAAAGCGTTTAGTAGAGGAATCATTTTCGCTTTCGATATTTGAAGTTATTGATTCCAACTTGCTGAGGAATCAAAATGACTATGCTGCTATGGAGACCTGCTTATTAGCAACTATGGGATTGGCTTTGCATTGTTGTGCAAATTTACCTGAACAGAGGATCGATATAAAAAATGTTTTAGCCAGACTTAACAAGATCAAATTAAAGTATCTACATGATCAGCAATCGGGCTAGACAAGTAGAGTTTATTACCAAGCTACAGTCTAATCTACAATCGGTATGCAATTTATCTACCACACTTATTAGAACTTGTTCATGAACTGTTTGATTAATTATTATTTTCTTAGAAGTATAAATTTTTTTCAAACAATCTTATGCATTTTCAAGAATTCATATAAATAATTACTTAATTATATCAAGGTTATATGAATTAAATTGGCAAATATGTAAACCATATATAAAAGTTAATAACTGGCAAATCTTTCCTTAGGCACAAGCTATATATATAAATATATATGTGAGTTCTATAAGAAAATAGTTTAAATGTGTATATATATAGGTGCGCAAACATACACAAAATGTCTTAACTCTATCTATAAACTTCAACAAAACAACTTTGAATTAATATAAATAATATAGTTATTATAAATAAATATCAGTATAATGATTTATAACATTCATATTGACTCAAATGACACCCATCGTATCATCGTGCTAAGAACATGATTCTCTCTTATATTTTTAAATACCTTTGAATACTTGGCATAAGTTTAATATAAAATCCACAAAATAATAAATTTGAAGTAGTATGAGTTCATGCAAGTCATAACGAGTTTAGATACAAGTTTAACTTGTGTAATAAGTCTAGCCTAGAATTTTGTTAGAATTTATGTTTTTCTTAAAACAACAAAAATCGAGACAAGTTCATGAGTTGAGCATGAACAACTTGGTTCATTTACAACATTATTTACAAATCTTGGGATTCCTCTCAAGAGACTTGTTTGATCCATTACCTTGTTACAATACACACAAATAGAAGTCTACAAATATTAGAGCAATGAAGGCAAACAAACCGATTTTTTCTATTCTCGGAGAACAATAACAGGAGTTCTTCTCCTTTTACTATTGATTGGATTGTAACATATCTATTATTGTGTGTAGACATGCTCCCAACATTGCAGGAGAGAAGCAAGGGGTTGATGTCAGGAATCTCGGTAATCCTAGTTTTGGTGGCTTGGGCAAGTTTTCTTACTAGATTTCGCACTCTCTTCGTGACTCTAGGGTGCCTTGAGGGATGTGGAATTGCCCCATTTTAGAGTTGTGTATATAGTAGTGACAGAGCCAGAGATGATCTCTCTTTGGGGTCAAAACTTCTATTCCAATAAAAAGTTTTTGAATATGATGGATATTGATTTGTATAACAATACAAAAAGGAAACTACAAGCATTCAAGTTGTTTCACTCTTTCACCCATGTATGATTTTATCTCTTCAATGTCGAAATTAATATTTCGATCCAAAATTAAGATCATAATAAAGAAAAAAAAATAGTTAAATATACTAAGTTATAATAGATATAAACAAATACATTGCTCCTCTTAGGGGAAAAAAAAATACATCTTGGAGGGGATAAAATATATCAGGCCCAAAGTGATTTTCTAATCCAAGCCCAAGGTTGAGGGTCTCTTCTAGAGAGAAGATAGAGAGAATAGATAGAAGGAAGGAAGGGACAAGAGGTTGAGGAATGAGAGTGTCAAGAGGAAAAGAGGAGATGTGACATAAAAGAGAGATGATGTGATATAAATGAACAAGTGGTAGAAGATAAAAAAGGAGGGAACCAGACGATTTCAGGACCTTATTCTTCTGGACTTCTTCCAGACTGTGACTTCGACCATGAGAGCTTGTAAACAATGATATTATAGTGGATTCTCCCCCTCCCCCCTCAAAAAATCGATCCGTGGACATAGGTATTATGCCGAACTACATAAATCTGTGTGTCTCTATCTCTTTTACTTTTCCTGCATTTATTTCTTGTTCACTGCCATGGATGTAAGCACGACCACCATCGTTGGGGGCTCCATACCACACCGATCGAGCCGTAGATCGCCATAGTGGGCCAAGAATGACTATTTCTCCCATTTCAGCCTATGTTATTTTTAGGCATTAACAGTTGATGTAGTCTATGAGATCTAATTTACTTTCTACACTGGAAGCGGGAGAATGATGATTTTTTAGCACGCTAAATAATCACTGAACGAGTAGATGACATCATCCCAGATAAGTGCCCTCAACCTTTTGGCTTTTATTTTTAGAAAAAACACTACTGTAGAAAATTGGCGAGTGAACCCATTCTTGCCCAGTGGGGGCCCAAGTTACTCACCACTTGAGCTGCAAACGTTCCGTGCACTTTGGGTGCATTGTACAAAAAGAGGGGGAGTACATATGTGAGTATTGTGCACTTAAATGCACTCTATGCATGCACATGGACCTCTCAAGTTACTGGCATTGTGCACCTACACATGTCAGACATAGCATGGCATGCACAACGATATGCACAGTGCTGTACAGGTGCACGTTGTCATGCACCTAGAGGCTTGCGACATCTCGCTGCAAATGTTGTTGACCTTTCAGTGGTCACCACGTGCATCGCCGGTGGTTTCTAGCTTCGCCGTGATGGCCTCGTGGACCGGGGTAGTGAATAGTGCACCTCGTGTGCATCTCATCGTGTACATGGAAGAACCACTCGAACCAGTCGTGGAGTGACCGGGGGAGGATGCTAGCGGCCACCACCTGGCCCACCAATGTTATCAGTCTCTGCTAATGTGGTCCCTGACCAGCCCCCATGGAGCTAGCGTTCACCATGCAAGCGACATGCAATGGCTGAAAATACTCGACCCAGCCCCGTCGTGGCGCGACAGGGCTACCAGTGACCACCTCATGGACCAGGACCACTGATGCCGTATGCCTCCTCTGGGGTGGTCCTCGACCACCCCTAACCAGCAGCAGCCTTGTTGCCTGCAACATGTGCACGTGGTCAAGGATACTCGGCTTGGCCCCATTGTGGCATGGCAGGGGAACTGACAACCACCATGTGGACCGTCAACATCGTCTGTCTCCTCGTAGTTGGTCCTACACCACCCCATCGAAGACGACCATGCATATATGCCAATGCCACCTTGCATGTTGCATGCACGCATCTCGGCCACCTTTCATCATGGCCGCAACATCCTAGCCATCACATGCACAGCAACCACGTACATCTTGGCCATCGTCAGTAACTCGGCCAAGTTATTCGGCGCCTTCTCTCATGGCCACAAACATCTTGGGCAGAAGCTGCCTGGCCACATATATACTAGCAGGCATCAACCCTTCTTGGCCATGCACGAAGATGACCACCCGATCTCAGCCATGCACGTAGCTGAGTCACAACGGCCTACATACATCTCGGACAGACACATCTCGGCCTCCAACACCTCGCCCAAAGCATCTCTCGCCCATGTACATCTCGACCACTATTTCGTCAGACTCACAACTTCTTACTCATAGATCAGACATAACCTTCTCAGCCTCAGTAGTCCTCTGACCACTACTCCATCGCGACGACGCTGAGACATGAAGACCCTTAGCATTGATGCCAAGACTACCCACCCATGAAGTTACACGACCAAGAGGGATTTAGCGATGGTCACACGTTCTGGCAGTCAAAGCTGTGTAGTGTTCGCCGGACAAGCTGTTTAAAAAAAAGAAAGAAAAGAGAGAGAGAGAGAGAGAGAGAGAGAATAAGAGCAAGAAAGAGAAGAAACAGTAAGCGAGTGTGGGCAGTTTTTGTCAAGCAAAAAATGGCTATAACGGCTAAAACATCCTGGCTTGTCTCCCACAAAACTTATGTGGATTTCATTTTTTCTAACATAATTAATTCCTATAGTGCGAAACACCGGCTATACAATCCTACTCAGACAACGCTCGGACATCTCAATATGTCTCCATCGGAATAAACTGTTTGGCATTCACATGCACACGGACAAAAGCCTAGACTACTTACCCTCGCCATGAAAGTCAATAGGTGGGTCCAGCCCCTTCGACGGCCTGACCTCCCTCACGGTGAGGTGCGTGTCCAGCTCCAGCCTGCTTGACACTTACCTTTCTTGTGGCGTCAACAGGCGGGTGCATGTTCAGTCACAAAATGCTCGACTACTTACCTCCCTATGAGGTTAAAAGAGGCGAGTCTAGTCTACAGACTACTTGACCTCTCTCACGGTGGAGTGCGGGTCTAGCCTCTCAGTTGTTCGACTACTTACCTCAACCTTCGTAATGGCCAAGTGCGGGTCTAGCTCTAGTTTGTCCAACAATTACCTTTCCTATGGTGTCAACAGGAGGGTGTAGGTTCAGTCACAAATTACTCAACTACTTACCTCCCCGTGAGGTTCAAAGAGGTGAGTCTAGTCTATAGGCTGCTCGACCTCCCTCACGGTGGAGTCTGGGTCTAGCTTCTTGGCTTCCTGACTACTTACCCTGACCTCCATCACGGCGACGTGCAGGTCCAGCTCCAGCCTGCCCGACACTTACCTTCCCTACGCCGTCAATAGGCGGGTGTAGGTCTAGTCCCAAACTGCCCAACTACTTACCTCCCCATGAGGCTCAAAGAGGCGAGTTTAGTCTCTAGATTGCTTGACCTCTCGCATAGCAGAGTGTGGGTCCAGCATTTCGGCTGCCTGACTACATACCCCTACCTCAGCCACGGTGAAGTGTGGGTCCAGCTTCTATGCTGCCTGACTACTTACCTCCCCGTGAGGCTCAAAGAGGTGGGTTTAATCTCCAGGCTGCTCGACCTCTCTCACAACGTAGTGTGGATCCAATTCTTCGACTATTTGATGTTACCCCTGGGACGACATCTCCTCCAGCAAATGCCAAGAGTTTACAATCACGCCATAACTACTGTCTCAGACATTCACCACATTCCAGCAAGGCTATTCAGGTTTGCAAATTTCACACTTGTGATTGGGAGTTATTTACGCTAACTACTTTGGCTTCTGCAGCACAGTCAAGCATCTTCTACTTACCTCCCCTTGAGGCTCAAAGAGGCGGGTTTAGTCTCCAAGCTGCCTAACCTCTCTCACGACGTAGTGCAGGTTCAGTTTTTCGACTGCTCGACGTTATTTTCGGGAAGACATCTCCTCTAGCAAACGTTGAGCATTTACCATCGCGCCATAACTGCTATCTCAGACTGTCACCACACCCATGCAAGGCGATTCATGTTTGCAAATTCAGCACTTATGATTGGGAATTGCCTATGCTAACTTGTCAAGCTTCTACTACTTACCTCCTCGTGAGGCTCAAAGAGGTGGGTTTAGTCTCCAGGCTGCCCAACCTCTCTCACAGCGTAACGCGTCTCCAATCTTTTGGCTGCTTGACATTACTCCTGGGACGGTATTTCCTTTAGCAAATGCTACATGTTTAACACTTGTGCCACAACCGCCTCGTTCGAGTTATGTTCATGAACGAATCAATAAACGGGAAAGGTCAGAGACTGCTAGACCCCTCCAGGTGCCAAACAAACGGGCAGGTCACTTGAATGCCAGACCTTTGCACTCCAAGCCGAGCTCCACGCTCTTACCTTACCCAGTCGAGCCAATCTCGCACACATCTCCCGCCAAAGATGAGTTACGTGCTCGTACCTAACGCGGTTGAGCTAACCACTCACTTATCTGGCTAAGCCGAGCTACGCTTTGACACTCTACGCGGTCGAGCCTATCCCTCACCAAAGTCGAGCTCAATGCTCACACTTTACGCAATCGAGCCTATTTCTCGCCTAGACTCGCACTCCAAGTGGTTGAGCCTATCTCGTGCACATTTCCCGCCAAAGATGAACTCTATTATGGTGCCTAACACGGTCGAGCTAGCCTCCCACTTTTCTCGACAAGACAAGCTCTGCGCTCACACCTAACGCGGTCGAACCGATCTCCCACCTAGCCTCGCACTCGGAAATCTTCATCACTTAACGTAAGTGAAATGGATAACTAGGGACTTGCTCTCTAAATTTATTTCTCTTCAAACTTCGGTGGATTATTTCGTGGGCATATTTTATCTTTAAAGATTCTTAAGGTTATCTTTTGGAGCAAATTGCACTTAAAGTGGTTTTCTAAGCCTAGCCCAGGGTTAAGGGTCTCATCAAAAGGGAACAAATAGGTAAGGAATAAGGGGACAAAAGGCTAAGGAATGACAGGGTGTTAGAAGGAAAAATGAGAGATGTGTTATAAAGGAGAGGAGATGTGACATAAAGGAACAAGGGGCCTCTTCCAGATGATTTCAGGGGCTTCTTCTTCTAGACTTCTTCCAGACTATGACTTCGACCTTTCCTTCAGCTTCTTCAACCTCGGAACAAGAGCACCAACGACAGGCTCACCTTCAGAAATAGATCTCTGATCTCCATTGTAGAACGAGGATGAGTGACCATGAGAGCTTATAAAACAATTATATTATAGTGAAATCTCCCTCCAAACGACCCGTGGACATAAGTATTATACTAAACCACGTAAATTTGTATCTCCATCTTTTTTACTTTTTCTGCATTTATTTATTGTTCATTGCCATGCATGTAAGCACAAACATCGTATAGGACCACTATTGGAGGCTCCATACCACACCGATCAAGCCGTGGATTGCCATAACGGGCTGGGAATGACTATTTCTCTCATTCCGACCCATTGAGCTATTTTTAGGCATTAACACATCTTTTGACCTTTAGAAACTTTTTGAGGTCAAGCTTTTGAGCTAAAGAAATCTAAATAACTCAACTCAAAAGCTCTTAAACTGATTGACAGAATTATTACTTTTTACAAATCTTTCAGACAAATCTTTCCATATTTCAGTAGGAATATTCATATATAGCAGTAATACCACGTCGTTACCTAATGATCCAAGCATGTAGGAGAGGATAGTCATCTATTGGTTTGCTTAGTGTTCCATTATGTAAGCATACTTGTTTTTAGTACAAATTCTCGTTGACATTGATTGCCTCCCTGAATGAAATACAAGCATGGTTCCTGAATTTTATCCATAACTAATAAAAACGGTTTGAAGGACCATCACAAAGATTAGAACTGGTAAAGAAAGAGAAGAGAAGTGCTAGAGAATTTTACAAGAAATTTGACATCTTGATCAATTGTGGAAAGTATTTTTCTAATATCATGATAAAACATGAGCACACAGTGAAGCTTATCTCAAGAACTGAAAGAGAAGATAAAGAACAGGGCACAAAGTATAAAGGAAAAAAAAAAAAAGCAGAGAAGAAAAATAGAATTTCATTTGAGCTACCCTTTTTGTTTTTCCTAATAAGAGCAGCGGGGCTTGGCATACATGACTTAATTAGATAGGGCGACGGTTGCTGCAAGATTTTAAGTTTCCTACATCTGGAAGTTTATTGCAAGAAAATGTGGCAGTAGATACTATTGAAATGCCCTACTATTTTCAGAATGGGTCCATTTGGCAAATTTGTTTGTAAAGAAATTAACATTTTGGAATAGAAAAATTATTCTCATCAGTCACTATTTACTACTCCATACATCATATACTATGAAAAACACTTCCATACCTTATGAAAAAAAATATAGGTGTGAGGTGTAGAAGTAAATAGTAACTAATACATAACATTCTTCTTTAAAGTAAAGTTACTACGGACAGAGACTGTTACTCAAATATTTTCTACAATTTGAATGAGATAAATCAATAAATCTTCTCAACCTCCCAACACTCCACACTCCATATTTTTTTTAATTTTTTTTCTTTTATTAAATATTTATTATATGAATAATGAATAGAAAATTTAAAATAATTTATAAAGAATAAACTCAAAAAAAATTTAAAAAAATTATTAAAAAATAATAAAAATTTAAAAAATGGTGAAGTGTGGAGTGTTGGGATGTTGTATAGCAAAACCCGAGATAAATATAGTATGTGGCCCACATGATTATTTAATGTTGAAATTAATATTACTTATGAGTACTAATATTCAGTGCCGTGAGCTACATATTGTCTATTATGGAGTAATGCTACAGAAATCTCAAAACTTTGAGAATTTTATCCGAAAATGCAAAAGCCTAATCATTGCATAAAAAATTAATAACTAAACAAGAACCAAAACCTGAATTAAAATAGCCTCAATTTGCAACGATTTGACTACTCAAGATAGTATAATACTATCAACGCATGCGAAAGGAAACCATGCACAAACCCGCACTCAGCAAGAAAAGAAACCCCTACGAAAGGGAGACCCTCGAGAGTCCATATATATACTTGATAATTACTGTAGAGTAAAATTTTCCGAAGGAAAGTAGAATTAGCATATTTACGACTAAATTGAAATGGAAGAAAATAAAAGTAATGAAAAAAAGCACATCCTTTATTCAAAATGAAAATAAAAAAAGTAATGAAAATAAAAGTGGATATATTTGTGTCTGTCGCTAATGTACAAAATGTAAACCCTTCTGAAAAAAACTACAACACCTTTAAAGTTACCATTTTAAGATTACGGTCATCGGTATCTTCAAACGGTGCCTCCCTTCAAAATTTGAAGGATTTATTTAATAATAAAATAATGTTTATAGGAATGAACAGTTATTCTATTGAACTTAAATCTATTTAGTTTAAAGTTGGATATTTCGACGTATAGTAAATTCGGACTCGTTTAAATTATTTCAACTCATTTTATATATTTTATTTTATTATTATAATTTTTTTAAATTTTTATATAAAATTTAATAAATAATTTAATTTTTTTTAAATCTCAAAATAATAATAATATTAAAAAATAATATTTTATTTAATTCATCTAAAATTAAATCATCTCACTATCTAAATTTTGAAATCAAATACTTTTAACACTATTATTTACAAATTTTAACTCGTAAATCTCATTACCATTCACAAACTCGTTAATCTCTTATCTGCCAAGGTTTACTTTCTCAATCACTTCCCTTTTCGCCCGTGAATTGGTTTGGCGTGAATCCGTTTGGCGTTTCCTTTCTCCCTTTCAATTTTTGCTCTCCATTTTCTTTATTCCCTTTCCGTTTCTCTCTCTTTCTCGCTTCCCTCTAGAGCCCGGCACTCCCTCTCTCCCCTTCTCTCCATGGTTTCTTTTTCTTTTTCCAATTTCGTGCCTCATTTCCTTGTCCGAAGGAAGTCAATTTCTTCTCTGTTGGCTTCAGGAGCAGTCAGGAGGCAAGAGGGTGATTGGGGACAGAATCTCGACCTCAACCCAGGAGGTCTTGCATCGTTGGGTTCGGACTTGAGTTTCAAACCCTAGACTGCCTCTCCGGTTGGCTGTGGACACTGGTTTTCTGCCGGTTCTCTCGTCTAGCTCTTCATCGTAATTAACAGACTGATTATCAGCCACGCTTTCATAAAAGAAAAAAATCTATAATTTGACTTCTCTCTCTCTCTCTCTCTCTCTCTCTGTGTAAAAGATTACAACTACTATAACCATAGCCCCCCATCGCTCCCAACATATTCCTAAGAATCTTCTACCACGTAAGCATATTTCTCTTATTCCATCTGTGTGTGTTACTTTTCATAAGCGTAGCGCTCTTGCTGTAAGAAGCTGAACCACAACCACCGCCACTACCATCTTTATCATCATGTGTGTGAAGGATGCAGAGAAAGTTGACTAGGAGATTGAGAGTCTGGACAACAATCGCTAGCGGCTAGGGCCTTTGCATTGTGAAGTGTTGCATACCCAGATGGAGAAGTGGGATAAGGAATCGTCTGAAAGATCATCTCCTGTAAGAAATCCAATTCCTTTATCGTTTACTTGTTCTGGGTTCGTCTCAATTTTGTTTTAGTGGAAGATCCGTTTAATTGAAATTGGGTTCTGAGCATTTGTTTCTCCATGTGATTAATGATTGATAATGGTTTTCCTTTTGCGTCTTTTGTCCCCCTTATTTTTCCCGTTTCCAAATGGGATTTTGTTCATGGGATTATTCCTACTGGATTTTTTTGCCTGGTTATTCGTCTTTGAAAGGTGACTTATTGGACATCTATTTGAAAGTATTTGGGACTGTGTGAGTAAAAATTCATGTTTATGGCTCAACGCTTCATAAAACTTAGCTGGTTTCATTAATTTCTGTTCAATGGATATTATACCACCTAAAATTTGTACGGAACTTTACCGTTTGGTACTCTGCTGTATTTCTAGTTTGGCTTCATTCAATGAATCTTTTTTTCTGTTTTTGTTTTAATTTTTTTTATAAGTTTTGTTTTAGTTTTATAACATAAAATATTTTGAATAGCTTCATTCAGTGAATCTGAGTTTGTCAAAGCCCTCTATTTCGGTCAATGATTTGGATTACCTACAACAAAACTTATTTTAGTTTATTAACCTGTAGTAAGGAAAGTATGACATTTACAAAACAAGAGGGGGAGGTATGTGATAGTTATTTTCCTGAGGGAGGTCTCTGCGAGCTTTTGAATTAGTTGAGTGTTGATGTATAATTCCAACACCAATGAAGGTTAGTATAAAGAACTCTGACACAATGCAATGGAAACTGTTCTGCTTCTTCCAAAGGTTCAATTATCTTAACCTTTTTTTTTCCAAATTGTTATCAGTGCCACGAGTTTATAAGAGCATATGCTTCACAATTATATGGACCAGATGCTTTTATCTCATTACACATACCTTCTCTGGAAAAGAGTAATACCGATCACTAAAATCTACATTTTTTATAATCAACATAATTTTGTTGAAGGCAAAAATAGGGTATTACCCCGGTACCCCAGTATACAGGAAGTAACAAGAGATCCACGATCCACCAACCTAGCAAAAGGAAAAAGTGCTAGAAATTCTTCGAACTTTGAATCACTAAAATCAACATAGAGATCTTATACAAGAAGTCTCTTTCTCAAGCTCCCAAGAAGTCTCTTTTTTACCGTTGAAAGAAGCAGAATACTTTCCAAGAAGTCTCTTTTTTTCCTTTTTGTTTTATGCTTATTTTTCATCTCATCCTCTTATCATAATTTCATGTTTATGAGGTTCATTCAGCTGGAAAGCATTTGTGAGGTGCTGTAGTTGTGGACAGAAAACAGAACCTGTTAGACTTTATCCCTGCCCTTCCGTCGGGAGTGTGGTCTCATATAGGGGGTCGCGACCATACGGAGGATACTCTCATCTGCATTGGTGATTTATCTAAGAAATTTGGTTCTAGTTTACTCTCTGATGAAGTTGTCTCCTTCTATGGTGTAAGTTATCGAACCTACTTAATTCTCTGCCTGCTGTTTGTATCCAAAAACAATTTACATTTGAATCTCTTGCAAGAATCGCATCCTTAAAATAAGGTTTGTTGTGAGAGTTTGAGGAAACATTCAACTGACCATGCACTTTCTCTCTCTGGTTTTCTTCCTTTGGTGAAAAGCTTATTGCGCTCTGATTTCCATGTCTCGGCACAGAAACTGTTGGGTTCGCAAAGGTGGTGCTTTTACTGGAGAGGTGTAGATCTCATTTATCATCTTTGTTTTGTTACACTGATTGGCGGATTGCTACATATAACTTTTTCATTTTGAATATCCATGTATGGAAAATGTTAAGAGTGTAGTGATTAATCGTTGTTGTTGCAAGTGCGAGACTCTATTTTATTTAATGAGATTTCAGATCGGTTGATGAGTTTCTTGTATCCCGTTTTCTTTTAAGTATCGGATTAAATTAGTAATTAACATATGGTTAGTGCAATCGTAAAATATGAAAAAAAATAAATTAAAAATATAATTATTAAAAAAAATATTATATTATTATTTTGACTAATCTAAAGGTTAATCCAATGTGGAGTTATGGTTAGGGAAGTTTTGGATTTATAAAAAATATGTATTTTTTATCAAATTTTAGATATGACTTTGAGAAATCTAATGTCAATGCTCTTAAGATGCCGGGCTCTAAAGTTGTCACTCCAAAAAGATGCATTCAAGTCAAGTTTAACTTACAGTTAGAATATATTAATCATATACATGAACTTATATAGTTATTATCTTCGGCCGAGTGAGATTGATTTCTTTATTTGGTTTTTTGTCTCCTAAGCATATGTAAGTGAGAGGATGATTACGAAGATATAGGGTTATCAATCAATAACTTAATTTACTATTGTTAAAAAAAGAGTTGATCTAATGGTCGATAGACAATATTACATCAATACAACCCTATCAAAATGAAATAAAAGTGTTGTATATATCATATCTTGTATAAGTATAATTAGATTTCCAAATACATTATAAGAGAAATATAGAAGGACTAGAGTGATTTAAAAAAAAAAAATGTATTCAGGACAAGAAAATGTGGCAATAGATGCTATCGAAATGCCCTACTATTTTCGGAATGGGTCCATTTGTTAATTTTGATTGTAAAGAAATTGACATTTTGGAATAAAGTTATGGCGAACAGAGATTGTTAGTCAAATATTTTCTACAATTTGAATGAAATAAATATTATATGTGGCCGGCCCACATTGTATTTAATGTTGAGATTATTATTACTTGAGTACTAATAATATTCAGTGCCGTGAGCTACATATATTCTATTCTGGAGTAATGCTACAAAAATCTCAAAACTTTGAGAATTTTATCTGAAAATGCAAAAGCCTAATCATTGCATAAAAAAATAGCTAAACAAGAATCAAAACCTGAATTAAAATAACCTCAATTTCCAACGATTTGACTACGCATGTCGTCTAAGGTTGTTCCTTATGAAGCAGCAGGGCTTATGTCACAGTTAATATACACACAATCCGTTTTACAACCCTTTACACAAATTTTGTCACAAATTTGCCATGCATGCATTGGAGTGATGGATGACCGATCATCAAGGACTTGAAATCTCTCTCATTTCACAGCTTTCATGGCCTTATTCCAAACATCATTTGCAGTTCTTGCACCTGTCCCATATTAATGATTTGTCTGGGAAAATTTCAAAGTGGGGAAGCTTTGCTTCATGTGGTCCTTCCATGCTAGAGAGAGACGACTTGACCTATAGTCAGTCGATCGAGTTAAGTTGAACGACGATGATTGAATGTTGAAGTATCATTTATTTAATTTTTATTTTAATAGACAGTGAGTTCGATTCGAATTAATTTATTATGAGTTATATTAATTTCATATTCTTAAATGACAGATATTTTTTTAAAAACGATCCCTTTGCTCGGGTTATGTTGGGTTAACGAATGTCTTTCTAGCCACCTATGAACCTGGTGGGTGTTTTTTCTAATTTTCTGAAGGATTAATTGGGGAGGTTGTGAAAGGTTTATCTACAGAATAATGTGTGCAAAACAAGAAAATCGGTTCTTGTAGTTGAATGTGGTGACACGTGATAGTTTTTTAAGGATGTTATGGGGGGCTTCATGGTCAAAGGACTTAATAAAGGTAAAGGTGATTTGAGCATTCATTCAGAGCTCAGTTCTAGTACTCACACTGGAGAAAACTTTCAAGAGATTCCTCACTGAAGTTCTCATTGGAAAATAGGAAAGCTCGAGACCACCATGACCGTGCATTACTAGAAGATCACGAAGATATCTGCCCTATATCTGGCAAGGTGATTGTGTGAGAACAAGTGGTCAGTTTATCCTTATTTTTTTGCCCAACTTCTGAGCAGGATATGATCTGTGTCATCTAGCTAGAAGATAGAAATTTTTGTACGTCAAAGAAAAAGTTCTGCTACTCTTATTTTCACCGTGACTCTTACCATGCTTTTCTGTTGACAGAATACACACCTGATAATCCTAACATTTTAACCCAATGTTCTCATCATTACCACCTTTTTTTTTTTTTTTACCATAACCAAACTACTTTTTATTCCTCCTCACTTCAGGTGGAGGGAACACCTTCTTAAAGATTATCGAGATCAAAAAAGCAAATCACTAGACTTTCCTACCATGACAACCCCTCAGTAAACCAAATTACACTCCCTTTCTAATATACGGGATGCCCAACTGTTGTAATTCAGACTTGTTTTATGCCAAGATCAGAATCTCAGTTGCCAAGATTTATCAAGATTTGTTTAATGTTTGTAATCAGAAAAGCAGTAAACAAATAACACTCAAGAATTACGTGGTTCGATCCTAGTGATCTACATCTACGGCAGCAACAGTCAAGAGACTTTTCTTTATTGATGATCAAATACAAACTTGAGATTACAAGATCACTCTCTCATGCACACCTCTCTGTTTCTAAGAGCCTTACACAGATTGCTCTCTCTATTTCTCTCTTGTATTTTCTGTATCGTGATGATGATCTCTGTTACAATGAGTGCCTCTATTTATAGGCTTAAGCTGAAAACAATAATATTCTGTTTCCTATAAGCCAGCCAGTACTCGAGTCTCTCCACATGTTCAGTCATGTGCTTTCCTCTAAATGGTTGACACTTATCATAACACCAACTTATCAGTTCGAATCAGTCCCCGCAGATTACCAGGGATAGAATCAGTCGACTGCCATGAAACACAGCACTCCTCTGAACCCATTCTTGCAAGGAAATCTGCAGGAGAATTTCCTTCTCTAAACACATGCCGAATCTGGAAATTCAATTTCTGTAGCATAAGATGCATTTCCTTCCAATAGTCTTCAAGGTACCATATGGGACACGTATTTTTCTGGAGCCAATTCACCACCATGCTAGAATCTAGTTCTATTTCCACCTGTGACAATCCCAGCCTACTGAGAGGCCTCACCCCATAAAACAAGGCCTTAAACTCTGCCACATTACTGAAGCCATTACCAATAAAATCAGAAAAGGCATATACCATGTTTCCAAAGTGATCCCTGATGATTCCTCCAACTCCTGCATTACCTGGGTTCCCTCTACTACTCCCATCTACATTTAGTTTGAACCAACCCTCCCTTGGCCTCTGCCATTTCACTATCTGCCACCTCCGATAATGTTTCTCCTTGTGAACTACTTGCAGGTCCTTCAGGATTTATTCATCACGCCAAGACAAAGGATTCTTGGCCGTAATTTTCTCACTTAGTTTGATAATCCAGAACTTTATACTTTCTCATTACCACCTTAGTTGTATATATGAATGGATGGGGAGAAGTGAGACCTGTCCCGTATGTTGCCAGGTAAGCAATTTCCTCTTCATACTTCTTAGTAAGATGTTTAGTTTCAAAAATCAGATTCATCACTCATGTGTTGCTAAGAACCAGAAAACCAAGCAGGGTTTCCTTTCATTCTAACGTTTTCGATTGTTCCCCAATTTTTCATTGAAGTGCAAATGTTACATTGCACTGAAATCTGAAATATGAAACTGGTTTTCCAGGTCATGTTGATACTCGATGCAACAAATTAATCTCAACTTTCTCATGGCATGTAAAGAGTAGAAAATTGAAGATGATGAAGATACATGAATTGCAGAAGCAGCTGTTAATCTCAACTACACTGCACTGTTTAATACTGGGAAAGGAATAGTTTATTTCCAATAACTCAAAACCTCATTGGTCTCGCAAATCATGAGATAAGTCGGAGCCTATGAGAAACTATAGCAACAAACCATTCTCCAAAATCTTGTAATTGCCAAAGCATACATACCTCATAAAACTATTTGTAACAAGGAAGACAAAGGAGTACTGATTCCTACGTATGATACATATTACAGCCATCAAAGTCATATTAGGCCTAATTAAAAATGTAAGGGTAAATGAGTAACAAAATGAGGCCTTGTGTAGTTTGGATTATTGAGTTTCTATATGTGACTTAATCCAAAAGAGAAAAATAAAAGAGTTTCTTTATTTGAGATAAATAAATTGCAACTCCAGTTTGTGCCTTGTACGATTCATTTCATTTATAGCAGTGCAATTATGTTCAACATGATGCTCTGCTTTGTCCATGCACTTACTATTTTTAATTTTTTTTTCCATAGTACAGCTTGAGCGAGGCTTACATGGTCTTGAACCTGTAGTTGTAGCAAATTTTCCTACGAAGAAGTACAGTGATGAAGTTTTCTCCGTTGCAGAAGATGCTCGGTATGCTCAGTAGTTGTAGCAAATAGGTCATTACTCTGCATTCAATATGATATTTGCGTGCCCAGGACTCGCAGAGTCTGTATTTTTTTTTGCTATTGTTCCTACTTCAAAGCACATTACACTTTGAGTGTGAACAATATACAACGTAGTGTAGGCATTATTTCCTTTTCTGGTATAATGTAGCTTTATGGAGAGTCATGTGGAGTTTACTGCTGAGATAATAGTCTTTGCCTATCGTATACACATGTCAATATTAATTTGTAGCTATTCGGCAAATGTTGGAAAATGATCACGGAAAAGAAAAAGTTTCTAGCTTGTAAGGTGGCTTCAAAAGTGCATTCTTTTTATCAATATTGTAAATTAAGGAGATGGAAGGCGAGATGAAGTCTCAGAGATAGGGGACAGAGCAATCAATTAGAAGTATGATTTAGGAATGGAATATATGGATGATACTAATTAAATTGAGGAAAATGACAAACAGTTGTTGCAGTAAAGTGAATGTAATATAAAGGTGAATGGGATATGGATGCTTAGATATTTGTTTTTGGTGTAAAATTAATTACATATCTATTTTTCAAAGAATTTGGTTTGATAGAAACCACACATTTTACAGAAGGATGGCTATTCCAATTGCAAGAACTGTCCCTTGCGTGCATTTTTTGTCACTGGTTACTGGTTTTGGTTTAATAACATTTGGTTTATGCACAGCTCTACAACTTTTGCGTTGTGATGTGGTTATAATGTTCTGTTTATGCGCAACTCTAAAACTTTCGTGTCTCTACAAGAATGTTAATTTAACTCAATTCAATTCAAATAAAGTCTAATTCAATAAGTTAATTGCAATGTGAAGACCTATATTTCAAACACAGCTCAGTCATCTCCAAAACTCCATACTAACAACATAATTTCACAAACCAACATTGTCATACACCTGAATATCATACATATGGTATTCTATTCTGTACATCATAACCAAAACATCATAACCACATCACAACCCAGTACCTCAGAGTTCACAGTTGGAACTTAACCAAGCATTTATTGTAAACTCTGATATGTTGGTTTAGTATTTTCGATTCATCTCATGTCATGCAACATTAGCCATACGAGAAAGCAGAACATACATCCTTTTTGTTGTGTTCTTCAGTTACCATTTTTTTTTTAGAAGTTTGAGCTGTTATGGAATGCAGATAACTACCAAGTGTATCATGTTTAGAATAATTTAGTAGCAGGAATACTGAATAAGACTATCTGGGTTGCAAATGCAGAAGGCTAAGATAAACGAGCTCCTACAAATATTTATGCCAAGACTTTTACCATTGCGTTGTGCCTACTTTAACTGTTAACATGTTTACAGAGACTTAGATTGTGGCCTTATTCTAATTTAGTTCTACGGAAGCATTAATTGACTTTATAGAGATTATGAACTATATTGCAAAACTGGGGTTTAGAATGATGGAAGAAAAAAGGTAGTTCACATGGTTCCTGCAACTCAGGTACTAATGTGGTTGTTCTCTTCAGAGTTTTGGCCAACCCAATGTTAGAGATCTCCCGTTTGGATTGCAAGATCTTCCCATCTCAACACCATAACAACACAAATGCTTTTCAATTTCAAAATCTCAACTTTGTCCCCTTCAACCTGATAAGCAGTGCTCATGTTAAGCTTTGTCCCCTTCAACCGGAAAACTTCTTTCCAGAAATGGCTTAGAAAAAGTGGGTCTCCATCATTGATGATAGCCTTCAGAATCTCACGAAGTTTTACTACAATTGTTACAAAAACTTCAGCTACTGGCTTGGCTGAATTCTATCAATCACAACTAAAATTGAATTCTTCCCGCAGACAATGGTAGCCCATCTACATCTATAAAGTCCGTAGTTGCTCTTCCTCCCATATTTGTGTTGGTCCAGGCAATGGTTGTAACAGTCCAACGGGTGATTAGGCCTCCATCGGTTTTCTTCCGTTGACAAGCATCACATTCCAGTACACATTTTGGAACAGCAGTCTTGACTCCATTCCTTCCCAATAAAAAGACAGCTATTTTCTTGTATGTTCTGAGCACCCTCGAATGGCCCCCAAAATTTGGAGCTTTGAAATTCTTGTAAAAATTGATCCTTAAGGAAGAAGACGACGGTATTAACTATTACGACTCTGGCGTTACAAAAAATAAATATTATAAAAATATTCTCATAATTTGATGTGATTTGATATAATTTTTTAAATTATAAAATTTTTTAAATTATAAAATTATTTTTATTATAAAATAGATTTAACAAATCAGATGAAGTCATATCAATTTATAAAATTATTTTTTATGTAATTTTTTTATGAATGTAGCACTCTTTTATTATAAAAAAAAAAAAAAGAAAAGGAAATCCTCTTTTTAATAATTATGATATTTTCTTGGATATTTTTTAGGAGTTCCAAATAGTAAGGATCTTCTTGGTGGGCCTTCCTTAGATCGGCCCATATATGAAATTGAGGCTGTTAGATAGGTTGTAGGGTTGTTTCTTCTCCATTATTAGCAGCAAGCATGTCCGTATTGAAATGGTTACTCGGTCGACGTGATATAAGGCATCCGTCGCTAAGTTAGCATTCCGTCGCCTTTATTTCATACCCGTAGCCCAACAACTTTAACTCATTTCAAGGAAAAGCTCATTTAGGGTCAACATTACCCCCAACGCCCTTGTCTGATGCATCAGTTTTCAGCACAAATTGCCGCAAAAGGTTTGGCACGCCTTGATACAGGAGTAGTTGCCATGGTTTTTTGTTTTTTTTTTTTAAAGACAAATGTTTTAATCATAAAGAGATTTTAGTAAATCAATAAATTAACTTGACTTGATTTTGTACGGTAGATTATATAGTTACTTTTATATAATCTCAACGCTCACAAATATTTTTTAAAATCTCACAATTCACTTATTTCACCTGATACTTAATTATCTCACTTCTATTTTTTAATTCTGCCCTCGTACCATTTGTTTCAACTATCATGACCCTCAAACTCACGTTTGAAGAACCCTATCATACTAACATGCCTCAATCTTGAATTGGGACCATCCTATCGATTGGTAGCTAGGATCGATATAAGAAAATGAAATGACCCAATATTGTCTAAGATGTTAAGATGTTCATTTCTACAAAGTGATTCACTGGGAAGTTTTGAGTTCTATTTACTCAGCTAATGTTTTTACATATGTTCGAATTCTCCTGTCCCTTACCCCCCTCCCCCTCTTTCAATGATTGGATCATGAGAGGAGAAGAATTTTACATGCGATGTGGCTATTAATTTTAGTGGCTAGATTTTGATTATGGGTGCTTCAACCAGACAAGGAGATTGATAAATAAATTGTAATTTGATCGTGCTGATGTTTTATATATCATTTTGTGAAATTGAGGAAATTTGTTGGATGTAATGGTGTTGAAATAAAAATTTTGGTGCTACTGTGTGTTGATGGCTGAATGGAGATGGGTTAGTCATTGAAGTATCAAATCAATTAGTAAGATGTTTGAGTTTGTGCAAAAACATGATGCGAAGATGGCTATCACACTCATATTGGACAACTTAAAATGGTGCATTTTTAATGGCTTATTGCTTGATAATAAAAGGTTCACACGAGTTTTCAATGTTCATTGGTATGTTTTATTTAAGTTAATTAGTTTCGTATAAAAGAGTATATAACTTATAATGAGTTGTTTCATTAATTTCATATCTATGATTAAATAAGTATGGCATATTGTAATTATTTCTGCCTGCGCGCTCGTGTAGGTATATAACGACTAGCTAGTTAATACCAAATTACCAATAACTGAAATATCAAATCCTATTTTGAGCATGGATTATCTTTCATACACTTGGGTAATTTTTCTAGAGTACAATGTACCAAAGGAAAGTTAAATAAGCATATATTTACGACCAAACTGAAATGAAGAAAAAAAAAAGAACAATAATAAAAAGAAGCACTCTTTCATTCATAGAAGTTCAATGACTTTTTTACATTATTATTGTTAACATCGTATTTCTTACGCTTTTGGGCCAGCTTCCAACAACTCGGGTTTTCAAAGTTGGGCTTGCAAAAACAAAGAAGAAGAAGAAGATCAAGGTTGGGAGAGGGCGGTCTTGAAGGCCAGGGAGTCTCCGATGCTTAAGTTACTAATGTGTTTTGGAAGCTTGCAAATAATGACAAAGTATAGAGCTTCCTCGTACTTGGGGGATTGTTATTTATACTGGGAGCCTGGGAGGATATATTGTGCCTATCTTGTGGGGCCTATGTCCTTTTCACTGTTCCCTGTGTCATGACCCTTTAATGCGGAGTGGCCTTTGTGATGGCGTCATTAATGCGGCGTGTAGTCCGGGTGTGGTGCTATTAATGCGACATGACTTTCCAATTTGGTTTGTTCAGTAGGCGTCTTTGGTGGCTCGTCAATGTACTCATGTCAGAGGATCCTCACTTCCTGCTCACCCACTTCGGCAGGTACTCATGAGTCTGATGCCGTTTGAGGGGGTTTGAGGGTGGCAAGTCCAATCTCCCATGTCGCCTACGTCTACATGAAGGTCACATCAAGGGGGCATTCCAACGTAGGTCTAGACCTCTCAAGCGTCGGTTCTACCTACCTCTCATGTGTGGGTTGGGGCCGATAGGCCTACTTGTGCTAGATTGGGCTTTCTTACCCTATTTCCTTGATTGTTCTTCTTAGGTCTCATTTGTTTTCGTAGTGAGATGAGATGAGTTGAGATAAAAGTTGAAAGTTGAATAAAATATTGTTAGAATATATTTTTTTAATACTATTTTTGTTTTAAGATTTGAAAATTTTGAATTGTTTATTTTATTTTATGTGGCAATTAAAGAAAATTGTAATAATTAGATGAGATGAGAATGATTGTGAAAACAAATAAGGTCATAATCTCATCACTTGAACTTAGAGGGGGCAAATCCCCTTACAATTATTATAGACCAGAAGTTCAATAAATTAGAAGCTTACAAGTTGTTCACTTAATGATTAAGTAAGTATTTTTTTTACTAATGTTGTGCATTTTTTCTTTAAAAAAATATTTAAAAATATTTAAAAAAATGTATGAAAAAAGAAAAAAGCATTGGCAAGATTCCCCCGTTGAGATCCCCCATTTGTGGTTGTAGAGCCACTCTTTAGGATATTGGGGCTCTAAAGTTGTCATTCTAGAGCAGGGGTGAAAGATTTTCAATCCCAGGGACTGGGCTGAAAATCTTGTTGATCAGTCTCAATCCATGGTGTATGAAAAATTCAGTTTACGGTCTGGTCCTGTAGTGTGGTTTTTTTAGACTGGACCGGACCGAAATGCTTACATATAATTTTTTAAAATATTTTTATATATATATGATATATTATTTTAAATAATAGTTGTATAAGTTAATTATGTAATTTCATCTAATCTATCACCATTAACTATATCAAATGTAAAATAATATATGTTATCAATTAAATAATATACCATATGATAATATATGTTATTATATGTAGATACATACTCTACTATTTAGTATTTACACCGAATTAAAGTAATTAGGTAATTTTTTTTAAGATACCTAAGTTGCAAATAAACATGAATAATATATAGACAATGAAATTATTTAATATTCAATAACTATATATAAAATGTTAGGATTTTAATAGGCCATTATGAGTACTAAAGTACTAAGTTAGTAACTATTAATATCATAAATATAGTTATAAATAATTATTTTTTTAGTAAGTTAGTTACATAATCCATATTAAAGAGCTTAATTAATTTTAATTTTTTAATTTAATAACTTATTTGTATTAATTTATCTATCAAAAAAAGAAAGGAGGAAAAAATATTCATGGACGAATTGGACCGACTAAAACGATAGCTAACGGTCCGATCTGGTCTATAAGTGTTGATTAATTGGTTTAATTTAATCGGATGACTATATTATTTTTTTTAAATGTCAGTGTTTGGGAGACCCGTGACTTATGGTTTTTGTTGGTGATGTAATTTTAAATTCTGGTACTTAAAGCATTCATGGTTGTCCTTTTGCTTTTTACTATTGCAAATTAACTGCATAATATTATATTGCATGATTGCACACACTTGCTTCCACATTGCGCTAGAGGTGTGTGACTTGAGCGGCCAACATCCCAGCACGTGACTGCCACTAAAACACAAGCAGAGGTCAAGGGCGCCAGAGTAAATACTGTGGAAATGCTCTACTATTTTCGGGATGGTTCTAATTGGCAATGAATTTTGTAAAGAAACTCCCATTTTTTAATAAGGTTACAATGATTAGAGATTTGTTGCTAAAATATTTTCTACAATTTGAATCAAGATAGGTATAGTATGTAGACCACACTATATATATAATGCTGAAATTTATATTACTCATGAGTGCTAATATTCAGAATATTACCGTGAGCTACATATTGTCTATTCTTTTCAAAATTTTAAAAATATTTTAGTCATAAAATTATAAAACATTCTGCTCTAGTCATGACAGCATGAGTATCATCCTTAATTAGATAATAATAAGGTTGTTTTTTATTTTTGAAATAGTAATAATAAGGTTGTTGATTACATGCAGCGATGGTCACACGTTCTGGCAATCAAAGCTGTGTAGTGATCGCTGGACAAGCTGTTTAAAAAGAGAGAGAGAGAGAGAGAGAGAGCAAGAAAGAGAAGAAACCGTAAGCAAGTGTGGGCAATTTCTGTCAAGCAAAAATTGGCTAGCTAAAACATCCTGGCTTGTCTCCCTCAAAACTTATGTGGATTTCATTTTTTCTAACATAATTAATTCCTATAGCACGAAACACCCACTCAGACACTACTCGGATGTCTCAATACGATTCATTTCATTTATAGCAGTGCAATTATGTTCAACATGATGCTCTAATTTGTCCATGCTCTAATTTTTATTTTTTTGCGTGCCCAGGACTTGCAGAGTCTGTATTTTTTTTGCTATTGTTCCTACTTCAAAGCACATTACACTTTGAGTGTGAACAATATACAATGTAGTGTAGGCATTATTTCCTTTTCTGGTATAATGTAGATTTATGGAGAGTCATGTGGAGTTTGAGTGGGTTACTGCTGAGATAATAGCCTTTGCCGATCGTATACACATGTCAATATTAATTTGTAGCCATTCGGCAAATGTTGGAAAATGCTCACGGCAAAGAAAAAGTTTCTTGTAAGGTGGCTTCAAAAGTGCATTCTTTTATCAATATTGTAAATTAAGGAGATGGAAGGTGAGATGAAGTCTCAGAGATAGGGGACAGAGCAATCAATTAGAAGTATGATTTAGGAATGGAATATATGGATGATACTAAATTGAGGAAAATGACAAACAGTTGTTGCAGTAAAGTGAATATAATATAAGGGTGAATGGAATATGGATGCTTAGATATTGGTTTTTGGTGTAATATTAATTAAATATCTATTTTTGAAAGAATTTGGTTTGATAGAAACCACACATTTTACAGGAAGATGGCTATTCCAATTGCAAGAATTGTCCCTTGCGTGCATTTTTTGTCACTGGTTTTTTATACTGGTTTTGATTTAATAACATTTGGTTTATGCCCAGCTCTACAACTTTTGCGTTGTGATGTGGTTATGATGTTCTGGTTATAATGTACAAAATAGAATGCCACATGTATGATCAATTTCTACTATTTTGGTTTATGCACAACTCTACAACTTTTGCGTTTCTACAAGAATGTTAATTTAACTCAATTCAATTCAAATAAAGTCTAATTCAATAAGTTAATTGCAATGTGAAGACCTATATTTCAAACACAGCTCAACCATTTCCACAAAACTCTGTACTAACAACATAATTTCACAAACCAACATTTTCATACACATGAATATCATACATATGGTATTATATTCTGTATATCATAACCAGAACATCATAACCACGTCACAACCCAATACCTTAGAGTTCACATTTGGAACTTAACCAAGCATTTATTGTAAACTCTGATATGTTGGTTTAGTATTTTCAAAAGCTATATTTCTCAAGTTCGATTCATCTCATGTTATCAATTTTATGGATAATCTAACCATTTATTTGGATAATAATATGTTGTGTGATGGGTTCCTGACCAGGCCATATGTGTGGTACGGTTATACTTTCTTATTGGAGTATAATGAGTTATTTTTTATTGGTCTCCTAAAATTTATTAGGTATTAAAACTATTTTCCTTATTTTATTTGAGAATTTATTGCTACTTTTTGTGAATTTAATTATAGATTTTTCTAGAAACCTCACTTTGAGAGAGGTTTGAATAGTGAGTTGAGATAACACGAAAGTTGAAAGTTGAATAAAATATTATTTTTATTTTGAGATTTGAAAAAGTTGAATTATTTATTATATTTTATGTGAGAATTTAAAAAAGTTTTAATGATTATATGAGATGAGATTAGATGAGTTGAGAGGCTCTCTCAACCCAAACAATCCCTGAGTTTCACTTGAGCTTTGTCTCGGGATCTAAAATCTCTTGAACCCTAAAACTCAATTCGTCTCTATAAATAAAATGAAATGAGATGAAAAATCAATAAATAGTAGTGAGATAATTTGTAAATAGTAGTGAAATTATTTAAGTTAAGATTTTTATGGGATTTTAGGAAAGGAGAAAAACTAAGTTGAATAAAAAAATTATAAAGTTAAAAGGGGTTAGAATATAGTTTGTTAGTATTATTTTTGTTTTGGAATTTGAAAAAATTAAATTATTTTTTGTGTTTTGTTTGGAAGTTTAGAAAAGTTGTAATGATTAGGTAATGATTAGATAAAAAAGTTGAAAAGTTGATATTGTAAAATATTTGTGTTTGAATATCAAGATGAGATTGAATGAAACGGTTTCAAATTTTTTTTAAACCAAACCAAGCCTAAATGGATCCATAATCAACTCATGAACAAAAATTCAGCCTTCAAGGCTTCAAGCATGCTTACAACTGCTGCCATGGTGGATCGAAGAGCCGGTAATGGATTAGTGTGCCTATATCAAAATAGAGAAGAAAATGGAAGAAAGACACAATCTATGTTCTTTTGATTTCAATGGAAACTGAGTTCATCCATTTCATATTGTATCATTACCAATTAAGGGCTCCTCTCTAGCCAAAAAGAACAGAAGTACATAAGGAATGCCTAGCACTTTGAATAATTTAATCAGAACTAAGTCTGTTATTTTATTTCAATGGAGTTGAATTAATGCGTAGATTGAAACTCTTATGTAAATGGCCTACAGGTTCCCAGATTATGCTATTAGTTTCAACCATCAGAACAACAACAAGAGATCTTCTAACTTACCCAACTAAGAAGGCAAACAAAATTATCATCGGGTCGATAAATTCATGTTGTTCTTCCAGACAACATGTTCCAATGCAATGATACCAAAAGTAAATAATCTGGTATATATGTTAAATCCCCATATAATGCATATTCAGGTGCCATGTATCCTCTTCACAGAAAGATCATTCTATTAGCAAGTTGATAATTGCTCGTCATGCAATACAATTTTTTGAGCTATTACGAAATGCAGATAACTCCCAAGTGTATCATGTTTAGAATAATTTTATAGCAGGAATACTGAATAAGACTATATCTGGATTGCGAATGCAGAAGGTTAAGAGTTGGTACAAGAAAGATTCATTAGCTTTTCTGTACTTGAAGTTGTTGACGCCAATTTGTTAAGTAACGAAAATGATTATGCTACAATGGAGGAGTGTTTGCTATCCACCATGGGATTGGCTTTGTGTTGTTGTGCCGACTAGCCTAAACAGAGGATTGGTATAGAAAATGTTTAAGCTACACTCAACAAGATCAAATTGAAGTTTCTCAAAGATATTAGTGGACAATAATCATGTGAGAGAATAAAGTTAGTTTATAACTATTGATTTCATGTTTGTGGCTTTCCATATGGTACTATTTACAGTAAATTGGGACTCTCCTAAAATGAGACTTTTTTATGGTATTTAGTTTGTCATGGGACTTACTAGCTAATAGAAGTTAGAAGTTTACAATGTTGCAGTCCTTCCATCAGATATGGGCCACTTCCTTTCAAATCTCGAATGGATTTTTCTTGGGATAAATGAACTTAGTGGAACGATTCCAACCTCTATTTTCAATGCTTCACAGCTCATTGTAGTCGACTTGTCACGTAACTCATTCTCGGGCTTAATTCCAAAAACACTTGGTAATTTAAGGCTCCTCTAGCGGCTCAACCTCGGATTCAATAATTTGACCATTGAATCTTTAGACTTGAGTATTTTCTCTTATTTTTCAAACAACGCATATCTCAATATGTTGTATCTGGGTACGAATCCACTAAATGGAGTCCTTCCTAATTCCATTGGAAACCTCTCGAGCTTTCTTGAGATACTTGATCTCACTGGTTGCAATATTAAGGGCAATATTCCCATAGATATTGGCAATTTAAGTAGATTGACATATATGGTCCTGGGCGACAATGATTTGGCTGGACCTATTCCAACTACAATAGGAAGATTAAGCATGCTTGAACGGTTAGGCCTTTTTGGTAATAGACTAAAAGGTCCAATCCCATCTGATATCTGTTACTTAGGGAGATTGGGAGTTTTATATTTAGATGGCAAGAAGCTTTTTGGGCAGATTCCTGAAAGCATAAATAATATGACTTCATTAAGATCTGTTAGCTTAGCCTTCAACCAATTAACTTCAAGGATTCCTTCGAGCTTGTGGAGGCTAAGAGATCTCTTGGAGGTCGACTTGTCATCCAATTCCCTAAGTGGGTCTCTTTCATTAGATATTGGAAATATGAAGGTCTTGAGAATATTGAATTTATCAAGAAATCAACTATCAAGTCATATCCTAGAAACATTTGGCGGGCTCAAATCTCTAGTCGATCTCTCTTTGGCAGTCAATCAATTAGAGGGCTCCATTCTTATATCTTTTGGTGGATTAGTAAGCTTGGAGTTGTTAGATCTTGCTGATAACAACTTATCTGGAGAGATACCCAAGTCCTTAGAAGTGCTACGGTACCTCAAATATCTAAATGTCTCCTACAATAAACTACGAGGAGAAATTCCAACACAAGGACCATTTGTTAACTTCTCAGCTGAATCATTCATGTCAAATGATGCACTTTGTGGTGTGATTAGACTGAATGTTCCTCCATGAAAGAAGCTTCTCTTGGACCAAGAAGGCAATGGGGGTGCGTATACTAAAATATGTACTGTCCACATTGGGGTTAACGATACTTGTGGTATCCGTTGTACTAGTCTCAAGAAAACTCCATGGGAAGAAGAATTCAAAACCTCCCAACAACAAAGACTCAATACCTTTATCAACATGGAGAAGAATTTCCCACCAACAACTTTTACAAGCCGCAGAACGGTTCAGTGTAAACAACTTACTTGGAGAAGGGTGCTTTGGCACAATTTATAAAGGGACACTCATAGATGGTATATATGTTGCAATAAAAGTTCTAAACTTGGAACTAGAAGGTGCATTCAAAAGTTTTGACATAGAATGCGAGATATTACGACACGTTCGTCATCGAAATCTTGTCAAAAGCATTAGCGTTTGTAGTAACATTGACTTCAAAGCACTTGTTTTGGAATACATGCCTAAAGGGAACCTAGAGATTGATGTGGCAGCGGCACTTGAATACCTTCATCTTGGTTATTCAACACCTATTGTTCATTGTGATTTGAAGCCGAGCAATGTCTTGTTAGATGAAGATATGGTTGGACATGTTGCTGATTTTGGCATCGCAAAACTCCTAAGTGATGGAATTTCTCTCACACAAACAATGACCATGGCTACAATTGGGTATATGGCACCAGGTAATGTCAAGTACTATTTTTATCATTCTAGTCTTGCATATATACATAAATGTTCTACTTTGGTAACATATATATGGACCTTTGCACTTAATTTATTTGGACTATCATTAGGGCCGAGTCAATGGCAAGGCCATTGCCTAAGGCCCCCCACCCTGTGCAAGACCTCCAAAAGTAAAAATGAGATGTTTTTTTTAAATAAAATAAAAACCATTTCACTAAATAAAATTTTAAATAATTTATATATTTTTTGTGCATGGCTCCATAATACAAAATTTAGTATTTAATACAATGAATTATTTATATTTTTAAATAACTTTTTTAAGATCTTGCTAAATTGAGACCTCATTTTAAGTTGTTGCATTAAATAAAAATTCAAAACATTTTATTTAAAGAGTTTTAATAAAATCTCATTTTATTGAAAATTTTGAAAATATTTTATATAATAATTTATATTTTATTGTATTATAATTACGGATGACTCATTTAAATTTTGCCTTAGGCCTTATTTTGAGTTGAGCCGTCGCTGGTTATCATGTGTAATGATATGTTTTAACGTGTGTAGAGTATGGATCTGAAGGAATTGTTTCTACAAGAGGTGATGTATATAGTTATGGAATCTTATTGATGGAAATTTTCACAAGAAAGAAGCCCATTGATGATATGTTTACCGGCGAAATGAGCTTAAACCGTTTAGTAGAGGAATCATTTTCTCTTTCGATACTTGAAGTTATTGATGCCAATTTGTTGAGCAATGAAAATGACTATGCTGCTATGGAGACCTGCTTATCAGCAACTATGGGCTTGGCTTTGCATTGTTGTGCAGATTTTCTTGAACAAAGGATCGACATCAAAAATGTTTTAGTAAGGCTTAACAAGATCAAATTAAAGTGTCTACATGATCATGGAGGAAGGTAATTTCAGTATCAAGTTTCTTTATAGCTAGAGTTTATCACCAATCTACAGTTTAATCTACAATTGGTACGTTATTTATCCACCACACTTATTCAAACTTGTTCATGAACTATTTGATTAATTATTATTTTCTTAGACGAATAAGATTCATTGAAAAAATCTTATACATGAATTCATATAAATAATTACTTAATTATGTCAAGGTTATATGAATTAAATTAGAAATATAATTTGTAAACTATATATAAAAAGTTAATAAACTAGCAAATCTTTCAATGTATATGGCGCACGAACACACAAAATATCTTAGCTCTATCCACAAACTTCGGAAAAATAACTTTGAATTAATATAAATAATATAGTTATTATAAATACATATCAATACAATGATTTATAATATTCATATTGACTCAAATCATGATATCCATCGTATCATCGTGCTAACAACATGATTCTCTCTTATATTTTTAAATACTTGCGGATGCTTGGCATCAATTGTAATATAATATCTACAAAATATTAAATTTAAAGTTGTATGAGTTTATACAAGTCATAACGAGTTAGATGCAATAATAAAAAAAAAAAAAAAAAGGGAATGATTCCAACATTTCTATGCTCCCAACATTGCAGGAGAGAAGCTATGGGTTGAAGTCAGGAATCTCGTTAATCCTTGTTTTGGCAGTTTGGATAAGTCTCCTTATTGGATTTTGCACTCTCTTCATGAATATATGGTGCCCTGAGGGATGTGGCATTGCCCATTTTATAGTTGTATAGTAATAAGAAGTTTTTGAATATGATGGATATTGGTTTGTACTAAAACACAAAAAGGAAACTACAAGCATTCAAGTTGTGTAACGTTTTCACCCATGTCATGGTAGCAATAATAGATCATGAATAATAAAGTATGATTTTCTCTCTTCAGTGGAGAAATTAATATTTCGATCCAAAATTAAGATCTTAATAAAGAAAAAGAAAACAGTTAAATACACTAAGATATAATAGATATAAAAAAATACATTGTTCCTCTTCGGAAAAAAAACACATATTGGAGGGGATAAAATATACCAGACCCAAAGTAGTTTTCTAATCCTAGTTTCGGTCTCATCAAGAGGGAAGAAAGAGAGAAGGAATGAGAGGATAAAAGGCTGAGAAAGCACAGGGTGTCAGGAGGAAAAGAGGAGATGTGACAAAAATGAGAGGGAATGTGGCATAAAGGAACAAGGGACAAAAGATAAAAAGGAGGGAACCAGATGATTTCAGGGCCTTCTTCTTACGAACTTCTTCCAAACTTTGACTTCAACCTCTCCTTCAACTTCTTGAACTTGGGAACTAGAGCACTAACGACAGGATCACCTTTAGAAAATAGATATATGATCTCCATTGTACAACATGGATGAGTGACCATGAGAGCTTGTAAAATAATTATTTTATAGTTGATACTCCCATCCTAAACAACCCGCGGACATAGTCATTATGCCAAACTATGTAAATCCGTGTATCTCCATCTCTTTTACTTTCTCTGTATTTATTTTCTGTTCACTACAATGGATATAAGCACGGACACCATACTGCCGCACCAAACCATCGCTGGGGGCTCCACACCGCACCGATCAAGCGGCGGATTGCCATTACAGGCCGAGATTGACTATTTTTAGGCGTTAACAGTTGGTGTTGTCTGTGGGAACTAATTTAATTTCTACACCAAAAGCAAGAGAATAATGATTTTCCAATGCGCTAAATAATCATCGAATGAGCTAATGACATCCTCCTAGATAGGTGCCCACAACCTTTTGGTTTTTATTTTTATAAAAAACAATGCTGTAGAAAATGGGCGACTAAACCCATTCTTGCCCAAGTGGGGACCCATGTTACTTGCCACTTGAGCTGCAAATGCTCAGTACACTTTGGGTGCATTATGCAAAAAGATGGGGGAGTAAATGGGTGAGTACTATGGACTTAAATGCACTCTGTGCATGCACATGCACCTCTTAAGTCACTGCATTGTGCACCTACACATGTCAAGCATAGCACTATGCATTTAGGTGCACAGTGCCATGCACGTCCCATTGTGCATGGCACACATAACAACATGTACAGTGCCCTATGGGTGTACGTTGCAGTGCCCCAGAGGCGTGCGGCATCTCGCCTCGAGTTTGGTTGACCCTCCAGCAATTTCAAGCTTCGTCGTGATGACCCCCATCAATGGGGGCCGTGAATAGTGCACCTGGTGTGCATCTTACCGTGCACACGAGAGAACCATTCGGACCAGCAGTGGTGCGTCTGGTGGAGGACCCAGGCGGCCACCACCTGGCCTGCTGGGGTCATTTGTATCTACCGGTGGGGTCCCCAATCACCCCCCATGGAGCTAGCATTTGACATGCAAGCCATGTGCAATGGCTAAAACTCCTTAACCCAGCCTCGTTATGGCACGACAGGGCCACCTAGTGGATAACCGGTGTTGTTTGCCTCAGGACCATCCCCAACCAATAGTTGTCTCACTGCTGGCAACACATGCACAGGAGTGCACGTGGTGGAGGATACTTGGCCTAGCCCCACCATGGCATGGTAGGGGAGCCGACAGCCACAAAGTGGACCACCGACGTCGTCTATCTCCTCCTAGGTAGTCTCACAGCACCCCACGAAGAGTCAAAGACAACAATGCATCTCGGCCAACGCCACCTTAGGTGTGGCATGCACGCATCCCAACTGTAACATCGCGACCATCACATGCATGGCCATCGCATACATCTCGACCACTATTAGCAACTCGGCCAAGTTATTTGGTGCCTCCTCTCATGGCCACAAAAGTCTCGAGCAAAAACTACCTAGCCACGTACTAGCAGGCATCAACACATCTCGGCCATGCAAGACGATGACCACCCCATCTCGGTCATGCACGCAGCTGAGTCACAAAAGCCTACATACATCTCAGATAGACACATCTCAGCCTCCAACACCTCGCCCAAACCATCTTGCCCTTGTACATCTCGACCACAATTTCCTCGGACTCACAGCTTCTCACACATTGATCGGACACAACCTCCTCAGCCTCGGTAGTCCTCTGACCACTACTCCACAACGATGAGGTCGAGACATGAAGACCCTCAACATTGTTGTCAAGACTACCTGCCCATGAAGTTACACAGCCAAGAAGGATGTAACAATGGTCACACATCCCATGCAATGGTCAACCAAGGAGGTCATAGTTGTGTAGCGTTTGATGGACAAAATGTTTAAAAAGAAAATAAAGAAGAGAGAGAGAGAGAGAAAAGAAGTGCAAGAAATAGTAGAAACAGCAACCTACGGTAGCCAATTTCTATCAACCAAAAAGCAGCTACAGTGGCTAAAACATCCCAGTTTGTCTCCCTAAAAACTTACGTGGATTTCATTTTTACTAATATAATTAATTCTTGTAGCGTGAAACACCGACTACGTAGCCCCACTCAGACATTGCTCTAACGTCTCAATATGTTTCCATCAAAATAAATAGTTTGGCATTCACATGCATAGGGACAAGCACCTTGACTACTTACCCTCCCCGTGAGAGCCAATAGGCAAGTCCAGTCCCCTCAATGGCTTGACCTCCCTCCCGGCGAGGTGTGGGTTCAACTCCAGCCTACCAAATACTTACCTTCCTTGTAGCATCAACACGCAGGTGCGGGTTTAGTCACAAACTACCTAACTAGTTACCTCCCCATGAGGGTTCAAAGAGGCTAGTCTACTCTACAGGCTGCTCAACTACTTACCTACTCGTGAGGCACAAAGAGGCAGGTTTAGCCTCAGGCTGCTCGACCTCTCTCATGGCAGAGTGCAGGTCCAACCTCTTGGTTGCTCGACTACTTACCCAAACCTCCATTACAGCAAAGTTCGGGTCCAGCACCAGCCTGCCCTACACTTACCTTCCATGCAGCGTCAACTGGCGGGTGCGGGTCCATTCCTAAACTGCCCGACTACTTACCTCCCTATGAGTCTCAAAGATGTGAGTTTAGTCTCTAGGCTGCTCAACCTCTCTCATAGCAAAGTGCGGGTCCAGCCTCTCGGTTGCCCAACTACTTACCCAACCTCTGCCACGGCGAAGTATGGGTCTAACTTCTCAGTTGCCCAACTACTTACCTCCCCGTGAGACTCAAAGAGGTGTGTTTAGTCTCAAGTCTACTTGACCTCTCTCATGGTAGAGTGCAGGTCCAATCTTTCGATTGCACGACATTACTCTTGGAACAACATCTCCTCTAGCAAGAGCCAAGCATTTACAATCGCGCCATAACCGTTGTCTCAGACCTTCACCACACTCCGACAAGACTATTTGAGTTTACGAATTCCGCACTTATGATTGGGAATTATTTATGCTAACCTGTTTGGATTTTGCAACACGGCCAATCATCTCTTACTTACCTTCCCATGAGGTTCAGAGAGGCAGGTTTAGTCTCCAGGCTGCTCGACCTCTCTCAGGGAGGAGTGCGGGTTCAGTCTTTTGACTACCCGATATTACTCCCGAGATGGCATCTCCTCCAGCAAATGCCGAGCATTTACCATCATGCCATAACCGCTGTCTCAGATCACCACCACATCATAGCAAGACGATTCAGGTTTGAAAATTCAACACTTGTGATTGGGAATTATCTACACTAACTGGTTTGGCTTTTGTGGCACAATTATGGGTCTACTACTTACCTCCCTGTGAGGTTCAAAGAGGTGGGTTTAATCTCTAGGCTGCTTGACCTCTCTCATGGCATAGCGCATATCTAGTCTTTCAGCTGCCCGACATTACTCCTGCGACGACATCTCCTTTAGCAAATAATGAGTATTTAACACTCATGCCACAACCACCTAGTTCGAGATATGTTCAAGAATGAATCAATAGACAAGAAAGGTTAGGGACCGCCCGACCCCCCCAGGCACCTAACGGATGGGTGGGTCACTTGATTGCCCGACCTTTGCGCTCCAAGCTGAGCTCCACGCTCGTACCTTAGTTGGTCTAGCCTATCTTCCACACGTCTTCCGCCAAAGACAAGTTGTGCACTCGAACCTAACAAGGTCGAGCTAACCTCCCATTTATCTCTCTAAGCCAAGCTCCACGCTCACACTCCACGCAGTCAAGCTAACCTCATGCTTATCTCACTAGGTCGAGCTGTGTGCTCACACTTTATGCGGTCGTGCCTATTTCCTATGCATTTTCTGCCAAAGACAACCTCTATGCTTGTACCTAACGAGGTCGAGCTAGCCTCCAACTTATCTAGTCAAGACAAGCTCCACACTTGCACCTAACACGGTCGAGCCCATCTCCTGCCTAGCCTCGCGCTCTGAAATCTTCATCGCTTGTCGCAAGTGAAATGAGTAACCAGGGACATGCTCTCAGAATTTATTTCTCTACAGACTTTGGTGGATTATTTTGATTGCATATTTTATCTTTAAACATTCTCAAGATCTTATTTTGGAGCAAATTGCCCTTAAGAATCACAGAAACTGGAGGAAATAAATTATACCAAGCCCAATTGGTTTTCTAAGACCAGCCCAAGGTTGAGGGCCTCATCAGGAGGGAAGAAAGAGAGAATGAATGAGAGGGCAAAAGGTTGATGAAGTACAGGGTGTCAAGAAGAAAAGGAGAGATATGACATAAATGAGAGGAGATGTGACATAAAGGAACAAGGGGCAGAAGATAAAAGGGAGGGAACCAGACAATTCCAAGGGCTTATTCTTCTAGACTTCTTCCAGACTATGACTTCAACCTCTTCTTTAGCTTCTTCAACCTAGGAACCAGAGCACCATTGAGAGGCTCACCTTAAGAAAATATATCTTTGATCTCCATTATACAGCGAGGATGAATGACCATGAGAGCTTATAAAACAATCATATTATATTGGAATCTCCCCCTCAAAAGACCCGTGGATGTAGGCATTATGCCGAGCCACGTAAATATGTGTCTTCATCTCTTTTAGTTTCTCGATATTTATATCTTGTTCACTGCCATGGAAGTAAGCATAAATATCCTACAGCCGCACCGGACCACCATTGGGTGCTCCACACCACACCGCCATAGCGGGCCAAGAATGACTCTTTCTCCCTTCCGCTTGTTGTGCTATTTTTAGTTGTTAACACATGTTTTGACCTTTAGAAACTTTTTGAGGTCAAACTTTTGAGCAAAAGAAATCTAAATAACTCAACTCAAAAGCTCTTAAACTTATTGACAGAATTATTACTTTTACAAATCTTTCGGACAAATCTTTCCATATTTCAGCTGCATTATTCTCAACCAATACCACGTCATTACATGATGATCCAAGCATGTAGCAGAGGATAGTCATCTATTGGTTTGCTTAGTGTTCCATTATGTAAGCTGACTTGTTTTAAGTACAAATTCCCATTGACATTGACCACCTCCCTGAATGAAATACCAGCACAGCTCCTGAATTTTATCCATGACTAATAAATAAGGTTTGAAGGACCATCACAAAGATTAAGAACCGGTAAATTAGAAAGAGAGGAGAAGCGATAGAGAATTTTACAAGAAATTTGACATCTTGATCAATTGTGGAAAGTATTGCTTTAATATCATGATAAAACATGAGCAACCAATGAAGCTTATCTCAAGAATTGAAAGAGAAGATAAGAACAGGGCACAAAGTACAGAGGAAAAAAAAGAGCAGAAAATAGAATTTCATTTCTATTATCTTTTTTTTTTCCTAATGAGAGCAACGAGGCTTGGCATACATGACTTAATTAGATAGGGTGACGGTGGCTGCAAGATTTTGAGTTTCCTACATGTGGAAGTTTAAGGACTTTATTCCTAGAAGTTCAAGGACTTTTTTATAGGCTAGAAGTTCAATAACTTGGAAGCTTACAAATTGTCTACTTCTGTTAGCCTTGGACTAGGGTTGGGCATTGCTAGATTTTGGGCTCTGGTGGATTTATTTGGGTCTGTCGCTTTTGTCCAAAATGGGAATCCTTCTGAAAAAAAAAAAAAGAACACCTTCAAATTTATCATTTAAGATGCCAGGCTCTGAAGTTTTCACTCAAGAAGGATGCATTCAAGTCAAGTTTAGAGCACTCTCAATGGCTTTTGTATTATACAAAAAATGTAAATTATTTGAAGAATTCTTCTAAAACGAAGTTCTATCGAATTATGTAAAAAGAATTAATATAAAATATAATTAGCTACAGTAACCCGCTACATGTAGTGGGTACTGTTCATCCTATAAATTTTTATTTTTATTATTGATATTTCATTTACTCCCTCATTTTCTTTTACTTTGATTTTTATCATGTAAACAAATTCTTTTTATTGTTCATCATTTAAAATAGATATATTTCATTTTCTTCTAAAAAATACCTTGGAAATATTTTTAAACCAAATTTTTTCATATTTTGATTTTATTTTCAACTTTTATTTGGCTTATATATTTTTGTTTTACGTGTATAGGACTGAATTATTTTACATTGTATATATAAACAAATTTTAAATATAAAAATATATATGGATATTGTAAATTTATTGGTAGAAATGAAATATTTAAAAAGAATAAAAAAATAAGATTTAAATGATATAGAGAAAAAATAGATAAGCTGATGGATGACATATTATAAAAGTTAGTATGTAAAATAGGAAAAGTGAATTTTAGTGATGTACTTTAAAGAATAGGATAAAGAATCCATTAGGAGTGCTAATTACGCCCAAAACATAACACGGAAGTTGTAGCACAGTTTTGGGGTGTCGATTCCACAGGGAGACAGATTAAAGAAAATACAACAGATAATAAAAACAAATTAAAGGAAAATATTAAATGATCAATAAAAGAAAATTGATTTTGAATGCAATTTAACAAATAAAATTACAAAGATAAAAATAAAAATCACTTAAATTATAAATAGTAAAGTATCGGGAATTCCTTGCACAAATCGGGTATTTATGTTTATTCTTGATTCAGTGAATTACTCAATTGGGGATTCATCTCCAGAGTCCCCAATCGGAAGATATAGAATTAAAAACCATTTTAATCGAAAGGTAACTATTTGATAAATCATTCTCTACTTTTTAAAACTTTGTAAATTATCATCCTTATTGACAAAACCTAGCGACGACAATATACCCGGAGGCAATACTGCAGCAAAGAATTAAATCAATAAAGATAATAAATTAATCCAAACATAATCAAGGATCTTACCATTCTATAGAAAAAGCATGACTGAATCTATTAAAGGATTCAATTCTAAAATTATTTGGAGATAAAAAAATACTATTGATAATTAGAGAATGATAAATAAGAGTTTGCATTAATAAAGAACAATCATGAATAAAAAATAAACTAAAAACACTCTCAATTGTGAAAGTTCATCCCTAGCTCTACTTGGACTTAACAGTCCACAAACACAACAAAGAAAACTCTCAAATTAATTCCCTACAATCTGCTTTCTCGCTTCGTCTGTTTACAAGCCTTATATAGGCTTCAAAAGCCTTCAGCTGCCACTTCTTCCTTCTATATTTTATTCTTCCACCGAATGAATTATTGCAGTGCATGTTCAGCTAGCCGAAAGTGATTATCTTTCGGTGTCCCTTATTTCATTGCTTTTGGCACAACATGCATCCGTAGTCTTCCATTTCTTTTTTTTTTTCATTTCTTTATTCTTCCACCCAACTTCCAGCTAGCTTTTATCTTTCCTTTTTTTTTTTTTCTGTTTCTTCTTCGTGCGGTATCCAACTCCTTCAAACCGAAAAGCACCTTATGCATGCATTATTTCTCCAGCAGGTTTCGTGTGAATGGAGAGCATCTGCCTCCACCAAGCCATGTCTTCATTTTGTCGCCCAGTAATTTATTTCTTTGTGAGTTGGCCATCATGTGAATTGCATCTCTTGTTGTCCCGCATATGGCCTACTGTCCGAACCTCTTTTTCTTTTCTATTCCTTTCGGCATGCATGTTAGTGCTTCTACGTAGTTTCCACGGAAGACAAATTTTCCTTCTGCAGGGTGTGAGTAGAAGCTTGTGCAGCGAGTGAGTAGAAACTGCACTGTGAGTAGAAGCTTGTGCAGCATCATCTACCTGGGCTACGTGCTGGTGTGCATCGCGTAGCTCGGACTGGTGGTTGCAGGTGGAAGGTACAGCGACGGGTGAAGACTGTGACGGCACTGCCATGATCAGGTCGTGCTTATTGGGCTTCACTGGGCGGTGGAAGCTTGATCTTCGGCATCCTCTGTTGTTGCTGGAGGTGACTGGGTACGGTTGTGGTGGAGTGCATGGAAGCTGGATGTTTCGGTGATGGTGTGCATGCCTAGCTCTGCATGTGTTTCGTCCCGGTGCAGTGTGGTGGCTTCAGAGGAGAACGGGCAGTCGAGGCAACAATTCTTGGCCGTGTATAGAGGTGCTCAAGCTGGAGTGGTGGTTCCGTGGAGGAGCTTGACGCAAGCATGGAGTTTGCGTGCACTGCAGAGGCTGGATGAACGTTGAAGATGACGAAAATGACTTGTCGTTTTCGTCTATTGACTAAACGACAAGTTGTTTAGAACAGAGGGGCTCTTAAATTTGACAGACAAAACGACACGTCATTTTAGTCCGTGGACTAAACAACACGTCGTTTAGCAGAACGCCGAATATAATTATAACCTGAAACGACATGTCGTTTTGGCTTATTGACCAAACGATATGTCGTTTAGCCTGCTCAGAAAATCAAAAATAAAAATAAAATAAAACAGACAGAATAAATAATAATTAAATAAACAAAAAAAAATTAGAAAAAAAAATTAATTAAATAAAGATAAAACAAAACTAGACTAAAATATTAAAAGTGTGTTGTGCATGTGAGGAAACAATATCAAATTAAATCACAAGTTATAAAAATAAGCATAAACTATGCTTTTAATCAATTTAAATCACAACTTGGATTTATTCCTTCCAAACCAATTTTTCATCTAAAATCAATGATAAAATAATAAAATAATTAAAAATATATTGATTTTAAATGTATAAAATATGCAATAATGCAGCTCAATCAAGTGCTCAAGCTTACAGTTGGAATATATTAATTATATACTTGGACTTGTATAGTTATTATCTTCGCCGAGTGAGATTGTTTTTTTTTTTTTTGTCTCCTAAGCATACGTAAGTGAGGGATGATAATGAAGATGTAGCGTTATCAATCAATAACTGAATTTATTATTCTTGAAAAAAGAGTTGATCTAATGGTCGATAGACAATACCACAAACTGATAAAAATGAAATGAAAGTGTTGTATTTATCATATCTTGTATAAGTATTTAGATTTCCAAATACATTATAAGAGAAATCTAGAAGGACTAGAGTGATTTAAAAAAAATGTATCCTAGACAAGAAAATGTGGCAGTAGATACTATCAAAGTGCCCTACCATTTTCGAAATGGGTCCGGCAAATTTGTTTGTAAAGAGATTGACATTTTGGAATAAAATTATGGTGAACAGAGATTGTTACTCAAACATTTTCTACAATTTGAATGAGATAGATATATATAGTATGTGACCCACATTGTATTTAATGTTGAAATTAATATTACTTATGAGTACTAATATTTAGTGTCCTGAGCTACATATTGTCTATTATGGAGTAACGCTACAAAAATCTCAAAACTTTGAGAATTTTATCTGAAAATGCAAAAGCCTAATCATTGCATAAAAAAATAACTGAACAAGAATCAAAACCTGAATTAAAATAACCTCAATTTGCAACGATTTGACTACTCCAGATAGTATAATATATACTATAAACATAGAATCTATTAATCTACCTCTTTTTGAACGATTGGAAATGTTTCAATAAAAAAGTTTTAAAAATCTCAACCCACATGTCATCTAAGGTTGTTCGTTACGAAGTAGCAGGGCTTAACTTTGTCATATTCATTTGTGTAAGATAACATACGAGATTGGTGGAGTAGGCTAAGTGCCTAACTCAGTAAACAAACGTTTGTATATATATATGTGTTGGTTACAACTTTGAATTTGAGTTACAAAGATATATGCTAACAGACTATAACAAACTAATCTTAAGATCATAACAAACTAATTTGAATTTAAAAATCTATTTTGCAACTTCAGTATCTTCTAGATCGCTTGAGATGAATCTTCAGTTGTATTGAGTCTAATGCCCTCTTACAAACTGATGGGGAAGAGCCAAATCATCAGTTCGGATCTTAAAAATTTAAATCTCATTGCAGTTTGACCCATAGTAAACACATTAACAATTTGGTCGATTGTTGAGATGTGTTTAACTTGAATATCCTTGTTGAGGACTTTTTCTCTTATGAAATGATAACCCACTTCTATATGCTTTGTTCTAGCATGGAAGATTGGATTTGAGGCCAAAGCAATTGCTCCAATATTATCACACCAAACAATTGGACATTTTGGTAGAGTAATATTTAATTATTTGAAGAGCTTCCTCATCCAATAGAGTTCTGCCGTGACTAATGCAAGTGATCTGTACTCAGCTTCAGTGCTTGAATGAGAAACAACACTTTGCTTCTTTGCACTCCATGAAATCAAGTTGTTGCCAAGAAAAATACCATAGCCACTGTTGCTTCTTTGATCATCTGGATTACCTACCCAATCCGAATAAAAAAAGCATGTAATTCTATGACTGAAGGGGTATAATAGAGACCATAGTCAATTGTACCCTTAAGATATCATAGAACCCGTTTTAGTGCTGTCCAATGTCCTTCACGGGGGCTGTGCATGAACTGACATTATTGGTTTATAATGTAAGCAATGTCGAGTCTTGAGATAGTACAATATTGGAGTGCACCAACTGCCATACGATATTCACTTGGATCAGTGAGTAAATCACCATCAAAAGCTATGAGTTTCTTCCCAGAAATTGTCGGAGATGAGAGAGGCTTAGCTCTAGCCATTCCAGTTTTATCTAAGAGATCAAGAATATACTTGCTTTGTCTCAAATGAAGTCCATTAGAGTCGCGGGAAGCCTGTACTCCAAGGAAATAATTTAGACTACAAAGGTCCTTGAGTTGAAACTGAGTACCAAGTTGAGCAATAAATTGAGTAATGGCTTCCTTATTTGATCATGTGATAATAATATCATCAACGTACACAAGAACAAATAATTGTAAGGCATCTTTGGTATAGATAAATAGTGATGTATCAACAGAAGATTCCATAAACCCAAATTCAATGAGTTCTTGAGAAAGCCTCTTAAACCAAGCTCTTGGAGCTTGTTTTAAACCATATAGAGATTTGTGCAAACAGGCAAACAAAATTTGGTTGGGATTGATCAATGAACCCTCTTGGTTGTTCCATGAAAACTTGCTCATCTAGAATTCCATGTAGGAAAGCATTCGAAACATCAAGCTGATGAATAGACCAATGAAAATTAACAGCCATGGCTAAGATTAGTCTAATAGTTGATGGTTTAATAACTGGTGAAAATGTTTCAGTAAAGTCAACACCAGCTCTTTGATCGAATCCTTTTGCCACCAAACAGGCTTTATACCTCTCAATGGTGCCATCTTGCCTCCTTTTTATTCTTATATACCCACTTGTTTCGAACAACTAGATGATGGAATGGTCGCGGACAGAGGGACCATGTACCATTGGCCATTACTGTATCAAATGCATGTCTTATAGCTTCCCTCCATTCAGGAAGTGTCATTGCTTGGGAATAACATGTTGGTTCTTTTCCAAGATAAGCAAAGGACAGAATACATATGGAATGCTTTGTTGAGTAAAATGTTTTGAAGCCAGGTAATTTTTTTGGCTTAGATTGTCCAGTTTTGGATCGTGTGAGCATGTGGTGAGGTTGGTTAGGGAGAGGCTTAGGAATATGATTAATTTCTGGAGCTGGACTTAGTTGGGACACAATTTCAGGAGTGGAGGTATCTAGAGTTGGTGTTGGAATATTGGAGGCAATATTCTGGATATCAATTGGAGGATTTAAAAGCAATGGATTTGGAAAATGTGTGAGATTTAAATCAATCTCGACTAAAGCTGAAACATGAGAAGTATTTTGGTTTCCTGACTCAGTTGTTATGATATTAGGCAAAGGAAAAATGCTTGGAAATTTAAATTGATTACTAGAATCAAATTCTGCACCTCGGACCAGACAGTTTAACTTCATATCAGCAGCTGGAAATGAGCTTTCATCAAAGATGAAATTGCGATAAATTCTACCAGTAGTTAAATCCAAACACCTATAACCCTTTTGTTGAGCTGAATAACCAATAAAGACACATTTCTGACTTTTGAAACAGAGTTTATGTTGTGTATAGAGAGTAAGAAGAGGGTAACAACTACATCCAAAGACACACATGTCACTATATCGTGGAATGGTTTTATGAAGTAAATAGAATGGGGATAGATTATCTAAAGATTTGGAGGGTAATCTATTAATCAAATAAACTGCAGTCAGAAATGAGTCTTGCCAGAAGAAGGTTGGTAAATTGGATTGTGCAAGAAGTGTTAACCCCATTTCCCTAATGTGTCTATGTTTTCTTTCGGCTATGCCATTTTGAGGAGATGAATAAGGACATGTGAGTTTATGATAGATTCCATGGTCCTTGAGATATTTTTTGAAATCATTTGAAAGGTATTCACCCCCATTATCTGTTTGGAATTGTTTAGTTTTAGAAGAAAAGTAATTCTCAACCAGATTTTTGAAGGTAATGAAAATTGAGAATACTTGAGATTTAGTTATCATTGGATACAACCATGTGAATCGAGAAAAATCATCAACAAAAAGAACATAATAACGAAAACCAGCTACTGAATGTATTGGAGAAACCCACACATCAGAGTGAATAAGATCTAAGGGGCCATGTGATTGTCTCGTAGATTCATATGGCAACTGTTTTGCTTTGCCCAAAGGACAAGATTCACAAAATGAGAGCTTTTGAACAGAATCAGTGCTTGGTAAGTGGCCTGATTGGAACAAAGACATATTCAGAACAATGGCCTAGTCGACTATGCCATTTGTCTTTGGTAGTCTTGGCTCCTAGTTTGGCTGCAAAGCATTGCACCTTATTTGAGAAGCTCTTATTTCCAGCTAACGGATATAAACCATGCTCAACCTGTTCTTGGAACAGAGTTGTGTGGGTTTGGTTCTGTTTGACAAAGAAATGGGAACCAGTTAAGACAAAATAGCAATCATTATCCAAACAAGATTTATTAATGGATAATAAATTAACCGAGGCTTGAGGAAAATGAAGAATATTGGTTAAATGAAAAGGTTTTTGATTGAGATAAAGAGAAGAATGTCCAATGTTTTTCATAGATAAACCTGTGCCATTCCCAACAGTGATCATGTCAGTTCCTTCAAAAGGTTGCTGAGTTGTGAGATTTGCAACATTAGTGGTTATGTGTGCATTAGTGCCACTGTCAGCATACCAGACTTGGTTATCAAAATGTGCATTTGTGTCGGCTGCCATAGCTGCAAGATTAGGTGGAGGAATTCTGCCTTGATAGGCATAGTTAAACCTTTCATAGCAATTAAGAGCAATGTGATTTGTCTTACCACAGGTTTGGCAAGCAGGTCTACTGAAATGAGAACCAGAATTTCGAGTGTTCTGTTGGATAGAACCAGAGCTATTACCATTAGCATAGGCACGATTAGGAGTTGCTGTAGATGGCTTGTTGGATCTGCCCTGATCTTTGTGGTTTCTTGGTGAAAGGAGGCATTTTAGACTTATGAGCAGCAAAGGCATAGTGAGAGTCTGCACTATTTTGCTGCTGGTTTTCTAAGAGTGCCTCCAAGCTGAAGAGTTCAGCTTGAAAATCTTCCAAGGTAAGATCAAAATCTCGAGTAAAGAGGGTGTAGGAAGTGATAAATGGAGTATAACTTACTCTGAGTCCACCCAATAAGTGAGCAATGAAATCTTGATCATCCATTGACTTGCCGACTGCTGCTAGTTGATCAGCAATGGCCTTTGCTTCATCAATATATGCAGAACAGGTTTTATTACCCTGAGACAAAGTTTGAAGTTGTCTTTTGAGTAAAGCAACTCGAGACCTCGAGGCAGATGCAAATCGAGTCTGTAGAGAATCCCATGCCTGTTTAGCAATCTTTATTCCATAGAGAGGGGCAACCAACTTCTCTGAAATCGAAGCAAGTATCCAGCTTTTGACACAATTGTCCTTCTAAAACCATATTGCATAAGCTGAATTGGGTTCATCCTGAACTATTTTTGCACTGATGGTGCCATCAATATGACCAACAAGTTCATGGCTATTGAGAAATACCATGAATTGCATACTCCAGGCCATTAAATTAGCACCATTGAGTTTCTCAGTAGTAGGCTGAGAAAGAGGGTGAATATTAGTATTCGGGTGAGGGAGGGATTAAACATTACTGGAGTTGGAAGACATTGTGAGAAGGGAGAAAGATATGCGGAAGTAGAGATGAAATATGGATCAAGCGTGTGCCTTTGTTCTTGCTGATACCATGTAAGATAACATACGAGATTGGTGGAGTAGGCTAAGTGCCTAACTCAGTAAATAAACGTTTGTATATATAGATGTGTTGGTTACAACTTTGAATTTGAATTACAAAGATATCTGCTAACAGACTGTAACAAACTTTTTTTTTTTTGATAACAAAAGATCACTTTCCATTCATTCAAAGAGGTATACAAAGTTGAATTAAAAAATAAGCCAATTACAAACGTTGGTAGTATCCCAGTACACTTTCGTGATTGACATAGTCTAGTCCAGACGGCAAATATCTAAAGACCTAAGTCTAAGAGATAGCCCATCTCTGTCTAAGACAGAGATCAGAGTAAAACCAAACTCCATACCCTACTAATCTGAGTATGGAGAGCCTAAGCAGAGGAGGGAGAACTACCTTTGGACTAAAGGTCCGAAGGCATTACATTTTTGGGTTTTTATATTCTTGAAAATTAAATACATAGAGAAAACACTATAAAAAGGGAAAAATAGTGCACAAACGGTTGCGGGAGGGAGAATCGACGGTCCAGCCAGAGAGATCCAGAGGCGCCGGAACGGGATCAGCCACGCGTGGCCTTGGCAGAGGGTTCCTTGGCGGCGCATGGGAACCACGCGCAGACGACCTCTGAAATCTCTGACCTGCGCGTGAGGGCAATGCGCCACTCCGGTTGATACCGCATTTGGTGGTTTTGCTTATCTGTGGTTGGGCAACCTCCAGGTGGGGCGTGTGCCGCCGTTTTGGTGCCGGCAAGTCCCGAACGACGAATCTCTCCTTATTTGGCTTGAAAAAAGAAAAAAATACTAGACAAACACTAGACGAAGGAAAACAAGTAAACGAAGGGAACGAGTGAGGGGGAAGGAGCCTAAGCTCCCACCCCTTCTAGCCGGTTATGAAAATTGGGGAAGTTTTAGAGAGAAGGGAGAGGGTTTAGAGAGAGAGAGTTTGCTTTCTGACTGTAACAAACTAATCTTAAGATCATAACAAACTAATTTGAATTTAAAAATCTGTTTTGCAACTTTATTATCTTCTAGATTGCTTGAGATGAATCTTCAGTTGTATTGAGTCTAACAATTTGGTCATTACTAAAAAGTAATATATAATGCCAAATGAGTTGTGTAATCTTTATCGGTTAGAAATCTTAAACATCCAATATTGGATGTTTTGCCGTGAATACTATTTGGTAACAAATAATTACTTTTTGCCACCAAAATTACGTCGTCATAAAATTCTCGCCGCAAATAATTATATTGGACTATTTTATTTGTCACGAATTACAATCTGTAAAAATTAAAGATTTTTTCTCACAAAATTAAGCTCATTAGAAAAAGTTTGTAGATAACAATTTTTTACGATAACATATGCATTCATTAGTGACGGACTTGGTGACAAAAAAATTACAGTTCCTGCGAATACTATTTGGTAGCAAATAATTACGTTTTGTCACCAAATTCACGTCGCTAGAAAATTCTCGCTGCAAAAAATTATATTGGACCAAATTTTATTTGTCATGAGTTTTAATCTGTAAAAAATAAAGACTTTTTCCCACAAAATTAAGCTCATCAGAAAAAGTTTGCTGATAATATTTTTTTGCGGTGATAGAAATTTTCTACCAAATAATTACTTTTTGTTGGGGTGTGAGTTCTTTATTTATTGATGGTTTAATTCTCATGCTTTCCTGGAGTGCCTTCCTTCTCTCTTAGGAGGAAGTGTAAGGTTCTAGTGCCTTTGTGTCCTCACAAAGGCTTAGTATCACGGCTTGTGAGACTTAGTTTCTGTTGTTGTATCACCGAGGAATCCTCAGTGCAGTTTGTGCACTTAAGTTTTTCAATGGAGGAAGAAGACTTGGCAACACAATGGGAGAGGCTGCACCTATAGAAGGAAGAGAGCTCCTGTTACCACGTCAAGCAGGTGAAAACGGGAGAAGGTGGTGGGAGAGGGCATAACTGTATTGTAGGTAAGGCCCTTACTGAGAAAGGCGTAAACGGTGAAGGTTTCAGAACCACTATGTCTCAAATTTGGAGGCTAGAAGGATGGGTCTCCTTCAAGGAGTTGGGTGAGCAGTGTTTCTTGATTGAATTCCAGAAGAGGGAAGACAAGGAGAAAGTGTTAAGTGGACGTCCATGGTTTTATGACAAACATCTCCTCACTATGATGGAAGTGGACGAAACAATCTCAATACATGCACTTCAGTTTCGGTATGAACCATTCTGGGTGCAACTCCATAACCTCCCTTTAGTTACCATGCATGAAGAGTTCGGGAACAGTTTGCAGCATCAATTGGTCAAGTCATCAGGGTTGAAGCTGAGGCAGATGGACGTGCATGGGGGAGATGCCTCAGAGTTAGGGTGGCAGTGGATCTTCACAAACCTCTCCCGAGAGGGAAATGGCTGAGGCTTGATGAGAAACAACACTGGATTTCTTTCAAGTATGAAAGACTCCAAAGTTTCTGCTTCAAATGTGGGATAATTTATCACGAAGGAAAAAACTGTACAAGGTCGAGAACAAATCAGCAAGGAGTTCAACAAGAACCTAATCAGTTTGGCCCCTGGTTACGAGGCCAACCAAGGAATACAAACATCTTCGACGGTAGAAAATACGGCGGGTCAAAGGGTGGTGATTACCAACACAGGGAACAACAGGAACAGAGAGGCTGTGATCTCAAGGAGGGAGGCAGGGTAGGTAAAATGAGTATGGCCTTAGCAAGAAATGAGGGTGAAGGTGTTCATGGAGTCCAATCTCAACTGCTTACAGAGGAAAAGAAGGGCAAAGCTGGTCTTCAGGGTGGTTACCTTGGGAATCCAACTACGTCTCTGAATGAAGTACCCCTCCGAGATCCCATGCAAACATCCCACGTGCATGGAAGTAAGCTGTTCGAAGGGTTACAGGGAGCTAGCTTGGGTTTAGAGCATAAGACTGACACAACACAGGAGGTACAGTATAATGCAGAAGATACTATGCCTCAGATGTCTGAGCCTAGAAACCAGGAAGCATTAAAAAGGTATGGTTTGGCTCCTATCGATAGTCAAACGGGTTCCAGGAAACAAGGATCCAGTAAGGAGATGGTGACAGACAGCTTGGAGGATGCTAGTGAGGGACAGTTAGTGTCCTTAGAAATCTAACTAAGGAAAAGTGCCCCCTTTTAGTTTTCTTGGTGGAAACTAAATGCAGAAACAAAAGAATGGAAGTGATTAGGAGAAGTCTGAAGATGGATGGATGTTTTGGGGTGGATTGTGTGGGACTAAGTGGAGGTATTGCCCTATTATGGAAAGAAAAATGGCAAGTCAAAATCATAAACTATACTAGATGGCACATAAGTGCATCAATCCAGGAAGAGGACAATGGACCCATATGGCAATTTACAGGTTTCTATGGGCACCCTGACACTAGTAAAAGAAGCAGCAGTTGGCAACTTTTGAAAATGTTAAAACCAACTAGCCCGATGGCCTGGCTGTGCACTGGTGATTTTAATGAAATCCTTCATCAAGAGGATAAGATGGGAAGGGCTAGCAGACCTTATAAACAGATAGAGGAGTTTAGGCAAGCAGTTGAGTTCTGTGATCTTAATGAGATAGTATCGAAGGGGTTGAGTTATACCTGGGCAAACAACAGAGAAGGCAGGCTGTTCACTAAGGAAAAAATAGATAAAGCTTTAGGTAACAAGGAGTGGATTGAACTCTATACTCAAAGCTCCTGCACTGCACTTGCAGCTGTGAAATCTGATCATTCACCCCTCATTATTGATCTATGCAATACAAGCTATGATAGAAGGAGGAGGAGGAAGGTGTTTCGGTATGAAATGGCATGGGAACTAAGAGAAGAGTGCCACAATGTTATTAGTGAAGCATGGGAAAAGGATGGTGGATTAGGTTGTGAGGCAAGCACTCTGAGGAAACAATTGGGTAGATGTCAATAGGAGCTGATGATCTGGAAGCAGAAAAGCAGACAACAAGAGCACTTGGCTACCACACAAGGCCAACAAAGAATTGGTTTTCTCCAAGAGACTGGAACAGGTAACCATATTGAAACAATGCAACAAATACAAAGGGAAGTGATAACCTCCATAACAGAAAGTGATCTCAAGTGGCGGCAAAGGGCAAAGCAACACTGGCTCAAGGCAGGAGCCAAAAATACAAAATTTTTTCACATGCAGGCCAACCAAAGGAGGAAGACTAATACAATCAAGTGTGTAGAGGACTCACAAGGAAGAACCATTACTGAGCAGTCTGGAATTGGGGATGTCTTCACAGGTTACTTCTCTTCCCTTTTTACTTCCACTCAACCCACAGATATTGAGACCTGTTTGTATGCTATGCACACTAAGCTGGACATTGAGATGAAGGAGTGGCTAATGAAGCCATTCACGAGGGAGAACATAACAGAAGCCATTATGCAAATGAATCCACTTGGTTCCCCTGGCCCGGATGGCTTTCCAGCTCAATTCTACCAAAAATACTGGGGGGTGGTGAGTGAGCAAGTCTGTAACTATGCTCTTAGAGTCTTAAATCAAGGGGGATCCCTTAAAGAGGTGAATGATACGTTTATCTCCCTCATCCCTAAAGTAACAAGCCCAAAGAAAGTTGCTGATTACAGACCCATCAGTCTGTGTAATGTTTTGTATAAAGTGGTTTCTAAAGCTATTGCTAACAGACTTAAGTTTATTCTTCCCAAGCTCATTTCATTAAATCAAAGTGCTTTTGTTCCTGGAAGGCTCATTACTGATAATACCCTTTTAGCCTATGAAATTATTCACTCCATGAATTCTAGAATGAGTGGGAAAAAAGGCTTTATGGCACTCAAATTAGATATGAGCAAGGCCTATGATAGGGTGGAGTGGAGTTTTGTGGAGGCTGTTATGACTCAGATGGAGTTTCCTGAGCATTGGGTTAAGTTGATTCAGGGCTGCCTCAACTCAGTCTCATACTCGATCATTGTTAATGGGGAGCCCCAACAGGTTTTTTGGCCTTCAAGAGGGCTTAGACAAGGAGATCCAATCTCCCCCTATCTCTTTATTCTCTGTGCAGAAGCTCTTACCTCCCTATTAAATAAAGCTGAGCTGATGGGGGTTTAACTCTAATTCCTATTGGTAGAGGTCCAGTTTCTGTTAACCACCTATTTTTTGCTAATGACAGTCTTGTTTTCTGCCAAGCAAGTCCTGAGGAACTTACAACCATGGCTGATATCCTTGACCTTTATGAGAAAGCCTCGGGACACATGTTAAATAAGGAGAAATCTGCTATCTTCTTTAGCAAGAATACAGGCCCTGAGATCAAACAGCAATTATTACAGCAGGCTGGTGTGAAATCCTCATGCAATTTTGAAAAATATTTAGGACTACCTGCCTTGGTGGGCAGAACTAAGGTTGCCTCCTTCCACTCTCTTGTTGATAGGACCTGGTCTAGAATCACAAATTGGAGAAACAGGTTCCTCTCTAATGCAGGTAAAGAGGTGCTCCTTAAAGCAGTTCTTCAAGCCATACCAACCTATGCAATGGGTATGTTTCTGCTGCCAGCCTCCATAACTAGAAAGCTTAATTCTCTGCTCAGGAAATTCTGGTGGGGCTTCAATGAAGACACCTCAAAAATCCAATAGGTCAACTGGAAACAACTCAGTTATGGTAAGGATTTAGGTGGACTCGGTTTTAGAGACCTGAAGAGTTTTAACTTAGCCTTACTTGCTAAGCAAGGCTGGAGGCTTTTACAGAACCCAAACTCACTGGTGGCAAGGATTTTAAAACATAAGTATTTCTCTAAGGCTGGTTTTCTTGAGGCTCAACTGGGCACAAGGCCTTCTTTTGCTTGGAGAGGAATTCATGCAGGGATAGGCCTGTTAAAGGAAGGTCTTGTGTGGAGGATTGGGGATGGAAGACAGGTGAACATATGGAATGATAAGTGGATTCCATCCTCCCCATCTCATAAGGTGCAGACTGTTGGTGTGAGAAAGTCAATGACCTTATTGATCCCAATCTGAAAGCATGGAAGGATCACTTACTCATCGAACTTTTCTCTCAAGAGGAGATTGAGCACATCAGAGCAATTCCCATCAGTGTGGCTAGGAGGGAAGATAAACTAGCATGGAATTTTACTTCCAATGGACTCTTTACTGTCAAGAGTGGCTACCATCTCAGCAAAGAAATGGAAAGTATGCGAGAAGGAGAAACATCAGTCAAAGCTAAGGAAACTCAAGCCTGGAAGTCCATTTGGAGATTGAAAGTTACTCTTGGCACTAAAATGTTCCTATGGAGAGCCTGCAAGGAAGCCCTTCCAACACTAGCTAATCTAAGGAGGAGGAAAGTGGTAGAGCATAGTACTTGTATGATCTGTGAGTAGGAATCTGAAACATCTGGACATGTCCTATGGAGCTGCATTGCTACTAAAGATGTATGGAGCCAAAGCAACAAGAAGGTTCAGAAGATGACCATGCATAGTGATCTGGTTTTTGATGTATGGTCAAGACTAGTTGAGTCTCTCAGCCCAGAAGAACTTGATGAGGTAGCAGTCACAATGAAAGGCTTATGGTCCTGCAGAAATGATGTTGTGCATGGTAAGGAACTCAAACATCCAAAGGCAGTTCCCAAACAAGTCATGGCAGATATCTCTTCATACAGAGAGGTTCTCAGAGAGAGTCAAGGGATCAATGCAAGAGTTCAAACAGGGGTTCACAAGTGGAAGAAACCCGAGATAGGATCCTTCAAGGTAAATTGGGATGCTGCTGTGAAGATGAAAGAAGGGAGAATTGGAATAGGGGTCCTGGTAAGAGATCATAATGGACAAGTCATGGGGTGCATGCGAGCAAACAGAACCTTCAAGGGAGGACCTTTTGATGCTGAAGCCTATGGTATTCTACTGGCTGCAGTTTTCTGCAAAGAAGTGGGCCTAACACACCTCCATCTTGAGGGAGACTCAAAGCAAGTAGTGGAGCTACTCAAACAACAAAAAATGGATAGGAGTATGGGAGGTTGTCTAGTAAAGGATGCAAGGAAGGTCTTGAACTCATATACTTCTTGGTCTGCCTCTCACATATACCGTGATGCTAATATGGCAGCCCACTACTTAGCAAAGGAAGCTCTTAATTCCAATGAGGATGTTTATGATCTTGAATCGTGTCCTTCATGTATTTTTTCTGTGGTAACAAAAGATATGGAATAGCTTTGTAAATTGCTTCATGCAGTGTGATCTGTAAGTGTAATTTTTTCATGATTAATGAGATCAGTTTTTATTCAAAAAAAAAAAAAATTCTCATGCTTTCCTTTATTGTTCATTTTTGCATGAACAGATTTAAGAAGCCACAGCAAGGTGGCTCTGCCCAAGTGAAATTCATGCAATACTCTGCAATTACAAGTATTTCACAATCAACCTTGCCCCAAAGTAATTTCCTATTTCTATTAATTTTAATAGGATTGGTATAAGGGTTAACTCTAGAGTCATCCCAAATATCCTCATTTAATTCCCGATGTTTACTCTGCTCTGGCTTTCCTCCAAGAAAGGTATGCCTCTATTTCTATTTTCAGTCTCTCTCATAAATCACACTAATGATTTATATCTTGTTCATTTTCTTTTTTTTACCCTCAAATATGAGAGAAGATATATGATGCCTGAGAAGCTGTAACACTTTTTTCTTCTTAATACTAGTTGTTTAATACTAGTTAGTGGGGGGGGGGGGGGGGGGAGCAGCCTAAAGATAGCAATCTTTCTTCCGTGTTTGCTATAATGGCTGGGTACCTGCTATATATTGTACTTTGCAGGATAAATTTTGATGGCACCACTTGCTTTTTGTGTCATGAATTTGTAAATCATTATATAGGTTTGGTTGGATTGTAGTCTTGTCCAGGAAATTGCAACTGCATGTTAATTGTGTTAGTAGTAGCTGCTAGTAATGCTCCTTTAGGATTTTAATTGATCTTGTTGTGAGCTCAATGGTGTCTTTCTCGCCACAATGTCTTTAATAAACTTGAAGTTGGTGAGTTTGATCCCTTCCACCAGTGTAGCCTCTTTTGTTTTCGTAGACATTTCTCTTTTATATTCTTTTTCTTGTTTCCTCTCTCTTTTTCTAATCTTTAATTTCATTCCCTAATTTTGGAATAATATTATAGTTTTGGGTAATTTATTTGATCCCAAATTTTATGCTTTTTATAGCGATGGACTTAAAGTAGGTGTGAATTAATTCAATAACTTTAGTGGAGAAATACCTTCATGGATGGCCTTTTTTACCAAGCTTCAAACATTGTTTCTTTATGGTAACAATTTCGTAGGTACCATTCCTCTGAATGTAGGAAACCTTTCATTTATTGTGAGCTTAAGCGTCGAAAACAACAGTTTTCATGGCTCAATTCCAAATGAATTGTCCTGTCTTCACTGGTTGGATTTCTTAGACTTCGGATATAATGAATTTAGCAGAGAAATCCCTTCATGGGTGGGGTTGCTAACCAAACTCTGATATCTATATCTTGATAATAACAATTTTGTGGGTACTATTCCACCATCTTTATCAAACATATCTTCATTGCAACTAATTAGTCTTGCATCCAATCAACTTTCAGGCTCCATACCTTCCTCTATCTTCAATATATCTTGCTTGCAAGGAATTTTTCTTGGAGCAAACAAACTTTCTTCAACAAGCCTTCACTGCAAGCCATTGACCTCGTCGATAATATGCTATCTAACTTGACCCTGCTTACAGAGTTGTATCTTGGTGACAACAACTTTGAAGGTATCTTTTAAATTTATTTTAGTCAATTAAAATCTTTAATCAGTTAGCAAAACACCGTTGTATTCCATATTGATCCTCCCTTAGTCCCTTCCTTTTTGCTTACAATGTCAATTAGAATTCAGAAACATTTATTTTAAGTATCTCGTCAATAAGCCTACCATTTTATAATTAGAAGAGTCATTTGATGTCAATCTAGATGGTCACTTCAGATCCATTCACCTACCCATTTTATATATTGTACCTATATATACATGACACGGATCAATTAAGAAAACTACACCCAATTGTTTCCAGCACTTCGTCATTTTCTTACTGCTAAGTTGTACTATGTGTGATTCAGTACAACCACTTTTTCTTGTTAATTGAAATGCACTTATTGTTCATATTATGGCAGGTGCAATACCCAGTGAGATTGGTAATCTGCTGAACCTAGAGATTTTTAGTATCTCAATCAACAATTTCGCTGGACCAATTCCATTTGAAATCTTCAATATCTCAACAATACAAGTTATTGCAATAAAGGGAAATCAACTTGTATTGTTGAGATATGCAGGCTCAACAAATGCAGGCCTCTTCCTTCCAAATCTTCGGCAGCTTATTCTTGGAGAGAATAAACTTGCAGGAACAATTCCCAGTTCTATTCCCAATGCTTCCCAGCTCACTCTCACAGACTTGAGTTGAAACTCATTCACGAGCACAATTCCAAACACGATTGGTAATTTGAGGCTCGTCTAGTGGCTTAGTCTAGGATTCAACCAGAATTGAGTTTTTTGTCTTATATGGAAAAGTGCATACATCTGGACATATTCCTGCATGCTTAAATAATATGACTTCTTTAAGAGCTCTCTACTTAGGCTCTAACCAATTGACTTCTACAATTTGTTTGAGCTTATGGAGGCTTTCATATCTTTTGGAGCTCGACCTGTCAACAAATTCTCTAAGTGGCCATATTGCATTAGAGATCGGAAATATGAATGTCTTGAGAATATTGGATTTGTCAACAAATCATTTCTCAGGTAATATCCCAGCAACGATTCGTGACCTTAAAGATCTAACCAATCTCTCTCTGGCATTCAATCGACTAGAAGGTTCAATTCCTTTACATTTTGGTGCACTGGTAGGCTTGGAGTTCTTAGATCTTTCTTATAACAATTTATCTGGTCAGATTCCCAAGTCTTTAGAAGGGCTCTTATATCTCAAATATCTAAAAATGTCTCCATTTTTAAACTTCTCAGCTGCATCATTTATGTCAAACAAGGCACTCTGCGGTGTGAGTCGATTGCAAGTTTCCCCATGCAAAGGAGGTGCTTCTTTTCCACAAATACTAAATTACATATTACCTTCAATTGGTCTAATAATGCTTGCATCATCCATTTCATTAGCCTGGACAATATTATGCCAAAGGAGGAATGCCAATTTGTCAGGTGACGCAGACATATCACCTTTAGCAACATGGAGAAGAATTTCACACCAAGAAGTTTTACGAGCAATAGAAGGTTTTAGTGCAAACAACATACTTGGAGAAGGGAGTTTTGGGTTATTTTATAAAGGAACACTCTTAGATGGTATGAATGTTGCAATAAAAGTTTTAAATTTTCCATTAGAAGGAGCGTTCAAAAGTTTTGATATAGAATGCGGGATATTATGCAATATTTGACACTGAAATCTTGTCAAAATATCAGTGCTTGTAGTAACATGGACTTCAAGGCCTTGGTACAAGAATACATGCCTAATGGGAACCTAGAGATGTGGTTGTATTCCAAAAACCTTTGTTTGGATATGTTACAGAGGCTAAATATAATGATTGATGTAGCGGCAGCACTAGAATACCTTAATCTTGGTTATTCAACACCTATAGTTCATTGTGATTTGAAGCCAAACAATGTCCTGTTGGATGCAGATTTGGTTGGACATATCTCTGATTTTGGCATTTCAAAACTCCTAAGTGATGGGGTTTGTCTCACACAAACCATGACTCTTGCTACAATTGGATATATGGCCCCAGGTAATGTAAAATCATTCTTGTTGTATGCAGATACATATCTCTCCTCTTTTCATAACACATTGACCGGCACACTTCCATTCATTGTATTATTTTCTTATCATTTGTAGAATATGGATTTGAAGGAGTTGTTTCTACCATGGGGGATGTGTATAGTTTTGGCATTTTATTGATGGAAACTTTCACAAAAAAGAAGCCAACGGATTATATGTTTAGTGAAGGAATGAGCTTGAAGAAATTGGTGGAGTCGTCCGTGTTATCCCTTTCAGTAGTTGAAGTTACTATGGGATTAGCTTTGGGTTGCTGTACAGATTCACCAGAACAGAGGATTGACACAAAAAAACATTTCAACTACACTTAACAAGATCAAATTAAAGTTTCTCGAAAATATTGGGGGAAAATGTAAGAGACACAAGTTTCTTTACGAATATTAATTTCATGTTTGTGACACATCAATAGGCTTCATGTGTTTGCTTTCCTAGGCATATTACTTTAACCTAATATACTTGTTCTTGAAATCTATTTATGGCTTTATGTGATTTTGTTTAATTATAACCTTGGAATCTAATACCAAACTTGTAACAAGTCCTCGTCTAGCCATCAACAAAAAATATGCCTCGTTAACATCCTTGTTAAAAAACACTCAAAGCGAAGATAATGCTGAACAGAGTAACTTAAAATTATATGCTTGAATCCTGTGTTGTAACCATCAATCAGATCAATCGATGGCTAGGATCTGAGAGAACCAAATGACCCAATATTGTCTAAGATTCAAAGATCATCTTCATTTATACAAAGTGCAGTCTACTGATAAATTCTGAGTTCCCTTTTCTTAGTTAATAGTTTTGCAGATTTTTTCACTCTCCTTATCCCTTACACCCCCACTCCCCTCTTTTACTCTTTATGGGTTGACTTCAGTAATTGGAATTTGGATGATTCCAGGAGAAGGATTTTAGATGTGATGTGGCTATTTTTAATGGTTAGGATTTGGTTACGGGTTATTCAACCCAACAAGGAGATTGATAAATAAATTGTAATTAATTTGATGGTGTTGATGTTTTATGTATCACTTTATGTAGTACTTGAGGAACTTTGTTGGATTTAAGGGTGTTGAAATAAAAATTTAGGTGCTACTGTCATGTGTTGATGGCTGAATGAATGCAGATGGATTAGTGGAATAAGTCAAATTATCAATTAAAGTGAGATGTTTGAGTTTGTGCAAAAGTTTTACGCAAAGATAGCTATCACACTCACTGACAACTTAAAATGGTGTATTTTAAATGGCTTATTGCTTGTTAACAAAAGCTTTACACGAGCTTTCAATGTTAATTGGTATATTTTATTTAAGTTAATTAGTTTGGTATAAATGAGTATATGACTTATAATGAGTTATTTCATTTGATATTTAAGATTAAATAAGTACAAAAGATTGTAATTATTTTTACGCCTCGTGTAGGTATACAACTAGTTAATACCAATAACTGAAATCTCAAATCCTATTTTGAGCATGGGTTATTTTGCATACACTTGGGTAATTGCTCTAGAGTAAAATGTGCCAAGGAAAGTTAAATAACCATATTTTACATCTAAATTGAAATGAAAACATAGCACTCCTTTATTCCTAGAAGTTCAATGACTTTATATATAATTACACTTTACCCCCTCAAACTTTCACTTAATTCACAATGTGTCCCGAAACTAATAATTGCATTAAAGTGGACCTCCTTACTTTCAAAACTTACCAATCTCCCCTTCCATCTACCAGCAGCATCAAATGTAACAAGGAGTGCCTCCACGTGCATAACATTCACTGCATATATGTAATTTTCATCTAATTTATTATCATTAATCATATAAAATATAAAATAAGATATGCTACCAATTAATAATAAATCATATATGAATAACCATATATAAAATTATTTGATACCTAAGTTGCAAGCAAATATGAATAATCTATGTACACAATGAAATTATTTGATATTCATTAACCATATATAAATTAATAAAAAAATTATTTAAATTACTAAATTAAAATTAAGTGAATTATTGATGTAGATTATGTAACTAACTCATTAAAAAAATATTTTACTATAATTATATTTATGATGTTGATAGTTATTACTTATTAACTTAGACTTTAGTCTTTAGTATGCATAATTATTAATAATATCATACATTTTATATATGGTTAATGATTTATGATTTATTATTACTTGATATCATATATTATTTTATATTTTATATGGTTAATGATAATAAATTAGATGAGAATTATATCTTTGCAGTGAATGTTATGCACATGAGCAGCACGTGGAGGCACTTTCCGTTACATTTGACGCTGCTGGTAGACAGAAAGGAGGATTGGTAACTATTGAAAGTAAGCGGGTCCACTTTGATGCAATTATTAGTTTCGAGATATATTATAAATTGAATGAAAGTTCGAGAAAGTAAAGTATAATTAACTCATATTATTATTCACTACAACACATTTGCTTTTTAGTGACAATTGAGAATTTGTGACAGTCCCTAAACTGTCACTAAAATATCTTTTTTATGACAGTTTTTGAAAACCGTCACTAATGACGGATGAGTTTTTTTTTACGTTCCAACGAATGTGAAAATTACGTTCGAACGTCACACATACGTTCAGACATGTGGCTATATACGTTCGAACCTGAAATTTTTTGGCGCAAACATTCGAACTTTAGTAATCAACATCCGAACGTTACTTATAAATTTAAATTAAATATGCTCTAATTTTAAATTTATGTGATTTTTATATTGCATAGTTTGGATACAAGTCTAAAAAATTGACTTGTATACATTTATATATACACAATTTGTAAAATATAATTATATATTTATATATATAAATATGTATATATTTATATATACATATTTAAATATATATTTATGTTTATGTATATTTGAAGTGCAGTGATTTAGTATTGAAGTTGAAAAATATAAAATTAAAGAAAATTGAGAATTGTAATTAAAAAACCATAGATATATTAAATAATATTGTTCCTTACAAATATTAAAAATAAAATACAAAATATGATAAAAATATGAAAACAACACTCAGATGATATAGCCATCCGGGAAAGTCGTAGTGGCCCGTACCTCCTCAGTCAAGGTATCAACCTTGTTGGTGAGGATATGTACACGGTGTGACATCTCGGTGACAGATGCCTCTAGAGGCCCGAGCCGTTCATCGATCTTACGATCGATATGCGTAGTCAACTGCGAGATCACTGCATCAACCCAAGCAGGTCGCACATCTCCCACAGATGTACTCGTCGGTTGCTGACCACTACTCCCCACACCGGGCTGGGGCTGTGTCGGAGGAACTAGATCCTCTATAGGGGTGGCCAACGTCCCCTCGCCTGTTCAATGCTACGTCGTTGAGTGGTCATGTCGAGGGCGCTCATCTGATCTTTGACCTGCTCTAAAGGCTGGGTTGGCACTCCTCGAGCAAGTAGTAGCCGGCTAAGCAGGATACCGTATGGGAGGTTGTCCGTGGAGACGATGCTCGCCTCGTAACGGATCCTGTCAAATATGAGCAATGGCATCTCCACGTGCCACCCGTATCAAAAACTGTGCCTGAGTCTGACTAAATGTGGTCTTATGTGCCACAGGATCCACGTTTGTTGCAACTATAAGATGCAACATGCGGAAGAACGGTAGCAGATGATTTTGGTGGAAGGAGTTTGGCCTCTCAATCTGCATGCGGTCTCTCCCGGTGAGGATGTAGAAATCCTCGTCTCGGTCGTCATCCCTAGCCTCAAGGCTAGCACCCTCGACCTCTGACTAGTTTGCATCTTTGGCTGATGATGCATCAAGTGGGCCAGTAAATGATGCAAAAGTGCCTACATCTGCCTCAGTCGATGTCTGAACTCCTCAACGAATCCTGAGGTGGTTGGCGATGACATCGGCTGAAAACTCAAATGTCACACCGCGTATAGTCACAGTGTGAGAGGATGCGTCCTGAGGCATGGAGCACATCTCCATGTATAACTCTTGAACCATAGAGGGATATGCCTTACCCCTCAATGTGCAGATATTCCCCCAGCCTCTACTGAGGAAGACATCTCTGAGGTTGGTGTGCTCCCAATTGAGCTCGTCGAACTCGTTGATCAGGGCCTCTCGCTCGACCATAATAGTACGAGACCCGATTCGAGCAGTGTCCGACGTGGCTCCTTCCCTCTCTCGTTTCCTGGAATGCAAAGGATGAGCCATCTCCTGAAAATAGAAAATGAACAAAATTAATTGTACTATTGATGCATATTTTTCTTAATATTAAACTGATTTGTATTAACGTTCGAACATAGAAAATATACATTCGAACGTTATGATGAAACGGTCGGACGTTTATTACTAACGTTCAAACGTAAAGATATAACATTCAGATGTTTAACTAAACGTCCGAACATAGAACGTATCATAAATTTAATTGTTATACGTTTGAACGTAATAAATATACGTTCGGACGCCAAATTGTTAAAAATATAAAAAAAATTAAAAAAACTTACGTTCGAACGTTAAATTAAACTATCGAACGTAAATGTAGTAACGTCCAGACGTATAAAATATACATCCGGACGTGGAAGGCCAACCGTTGGGAAATTGAAACGGCGTACGTTCGAACGTATTGGTGTAACATTCGAACGTTACTATACAGAATGGCTTAGTCAACTCAGCCATTCTCGAAAGCTCCAAATCCTATTTCTACTGGGCCAAATGCCGAAAGGTCACCATAGAAATGAAGTATACACTTCAAGGAACATTTCTACGGTGACCTTTTGGCCAATTGTAAACCGTGGTGGCCAAAAAATCGAGTTGAAAATCCGGCCACTATGGGTTTCGGTTTTAATACAAATTGATCCTAAATCAATCAATAAAATAAATGTTTTAGATAAAATTGAGATGCCTACCTTTTAGTGACGGTTGTGGTAGAGTTTGACGGCGGCGTCGAAACGGAGGAAAACAGAGAAATGAGTTTCGGCCGTTCAGTTTTGGATTTATATACAGATAACGTTTGAACGTTATATTTATTAACCTTCCAATCTTTCATTCCACGTTGGAAAGTTAGGAATGTTGGAACGTTAATAAATATAATGTTCCATATATATTTCCTATTAACGTTCCATTTTAGTATAAATCTAATTTTAAACTTTTATTAATGATTTTTGTTTAATGATATAACTATATAGTAAGTATAATATATTATATAACTATAATATAACTATAATATAACTATAATATATTCTAACTATAATATATTCTATAACTATAATTGGACAATAGTAACTATATGAATATTTTAGACTATATAGTAACTATTTATATGTTTTAAATATACTATATAGTAACTATATTATATTATATATTTATAATATATAATAGTAACGATTTATATGTTTTAAATAGATTAGATAGTAACTATAATATATTATATAACATTAATATATAATAGTAACTATTTATATGTTCTAAATAGACTATATAGTAACTATAATATATTATATAACTATAATATATAATAGTAACTATTTATATGTTTTAAATATACTATATAGTAACTATATTATATTATATATTTATAATATATAATAGTAACGATTTATATGTTTTAAATAGATTATATAGTAACTATAATATATTATATAACAATATATGATATTAACTATTTATATGTTCTAAATAGACTATATAGTAACTATAATATATTATATAACTATAATATATAATAGTAATGATTTATATGTTTTAAATAGATTATATAGTAACTATAATATATTATATAACATTAATATATAATATTAACTATTTATATGTTCTTAATAGACTATATATAGTAACTATAAAATATTATATAACTATAATATATAATAGTAATGATTTATATGTTTTAAATAGATTATATATTATTGTTATTTTATATATTGTTATTGTTATTTTATTGTCATTTTATTTTACATTTTATTTTATAGAATATTATTTTGCTCTTAGTGCTGGTTATCGAGATCTGTATGATTTAAAGTGTATGGATTATAATATGAGACTTGAATTACAAATACATATGGATCATATAAAAGCTCTTAAGGAGAAAATATAGTTATAACTTAATAATATATAAGTCTATAACTATTTAACAAATACTAATAGTCTAACATAGACTATAGTTATACTTATACTAATATAGCTATACTAATATATAACTATACTAACTATAACTACACCCCTAAATATTAATACTATCATATAGTCTAATATATTAGACTATAGTATATTAAATGTATTACAAATATATATATCAATATATATATAAATGTATTATATAATAGTTGATTATACTAATATATAACTGATATCAATATATAACTAATACTAATAGTATAATATTAATACCATTATATAGTCTAATATATTATATAGCTATACTAAATCACTATAAGTTTATAACTAATATTAATATATAATACAGACTATAGTTAAACTTATACTAATATAGTTATACTAAATCACTATAAGTTTATAACTAATACTAATATATAACTATACTAATAGTATAATATTAATATATTATATAACATTAATATATAATAGTAACTATTTATATGTTCTAAATAGACTATATAGTAACTATAATATATTATATAACTATAATATATAATAGTAACTATTTATATGTTTTAAATATACTATATAGTATATTTATGTATGGGGTGTTATAGAGCAGATGCGTAGGTTGACTTGTAGTCTGAATTTTTCCTGTATTGATAAGTCACAGATGTAACTTTGGAAATCATTAATGAAATGAAATCTATTTCTATTAAAAAAAACAAAAAAAAAAATAATTTTGTGAATTTTTAACGTTCTAACGTTAATTTATTACGTTCGATAGTTTAAATTTGTTGGGGGAAAATTTCCCGCTCAATTATCATTTTCTGTGGTGAGCTTTTTCGTTCGAACGTTAATAGTAAACGTTCAAACGAAAATATTGAAAATTTAACCGGAAGGAAGTAACGTTCGAACGTTTAAGTGAATCGTTCGAACGTTAATTCAAATGAAATATTTTTTGCATGAAGTCACGCACGGGAGGGAAGCAGAATCATTTTTGCTTCCCCGTGTGCGAAATAGAGAGGAGAGATTGTTGAGAGAGGGTTTAAGTGAGATAGAGGGTTAGAGTGAGAGTGAGAGAGAGTAGAGTGAGAGAGGGTGATTATTGAGGGTGAAGATTTTGGAAGTATTTTGGTAAGGAAAAACTATTTCTTCGATTATTTCCAATTTTCAAATATTTCTCTTGTGATTTTTTTATAAATATGTATTTGTCTCTAACAAGTTAGTATTGTTTATTTTTGAAGGATTGGTTATTTTGGCAACTTGAAAACTTATAATTTGTAAAAAGATATTAAAAAGTGCTAGGTATATTTCTAAACTTTAGTTATATATATTTATGAATTTTGTGGTGAGAATATTGTGAAATTGTGGTAATATTGTGAAAATATTATGTTATAGAATACAAATATCATATATTATTGTTTACGAATTTTGTGAATATATTGTGAGTTTATAGTGTTTGTTAATGAATTAATATGTATAATATATTGTTGTGGGAATATTGTGAGGTTTAGATAATTTTGTTGTGATTATTGTTTATTAAGTACAATATTGTTTATGAATATTGTTGTTGGAATTTTGTGAGGTTTAGAGACGCGTTTGCAGGACCAACAGAGAGACCAAGAAGAAAGAATGCGCAATGAAGTCCAACAGCAAGTGCAACGGGAGGTGATGGTGCAAATGGAGCGTGTAATGTCATTGCAACAGAAGCGGGGTGGGCGAGGAAAGAAGAAATGAATTCTCTCACTTTAATTCGTGTATAAAACTTTTATTATCTAATTTTAGAACTTTTTAAGACATTGTTAGTTGTAGAATATTTATGGTGTGCAATATGACACAATTAGTATGTTTCTTAATTTCTTAATTTTATGAAATTAGTGTATTTCTGATCTGTACGTTCGAATGTAAAAAAAAACGTTCCAACAAGATTTCACGTTTGAACAAACGTTCGAACGTAAATACATGATTTGACAATTAACGTTCGATGAAACCTCAGAACGTACCATGTTCGTTCACACAATTCTTCTTAAACATTCGAACACACATCCGAACGTTATCCTCGTTACGTTCGAGCGGTGTTCCCATAACGTTCGAACAAAAATTTGAACGTTTAATGCGTTCGGACGTATAAATGTCCGAATGCAAATATTATACGTTCGAACTATAATCAATCAACGAACGTCAACTTATGACATTCGAACGTAAATTGCTCGGGTTGGCATTCGGACGTAAAAATTTACATCCGAACATTACTTTCTGTGACAGTTTTCAACCGTCACAAAAAACTCTAATGTTCGAACGTCACTCCGAACGGAACAACTCCAACCATCACTAAAAATACTTTTAGTGACGGTTCAACAGTAAAGTGTCACTAAATGTATTCTGTGACACACATTAGGTGACGGTCGTGGTGAGGGTTTCAAACCGTCACCAAATGTCTTTAGTGATATTTCTTTAGTTTTTAGTGACGGTTTTCTCTATCACAAAAGGTAAATTGTGTTGTAGTGATTATAGGACAAAAGTTCAATAATTTAGAAATTTACAAGTTGTCCACTTATGTTAGTATTGTACTTGGGCTGGGGATTGCGTGATGTTGGGCTCTACTGGATTTATCTAGCTCTGTCATTTTTGTCCAAAACGGAAACCATTCTGAAAAAATTAGAACACCTGCAAAGTTGTCATTTAGGATGTTGGGGCTGTAAAGTAGTCACTCTAGAAATACATTCAAGTCGAGTCTAACTTACACTTGAAAGATATTAATTATGTACATGAACTTGTATAGTTATTATCTTTGGCCAAGTGAAATGGGTCTCTTTAACATATCAATACAACCTGATATAAATGAGATGAACATAGTGTGTGTGTGTAAATATATAAATATATATATATATATATATATATATATTGTACAATTATTTAAGTTTTAGATACATTATAAGCTACATCTAGAAGGACTAGATCAGGGATGTTAAAAAAATGTATTTAGTACAAGAAAATGTGGCGGTAGATATTATGGAAATGCTCTACTATTGTCGGAATGGGGTCCATTTGGCAAAGTACGTTGTTTGTAAAGAAATTTCCAATTTAGAATAAAATTATGGTGAACATAGATTTATTTCTCAAATATTTTCTACAATTTGAATCGAGATATATATAGATTGTGGACCATACTATATATAATGCTGAAATTCATATTAATGTCCATTCTTTTCAAAGTTTTTAAGGTTGTTGATCATCACATGCCAGTGCGGGTTGTATGACAGCCGGGTGTAATATACAAGGCATTAACTTTATCGTAGCCATTGTCACATTCATCAGGACCAGTACTACTTATCCAATGCCCTTGATTTTTAGACCCTTAATCAATGCAGACTAGGACATCATGTCCAAATAAAATTCGTAATTGATTTCTCATTGGAAACAAATCTGTTCGCCGTCGGCTTTTCTGGCTTATTATAATTGGATTTTATTTCATAAATTCAAAAATAATTTATTTTAAACGAATTTGAATTTATTGTAAACATTTTTTACTCTTTTATTTGGAACCATGCTCTTCTTACTAAAATTTCTATATTTATCTAGCTAGAAATTTTGGAACAATAATATTGGTATCCCTAGAGACGATAGAATTCAACAGTGTGGCAGTTTATCTCTTGCTTCTAAATGTGCTTATTGATCTTTTGGTTTTGTTGAAACTACCTTTCAATACAATCATGGATTGTGCACTGCCATCACTTCTTTTGAAAAAAAGTGGAGTTCAATACTGTTGGGTATACGACCAAAGTCCCACATTGGCTAGAAGTGGGGAGGATCATGGGTATATAATGATGGATAAATATCTTCATTGGTATGAGGCCTTTTGGGATAAAGCCCAAGAACAAATCCATGAGGATTTGGGCCCAAAGTAGACAATATCATACCAATGTGGAGATATGTGGTGTCTATAGTCCAACAATTGGTATCAAGAGCTTGGTTCTATAGGGACCACGAAATTTGATATTGAGAAATTTACAGGGGCAAATGACTTCGGTCTATGGAGAATAAAGATGAGAGCCCTGTTAGTCCAACAGGGCTTACAGGATGCTCTCACCTCTGAAATAAGGGGCCTTTCCTCGAAAGAGGAGAGGAAGGTGGAAGTCCAAAGGGACATCCTCCAAAAGGCCCATAGTGTACTTATTCTCTCATTAGGAGATAAAGTATTGAGGGAAGTAGCTAGTGAGGAAATAGCTGCTGGCATTTGGCTTAAACTAGAACACCTATACATAACAAAATCCCTGGCTAACAGACTGTGCAAGAAAACTAGATTATATACCTTTAAGATGTCCCCTGGAACATCAATAGGGGAACATCTGGACACCTTTAACGAGATTATATTGGACCTTGCTAATATAGACATTAAGGTGGAGGATGAGGATCAAGCAATCCTCTTACTAAGTTCTCTGGACTCATCATACCAGAACCTTAAGGAGACCATGATGTATGGTAGAGATACGTTATCCCTAGATGAAGTGCAATCTGTGCTCCATGCTAGGGAATTACAAAATCAAGAAGATACCAAACGAGAAAATGGTGAGGGGCTGTCTGTTAGGAGAAGACCAGAGAAGAGAGACAAGAAAAATAAATTAGAAAATAAGAGAGCGAGGTCAAAGTCTAAAGGAAAACATTTAAAATGTTTTCTATATCACAAAGAATGACATTTCAAGAGAGATTGTCCTGATAAGAAAACTCAGGCAGGAAATAAAAACAGAGAGGATGGGGATGTAGCTGTGGTGTTAGACGGGTACGAAAGTGCAGAGGTACTTAATGTATCTGAGGTAGGAGCTGGAAAAGAATGGATCTTAGATTCGGGTTGCTCCTTTCACATGTGTCCAAATAGAGACTGGTTTGAAACTTTCTCTGAACTGGATGGTGGACATGTAATTCTAGGGAATAACAAATCCTGTAAAATCATGGGAATTGGGTCTATAAGACTAAAACTACATGATGGAATGGACATACTCTTGAGGGAGGTCAGATTTATACCTGACCTAAAGAGAAATCTGATTTCTCTGGGTACACTGGATAACTCAGGTTACTCTTTTAAGTCTGAAGCAGGGGTCCTTAGAGTCACTAAAGGTTCACTCACAATTATGAAAGGAACTATTAAAAATGGCCTTTATACCTTAGTTGGCAAAACCACAGTGGGGGAAGCATCCCCTGTACAGAATATCATTGAAAATAAATCTGTGCTTTGGCACAAGAGGTTAGGGCATGTTAGTCAGAGAGGACTTTTAGAATTGCAGAAACAAGGCTTGTTGAAAGATACAGGCCTGGACAACTTACCTTTTTGTGAGGACTGTGTCTATGGAAAGGCTAAAAGGGTCAGTTTTAAAAGGGCAACTCATATGACTACTCAGACCTTAGACTATGTACACTCTGATCTGTGGGGACCATCTAGAGTAGCATCTCATGGTGGAGGAAACTATTTCCTCTCCATCATTGATGATTACTCCAGGAAGGTATGGATTTACATTCTTAAACATAAAAGTGATACCTTTGGAAATTTTAAAGAATGGAAATGTTTAGTGGAAAACCAGGTTGACAGAAAATTAAAAACCCTAAGAACTGACAATGGGCTTGAGTTTCTGTCAACAGAATTTAATACTTTTTGTCAAAATGAAGGGATTCTAAGACACAAAACTGTGAGGGAAACTCCTCAACAGAATGGTCTAGCTGAAAGGATGAATAGGACCATTCTAGAGAGGGTGAGATGCATGTTATCTAATGCTGGGTTACCTAAGACATTCTGGGCTGAAGCTGCTGCCACAGCAATTCACTTAATTAACAGATGTCCATCCTCTGCCATAGGGTTTAAAACACCACAAGAAATGTGGACTAGGAAACCTCCCAGTTATGACTACCTCAGAATTTTTGGGTGCACAGCCTATGTACACTCAAAGACTGATAAGTTAGACCCTAGGGCACTTAAGTGCATTTTTGTGGGATACCCTGAGGGGGTTAAAGGGTATAAACTATGGATAGATGAACCTGAAAAACATAAATGCATCACTAGCAGGGATGTGACCTTTAATGAATCACAAATGGCCCGGGTACAGAAAGTAGAGCTAGAGCATCAATCTAGCAACACTGAGGAAGATATACAAGTTGAGGTGGAGAGAGAAAACACCTCAACAGAGTTCAATACTGAGCAGATCAGTAACTCTGAGGCCCCAATCTCAGAGGATTTAGATAAACAAGTTTATGACTCTTACATTTTAGTAAGAGACAGAAAGAAAAGAATAATAAAACCACCACTAAGGTATGGTTAGGCAGAGCTTACAGCTTTTGCTTTTACTATTGCTGATGAGGTTGTTTATCAAGATCCAAGGAACTATAAAGAGGCCATTGCTAGTAAGGATGCCACTAAGTGGATACTTGCGATGCATGAGAAAATGGAGTCTCTAAATAAAAATAAAACATGGGAATTAGTTACAAAGCCCAATGGAATTAAGTTGGTGGGATCCAAGTGGATATTTAAAAGAAAGGAAGGCATACCAGGGATAGAGGGTACTAGGTTTAAGGCAAGGCTAGTGGCTAAAGGTTTCACTCAAAGGGAGGGAATAGATTTTAATGAGATATTCTCTCCTATGGTTAAGCACGGTTCCATTAGACTGCTTTTATCTTTCATTGCATATCATGATTTACACTTAGAACAGCTGGATGTAAAACCTGCCTTTTTACATGGAGAATTAGAAGAGGTAATTTACATGCAACCCCCTGAAGGGTTTATAAAAGACATTAACTCAAATCAAGTATGTTTGCTTAAAAAATCTCTATATGGTTTAAAACAGTCTCCTAGACAATGGTACAAGAGATTTGATGTTTATATGCTTGAAAATGATTTTAAAAGAAGCTGTTATGACAGCTGTGTTTACTATAAAGATGTTAATGGGATATTAATATATCTTTTACTATATGTAGATGATATGTTGGTAGCATGTAAAGATCCTGATTTGATCAAACAAGCTAAGTGTATGTTGAAATCTGAGTTTGATATGAAAGAACTAGGACCAGCTAGTAGAATTTTAGGAATAGACATTATAAGGAATAGGTCAGAAAAGGTTCTGTACCTATCCCAAGAAAACTATATTTCTAAAGTTCTCAATAGGTTTGGTATGAACAATGTTAAATCTGTAAGCACACCTTTAGGTCAACATTTCAAGTTGTCCTCAAGTCAGGCCCCAGAAACTGAATTAGAAACTGAATTTATGCAACAAATCCCCTATGCTAGCATGGTGGGAAGTGTGATGTATGCAATGGTCCGTACAAGACCAGACATTACATATGCTGTCAGTGTCGTGAGCAGGTTTATGAGTAATCCTGGTAAGGCTCACTGGCAAGCCATTAAATAGTTGTTAAGGTATATGTCTGGAACCATTAACTTGGGCCTGAAATATGGGTTAAATGTTAAAGAAGGTTGTGAACTAGAGGGTTTTGTAGATGCCGACTATGCTGGTAATGTGGATACTAGGAAATCCTTAACAGGTTATGTTTTTACTGCTTATGGGGGAGCCATTAGTTGGAAGTCTAACTTACAATCTGTTGTGGCTTTGTCCACAACAGAGGCTGAATATATAGCCTTAACTGAGGTTATAAAAGAAGCTATATGGTTAAATGGTATATCACATGAATTAGGTATTTTTAAAGGAAATATCAGTATACATTGTGATAACCAAAGTTCAATATACTTGGCTAAAAATCAAGTATATCATGAAAGAACTAAGCATATAGATGTTAGGTTACATTTTGTAAGGGATGTAATAGAGTCTAGGGGGGTTGGAGTGGAGAAAATTCCAACTGAGGAAAATCCCTCAGACATGATGAGAAAGTCCCTACCATTAGCAAAGTTCAGATACTGTCTGAACTTAATTAACATGCAGTATATTGGGGTTTCCTGATAGAGGGAAGGTGCAAGAACAGCCAAGATGAGAATATGATAGAGATAATAGGTAGAATATTGTCAAGGTGGAGAATTGTGAACTTAGTGTCAATTATTCTACAATTGTATTTCCCTGTTTACTAACTGATCTATATGCAGCCAACACATAAGCAACACCTGGTGATAAGTAACAGCTCTTATCAGATGCAGTGAAGGAATTGATCTGGGCACGTGAGCAGGCAATGGCTTTACTGAAGGAATAACAGCCGTTGGATAAGGACACGTGTTGCAATCTGTGGGACATGTATATATATAGGTGTTAGTGCTCTGTTAGGGTTATGAGAGTTATTTTACTTTGTTGTATTCTACCGTCTTCGAGAGTGCTTTGTACAGAGAGGGAGAGTCCATTTCTAGGGTTTATTTCCGAGGGAGAAACAAGGCAAGATCATGGCTTGTTTGGCTCGGGGTTAGATGGATCTTGTGTATGATACATTGGTTTTGAAGATTGCTCAATAAAGAATAATCTTTGAGACTGTTCCTGCCGTGGATGTAAGCCATTAGGGCCGAACCACGTAATCGCTGTTTGTTTTCTTTTCTTCTTATCCTTTTCATATTTCTTGCTTATTTACTGCTGAATCTTGTTGTTCTTGGTATTTTTATCTCTTATACTTGTATTCTTTCTGGATTGATTTCGGGGTTGAGTCCTTGTGAAATAAGGGACTCTGATTGTGTAACTCACAACTAGTATCAGAGTCATGCCCCGGAGTTAGCCATGGTGGACGAATCCTCGGAATGTCGAACGAAGGTGGTGGCCCCCAGTGAGTGGTGGCTCGATGGTCCTTTATTCGAGGGAAGGATTGTTGGGTATATGACCAAAGTCCCACATTGGCTAGAAGTGGAGAGGATCATGGGTATATAATGATGGACAAATATTTTATTGGTATGAGGCTTTTTGGGATAAAGCCCAAGAACAAATCCATGAGGGCTTGGGCCCAAAGTGGACAATATCATACCAATGTGGAGATATGTGGTGTCCATAGTCCAACAAATACAATTAAAAAGAAGTGTGGATACTAACGCACTCTATATTGCAAATATCATTTTTCATTCTTAAAGCCTATCCAGATTCTCGAGTCATTATTTATGTTAAAAGACCTATCTTGATCAGATGGCTCACACCCTCTCTTGGTATGCACTCTGAATTAATTAAATATCGATACACCTGATCCAAAGGTAATCTTAGTTCAACATGTTGTGGGATGATAGTGATCTGCAATTCGAATATTGTTTCTTCCTTTTAGCTAGCGTTAAACATTTCCTTTTATCTCTTGCGTTGTGTTGTCAAAGTAAACAAAGTAAAAGAAAATAAGAAATCCTTTAAAATTTCATCAGTGGACGTGTGGAAGTGGAAGGACTATGGAACTTCGGTGTGGATATAGTTTCAAATTTTCATTCTTGTTGCCAACAATTTCGAAGGCACTATCCCATCATCTCTATTTAACAGTGCATCTTCATTGCAACAAATTGTACTTTAAGATAATCAGCTGTGGGGTTCCATACCATCCTCTATCTTCAAGATGTCTACCTTGAAACTAATTTCTCTCTCAGAAAATAAGTTTTCAGGTCCAATGCCCTCCGTTTTCTTCAACATGTCTTTCACTGCAATATATATCTAGTCTTGATTGGTAGGTTATGCTGTTAATATCGGTAAGTAAAATCCAATAATTGTTTCTAAATTAGTGTAATTGCTTGTTTCACAGGTAGTCTCCCATCCTCTTTGTTCAAATGCAAACAGCTGCAAGTTTTATACCATCACCGGAAATAGGAAACTTAACCAAGCTCACAGTTTTAAATCTTGGCTAAAAGTAATATATAATGCATTAACTTTGTCATATCCATTTGATCACATTCATTGATACTGATTCCAATATTAGTATTCCAATATGAATTAACATCTTGAATGACTTTTCATTGGAATATCTTAATATCTTAAGTCGAGCTCGCGTGGTCTTGGTAGTTGAAAACATGCATGGTTCCACATGATGTTGGTGTATTGGCCGTGAAAGAATCTGTTGGCCAGTCTTAATTTTCATCTAATTGCAAGCAGTCTTAATTTCCCAGGACCAAAACCATTTTGTCACATGATGCATGCGTTGGAGTGTTGGATGACCGAAAATCAAGGACTTGAAATCTCTCTCATTGTCACTACGAGACAGCTTTCAAGGGCCTTATTCCATACATTATTTCACAAATTGGTGAGCTTGCAATTCTTGCACCTGTCCCATATTAATGATCAGTCTGGGAAAATTTCAAAGTGGGGCCGGGGAGCTAGCTTTGCTTCATGAGGTCCTTAATTCCATACTAGAGAGAGACGACTTGACCTATATATATATATATATATATATATATAGTCGATCGGTCGATCGAGTTAATTTGAACGACGACTGAATGTTGAAGTATCATTTATTTAATTTTATTTTAATATACAGTGAGTCCGAATTAATTTATGAGATTTGTTACTTATTATTCATACAGATTATACATCACACTTTTTTTTTTATTCTTCATAAACTAATTAAATTCATCTACTCATTATTCATCAATCACACATTTAACAAGAGAAAAAAATTAAAAAATTATGTGTGGTGTGTGGTGTGAGAATAATAAGTAGATTTTTTCTTAATTTATTATGAGTTATACTAATTTTATATTCTTAAATGACAAATATTTAAAAAAAAAAATGAATTCAAACTAATTCATTATTGTTTTGAATGAAATATTAAATTTTGTTACTGAAAAATCATATCTATTTTTACAAATTAATTTGTATTAATAATGAGTTATTTATAAAAATACATATGTTGAATGAAAAATACTGTATTCGTAATAAGCTAGGCATCGACCTATATATATATATATGACTTGTTAGATTCTATCACAAGTCTCAACATACTAGCTAGTAGATGATATCCATAACAATGATTATATTTATATGAATTCAAACAACAGGATATACAGCAATGGAAGTTCATTTTTTTCCGTGTTTCAAAATTTAAGATATTACCATTTTCAAAGTTTAAAAAGAAAGAGTAAATCTTTTGGCCAGTCTGTCCGACATCTCTCCAATAACAGCCCTTCAACGATTGAGTGCCACGTAGGCTTCACAGCTTAACTTCCATGTGACCGCACATCAGAAGATCTGAAATTCATCCCCTCACCCCCTCCCTCGAGTCGCGACGGTGGCAAGAAAACCTATAGACCTCTCCACCCACCCTCTCCCAAGACCAGACTAGAAACCTTGAAGCCCCCCTCAGTCGTGACCGTCCCCTGTCTCTCCCGACCAGATCTAGAAACCCAAGCAGCGGTGTTCGAATTTGTAGATTCGCTACCAGCCGCTGCCGACGACAACATAACCCTCGAAGCCGTGACACTCCGAGGACGGATTTGGTGTCGTTATCCCTCTAGCAACTACGAATTCCTCAAATATTTTACTAACCTACGAATTCTTATGCAATTCTTGCTTTTATTTCCGAATTAATCTGATTCTGTTTCTCTAGTGGTAATATGGCTATCAATTTTGACTATGGCGTAAGATTGTGGTGTGAGGTTTACAGGAGGAGGACCACTTGGAAATGTTGGTTTTGTTTGCTTTTGTGTTGGCATGAGATTGTTGTACGAGGAACATAAAATAAAATGGTGTGTGGAAATGTTAGTTTTGTTTGCTTCTATATGAGGATCATTTTCATTTTCTTTTTCTGGAGTGTTTTTCTTATATCTATCTTACTTTTGGTGACGAAGATGGTATTTGAAATTACTGGTGGGCAATAGATATGGTGTTTGAAATTACTTGTGGGCGAAAGACTGGTGGCGACGGAACTGGTTGGTAATGGAACATGTGTCGTGTGGCGGTGGGAGACAAAGATGGTGTTCTTCAGCAGTCTGAAATTCTGAACGAGGCTCAAACTATCGATTATCCAGTGTTGTGACCCTATTGTGATTTGTGTGGAATCGCTGACGTGGCGGATTACTATTGGGGCCTGTTTAAGCCTTGCCAACGGATGGACCGGTGCAAAGCAGCTCTCTAAAAAAATGTACCATAAAAAATTAATAAACACAATGTTTTTCAAGTTTAAAGCTAGAGTGGCTCTACAGCCACCGAGTTGGGATCCAAATTTTGGTCCCAACAAGTGTAATTTTTTTTTCATGTAATTTTTAAATACACTTAAATATTTTAAAAAAATAAAAAAAATTCATAATATCTAAAAATATATTTTTTTAATTATTAAGTAAAAAAATAAAAATAAAAACAGTATCAGGAGAATGTCTCAAGACCACCTATCGCTCGTCCAAGCATTTCCCTTAAAGCTAACAACTGAATCTGAATTTATTTGGAGCTGTTCTTAAAGAGCTAAGCATTCACATTGTTAGAGTCTGTTTGGAAACATAATTATAATCAGATATTCTCAGATTATTTTATTATTATTTATAAATTAACTATTTACTATTATTTACAAATTACTTATTATTATTTTTACTACTATTTACAGATTATCTGAGATAGTTAGCTAGTCTTATCCCATCTTAACATCTAAATATTATTTAAATATAAATATTTTTCAATTTATCTCTCATATTTTTTCATATAATCATTATAACTTTTTTAAATTTTTATATAAAACATAAAAATTAATTTTTTTTCAAATTTCAAAATAAATTATATTAAAAATTATATTATAATAATATTTTTATTTAAATTTTTATAGTTAATTTTTTAAAATTTAATAAAAATTTTAATTTAAACTATTTCATTATTATTTATAAATTACCTTATTATTATTTACAAATTATTATTTCAGTTTATCTAAATTCCCAATCAACGCATTGATCTCTAGTATTCAATTCAACGCAAGGCGTCAAAGAAGTAAATTAAACGTCTTGGTGGCCCGCTGGAAGTGAGTCCCGGGACACAGTACAAAAGACTTGCATGTCAACAGGCAACTTGACAGATTTTTATGGGAGCAACTGGGCTTGAAGTACACATACAATAAATTCGATGGAACGACGGTTGGTGTCAAGCTTTTGAATTTGCTACACACGCAACGCAACTAGGGTTTTAAAAATTAACCGAAAAATTGCCCCCGATCTGTCCTAACCGGCGGAATTGGTCCGATTTTGAATCGGTTTGAACTATAAAAATCAGAAAATCGGAATGAATTGGTGAAATCAAAAATATCGATTTAAGAGGATAATTGGTGTGTAATTAATTTTTAAAAATTTAAATTCATTACATATCGATTCAGTCTTAAATTTTATCTAAAATCAGACTAGACCAGACCGGTTACCTTATACACAATTTACTGGAACTCAACTTCTGTCCAGAAATTAATTTGTCAAAAACATTACTATAGTTTGCTCCGGTCTTTTTTTTTTTATAAGTAAATTTCATTAAATTAAAAATAAAAATATAACAGAGAGATGAGAGGCAGTGATAAAGTCAGCTTTTGGAGTAATGATATATTCACAATATATTTTGATATTTTCATTTATATCTTATAAAAATATCCTCATTTAAAATATTGTTATAAAAAATTATGTAAAAAACGTTGTGTAAATCATTTTTCTTAAAAGTTTGGAAGGTTAATTATTTTAAGGTTAGACTTAATAGTTTAAATGAACTTTTTAATTATATTTTTATTTAATAGTTAAGAAAATATTTTTTAATTTTTAAGTTTTAAAAATATTTATAGAAGTGTGAAAAATAGTTGAATCTTTTAAAACATGTCATTAAATTATAAAACAAATCCTCCTCTCGTCATGCCAGTTTGTGTCTCGTCCTTTATTAAATGATGATAAGGTTGTTAATCACATGCCAATGGAGGTTGTGTGAGAGTCCGCATTAACTGTCACATCCATTTTGTCATATTCACGGGAACTACTTACTCCCCTTAATTTTTGGACCTCTAGTCAATGCAAAAGACAAGCCCATTAATTAAAAGTTGTGGTTGATTTTGACTTGGAAAATCTACATTTTCTAACCCCTTAAATGGTGCACGGCAACCTTAAGGTTTCTTTTGTTCTCAAGTCAAATTCATCTCATCTCATTCATTATTATAATTTTTTTAAATTTTAATATAAAATATAATAAATAATTTAATTTTTTTAAATTTTAAAACATTAATAATATTAAAAAATAATATTCTAAGAATATTTTATCATCTAAACTCAACTTAACTTAACTTACTTCAACATCCAAACGCACTCTAAGTCGAGTTAACTCTGTCTTGTTCGTTGAAAACTGCATGTTTCCACATGTACGATGGTGACCCTGCTATTGGGAAAAGAACCTATTGGCCCTCGGCTTGAGTTTCTCCACTTCGTGTAGTACTAGACGTACTGTAAGATTTTCTCGAATTCAAAACTCATCTTATCATAATATTTTTAAATTTTTATATAAAATATAATAAATAATTTAATTTTTTTTAATTTTAAAATAATAATAATATTAAAAAAAATATTCTAATAATATTTTATTTTATTATTTACAAATCATTTTAATTAATCTTAACTCATTTCTGAATTTAAATAAAATAATAAATTAAAATTAAAATTAAAAATTAAATAAAATATTATTAAAATATTAATATTTAATATTAATATTATTTTAAAATTTTAAAAATTAAATTATTTATTACATTCTATATAATAATTAAATAAAATAAATTGTAATGAATTGGAGCCTCTTTATCCAAACCCGGCCTTAAAAAGTAAAGTGTTTTTCTACGCCTTTCCACTTTTAACGGCGTATTGGATTTAAGTTTTAACTCGATAATTTGTGATTGAACTCTACGACGAAGTATTTGTTCATTTTCGTAAAAATTTTCATTCTGTTCTATTTCATCTATTTATTATAATTTTTTAAAAATTTTATATAAAATAAAATAATAATTTAATTCTTTTTAAATATTAAAATAAAAATTATAATGATGAGATGATCTGAGATAAATTAAGATGAGTTGAGAATACAAACGACGTGAAATGTGTTTGGAAAGAATATTTATTAGAGTTTTTATTATCGCCAAAATTGATTCAAAGATGGTATTAAAATCTGTTTTGGACAAGAAAAATTATCTTTAAGGGCGCTTAATAGAGTCAAAATGTGGTAAAACTATACAAAACTAAATTAGTATTTTCACTATCTAAATTGAAATTAAGAAAAAAGAACAATAATAATAAAACAAAACCTCCTTTATTTTTATATTATTATTATAGGTCAGAAGTTCAATAACTTAGAAGCCTAGAAGTTGCCCACTTATGTTTGTGTTGGGGACTTGGGCTGGGAATTGCTAGGTGTTAGGCACTGTTGGATTTATTTGGATCTGTCGCTTTTGTCCAAAACGGAAACCCTTGTGAAAAAATTTGAACACCTCCAAAGTTGCCATTTAGAATATTGGGACTCTAACGTTATCACTCAAGAGAGATGGACCTAAGTCGATTCCAACTTACCCTTAGAAGATATTAATTATATACCAAAACTTATATAAGATAATAAGCCAACTGATATTGATCTCTTTACAAGTGAGTGGTGATTTTAAATGATCTAAATTGGTATGTGAATAGTAATATTTTGAAAATTTTATTTAAGTGTATTTAAATAATATAAATATGATAAAATATATATTTAAATGTATAAAATAGATTAATATGTATTTTAACTTTTGATGAGAAGTTAAAAAAATAACTAATTCATCAATAATTTATTTGAGATTGATTGAAGTGATAATCTAACTTTCAGACACAGCTAAAGATCGGTATAATAATTTGTGAGATGATGAGAGCAAAAAGTCCGAGTCTTCGATCCATCCATCACCTCGTAACATCATCAGGACTTTTGACTAGAGGGTCACCATAGCGCGTGGAAACATGTTTTCAACTAGCTCGACTTAAAATTTCCGTGCACCAATTAATCAGGGGTAGAAAATATAGATATTCCAACGAAAAATCAACCATGATTTTTAATTGGGCATGTCCTCTCGCATTGACTAGAGGGTCTAAATAGGCGGTCCTGATAAATGTGACAAAATGGACATGACAAAGTTAATGCCTTGTATATTACTCCTGGTTGTCGCACAACCCACGTCGGCATCTGATAACAACCTTATCTTCATCTAGTTAAGGATATGACAGAGAGCGTCCCCACCTTATTTTTCCGAATAGAAATGCTATATACAACCGCGTAGGAGAATTCCCGCGGCATTGTCTCCCACGTGGCAACAAAACGTCGTCGTTTGCCGAGGTCGAAGATAGAAGGGATCCTCTTCGCTTTCTTCAGTCTTTCCTTTTCTTCTTGTTCACTCTCTCTCTCTTCCTCCTCTCTCTTTTGCCTCGACCCGTCCGTCCTCGCCGCGGCATCATCTCCCACCACGAAGACCCACGTCTCCGCTGCACTAGAGAGCCGCTGCCTTTCTCCCCCCCACCCCCACAGAACTGCAACATCAAGCCGTTGTTGTTGCAACACCAACGCCCGTAACCACCAAACCTCACTGCCCACCCTACCCCTCAACCACTCGTGGTTCCACCAACGTAAACCAGCTGTAAATGCACAAGTAGAGCCACCGTTGGTCATCACGCCAAAGGCTCTGTTTTCACCATACCAAAACATAGCACCCCATTCTCCCAGGCTCCTAGCTCCCGATTCCGTTAGGTGCCACCAGCCTCGGCACGGTGAAGTCCAGCCCGCCGGCGTATTCACCTCAGCCGCCCAGCTCCACCCGAGTGCCCCCTGCACGCCTCCTTCCCTCTCGGACCTCTCGATAAGCCCACGTCGAATTCCCCCACTGTCGCTCTCCGTCTCTCTCCTTCACGCAGTGCTCTCTCTCTCTAATCACTCTCTCTCTCTCTCTCCCTCTCAGTGCTCCACCGTCGCGAGCACCATCGTCCACCGCACCCAGCCTTGTCGCCGCTCCTTCGCTCTCCGTGAGTGGTGGTGTTTTGCCCCGGGTCGCAGGTTAGCTCCTCCCGTAAGCCACATCAAATGAGAAAGACTTTTGAGAGATGAACAATCGTGGAGCTAAGCGAAACGAAGAGAGAAGTAGAAAAAGTATTTTTTTTATTATAAAAAGTGGGTCCGGTTACGCGGGGGTTTCCATCCGGTTGTAAGTAGTGTTTTGCTTTTTCGAATGCTAGTTGCAATTTCTTTAAATATCAGTGATCTTGTTCTTCCTTTTACTACAACACAAATCCCAATACCTCATTCCACATGCATAGACTACTCATGGCCGACCAAACTACCTGTTTCCTCATCTTCCGTTTTCTACCACTGCTTCTCATGTCTAGTTTAACTAATGCAAAAATTCTCAATATTACCACAGATCAATCTGCTCTTCTTGCCTTGAAGGCTCATATTTCTTATGACCCTCACCATATTTTGACAACAAATTGGTCCTCCAGTACTTCAGTTTGCAATTGGGTCGGTGTCACCTGTGGTTCTAGACATCATCGAGTTACAGCCTTGAACCTTTCTGACAATGGTCTTGTAGGAACCATTCCTCCGCACATAGGAAACCTTTCATTTCTTGTCAACCTAAGCATCTTGAACAATAATTTTCATGGCTCACTGCCAAACGAATTGTCTCATCTTTATCGCTTGGAACTCTTGCATTTCGGATACAATGAATTCAGTGGAGAAATCCCATCATCTCTATTTAACAGTACATCTTCATTGCAAGAAATTGCAATTGAAGATAATCAGCTTTGGGGCTCCATACCATCCTCTATCTTCAAGATGTCGACCTTGAAAGTAATTTCTCTTGCAGAAAACAAGTTTTCAGGTCTAATGCCCTCCATTTTCTTCAACATTTCTTCACTGGAATATATTGATTTCAGCAATAATACGCTATCTGGTACACTACCACCGGAAGTAGGGAACTTAACCACGCTTACAGTTTTAGACCTTTCCAATAACACCTTCGAAGGTATATATATTTAGTCTTGATTGGTAGGTGATGCTGTTAATTATGATCGGTAAGTAAATTCCAATAATTGTTTCTAAATTAGTGTAATTGCATGTTTCACAGGGAGTCTCCCATCCTCTTTGTTCAAGTGCAAACAGCTCAATGTTTTACGATTGTGGTCTAATAATTTCACAGGAAAACTATCACCCGAAATAGGGAACTTAACCAAGCTCACAGTTTTAAGTCTATCCTACAACAACTTCGAAGGTACGTGACGTCTTGTATTAGTTGATAATAAAGATGCCACTGTGTCACCATTGATTTAGTATATATGCATGTTCTATATATGATCTTCTCTAATTAGGTACTTCCAAATGAAAGCAATAAAATAATTGGTTAGTGACACCCCCTCATGGTGGAATATGTAATTTTCCCTAGAGTTTGTCATTAAAAAGTCATGCACAAGGATAAACCATAAGTAGCAATAATTTTATTCTCCAATATTGTTAAATCCCTTTGTCGAGTGTACCTCTGAAAATAGAGAAGTTAACAATGCTAGCTTATAGAAGTTAAATCCCTTATAATATGCTACAACCAAATTCTTTTAATGTAATGTAACCTTGTAAGTCTTTTGGTCGACTATGTTGATATATTTATATAAATATATATATATATATACACCATTCATGATTAGTATATATGCAGTCTCGATTAAATTAAAAAGTTGATCATAGTGTGAGTGAAGACTGCAAGGAGAACGAAGAAGTGAGGAAGAGATGAGAGATAGGGAAGGCAAAATTGGCATTCGTGTCCCATTTTGTTTTTCTAATCTCATGCTATTTGATTCATTACACTCGTTCTTATTACTTTTTTCTAACCGCATAGTGATAAAACAACGACGATTAATTTACTTAAGTTAAACGGTATTGTTTTATTTAAAAATAAAATATAAATATATATAATCGGCTGAAATTAGAACCGAACCTATTGACATTTGTTTCTCTCTATTTAAATTGCTGACCGCCAACTGATTCTCCACTAGTTTCTGTCGGTTTTGGAATCTGGCAGCCGGTTTCGTCGACGGTTCTGTTCACTCCTAATTCATAGTTAATTAACCCCAATCCATAAACATAGCCAACTCAACGGTTAAATAAATTAAAGTGCCGCTTCGACCTGAATATTTTAAATCTATATATGTTCTTATATGTCTTGGGCAGTTTACGGTCAACGCTATATTTTTTGATTCACTATATGATTCACTATATGCACCTTTTTTTACTAAACATATATACGAATTATTATTCATATACTTGTGCAGGTGCAATACCGAGTCAAATTGGAAAACTGCATAAACTAGTGCGATTCGCTATTCACAAGAACTATTTTTCTGGACCGATTCCGTATGAGATCTTCAATATCTCAACTTTACAATATATTATCATGGCATTCAATAATCTCTCAGGTGACCTTCCATCAAATATGGGTCTTTTTCTTCCTAATCTTCGGGTCCTTGGTCTTGGTAAGAATGAACTGAGTGGAATGATTCCCAACTCTATTCTCAATGCTTCACAGCTCACCATATTAGATTTGAGTGCGAACTCATTCTCTGGCTCAATTCCAAAAGCAATTGGTAATTTAAGGTTCCTCGAGGTGCTGATCCTCGGATATAATGAGTTGACAATTCAGTCTCCAGAACTTAGGAGCATTTTCTCTTCTTTGTCGAGTTGCAAATATCTCAGACTTTTTTCTTTGGCCAAAAATCACTTGAATGACGTCCTTCCCAATTCAGTTGGGAACCTCTCAACCTCTCTTCAAAGACTTGGATTACATGACTGCAATATTAAGGGCAACATTCCAGAAGAGATTGGCAATTTAAGTAGCTTGATTGATTTGACCCTAGACCACAATGAACTGGGAGGACCTGTTCCAACTACAATTGGAAGATTGCACATGCTCCAAGGTTTGCTTCTTTATGGTAATAGACTAGAAGGTTCAATCCCATATACGCTCTGCCATTTAAGAAGCTTGGATACACTACGTTTAAGTCGTAATGAGCTTTATGGACACATTCCTGCATGCATAGATAACATGACTTCACTAAGAAATCTTGACTTGGGTTTCAACCAATTAACTTCTTCAATTCCTTTGAGCTTGTGGAGGATTACAGATCTCTTGTTGGTTAATTTATCATCAAATTCTCTTAATGGCCCTTTATCTTTAGATATTGGGAATATGAAAGTCTTGATAACATTAGATTTGTCAAAAAACCAAATAACAGGTCGTATACCGAATACAATTGGTGGGCTAAAAAGTATTGTCAATCTATCTTTGGCAGTCAATCAACTAGATGGCTCAATTCCTACATCTGTTGGTGAATTGGTAAGCTTAGAGGTTTTAGATCTTTCCTACAATAATTTATATGGAGAGATTCCCAAGTCCTTAGAAGAACTCTCATACTTGAAACATCTAAATTTGTCATTCAATAAACTACAAGGAGAAATTCCTTCTAGAGGACAGTTTGTATACTTTCCAGCTACATCATTCATCTCAAACAATGGACTTTGTGGTGAGGCTCGAATGCAAGTCCACCCATGCAAAGGAAAAAAGGCCATAGGAATGCGAATACTGAAATATGTGTCAATTGTAGTGGGGTTAATGGTACTTGGAGTGTGTCTTGTATTTTTCTCAATAAAACGCCATAAGAGGAATGCTAAATTGTCACATGACACAAATTCAATACCTTTAGCAACATGGAGGAGAATTTCATATGAAGAACTTATTCAAGCAACAGAAGGGTTCAGTGCAAACAACTTACTTGGAGAAGGGGGTTTTGGGTTTGTTTACAAAGGAACACTCTTAGGAGGTACAACTGTTGCTATAAAAGTTTTAAATTTGCAAGTGGAGGGGGCATTCAAAAGCTTTCACATAGAATGTGAGGTATTACGCAATATTCGTCACCGGAATCTTGTCAAGATCATTACCGCTTGTTGTAACATGGACTTCAAAGCCTTGGTATTAGAATACATGCCTAATGGGAACCTAGATATGTGGTTGTACTCTGAAACCCGTTGCTTGAATATGTTACAAAGGCTAAATATAATGATTGATGTGGCAACAGCAGTAGAATACCTTCATCTTGGTTACACAACGCCTATTGTTCATTGTGATTTGAAGCCTACCAATGTCTTATTAGATGAAGATATGGTTGGACATGTCGTTGATTTTGGCATCGCCAAACTCCTTGGTGATGGAGTTTCTCTAACACAAACAATGACTTTTGCTACAATTGGTTATATGGCACCAGGTGAGGTTAACTTCCATGTTTACCATTCTAGTACTCTCATATAAACACATAATATTGTTCTCTTTTGGTAATGTGTTGACCCTTTTTCATTTTAGTACCATATAATTATATTTTCTCATGATAAGTTGTAACATATGTATAGAGTATGGATCTGAAGGACTTGTTTCTACAAGGGGGGATGTGTATAGTTATGGCATTTTATTGATGGAAACTTTCACAAAAAAGAAGCCCACAAATGATATGTTTACCGGAGAAATGAGCTTGAAGTGTTTGGTACAAGAATCATCAGCCCTTTCTATACTTGAAGTTGTTGATGCCAATTTGTTAAGCCACGAAAATGATTATTATGCCGCAATGGAGGAGTGTTTGCTATCTACCATGGGATTGGCTTTGCATTGTTGTGCAGACTCGCCTGAACAAAGGATTGGTATAGAAAATATTTTAGCTACACTCAACAAGATCAAATTGAAGTTTCTCAAAGATATTAGTGGACGCTAATCATGTGAGAGAATAAGGTTTGTTTATAGCTATCGATTTCATGTTTATGGCTTTCCATATGCTAATATTTACAATAAATTGGGACTCTCCTAAAATGACTTTTTTTTTATAGTAATTAGTTTTTCATGGGACTTAATAGTAATAGAAGTTAGAAGTTTACATATGTTGCAGCCAATGATTGGAGTTAATATCATTAGCATCCAATGGATTTTGAAATCATATTCAAAGCAATCGAGGCAAGCAAAATCATTGTTTCCACTCTTGTGGCATGATAGGAGAGGAGTTTTTTGTTTTGTTTTTTAATTTTGACGTTTGTATATCATTGTCTGTAGACATGCTTACTACAAATTAGGGAAGGGTGAGGGTGGTTTCAAGTATATATGAAATCATACCTTTTTCTGTACATGCAGTTACTTGAAAATAAGTACAGAGCAGCATGAAGTCTTGCCATTTTGTACCCAAGTCTCTTGAACATCATCATTATTATATCATCATGAAAAAAAAATAGTCAGTTTAAGGAAGCCATTACTCTGCTAGATTTATGTCTACTATACAAGAATTTGATCAAATGGTGGAGAACCTCAACCTAAGCTTTCTTTTATTCATTGGAAAAAAAATTAAAATACTTATGCGAATGTCATTGATGTGATTTATGCAAGTTAGTTGTATTTTCTCTATTTCTCAAAAGATGTCAAAAGATTCATATAAAATGTGTTGAACAATTCTTTCAATGAGCCTTTAGCTTCTCTTATCTTGTTTTGTCTTTACCTTAACTAGATTGTTTTATCTTTGTATGCAGGTATGTTTTGTTTGTTTGTGTTGTTTGGTCTTAGTTTGTTTGTGTAATGTTTCGATTGATTTTAATATTGGTTTTAATACCTGAGTTGGGATTTTATGATTATTTGTAACCCTCAGGTGTTCTTGGTTGTAACCATGGTATTCCTCCACCATAAGTAAGGGCTATCAATAAAATTGGGGTACTGTCCTCTTCCAAAAAAAGAGGGGGCCTTTAGCATAATGTGTTGGTTATCATGATTTGGTGGTCGAATCACTTAATGTAATGGACATGCTCTGTTAATTTGATAGGATGATATTAATGGACTGCAGATATAAAGAGATTATATCAATGAAATAAAAACAAATGTGTGTATATCTATAGTGCAATATCTGGGATTCACCTCACCTCCAAGTGGTCATCAACGTTAACCATGAATGCATTGGGAAGGGAATTTACATTGACCCACTTTCCTTTATGCTGCACATGAAGGCCGGAGATCCCATAATGTATGAGTAGGGTCAAGAGGCCATGATCAGAATGAGAAGGCATGCCCATTGCTACTTCTGGCTCTGGACATGGTGGATACAAGTTTGCAGCCAGGATCTGTAAACTTGATTAATTCCAAATTCTTTGCCTTTGCCTTATATCCATCTTCTAATCCCAAGCTCACTGATATTCCTTCCAGCAAGTCTCTAGCTAGTTTTCGGGTTCTTTTGCTGTACTCCAATGAGATATCTGTGGCAACAAATACAAGAGCTAATTGAAATTAAATTGATAAAGTTCCACTGAGATGGAAACTAGAAAGTATATTACCCATCAGTTTAGGGTCCATGATTATAAGTCAGCTGCCATGGAGATTAGAAGTCCATTTGACTTTGTCACAAGTTTACAATTGGCATTTCTTCTAGATATGTGCATTTGCATTGTCATATGTTTATGTTTGAAAATCAAATAAAACTAGATTAGGAAGATAATGGAGTATCTGTGGAGCCTAATTAAGGTATGCAATATTGAAGTTCTCTACTTTAGAGGTTAATCTTAACAAAAAAGATCAGACAATACCTGACCCTCTTAGTCAATGAATGAAACTTGGGATGTACAAAAACCTTGAGAAAATCCCTCCAAAATAATATTGTCCACAAAAGCATTAAAGCTGGTGCCGCACCTGATGGAGTCCAGAACATGCTTCCCTGCAAATTCCTGCTTCTCCTCCTCCGTGAGATTGAAGAATTCACCACAAGCCTTGATCATTGCCTTCATTTGGCTTTCAGGCACACCATGATTGATCACCTGATAGCCATCAACCTTACTATACATACACAGATCTACTATATATGCAGAGGTATAAAAAGGATAATGCAAACCACATTAATGCATTTACCATGAAGAAGAACCAGTCTTGGCAGGCTTTGCCAAGGTCATGGACGAACTTGGTTGCTTTAACCTTATCAACGTATTAGGGTCAAATTGTCAATGAAAAAGTTGCTAAAGAGTAAAGAGAACAATGTCATTAGGTAGGCCAACAAACAAAACAAAGTTTGAAGCCTGCTCCTTGTAATATTATATAGATAAATATTAGAGATTTAATTGAAGTATTTTCAATTAAGTCTGTAACTAATTGGTTTTCTATTTTTTACTAGTTACTTACTTTACTTATTTTGCCAAGTTCAGCCTCTGTTCAAATGCATGGTGATGATCAATCAGCAAATCCCTATCATTTATAGAATGAAGATTCGATTGGTTCTGTCTTGGTTTCTCAAGTCCTCACGGGATAATTACCACACATGGTGTAGATCTATGCAAATAGCTTTGAGGCTAAGAACAAGATGGGGTTTATCAATGGAATCATAAATCAACCAGTCGATTCCGATCCTCTGTATGAAGTATGGGAGTGATGCAACAATATGATATTGCCTTGGATCTTGAATTTTGTATTGAAGGACATTTCAGGGACAATCTTATATACGACGACTGCAAAAGAAATGTGGTAGGAGGTAAAGAATCAGTTTTCTCAAGGAAATGGGCCACAGAGTTTTCAATTCTAAAAGGATCTTGCTTCACTTTCACAAGATTAGTTGTCAGTAATTGTTTACTACAGAAAGTTTAAGTGCTTGTGGGATGAACTTCTTAACTACAACTAGACTCCTACTTCAGTTAAGTCTGTAATAGTAAAGACTTTAATTTTGGGAGATATGACCTCGGGGCTGGTACTCTTAGATGATACGTAGTTCATGGGTGGATGCAGTACATGAGCAGAATACTTTTACACAGCCGAGATTATAACAAGATCCAAACAGGGTTTCCCATCAATCTTGTTGCTTTGCTCATGAAGTTCCACGAATTCCTCAAGGGATGGTTTACTTCAATTTCTCTCGCATGCTTGAGCTCGGTGAAGAAGAATACAATGTTAATAGTCATTTTCATGCTTTTTAGGTCTTTTCTTCACTTTTGTAGAGTGAAGTTTGAAGCTTCCATCTGAAGCCCTTGGAGCTGTCATCGCCTAGCATGCATCTTGTGAACTTGTTCCTCAAAATATTCTCTCCCCTAAACAGGGTGAAATATGCCCATCTTATATGAATTTCATATCTAAGGTGATTTTTTTGCTCCTTTATTTTATTTGAAAGTTCTATCTACCATTGATTATAAGGATTTTTTTTTAGAATATAGTAATTTGATATCATATCAAAATATGAAAAAAAGATACTGATTAAAAGAATAATAAAAACACTTTTCTAAGATTTATAGGTTGATTCAAATTAAACCGACCTCCAAAAATACAATAGACAATCTTTTAGGTCAACAATGCTCTACCTTCCGTTGAGTAATCCAGAGGACTCGACACGACTTCAACATACCTTCCAGGTAGATTCATTTGAAACTTAAAACTTTTTTTTTGTACGTGTAATTAAATTGTTTTAACACCGTGCCTAATTACAGCCTCCATCAATGCCACATTTTGGACCAACGATGCCATGCCCTCCATCGAGTAATCTGGAGGACTAGACACGAGTTCAACATACCTTCTAGGTAGATTCTTTTTAAACTTTTAATTTTTTTTTCGTATGTGCATTTTAGTCATTTTAATACCGTCCCTAATTACAACCTTCATCGATGCCACCTTTTGGACCAACGATACCCTACCCTCTGTCAAGTAATCCAGAGGACTCGACACAAGTTCAACATACTTTCTAGGTAGATTCCTTAACTTTTTAATTTTTTTTTCCCGTACGTGCATTTTATGTCATTTTAACACTGTGCCTAATTACAGTCTTCATCAATGTCACATTTTAAACCAAGGGTGCCCTACCCTCCGTCGAGTAATCCAGAAGACTCAACACAAGTTCAACATACCTTCTAGGTAGATTTATTTTAAAATTTTATTTCTTAATTACATTTTAGTCGTTTTAACACTTTGCCTAATTACAGCCTCCATCGATGCTACCTTTAGAACCATTGATGCCCCACCCTCCGTCGAGTATTCTGAAGGAGTTGAGAAGATCTAAAAAGACCTCCCAACTAGCAAGTGAATCTTCAACTGTGCCATTTAATGCTGAACGTGAAAAGAATTTCGGACATACGTACATTACACACAACTGATCAAAGCTGTCATACGACAAATGGTATTACACTTTTAACCCGATGAATAAACATCCAATGACCTCTAGTGGGGAATTAAAACACGTAGTGAAAAGATGGGTCATCTCCGACATTTTGTAGATATGAAATAGGGCATCCAAAAGAATCATAACATGCTCATATGGACACAAAGGACTTACAGATTTTTTTTTTTGAATAAATACATTAACCAAAAAAAGAACTTGGAAGCATTGTATTATCGACCAAAATTATTTGAACTTAGCCCTAGCAATTAGCATAAAAGAACCCAAGGTTGAAAAAAGTTGCCCACAAGGTTATAAAAAGTTGCCCACAAGGTCGTAAAAACTTGCCTACTAGGTTGAAATCAGTGTTCACCAACCAAAATCAGCAACTCAAAAATAAATACAACCCCAAATTAGAAATCAAAGCAACCCAGGAACTCATATATCAAAGCAACCCAAGCGTTCACCAACCAAACTGAACAAGTCAGCAATAAAAAAACCCCCACATCAAAAATCAAAGCAACCCAACTCATAAAACATAAATCGTTCAATAATAACCTAGAAATCGGAAATAAAAACAACCCCAAATCAGAAATTATAAATCATGCAATAATAGCCTAAGAATTGGAAATAACCACAACCCCAAATCAAAAATCAAAACAACCCAGGTCAGAAATCATAAATCATAAATCATGTAACAATAGCCTAAAAATTAGAAAAAACCACAACCCTGAATAATAAATCGTGCAATTCCCTGCCAGTAAATCGATTGAAACAAAAGAACTACATAACAACATATAGATCTAGGGTTCTGGTTGGAGAACATATCACACGATGACAAAGAAACCAGATCGATGGGGGAGGGGGATTCGCACAGAAGGAATGGAAGAATGGAGCTTCTGAATTGCACGGGGGTGAAGCAACCAGACCGATGGGAGAGGGGGATTCACACAGGAGGATCGACAAAGAAGCACCAGACAACTCAACGGCTGAGAATCGCATGGAGGTGGGTTGGGGGGGGGTGGGGAACCAACCAAACCGATGGGAGGGTGATACTAGCACGGGAGTCACGGGGGAAAGGGGATTCTCACTTCAATGATGGGAAGGGTGGTTGTCACTCTCAGAGGGGATGCTAGCTACGTATCACAGGGAACGAGGTCAACCTATGGACTAAACTTCTCTTCAGACTGGATTCTCCACATTAGAGGATGTGTAGTGTGTAATTTAAAAACTAGATTAAGAATAGAATTTCTGAATAGATAAAGACTTTAATTTTGGGAGATATGACCTCTGGCCAGTACTGTCTGGATAAGCAGAAAAATATGGCTAGCAATATTCCTTCTAGACAATACATAGTTCATGGGTGCATGAGATATATGAGCAGAATACTTCTACACAGATGAGATTATTACACGATCCACGAATTCCTCAAAGGGATGGTTGTGACGCCCCGACTCTCACGTACAAAAAGTCTCGGAAATCGTGACGTCAGGATGATGACAACACGGGTCACACATCCCAACGACAAGTGTTAAAGTGTGTGCAACATACAAAAGTGCACAACAAAACGTAGCGGATTAATAATAATTAAGTCACTAAATACCAGAATTTTAGTTTAATACAAAATATCCAAAATACAAGTATATTGAAAGTTATACAGTCATCCAAGAAAATATAATAAAGCCGAATACATACGCATGGGAAACAAATCCCATAACCAAAACAACAGCAACCACATGCCACTTAACCATGGAGCCGATCCCTAAGACTCGTCGTCTTCATCCTCAACTGCACCAAAATCTACGGTACCAAAAAGGGTACCGCAGGTAAGTAATAATCCAAACGATCTCAAGATCAAAATACATTTAATGCAACCAACATGCATGCATATGAGGATATATGCACCAATCCCAAAAATATTTATTGGATACTGTAGGCGGGAATCACAGGTGGGTTTTACCACCATCCCTGCTTACCACCATCCCTACCGCGTGCACCGTAGGTGGGAATCATAGGCGGGACAACACTACCATCCATACGCGTACACCGTAGGCGGGAATCGCAGGCGGGACTATACTACCGTCCCTGCTTACCACCATCCTTACAGTTCCTTTCCACACAACACCAAAAACCCAATGGAGCATTGTAGGCGGGAATCGCAGGCGAGACAACACCACCATCCCTGCTTACCACCATCCCTACAGTTTCCTTTCCTTTTTCCCATAAATGAAAACCCAGTTTTCAATGAACACAAAAATATACGTGCACATGCAATGTACCAATCCAACATTAAATTCCAACAACCAATCCAACAGTAAATTCCAACAATCAATCCAGAGTACAACACAACCAATCACAGACTTAATAAACCAGTCAGTGCAAAAATATATTAAAATCTTAAAGATGTTCGGAAAAATACTTACAATGCTTTAATATATTTTTCGGAGGATCACGAAAGAGCTGGGAGCGCCAAAACAGTAACACCACAGTGTAAAAACACTATGGCCGAAATACACAGTGAAATCCAAAATCACACGGGGCCAAACGAAGACTTGGGAATGATAGGGTAGGGCCTATGGAAGGTGGGAAAGCTAATGGTATCGAAGGTTGGCTGTGGGTGGCGGCCGAAACGGCGGTGGAAGGCCAAGAAACCCAAATCGGAGTAGGTGTTCGATGGGATGGCTCCGACGACAGATCGGGGCCAGAGTTGGGTCAGTTAGGACGGCAAGAGGCCGGAGGTGAAGTGGCTAAGAGCTAGTGGCCGGAGGTTGCTGGACAGCGGCGCAGCAAGGAGGAAACCGCCGCGGGTTCGAGCGCGCCGTGGAGGCAAACGACGGCAAGGCTCGGCCTGAAATTGTTGGGGAAAGGTCGCCGACGCATGGGGAGTCCGGTGAGGCCGGCGGTGTCGACCACGGCGGCCGGCAACGGTAACGGCAAGGGCTTGGCCGATTGAGCGTGGGAGAGGAGAGAGAGAGAGAAAGGTATCGGGCTGGGTAGGGGAAACCGAAGGAGAAAGAAAAAGAAAAAGAGAAAAAGAAAAAGAGAAGGAAAAAATGAAATCCAGTCTTTCCAGCTTAGGTTTTGAAAGTGATCCAACGAAAAAGATTTTAAAACCACTAGATAAATAAAATAATTCAAACTCAATGAAATGCTCAATTAAAACAGTAAAAATATTAAAATCAAAAAACAAGCCAATTTAAATTAAAGATCAATTCAAATCTAAAACAATAAATAATATTAAGAAAATCCATTAAAATGATTTTCACAACTTAAAAAATATAATAAACTAATATTTAAAACTCCCATAAATTTAAAACAAGAGAATAAAATTTTAAACAATTAAAATAATCCTTTTTTAAAAATACACTAAAATCTAGGATGTTACAATGGTCTACTTCAATTTCTATGGAACGATTGAGCTGGGTGAAGAAGAATACACTGTTAAAAGTCATTTTCATGCTTTGTAGGTCTTCTAATTCTTCACTTTTGTAGAGTGGAATTTGAAGCTTCCATCTGCAGCCCTTGGAGTTGTCATCGCCCAGCACGCATCTCGTGGACTTGTTCCACAAAATACATTACAAGCTAGTCTCTTCCATAAATACGGTGAAATATCCCCATCCCATATGAATTGCAGATCTAGATCTATGGTGTTTGTTTTGCTCCTTTATTTTATTTTGTTTTTTGAAAATTGCTCCTTTATTTTATTAATTTGAAAGTTCTATCCACTGTTGATTGGGCCGTTTGGTTTCAAAACTCTCCTCAACCCATCTCAACTTATCTCATCTTCATTATTATAACTTTCCTAAATTCTCACATAAAAAATAATAATTATTTTTTTCAAATCCTAAAACAACTTTCCCAAATTCTCACATAAAAAAATAATAAACAATTCAATTTTTTCAAATCCAAAAACAACTTTTTCAAATTTCTACACAAAATATAATAAAAAAATTTAATTTTTTCAAATCTTAAAATAATAATGCTATTAAAAAATAATATTCATAAAATATCTTATTTTACTATTTATAAACCATCTCAACTCATCTCAACTCACCTCTCAATCCAAACCGCTTAAAGGATTTTAGATTTTTTTTTTTTTACTTTTTAAAAATATTATCATATCAAAAGATGATAAAAATATATTGATTAAAAGAATAATAAAAAATAATTTTTAAAAATTTATAGATTGATTCGAATTAAACCGACCTCCAACAAAACAAATGATTTTGCAAATAAATCCAATAGACAATCTTTATTGATGATCAACTGTTGCCTTACTAGGGCTACACAACTCCTAATAATATTTGGAATAATAATTATATATTCCACGACAAACGTCCATTTTGCAACAACATTCTTTTCATTTCATTGAAATTGACAGTATCTATTAAATACAAAATATAAAGTATTTTAGCAATAATTAATTACTTGTGAGACAATTTGGCATTGATTTTGGCCTGAAGCATTTCCAAGAATTCCTTAGACTTCATTCCCGTGAATGCTGGTGGATTGGTTTCATTGTCAACTAACTCTGGTGCTGGGCTGACAACCGTTTCCAGTTCTGGTCCAAACAATAGAGGTATCGATATTCTTGCCTCCGTTCCATTCACAAGTGCCTGATGGAAAGCACTCCTGAACTTAGCGTTACTCAATATCTTGTAGGAAATTAACACTTCTTGGTTAGAAAGATCCGAAGAATCAAATCTCTTGGTCAAATATTTCCAAGTACTAATTAATTAAACAAGCCTTATAACCTGCCAAGAAAATATATGCATACATAAATATCAGAGCAAGTAGTACTACCTTTTCAGGTTCAGGACCCCAATTGGATCCTGTTGGAAATAAGTAGGTTTAGGACATGATCTGTAATAATACCACGTGAGCTAGACCACTAATTATCTCAAAATTGAAATTAAGACAAAAGTGTGAATTTAATCATTTATATGTATTGAAGAGATGCGACAAAGTGCTCAGAGTACTCTTTTTTCTTTTCTTTTCTTTTATTTTTTTTTTAAAGAAATGAGGACAGCACCTCCCTTTTATTGAATAGAGCCTCACTTAAGGTAGAGGAAAACCCTATTTACAGGACCCACATTGAAACAAAAAAAAAAAGTACTCCAAAAACATCAACTGTAACACAGGTAAACAGGGAAGATTTAGCTTATCGGTTCGAATGAGCCCTCAGAGTTTCCTAGGTAGCTGTGTGGTATTGTGCCATACTCAGTCGTGTCCCGCAGCACCAAATTTCACCAAATAGTTGGCAGGGGCATTTCCTTTCCGAAAAAAATGTTGTATTGAATGGTCCCCATCTCTAATAAATCTCAAGATTTCCTCCCAATAATCTTCAAGGTACCACACACCACACTTAACTTCTAACCCACCGAATCACCATCAATGAATCGATTTCGACAACCACTCCTTGGATCCTTTATGCTCGACACAGCTTCAACCCATGGAAAATGGCTCTTAGTTCTGTTGCATTGTAATTTTTGATGCCGAGGCTAACAGAGAATGCAAAAATCACATTACCTTGATCATCATGGAGAAGTCCTCTTACAGTAAGGGCTTTGACTAGGTCGTATAACACCTGATTCCAGTAACTCGTGTATGATCTTCTCAATTTCATCTTTCTATAAATAGGGGGAGCGATAGGGTCTCACATAAATAGGTTGAGTACCAAGCTGTAATGTGATACTGTGGTCGTGAGACCTGGTTGGAGGAATGCTAGAAGGGAGGGCAAAGATGTCAGGGTATAGGTCCAGGGGGTTGTGTACAGGTTTAAGGACAATGGTAGGTGTTTGGGTTTGAGGGACTTGTTCAATAAGTTGCAGTAGGATCCCTTTCTTTTCTAGAGTTGTGGCCCTATTAAATGCCCCTTCTTCCATTAAAGTGTTGCCTCGTAGCCCCTTTAAGACAATTCCAGTGTTCTGGTGAGTGAACTGCATGGTGAGATTATGGAAATTCTATAAAATCGACCCTAGCTCTTGTAACCACTGCACGCCAAGCACAACATCGCACCCTGCCAGCACTAGTAAATACATGTCAATAGAGAACTTCATGTTTTGGACAACCATTGGTACATTTTTAAGTCTGCCCTCACTTTGAACTTGGTCTCCATTTGCAATTTTTACCTTAACTTTATCATCGGTAAACACCTGTAAGGAGAGTTTGGACAGTATAGAAGGGTCTAGGAAGTTGTGAGTACTTCCCGAATCTATTAAAATAGTGACTGGTTGGTTGCCAATCCTGCCCACCACGCGCATAGTTTTAGCATTCACAGACCCAATAATAGCATGTAGGGTAATTTCTGGGGCTTCACCCGAAACTGGAATGTGCTGTGGGTCCAGCTAGTCTGCTTCTTTATTATTATCAATGTCAACTATTTCATAATTCTCCTTTATTTCTTCAATTAAGTACAACTTTGGACTAGAACACTTGTGACCTGGGGACCACTTGGAGTCACATTTCTTGTTGGTTAATTTTATGCACTAGAACTATGGCTGTAGGATGGTTTTGGGGGTTATTTGTGGCTAGAGGTTGTTGGAAAAATTTAGGAAAAGTTGGTTCATGTGTCTGGTTGGCTATATTGAAGGGTTGGTTTCGGTATGGAATTTTTTTATAGAGTGAACTCTTTTCTTCTTGGATTTTTGCAAGACCATAAGCTGTGAGTAGATTATTAGGAGTAAACATTTTGACTGTCAACCTTATATCATCCTAAGGCCACTGAGGAAGCAACTAAGCTTTCACTTCTCAGGTAACCCATGCAGCCTGTGAGATAAGGCTTCAAATTCAGCTTTATATTCTTCAACACTACCCTTCTGTCTCAACTTAGCCAACTATTCCATTGGATCATCATAAGTGGTTGGGCCAAATCTGATTATTAAGGCCTTAACAAAAGCATCCCAACTAGTAATCCCCCCTGACTCTTCCAAGTCCTGAAACAAAACTAGGGCTTTTCCTTCCATGTGCAAAGACACTAAACACAGTTTATTTTGAGGAGGAATATTATGATAGGTAAAAAAATGATTCACCATAAATAGCCATCCATGGGTGTTATCACTGTGAAACACTGGAAAGTCCAAACGGATGGGCCTTGGCTGGACGTCCATATTGTGAAATACCAACTGTGAGTTTCTGTTTTCATGTTGCTCGTTGTGTTCATTGTTACTAGAAGAACCACCTGACAAGGCTGTTTTTACACTATGCAGCTCCGCAGCTATAGAGGAGAACTGCGTTGTGATTGATTCCATTTGCCTTCGCATCGCCAACATCTCGACCCTGATTGTAGTAAACTGACTCTCAGTGTGCTTGATGTGTTGTTCTGTGGCTTTCTTTTGAGAATTAATGCCTTCTTGTAGATCTTTCATGCGTTTGCTTTCAAGCATTGTAACAGGGCAGGAAAGGGACTCTGGATACCACTTGTAATAGATCAAAGTAGAGGAATTGTGGAATGTAATAGATCTAATGAAAAGTTCCTCTGTATTTAGTAAAAAGGGATAATGCTCTCTTCGAGGGGAAGCTCCTCCATAAGCGAAACAGACTAACAAATTGAATAACAGGTTCTCCGTGCCTCTCTAGGCCGTTGCTACTCTAGATATACTATAAAAGTGGAAAGACAGTGCTACCCTTTGTTGATTCGGTTACAGACTTAAAAGAACTGAAAACATAATAAGTAATTCATGGATTGGGCCTTTGGTTAACTCGAAGCCCACGAACTCTACTTCTCTTCTACAGCCCATTCTCTGACTTCAGCCCATGCGAGCCCACTTCATAGTCAAGAAGGGTTCTTCTGAAAGAACCCTAGCTGCCGACATTATCCTTCTGTAACTCATACTTCCTTAACGTAGTGCTTCCCCTGAGATCGGCGTGTAACACTTGCTCTGTTTCGGGAGTGGGAAAACAGGGGACAATGGGCTGAGTTCGAGAAGAGGGTGGTGGCGCACAATGGGGGAGGGCTACGGAGTAGTACGCTAGGCCTTGCGTAGGAGGTTTCCGTGAGGTGGAGGTGGTGGTGCGAAGGAGCTTGCTGCAAACGATGGAGGCTACGGTTGATCTTGGTGTAGGGGTTTAGGTTCGCGTGGCCTAGTAGTGGTTACCCTTCTGTGGTGCAAGGCAGATCTGCGTATGGCAAGAAAAATGATGGTTGGCCTAGTTTCTCTTATGGTGACTGTGAGGAGGTGTTGCGGCAAGGTCGCTTTTGGTATAGGCTTGCAGTGGTGCGGGTCTGGGTATAAGTTTACATGGGGTGGAGGCTGTGGTGTAGGCTTACCACGACGTGGAGGGTTGGCCTAGAGGTGGGACTAGGTTAAGCTGCCGTGCATGAGATTCCATGGGGCTGCGGCTTGCTGAAGTTAAAGCAGCGTCTGTTGTAACCCTAGGACTTGAAGGAGGCAATTGAGCATGAAGCGTATAAGGTGAATTTATATATGTGATTGAGGACCAAACGAAAACGGAAAAGAGATGTGCATGTGCATGGGAGTAGACCCAAAATTTTTTTTATGCTTCTGTCAATACAAATGAAAACTGTTACGAAATAGGAAGTATAAAGGTGAAGACCTGATGCTGGAGAGCAAAAATATGCGAAAAAATACCATAAACCGGATTTTCAAGCCGAGCATGTGCTTCATACGAAATTGTGGCAACAGCTTCAGAACGATCAATTACTGCCAGATTAGAAAGGAGTTTTGATACATTACTTGCACCGAAAACTTTATGAATGGTGGAGAAATTGGTTACTCCATGTTTATGACTGAAATAAGGAGCATAAAGACAGTCTTCAACGCATTTCCTTCTCAGAAATTTGCAAGCTCCGCAAGCGAAATCCAAAGCTGCCATTTTTATCATCTGCTTCGCTCTAGGGGGAGTAAATAACTGCAATTGATAGATACAGCCTCAGCAAATTAAGGAAGTTGTCAGCTGGATTCGCGGAATCTGTTGCCTAGGTTTGGGTGAAAGAAGGAAGAAGTGATAATTGCGAAATTTGTCGGCTGCGTTATTAATCAAAACAGTCTTCTTCTTTAAATTCTTTCGCAAGTGTCAGAAAATTTTGGGCAAGAAAACGGCGTCGTTTTATACCTGCGATTGATGATTCAATTAGCCTTAGAAGGTGTTGCTTGCTGATCAGTTTAGGAGTGCACTAAAAGTAGATATTGTTGAAGCATTAGTCTGCACTAGAGATTGGTTATATGGCGAAGAGCAAGGTAATATTGTTTTTATTTTATTGAATAAATTACTGTAATTTTTCAATACAATAATATTATTTGATAACTTTACTGATATCTTTTTTTTAATAGAAACACAAAAAGAAGTTCAATTGGACGAGTTAACTGAAGATGTAATAGAGTTGGAGAACAACAAGGGCAAGGACTTGGAGGGCGCTCCACCTCCTTCTTCAAGTTCTAAATTTTCTTAGATTTATACAAGCCATATATTTGGAATTGTAACATTAATATATTTATTATGTGTGTTTTGTTTATTATATTTGGAATGTAATTTTAATATGTTATTACAATGTGTGGATCATATTTGTTTGGATTGTAATTTTAGACTTGTAGTTAATTTTTAATTTTTTATAAATATTATTTATATTTAAATATTTATATAAAATCAATCAGGTCAAACGGGTCGTGTCGTATCGTGTTTGTTCAACCCATTAACATAAACGGGTTGAAACGGAACGGGTCGTGTCGTGTCAATTTATTTCTGATTTAGTAAATGTGTCATAACGGGTCGTGTCGTGTCAACCCGTTATCTTACCGTGTCGTGTTCGTGTTTGATTTTTTGACACGAAATCCTTAACGGGTCGTGTTCGTGTTGACCCATTAACTGTAATATACCTACTTCGACACGACACGAACACGACCCGTTAACACGATTTGACATCCCTAGAGTAGAGTCGTGCGGGGTGGGAAGCTGATCATAAACTGATAGTTGGTTTCATGGTTTAAAACAAACGGGTGTGGGCTTAGGTTTTTGGGCGTATGAGGTTTGGCCTTTTTCAGTGAATAAAAGAACTCGACTCAATCTTTAAAAAAAATACAATTTGTCTTAGAAAATTATCTCGGCCCTTAAAAAAAAATTTTTTTAAGCTAAATATCAAACCCATAAAAAAATCATAATACACCAAAACAGAGATTTTAGACCGGTAGTCTATTTAAAAAAACTATTTGAAAACTCAAATGGACTTTTCGCACATAAAAATCCAAAATTTTTTAAAAATAACTTGGAATTGGACCCGGGTGTTACAATTAAGTTACTACTGCATGTACTTTTTTTTACTTTCCATTGTTCGACTTTACTGAAAGCACTGCAATAGGAAGACGCTAGGATTAAGTTTTGTGACTCCTTTCTGAAAGCACTGCATTGGAAGCCTGAATTTTTGGCTTATAAAAATAGGGGCTGCTTTAGGTACTGGTTTTGCTTCACTATTTTTGAAAGAAATCAGAGTGTGCTTGATTTTTGTTATTAGAGGGGAGTATTTTACTTTAGAATCAACTTAAAGTAAATAATTTTTCCTTAAGAGTGAGCCAATGCTTGTAGAAGTTGTTGGTGATGTGGCTCTTTTGGTAGTATACTTTGATTACTAGGGTTAAAACGTAGTAGAATAAAATAAATATAAAACAATAATTTTTGAGTTGTAGACTACGGTGTTTAGTTAGACTCAGATTGTTGACTTATTTTTTCATTTTTGACTAAAACAATTTACCTTTATGAACTCTTAGAAATCTTTAGTAGCCAAAGGTAGAATTTATTGCCTTTTCAGTTCGGTGTTTAGCTGGAAGTTGATAGCTGGTGTTTTGTTGGAATCGGTTCTACAATTATTTTAGTCGGGGCATAAAACTTTTTTCACTGATAGATGCTGTAGTTTGATTGAAGGCCTTGTGGTACATTTCTGTTAAGGAAAGGAGAATGGCTTCAGCAGGGCCACAACAATCACTCAAGAGACGTGATTCATCTGTGACTAGAGAAGACGATCAACTTATTATAACTCCTTTGGGTGCTGGTAACTGGTTTTCTCTTCTGCAATTTTCCTTCATTCACTTATCAATAGGAAGAGTTGTATTTTACTTATAAAAGAAAAAGGGAACTGCTGTATTTTTCTTCCAACAATGTTGATGTAATGTATAGTTTTGCCTCTTTGTTTAGCCTAAAGTGATGCTTTTGCTTCCAGCTTTCACTTGGATCATGCTGCATCCTTACCATATTTTCTGGGAAAGGTATCTTGCTTACTTCATGAATTAACATAAGTTGTGTGCTGTCATTTCTTTCCCTGCTGACAACTAATTTATTGGAACTTTGTTCAGACCACCTTCAAAGGTCGAGTTTTCATGACTTATCCAACAAAGTCAATGCATTATTTTGTTCTCATTGGCTCTAGGTCTGCATTGTTCCAAAATTGGTTCTATAATTTTAGGTTGACTGCAAAGCTATTTCCAATGCATGCCTAAGTTACCATCTTACAACTACTTATAAAAGAAAAAGTTACCATCTTACAACTATGCATAATATATACTTCACACAAGCATAAAATGCAAGAAAAATACTTTAAACATAAATCTGAAAATTCTATTATAATCCAAACACCTACTCATACTCAATCTATATATTACTATCTATTAATTAAACTAACACAATCACATCACATTATACATTATGGCGATATTAGAGTGCTAACATTATACTTTACCTTCAACTCCCATTCATTACCCACCTGCACAACACATAACTTCTTCTTCTTATAAAGTTAGTGATTGTGTTTGAGTTAATTTTATAAGCTTCATTCACACAATACATGGTTGAAATCTTTTTTCTTTTATATTCAGATATGCACCATGCCAACATATAGCTTAAAGCAACTTTTATTCAATGGTGTGTTGTTAGCTTGTCTCAGTCTCTGTTCATCACAGGAAAAAATAAATAAAACCTGGTTATTTATTATTCTAGCTTGTTTTTAATAATGTATATGGACCACAGCGTATCCTTTCATTGTGCTAATTACAAAGAAATTAGGTTCCTTACACACCAAGTGATCAATAAGGCAATAATCCAAAATTTATTCTTTAATTAGCAAGCAAAGAATGGCTAATCATCTTTCTTAATCAGTCAATATTCCCTTTAAAAAAATGACTAGGTAGCATGTATAATGATTTTTTTTTTTTTTTTATAAGTAGCATGCATAATGATTTCTAAACCATCATGCATGTATAATGACTTAGCTAGCTAGCTAAGTCATTATACATGTGGCTATAGCCACATGCAAATTCCAATTGTGCCTTAACTTTTTAAGAGATTTTGTAGCATATTATGTCTATCTGCCTTTAATATTAGAAAGTGTTTGGATAAAAAGGATCTCCTTGCCGTTTTGTATGTTTTGCTAAGGGGAGAGAGGAAAAGTGTCTGCTTGGCATTAGAGTCCAATCTCTCATGTTTGGTCCTCTTTCACATAACCAAACAAAACTATGTTTGATAGCCATTGAAGACCACTTTACTTTTAAACTACTAAGAGCCTTAATAGTTGTTTAGTGTAGGTTGTGTCACAATAACATGTAGTTTTCAATTTCCTGAGACATGTAGTTTTCAATTTCCTGTTCCAATAATATAGATCTGATCCTTTTAACTATCTTTAAAAGGCATGTAAACTACTTAAGTTTTAGATGTTTCGTCCTTTAGTACTTGGATATGATGCAAGCTTGTATGTGTTGAGTTTGAGTGATGTATCTTGTAGCTTCTGATCTGTTTATCAACTGGAGCATTGGACCTTTGGTTTTAAGATGAGTGTCTTCTTTCGTGCATTTCTTTTTTAATTTTTTGAAAAACCTTTTCCTGCGAGTAGTATTCGTCGGAAATATATATTTTTTGTCCAGTAAACTTCTTTGCGGCAATCACAGATCGCCGCAAAAGCTATCTTTCGGGGACAATTACTCGTTGGGAATACATAATGGCAACAATAATTCATAATCGATAGAAAAAAGATCTAGGCATTTTCAGACATTTTTTTTACCTTTTGCGATGATATATATTGTGGCAATTGACTTTTTTCAATGATTTAATGCTAAATGGAAAGGCCATTTCTGTCGTTTTTTGGGACGTTTGAGATGGACAAAAATCGTTAGGGATTTGCATTTTTTTTTCTGATGATTTTTGCCTATCGCTGAAATTGATTAGAAGTGAAGGCTTAATTTCGTTAAAAATGCAATGAATTAAAAATCGCCAAAAATGATCAAATGCAATGATTATTAGGGGTATTTGCATCAATGCAGTAGAGTATTGCCAACTAGTTGCACATAAATAATAAGTTTTGGATAGTGAAAGTGTTTGAGAATGTTTGTGAATAGTAGTGAAAATGTAATAAAAAAGTAATAATAGAATATTAAATAGTAGTAAAAAGTATGTGAAAAGTAATGAATTGTAGAAAAAGTAGGTGAAAAGTAATAATAAAACTTGTAGCTAAAAGTTTATCTTCAGTGAAAAAAATTTTAAATTCGTTATTGATATCACTTTTAACGACCAAAATTATACCGTCATTTGTATTGGCCACAAATATATGAGCGGGAAAATTTTCCACCAAATGAGAAAGTAGTTGTGACAACAATTATAGAATTAGCAATGATTGTAATTGTTGCTAACAATCTTGTTGTAATTGAGTATTGCCAATGAGTTGCATTTTCTTATAAATAATTTCTTTTTAATAGGTAAACCTCATTTTTTCATAAATAATAAGTTTCAATGAAGATATAATTTTTTGCCCTTTATAGTCTAATAATTAATTTTATGCGACACAATTTATCTTCGCAAAAGTTAATCATGTTTTAGTTACGATATAAAACTCGTGGCTAAAAGTTTATTTTCAATTGAAAAAAACTTTAAATTCGTCGTTGATATCACTTTTAATGACCAAAATTATACTGTCATTTATATTAGTCACAAATACATTAGCAGGAGAATTTTCCACCAAATGAGAAAGTAATTGCGACAACAATTATATAACGAGCAACGACTATAATCATCACTAATAATTTTGCTGCAGTAGAGTATTGCCAACAAGTTGCATTTTGTCATAAATAATAAGTTTTAGTGAAGTTATACTTTTTTGTCAATTATAGTCTAATAATTGACTTTTTGCTATCCAATTTATCTTTACAAAAGGTAATGTTTTAGCGATGATATAAAACTTTTAGCTAAGGCTTTATCCTCAGTGACAAAAACTTTAAATTCGTCGTTGTTATCACATTTAACGACTAAAGTTGTACCGTCATTTATATTGGTCACAAATACATGAGCGAAAAAATTTCCCACCAAATGCGAGAGTAATTGAATTCTATCTCTATCTCCTATAAATAGAAAAGTAAAAGTAAAAGAATATGAGTCTGCCACTTATATGGGACATAAGGGTAATGTATAAAAAGGGTGTGTATGGCCTCTATGAGGGGAGTCTTGTGTTGCACAACGTAAACACGGCGAGGAAGAAAAACTGCTACACTCATTGTATAGTGAATTAAGGAAAATGGAAAAAAACTAGAGTTTCTCTTTCGATCTTTGATAATAACTTAATTGTGCATAATTTTATTATTTTAAATAAAGCATTATCATAGTTTTGTAGTATTAATTCTTATTATGTTTTTATTAGTCTTGAGATATATATTTATTTTTTACAAGATTTAATAAAAAGATAAACTTAATTTGGACATTAACATAAAAGGAAGAAATGAAAAAAAGGGAGAAAAAGAAGGCTGGGACGAGTTGATCTAATGAGCTAATGAGTAGAGAAGGGCATAAATAAGCGAGTCTCAGAGAATTTTACTCAGAGTTGAGCCAACCTTAATTGAATAGTTGAGTCAAGTCAATCTCCTTTTTTTTTTTTTTTGTAAGTCAAATTCCGTTTGGGTTTAATCGAGCAAATTATATCGAGCGAACAATCGTACAAACTAGTTCATTTACAACTTTACCAACACGAGGGGGAAGAAAGGGAGGAGCTCCTTCCTCTACCCGATGGTGGACACTTTGGAGGAGCAGTAGTACTAGAGATAACTTCAGTTACAGAGCTTCCAAGTTCGAGGGTGTTGTGTTATGTGCTTGTAATTCTTTGCTTGAAGGAGAGCTTGTACTTGAGCTGTGGATGCGCTCATAATGTCCAGTTCTTCACTGAGTTTTTTGTTTTTTTAAATCTCTCTCTTGTTGTTATATATGAATAAGTGGACTTTAGTGAAACGATTCTAACCAGATTAGAAAGAAAGGAAGAAAGATTAATGTAAGTAGCATCTTAAGGATTCGATCTCTTCTGATCTTCAAAGAGATGCAGATGCTTTCTAGTCCACATATGTCAAGCTTAATTACTCATCGAGCATGATTTTGATGCCATTTTTGCAACTTGCCAAAGCTATTGATCCTACAAGTATTATAACGCATGCTCGCAGGTTTTAACTGGATCACTTCCATCTGTTATATTAATTAAATACATCCACCAAAATTGATTATCCACCAATAGATCATCAGTTCCTTCCATTTACATCAGAGATCATCAATTTCTTTTACTTATAATGAATACCACAAGTTCAAATAAAAATAATCATAAAAAAATTACAAGATGATGTAGATTTTTAACTCTTGATGATTCTCACGTTTTTACAATGAACATTTTAGCTGGTAAGAGGCCAAGCCATTTAGCAAGGGAGAGGCTTGGGGCCGGACGCGGTGAATAAGGTGTTTTTACACCCTCTATTAGAATCTTGACATATATACATGCTAAGAGGAGAATAATAGAGTTGCGTACCAGGCAAATAAATCCCAAAAAACACACCTCCCGTCGCTCTTTCCCCCTCTCCCCTCTCTCTTTCTCCCCTCAAGCCGTCGCAGCCCGAAACTCTCAAAATGATTATTGGAAGTTTTTGAACTTGAAAATATTGTTGGAATGTGGAAATTTAAATGTATATCTATATACTTATGCATTGAATAGCAGCAGTGCAGCAATTTTGGTTGTGTGAGAAGTTGGATATCCCATGGCTTTTCGTTCATTTTTACAGACCCTTTTCTCTAAATGAAGAGTTTCTGATATTGTGGCTCTGTTTTACTCTTCCCAGGTTAGGTTTTGTATAAAATAAGGGTTTTCTTTTACTCTCCCAGGTTTTAGCGCATTAATTTTGAAGGCTCTGAGAAATTGGGAATGGAGTCGTCAAATTCTCACTAAAAAGTTGAACCTTTGTGGTTCTCTTGATGCGGATTTTTGCTTGTTTTGCAGGGTTGTGTTTTGATTGTGAAAAAAAATAGATCTCAGACAACGTTGTGTTTTTTATTCATGTACTCTGATGTGATGCCGTCTCATTGCGTTTGGTCAAGTTCATGGGCCGTCCAGCAGAGAGAGAGCACAACCAAGTAAAGAGAGGGGAGAAAGAGAGAGAGAGAGAGAGGGAGAGGGAAGAGAGAAGGTGGGATTTGCTTCTTGTCTGTGACTCTCTGTTCATTATTCCTCTCTTTTTTTTTTTTGAAGAAATCAGACTCATTTCATTAATGAACCGAAGTTACAACTGTGACTTAATAATACATGGAAAAACCAGACTATAAGTCAACTACGCATCAGCTCAGGGGCATCCCCGCCACAAACCAGTGACGGACATTGTCTTAACTTCTAAAAAACTCTCCCATAAACAGAGAAAGTGTTCTGTGAACACAGAACTAAACGACCCCCCAACCTCCCTAGAGGAATGAGACGGGGCACTGCTATGGACATCAAATCCAAAGCCCATTTCTAAATTATTACTAACTAAAACCAAAACCTACACCTAAATACAAACCAAACAACACCAAAAAAACGACCCCAAGCAATAGTGCGAACCCGGATGTTACGCCTACCGCAAGCATCGGCATCTCGAATCGGCCTGGACGGGCACCCAACTCACGCACGGACCACAAAGCCCGGCCGAACGACCATCAGCGTAGCATCATCCAACACTCTCGAACAGCTCTTGCCACAGAGTACGTCCAATCCAAAGGTCCAACACAACACTCGGGTCAACAAAATAACAATAGAACAGAAAAAATTAACTACAAAGTGCTGAAAACAACCAAACAGAAAAATAAACAACAAAAAACACGGATGAACAGTGCACGGAAGTTCGGCATTGGTTCGTGTAGGGCACTGTTTCTCGGGGAGGAAAGCCGACGGTCGATCTTGGAAACCCCGGAGTCAGAGAACCCAGAGAAGCTGAGCGTGGTGGCGGCAGAGGGCTCCCTGGTGGCGCGTGGTGGCCACGCGCCGACGAGATCAGGAAGTTTCGTCCCGCGCATGCGGGCTACGCGCCTCTCCGTTGGACGCCGGATTTTGAGGTGTTGAAGATCGGCGCCTGGACGTCCTTCCGGTGTGGCGCGTGTGATGATATGGCGGCTAGAATGACCAGAAACAGCGATCCTCCCTTATGTAACCTGAGAAAACAGAAAAATGAAGAAAAAACACTACGACGAAATAGAATATAAACGCCGGAGACGAAGGGCCGGCGAGGGGAGGAAGGAAACGGCGAGGAAGGAGGAGCCGAGGCTCCCCCTTCCCCCCAACTGGATTCGGACGAGAGGCTGTTTAGAGAGAGAGGGTCTGGTTTAGAGAGAGAGGGTCGTTTGAAGTCCTCTCTTAGAATTTATCCGTGTCGACATTTCACTGAAGAGTGTAAAAGACCCTTATTCACTGCATCCGATTTGATCCATTTAACAATCAGCGGTGCTACTCAGCCGCCCTGACTAGCACCGCTGTTTCATATCGTCCGTTTACTCTTTTTTTTATATATATATTTTTTAAACATATTTAAATATTTTTAAAAAATAAAAAAAATACATCAATACACTTAAAATCACTTTCTTAATCACTAAATAAAAAATAAAAAAATTTTACATAACGGCACACTGGAACAGTCAAGTAAGGGGGACATAGTATCCTTTCTCTTTAACAATATTCCATCATCATTGATTTTCAAAAATCAAAAATCAAAAATCAAAAATGTAAAATCATCCAATGTTAAAAACTAGAAAAAAAAACAAGAAATAAGTGCTGGTAAAAATAAGTATAAAAATATTTCATAAAAATAAATTTATAAATTAATATAATTTAATGTGATATATTTAAATCTATTTTATAATAAAAATATATTTACAATCTGATATATCACATCAAATTATGTTAATTTATAAATTTATTTTTATAAAATTAATTTGTGATTAAAATATTTTTAAAATGATGATGCTTCAAACAGAACCTCAGAGCTCACATTTGGAACTTAACCAAGCATTTATTGTAAACTCTGATATGCCGGTTTAGTATTTTCAAAAGCCCAAATTGTGGCCTTATTCTGGTTTACTTCTACGGAAGTAATTGACTTTACGATTTTGAACTATAAATCTTTCCAATCTCTCAACAATCCACACTTCATCTTTTTTTAAATTTTTTTTATTAAATAATTTTTATATGAATAGTAAATAAAAAATTTGAAATATTTTAAAAAAAATAAATTCAAAAAAATTTTTAAAAAAATATTAAAAAATATAGAGTGTGGAGTGTGGATGAATAGTAGGAGATTGTGTAGCAAAACCCTATTGCAAAACTGGGGCCTAGAATGAGGGAAGAAAATAAAAAGTAGCTCACATGGTTCCTGCAACTCATGTCATAATAATGTGGTTGTTCTCTTCTTCATGGAGTTTGGCCAACCCAATGTTAGAAATCTGTAGGCTTTGGATTGCAAGATATTCCCAATCTTACCATCACAAACACCACAAATACAAAGACTTTAATTTCAAAATTTCTAACTTTATCCCCCTTCAACCTGATAAGCAGTGCTCATGTTAAGCTTTGTCCCCTTCAACCTGAAAACTTATTTCCAAAAATGGCTTAGAAAAACTGGGTCTCCATCATTGATCATGATAGCCTTCAGAACCTCACGAAGCTTTACTAGAGTTGTTACAAAAACTTCAGCTACTGCCTTGGCATAGTTGCTTTTCTTCCGTTGACAAGAATCACATTCGACTACACATTTTTGAACAGAGGTCTTGACGCTTCATTCCTTCCCAATAGAACGACTCTATTTTCTTGTATGCTCTGAGCACTCTCAAATGGCCCCCAAATTTTGAGCTGTGAAGTTCTTGCAAAAATTGATCCTTAAGGAAGAAGACGACGGTATTACGACTCTGCCATTATAAAAAAGAAAAAGAAAAGGCAATCCTCTTTTTAATAACTATGATACTTTCTTGGTTGTGCTTGGATTTTTTTATCTGGAGCTCCAAATTGAAAGGGTCTTCTCGGTTGGCCTTCCTTAGATCGGCCCATTTATGAAATTGAGAATGTTAGATAGGTTGTAGTGTTGTTTCTTCTCCATTATTAGCAGCAAGCATGTCCGTATTGGAATGGTTACTTGGTCGACGTGATAAGGCATCCGCTGCTAAGTTAGCCTTCCATGGCCTATACATTATTTCATACCCGAAGCCCAACAACTTTGAGACTGATTTTAGTTGCTCCCGAGATACAACTGCTTGCTCAGGGAAAAACTCATTTTGGGCCAACATAGCCCCAATGCCCTTGTCTGAAGCATCAGTTTCCAGCACAAATTGCCGCGTAAGGTTTGGCGGGCCAGGATTGGTCGTTGCCATGGCTTTTTTTTTTTAAGATAAATATTTTAGTCATAAAGACATAAATCAATAAACTAAACTATTTAAATTATATAATTACTTTTATATAATCTCAACACTCACAAATATTTTCTAAAATCTCTCAATCCAGTTATGCCACCTGATACTCAATTATCTCAGTTCTCTTTTCTAATCTTGGCCACGTACCATTTGTTTCAACTATCATGACCTTCCAACTCATGTTTAAAGAACCCTATCATACTAACATGTTTGAATCTTGAATTGGGACCATCCTATCGATCGGTAGCTAGGATATAAGAAAACGAAATGACCCAATGTTGTCTAAAATGTAAGATGTTCTTCTACAAGGAGATCCACATGAAAATTCTAAGTTCTATTTACTAAGCTAATGTTTTTGAGTTTTGCTATGTACAAGCAAGTTTGCGTACCAATCTGCGTAGTAATACTGTTGCCTTCATATTCTAAATTCAAATTAGTACTGTTTTCAATAAAGTTTACTTTCTGACCAATCATATTAAATAGGTGCGCGTATTAGTACGCAAAATCGCTTACAACTAGATTTTTCCAATGTTTTTACAGATGTTTGAATTCTCCTGTCCCTTACACCCCTCCCCCACTTTCAGTGATTGGATCATGCGAGGTGAAGAATTTTACACGCAATGTCTATATTTTTAGTGGCTAGATTTTGATTATGGGTGCTTCAACCAGACAAGGAGATTGATAAATAAATTGTAATTAATTTGATCGTGTTCATGATGTTTTATATATCATTTTGTGTACTTGAGGAAATTTGTTGGATGTAATGGTGTTGAAATAAGAATTTTGGTGCTACTGTGTGTTGATTGCTGAATGGAGATGGGTTAGTGGAAGTACCAAATCAATTAGTAAGATGTTTGAGTTTGTGCAAAAGCATGATGCGATGATGGCTATCACACTCATATTGGACAACTTAAAATGGTGCATTTTAAATGGCTTATTGCTTGATAACAAAAGCTTTTCACGGGTTTTCAATGTTAATTTGTATGGTTTCTTTAAGTTAATTAGTTTCATATAAAAGAGTATATAACTTATAATGAGTTGTTTCATTTTATATTTAAGATTAAATAAGTACGAAAGATTGTTATTATTTCTGTGCATCACATAGGTATGCAAGTACTAGTTAATACCAAATTACCAATAATTGAAATATGAAATCTTATTTTGAGCATGGATTATCTTTCATACACTTGGGTATATGAAATTCTCATCGAATGACAAATCCAAATAGTCAAGGGCTTTTGAATTTTCCCATAAAGATGAGTTTAATGGGACAGGATAGAGAATTGCGAGCTGATGACCAGATGTTGTTTGGATAGTGAGATGAGATAAGATGATTTTAGATAAAAGTTGAATAAAATATTGTTAGAATATTATTTTTTAATATTATTATTATTTTGAGAATTGAAAAAATTAAATTAAAATATAAAAAAGTTGAATTTTTTATTATATTTTATATGAAAATTTAAAAAAATTATAATAATGAGATAAGATGAGATGATTTCTTTAATTTGTGAGATGATGAGATTAAGGATATATTTTAAAAGAATTTAAAAAAATTGTAATGATGAGATGAAATGAAATAAAAATTTTAAATAAGATAAAACATTCAATCATAACTTAAATCCATCCATCACTGCGTAACTTCCGGACAATAGATTCTTTGCCCAATGCTAGGGTCACCGACATGTGGAAACATGTTTCACTTTTCAAACTAGCAAGACCGATCGCTCCACTTTGGGTTGCCGTGCACCAATTAAGGGGGTAGAAATATTAATTAGATAATAATAATGTTGATCGCATGCCAGTGGCCGGGTTTGTGTGACAGACTGCAGGGGTAATACCGTAATATACAAGACATGTGATCAACATTAATATATCTTATTATTATCTAATTAATATTTTCTACCCCCTTAATTGGTGCACGGCAACCTAAAGTGGAGCGATCGGTCTTGATAGTTTGAAAAGTGAAACCATTCCACGTGTCGGTGACCCTAGCATTGGGAAAAGAATCTATTGTCCGGAAGTTACGCAGTGATGGATGGATTGAGAGTTGGATTTTTGCTCTCATATCTCAGTTGGACTGTTTGGATTTAAAAGTTATCTTATTTTATCTTTATAATTTTTTTAAATTTTTATATAAAATTTAATTAAAAATTTAATTTTTTAAAATTTTTAAATAATAATAATAATATTAAAAAATAATATTCTAACAATATTTTATTCAACTTTCATTTAAAAGTATCTTATCTCATCTTACTATCCAAATTACACCATTAAATCGCAATTCTCTGACCTGTTCCATTAAACTCATCTTTTTGAGAAAATTCTAAAGCCCTCGACTATTTCGATTTGTCATTTAACCGATGGGAATTTCCACAATTTTTACTGTGACATCCTTAACCCCACTTGTGTTTTAGCGACAGTCACGACGTGGAGATGTTGGCCGCTTGGGTCACACATCTCTAGTACTGTACTGTTGAAGCAATTGCGGTCAAGAAAATAAAAAAAATAAAAAATATTCATAAATTGAAGCAAGCTGATTACACCGATAGCTAACAGTCCGGTGGTCTGGTCTATAGTTGTTGATTAGGTGGTTTAATTTAATCGGATGGCTGTGTGATTTCTTTTAAATGTCGGTGGGAGACCGGTGACTTATGGTTTTTAATTTGTTAGTGATGTAATTTTAAATTCTGGTATGATAGCATTCCTGACTGTCCTTTTTCTTTTGCTTACTTGGTGCACGGCAAGAGCTACTCAATCGTTCTTGCTCTCATCATCTCACAAATTAAGCAAATAATCTCAACTCATTCCATTCCATTTTATTATTATAATTTTTTTAAATTTTTATATAAAATATAATAAATAATTTAATTTTTTTAAATTTCAAAATAATAATAATATTAAAAAATAATATTTTATTTAATTTTTATTTAAAATCATCTCATCTAATCTTATCTCACTATCTAAATCACACTTAATCAATCAGCTCGCAATTCTATGACCTGTCCCAAAATTCCAAAACCCTCGACTATTTGGATTTGTCATTTAACCGATGACTATTTTATATTAAACGAATTTGAATTTGAATGGTTGAGTTGGTTATAAATTTTTAGATGAAATAAATTTATAGTAGACATGACGTAGCTAGCTGGAGCGTTTTCATAGACTAGCTGTAAACATTTGACATGTATAACACTTAAATCAATGAAAGGCCTACACATAACGCAACTATTATATTGTTTGGTTTCAATAGTATTGCATATTGATATAAGATAAATTTTATTTGCAGTCCTTAAATGGAGACTGCACGGGTAAGTCTTTCATTAAATAGAAAAAGTACCATTTTAATAAAGATATTATTATAATTTTAAAAAATTTTAAACACAAAATTAACTACGCTTTTAATACAGTTTTCAAATGAAGACTGTATGTAGCATTGCTCTTGATATAATTCTCGAAAGAAAATTATATATATGTGAAATTTGATCTCAATAAAGTAAAATTTATTAATTTTAGAAAAGAAAATTTAGGAAATTAGGCACATTAATGATGATGTTTTTTGATCAGTATATTAATAATAATGTTGCAAAATAATCCTTAACAAGATTATAATTTACTTTCCATTCATTAATTCTCTAAAATATCCAAACAAGCTGTATCAGCTAGATTTTACTGATTTCATTCCATTCCCTGTCATTTTCACTCATTATACCCATTTCATTCCGTGTCATTTTCACTCTTTTATTTGGAACCCATGCTCTTCCTACTAAAATTTCTATATTTATCTAGAAATTGCGGGACAATAATAATATTGGTATCCCTATAGACGACAGAATTCAACAGTGTTGAAGTTTATCTCTGGCTTCTAAATCTGCTTGTTGCTCTTTTAATTGGCTTTGCTGAAACCACCTTTCAATATAGTCATGGATTTTCTCGAGTCATTATTCATGTTAAAAGAGCTATCTTGGTCAGATGGCTCACACCTCCACTTGGTACTCTGAATTAATTAAATATTGATACACCTCCAAAGGTAATCTCAATCACTATAAGAAAAATAATCTTTTGCGACCAGTTATTTTTAGAGAAATTATTATTTTCAACTAAAATGAGTTTGTTTTGATTGTAAATAGTCATTTTCGTCGCAAAACAATAATAGTCGCAAATACCCATTTTTCTTATGGTGAGTTCAACATGTTGTGGGATGATATTCTGCAATTCGAATATTGTTTTCTTCCTTTTAGCGTTAAACTGAAACATTTCCATTTATCTCTTGCGTTGTCAGAGTAAACAAAGCAAAAAGAAAATAAGAAGTAATCCTTTAAAATTTCTTCAGTGGACGTGTGGAAGAGGAATGACTATGGAAAGTCGGTGTGGATAAAGCTTTAAATTTTCCTATAAATATATCAATACTTTGATCTTTCTGATCATGTCCATTTCATTAAAATAGTTTATATTCAGGGGATATATTTTCTAGCTAGTTGGGGCCAATGCGGCATTTTTCTCTCCCAGTGAGGGGCCGTCAGCTACGCGTACTGGTGGCCGAGCACGTTAATAGCGATAAAAGTTGATAAACAAATAATTAAACTTTAATTCCATGCATTGTATTCTTTTAAAATTCGCTCAGTGGACATGTACAGATTAAGTGGAAAGAATATGATAGAGAGCGTTCCCACCTTATTTTTCTGAATGCTACCTGCAATTTCTTTAAATATCAGTGATCTCGTTCTTCCTTCGACTGCATCACAAATCCCAGTACCTCATTCCACATAGACTACTCATGGCCGACCAAACTACCTGTTTCCTCATCCTCGGTTTTCTACCACTGCTTCTCATGTCTAGTTCAAGTACTGATGCAAAAATTCTCAACATTACCTCTGATAAATCTGCTCTTCTTGCCTTGAAAGCTCACATTTCTTATGACCCTCACCATATTTTGACAACAAATTGGTCCTCCAGTACTTCAGTTTGCAATTGGGTCGGTGTCACCTGTGGTTCCAGACATCATCGGGTTACAGCCTTAAACCTTTCTGACAATGGTCTTGTCGGAACCATTCCTCCGCATTTAGGAAACCTTTCATTTCTTGTCAGCCTAAGCATCAGGAACAATAGTTTCCATGGCTCAATGCCAAACGAATTGTCTCATCTTTATCGCTTGGAACTCTTGCATTTCGGATACAATGAATTCAGTGGAGAAATCCCATCATGGATAGGATTGCTAACCAAACTTCAAATTTTAATTCTTGTGACCAACAATTTCGAAGGCACTATCCCATCATCTCTATTTAACAGTACATCTTCATTGCAACAAATTGTACTTGAAGATAATCAGCTTTGGGGCTCCATACCATCCTCTATCTTCAAGATCATGTCTACCTTGAAAGTAATTTCTCTCGCAGGAAACAAGTTTTCAGGTCTAATGCCCTCCATTTTCTTCAACATGTCTTCACTGCAATATATTGATCTCAGCAATAATACGTTATCTGGTACACTACCACCGGAAGTAGGGAACTTAACCACACTTACATTTTTAAACCTTGCCAATAACAACTTCGAAGGTATATATATTTAGTCTTGATTGGTAGGTTATGTTGTTAATTATGATCGGTAAGTAAATTCCAGTATTTGTTTCTAAAGTATAATTGCATGTTTCATAGGTAGTCAGCTCCCATCCGCTTTGTTCAAGTGCAAACAGCTGCAAGTTTTATTCTTGTGGTCTAATAATTTCACAGGAAAACTATCACCCGAAATAGGGAACTTAACCAAGCTCAAAGTTTTAAGTCTTGCCTACAACAACTTCGAAGGTAAGTGACGTCATGTGTTAGTTGATAAAATATGCATTGATTTAGTATATATATGCATGTTCTATATATGATCTTCTCTAATTAGGTACTTCCAAATGAAAGCAAAAAAATAATTGGTTAGTTTGGGCCAGCAGGTCGTAGTGACACGCCATGGTGGAATGTGTAATTTTCCCTTGAATTTGTCATTAAAAAGTCATTAGGGATATTAGATTCGCAAACTTAATTAAAATTATTATTCTCCAATATTGTTAAATCCCAATGTCGAGTGTACCTATGAAAGTTAACAATGCTATTCTTTTAATGTATTAGTACTCTTGTTTTGGTCGACTATGTTGATATCATGCCCATGGATTAGTATATATGCAATCTCGATTAAATAAAAATGAATTAATTTGAAGCAAATAAAACTAAATGATTTTTTCGTGAAAAGATCAAAATATTTCAATGGTTAGAATATTAAGAAGGATTCTTAAAATATTCTTCTAGTCAGTGCCAAAAGTAAAAAAAAAAAAAAAAAAATTGTGATTATGTAAAAACTCCACCCACTAGAGTGCATGTGGCTCCGATCCAATACCATTGCAATCAAATCAACTCAAGGGTGGCTCAACCAATTATAAATGTTGCATGCCTTATAATCAACATCCATGGTATATATTCCAAGTCTTGATTGTTCTCTTACAACTAATTATTAGTTGTATGTTTTATCTGTTATAAAATCTTATTTTAATAGATTTATTGTAACTGCAGGTGCAATACCAAGTGAAATTGGTAATTTGCAGAAGCTAGAGTATTTCGATCTGGAAATTAACAATTTTGTTGGCACAATTCCACTGGAGATATTCAATATCTCAACATTGCAATACTTCATCATACCAGGAAATCACCTCTCAGGCACTCTTCCATCAGATATGGGCCACTTCCTTCCAAATCTAAGGGGAATTTATTTTTGGGGGAATGAACTTAGCGGAATGATTCCAGCCTCTATTTCCAACATTTCACAACTCATTTTACTCGACTTGTCCAGTAACTCACTCTCGGGCTTAATTCCAAAAACACTTGGTAATTTAAGGCTCCTCCAGCGACTCAACCTCGGACTCAATAATTTGACCATTGAATCTTCAGAATTGAGTATTTTCTCATATTTTTCGAACAACGCATATCTCAATATTTTGGATTTGTATATGAATCCACTAAATGGAGTCCTTCCTGATTCCATTGGAAACCTCTCAACCTTTCTTGAACAACTTGATCTCACTGGTTGCAATATTAAGGGCAACATTCCCATTGATATTGGCAATTTAAGTAGATTGACATATATGTCCCTGGGTGGCAATGATTTGGCTGGACCTATTCCAACTACAATAGGAAGATTAAGCATGCTCGAACGTTTGGGCCTTTTTGGTAATAGACTAAAAGGTCCAATCCCGTCCGATATCTATTACTTAGGGAGATTGGGAGATTTATCTTTAGCTGGCAACAAGCTTTCTGGGCAAATTCCTGAAAGCATAAATAATATGACTTCATTAAGATTTCTCGACTTAGCCTTCAACCAATTAACTTCAAGGATTCCTTCGAGCTTGTGGAGGCAGACAGATCTCTTAGCGGTCGACTTGTCATCCAATTCCTTAAGTGGCCCTCTTTCATTAGATATTGGAAATATGAAGGTCCTGACAATATTGAATTTATCAAGAAATCAACTATCAGGTCATATCCCAGAAACAATTGGTGGGCTCAAATCTCTAGTCAATCTCTCTTTGGCAGTCAATCAATTAGAGGGCTCCATACCTATATCTTTTAGTGGATTAGTAAGCTTGGAGTTGTTAGATCTTGCTGGTAACAACTTATCTGGAGAGATACCCAAGTCCTTAGAAGTGCTACGGTACCTCAAATATCTAAATGTCTCATACAATAAACTACGAGGAGAAATTCCAACACAAGGACCATTTGTTAACTTCTCAGCTGAATCATTCATGTCAAATGATGCATTTTGTGGTGTGATTAGACTGAATGTTCCTCCATGCAAAGAAACTTCTCTTAGACCAAGAAAGGCAATGGGGGTGCGTATACTAAAATATGTACTGCCCACATTAGGGTTAACAATACTTGTAGTATCCTCTGTACTAGTCTCAAGAAAACTCAATGGGAAGAAGAATTCAAAACTTTCCAACAACAAAGACTCAATGCCTTTATCAAAATGGAGAAGAATTTCCTACCAACAACTTTTACAAGCAGCAGAAGGGTTCAGTGTAAACAACTTACTTGGAGAAGGGTGTTTTGGCACAGTTTATAAAGGGACACTTTTAGATGGTACATACGTTGCAATAAAAGTTCTAAACTTGGAACTAGAAGGTGCATTCAAAAGTTTTGACATAGAATGCGAGATATTACGACACGTTCGTCATCGAAATATTGTCAAAATCATTAGCGTTTGTAGTAACATTGACTTCAAAGCACTTGTTTTGGAATACATGTCTAAAGGGAACCTAGAGATGTGGTTGTATTCTAACACCCATTGCTTGAATATGCTACAAAGGCTAAATATTATGATTGATGTGGCAGCGGCACTTGAATACCTTCATCTTGGTTATTCAACACCTATCGTTCATTGTGATTTGAAGCCGAGCAATGTCTTATTAGATGAAGATATGGTTGGACATGTTGCTGATTTTGGTATTGCCAAACTCCTAAGTGATGGGATTTCTCTCACGAAAACAATGACCATGGCTACAATTGGGTATATGGCACCAGGTGATGTCAAGTACTATTTTTATTATTCTAGTCTTGCATAAATACATAAACGCTTTGCTTTGGTAACATATATTTGGACCTTTGCACTTAATTTATTTGGATTATCATATGTGAAATGATATGTTTTAACGTGTGTAGAGTATGGATCTGAAGGAATTGTTTCTACAAGAGGTGATGCATATAGTTATGGAATCTTATTGATGGAAACTTTCACAAGAAAGAAGCCCATTGATGATATGTTTACCGGCGAAATGAGCTTAAAGCGTTTAGTAGAGGAATCATTTTCGCTTTCAATACTTGAAGTTATTGATGCCAATTTGCTGAGCAATGAAAATGACTATGCTGCTATGGAGACTTGCTTATCAGCAACTATGGGCTTGGCTTTGCATTGTTGTTCAGATTTGCCTGAACAGAGGATTGATATAAAAAATGTTTTAGCCAAACTTAACAAGATCAAATTAAAGTATCTACAAGATCAGCAATCAGCCTAGTCAAGTAGAGTTTATTACCAAGCTACAGTTTAATCTACAATCGGTATGCAATTTATCTACCACACTTATTAGAACTTGTTCATGAACTATTTGATTAATTATTATTTTCTTAGATGTATAAAATTCATTAAAATTTTTTTATGCATTTTCAAGAATTCATATAAATAATTACTTAATTATGTCAAGGTTATATGAATTAAATTGGCAAATATGTCAATTATATATAAAAGTTAATAACTGGCAAATCTTTCCATTGGCACAAATATATTAGTTCTATAAGAAAACAGATTAAATGTGTATATATAGGTGCGTGAACACACCCAAAGTATCTTAACTCTATCTACAAACTTCAGCAAAACAACTTTGAATTAATATAAATAATATAGTTATTATAAATAAATATCAGTATAAATGATTTATAACATTCACATTGACTTAAATGACACCCATCGTATTATCGTGCTAAGAACATGATTCTCTCTTATATTTTTAAATACTTTTGACTACTTGGCATAAAGTTTAATATAATATCTAGAAAATAATAAATTTGAAGTAGTACGAGTTCATACAAGTCATAACGAGTTTAAATACGAGTTTGAATTGTATAATAAGTCTAGCCTAGACTTTTGTTAGAATTTATATTTTTCTTAAAACAACAAAAATCGAGACAAGTTTATGAGTTGAGCGTGAACAACTTGGTTCATTTACAACATTATTTACAAACCTTGGGAATCCTCTCAAGAGACTTGTTTGATTCATTACCTTGTTACAATACACACAAATAGAAGTCTACAAATATTAGAGCAATGAAGGCAAACAAACTGATTTTTCTATTCTCGGAGAACAATGACAGCTGTACTTCTCCTTTTAATGTTGATCGGATTGTAACATATCTATCATTGTGTGTAGACATGCTCCCAACATTGCAGGAGAGAAGCAAGGGGTTGATGTCAAGAATCTCAGTAATCCTAGTTTTGGCAGCTTGGGCAATTCTCCTTACTAGATTTCACACTCTCTTCGTGACTCTAGGGTGCTTTGAGGGATGTGGAATTGCCACATTTTAGAGTTGTGTATATAGTAGTGACAGAGCCAGAGATGATCTCTCATTGGGGTCGAAACTTCTATTCCAATAATAAGTTTTTGAATATGATGGATATTGATTTGTATAACAATACAAAGAGGAAACTACAAGCATTCAAGTTGTTTAACTTTTTCACCCATGTCATGGTGGTAATAATAGATCATAAATAATAAAGTATGATTTTATATCTTCAATGGATAAATTATTATTTCGATCCAAAATTAAGATCTTAATAAAGAAAAAGAAAGCAGTTAAATATACTAAGATACAATAGATATAAACAAATACATTGTTCGTTTTAGGAAAAATGAAATACATCTTGGAGGGGATAAAATATATCAGGCCCAAAGTGGTTTTCTAATCCAAGCCCAAGGTTGAGGGTCTCATTTGGAAGAGAAGGAAAGAGGGACAAAAGGGAAGGAGAGTGTTAGGATGTAAAGAGGAGATGTGACATAAAAGAGAGATGATGTGACATAAATATACAAGGGGCAGAAGATAAAAGCGAGGAAACTAAACAATTTCAGGGCCTTCTTCTTCTGGACTTCTTCTAGACTGTGACTTCGACCTCTCCTTCAAGCTTCTTCAACCTGGGAACTAGAGCACCAAATACAGGGTCACATTTAGAAATTAGATTTTTGATCTCCATTATACAAAGGGGATAAGTGACCATGAGAGCTTGTAAAACAATTATATTATAGTGGATTCTCTCCCCCTGAAACAATCTATGGATGTAGGTAATATGCCAAACCACATAAATTTGTGTTTTTCCATCTCTTTTTCTTTCCCTTCATCTATTTCTTATTCATTGCCATGGATGTATGCACGGTCACTATACAGTCACACCGGACCACTGTTGGGGGCTCCACACCACACCGATTGAGCCGCTGATCGCCACAGCGGGCCGAGAATGACAATTTCTCCCATTCCGACCTGTTGTGCTATTTTAGGCATTAGCAGTTGTGATACCCTGTATTTACGCGTGTTTTGACCAAGTAATTATTGCATTTCTTAGGATTATGGACCTTCTTATTTTAAATTTTAGATGATTTACGTGGTATTATTTTATGACTTTTAACTGTGAAATTTAATTCAATGTGTTTTATTATTATTAATTATTGTTTATTATTTAAAATGATCTTTATTTTTAATTAGTTTATTGTTAGATTTTATTATTTTATTTTACTTAGGCACTGTGTTTAAATTAGTTTTATTTAAATTGTTGTTTTGAAATAATTTTCATTGGATCATTTTGTGACCCAAGTTGTGAGGACTGTACCTCATTTTTTTCCCTCACTTTTTCTTTTTTCCTTTTTCTTTTTCTCCTCTTTTTCTTCTTCCTTCTTTCTTTTTCCCCTGCCTCTTTCCCCCCTTGCGCGACCCTCTCCTCCCTCTCTCCAGTCCATTTGCTTTGTCTACCCACAGCGTCGCCGTACGCCGCCCATTGCTATCACAGCCCCTCCTATTCTCTTCTCCTCCAGCCGGCGACCATCCCCCTCCATTTTCAACTCCTCCCTCGCCGCCTTTAGCCTCCATGCACAGCTTCAAGCCAGCGGATTTTGTGCACCAGAGCCGACGTCGCTCTGCCATTGGCTACCATACTTTCACCACAGCATTGGCGACCTCCTAGCTACCTAACACACCCATCCTCAGCTCTGATCCACCACCGGTGAAGCCCGTTCATCTCCATTTCCGATTTGGGTGTTTTAGCCTCCAACCGCTACCCACGCCGCCACCCACCACCACCATTAGCTTCAAAAACACCCCTAAGTCCTTCCCTAGCAATCCGAAATCTTCGTTTGTCCCCTTTCAAAATATGAGTTTTTGGGACCCACGACCATAGTCCAAAATACACTGCTGCATGGCTGTGCCGCCACTTGTAGCACCTCTGTGATCCTTCGAGAATTATATTATAGCACTGTAACTATTTTTCTAAAAAACTTTTGAGATTTAAATGTATTTTTGCGCTAACTCATATTTACTGTGAACTGATTAGTTGTGCCGAACTGAGTCCGATGAGTAAGAGGGTCGGTTGGATTGGAGGATGTAGTTGTTGTGCGATTGGATTATGAGGGGATTTGTTGGCTGTTGGATATTTGTGTTGTGTCATATACAATGCATAATTGCACACATGTTCATGTTTGTGAATGAAAACTGAGTTTTCACATAATTGCATACATGTTCATGTGTATATTTAAAAACTAAATTTTCATGTGAGAAATATTTTTGGGTGCGTGTGTATCACGACCCCATGCCTAGATGGAGTATTATCTCGGTGGAGTTCTTCTGGTCACTCGGGAGTGTAATATATTGAGTGACGTCCCTGAGTTGTTGCTGGGCGACAACGGGATCGGACGGGATGGTAACACTCTCGTGCCGACTTCGTGACCCCTCTTGCTAGTGGGGGTTAGAGGATGCTTGGCCACGAACGCGCTGGGCGCGGAATTGGGCATCGCTCGTTACGAAGTTACATGCACGGTCATTACCCGTTATGTGACGAAGGGAGCCAGGGTGTGCGAATGGTCCCTATGGGAGATTATGGTGCATACGGTTAAAATGGATTATTGGGCTATTTTATGGAAAATTGACGTGTTTTGGATAAAAGGATTTTATGTGGACCATTTTCTGAGAAAATGGTGGATTATTGTTTTGGGCCAACATGGGATTTTGGCATATGTTGGAAAATATTCATTTTCAGAAAAAAATGATATTTTGGGTCAAATGCATATTTCATCATATGCATGCATAATTGTTGGTTGCATTAATGCATTTTTATCTCTTGGGTTGCTTGGTTGATTACTTGTTGATATTCATAATCTCACGGTATTCGACACCCTGCGTTTTATGGTACCGTAGATTTTGATGCAGATGATGTTGATGTAGAGCCTGAAGATTTGGCTCCGCCAGAGAAGTGATTTGGGATCACTTGCTCATGTATTGGGATTTGTCTCCCACTTTTTGGCTATGTATTTGGTTTGTATTATATTTATATTGGATAACTGTATAACGTTTTAAAGGCATTTTATTTTGAAAATATGTATTTAAATTTCTGGTACTTAGTTGACTAACTTTTAATTAACCGCTGTGACTTTTGGTGTGCAATTTTTGCATGTTGCACACATTTGAGCACTTATCTTTGGGATGCGTCACTCATATTGTCATCATCTTGACATCACGATTCCCGCATTTCCGTACGTGGGAGTCGGGGCGTCACAGCAGCTGGCGCCGTCTGTGGTATCTGATTTACTTTCTACACCGGAAGCGGGAGAATGACGGTTTTCTGGTGTGCTAAATAATCAATGAACAAGCCTATGACATCCTCCCAGATAAGTCCCATCAACCTTTCGACTTTTATTTTTATAAAAAAACACTACTACAGAAAATCGCAGCATCTAGCCGTGAGTCTGGTTGAACCGCCAGCGGTCACTGTATGCACCGCTGGTGGTTTCTAGCTCCGCCCATGGACCGGGGGTCGTGCAACTCGTGTGCATCTTGTAGTGTACATGGAGAACCACTCGGCCCAGCCGTGGCGCAACCGGGGGAGGACGCGAGCAGCCACCACTGGGCCCACCGGCATCGTCAGTCTTAACTAGTGTGGTCCTTGACCAATCCCCATAGAGTTAGCATTCACCGTGCAAGCTACGTGCAGTGGATGAAACTCCTCTACCTAGCCCTGCCATGGCACGACAGGGTTGCCGGCGGCCACCTCGTGGACCACCGGCATCATCTGCCTCCTCTAAGGTGCTCCTCGACCAACCCCAACTAGCAGTAACCTCGTCGCAGGCAACATCGTTTGTCTCCTCCTAAGTGGTCCTGCACCACCCCCATGAAGATGACCATGCATCTCGACCAACGCCACCTTGCATGTTGCATGCACGCATCCAGGCCATCACACACATGGCCACCATGTACATCTTGACCATTGTCAGCAACTCGGCCAAGTTATTTGGCGCCTTCTTTCACGGCCACAAACATCTTGGAAAGAAGCTGCCCGGCCACGTACCATAAGGCATCAACCCATTTCGGCCATGCACCCAACTGAGTCACAAAAGCCTACATACATCTCGGACAAACACATCTCGGCCTCTAATGCCTCTTCTAAAGCATCTCACCCATGTACTACATCTCGGCCACCATTTTGTCAGACTCACAACTTCTCACTCACTGATCTAACATAACCTCCTTGACCTCAGTAGTCCTCTGAACACTACTCCATAATGACGAGGCCGAGACACGAAGACCCTCAGCATCGCTGTCAAGACTACCCGCCCATGAAGTTACACGGCCAAGAGCGATGCGGCGATGGTCACACGTCTCGGCGGTCAGAGTTGTGTAGTGTTTGCCAGACAAGTTGTTTAAAAAAAAGAAGAGAGAGAGAGAGAAGAAGAAGAAGAAGAAGAAGAAGAAGAAGAATAAGAAGAATAAGAAGAAGAGCAGAGAAAAGAAGAAACAGCAACCAACTGCAAGTAATTTCTGTCAAGCAAAAATCGGCTATAGTGGCTAAAACATCCCGGCTTGTCTCCCTCAAATCTTATGTGGATTTCATTTTTGCTAACATAATTAATTCCTGTAGCGCAAAACAACGACTATACAATCTCACTCAGATACCGCTCAGACTTCTCAATATGTCTCCATCGGAATAAACTGCTTGGCATTCACATGCACATGGACAAGCGCCTCGATTACTTACCCTCCCCGTGAAAGTCAACAGGCGGGTCTAGCCCCCTCAGCCGCCCAACCTCCCTCACGGTGAGGTACAGGTCCAGCTCCAGCCTACTCAACGCGTACTTTCACTGTGGCGTCAACAGGCAAGTGCGGGTTTAGTTACAAACTGCTCGACTACTAACCTCCCTATGAGGTTCAAAGAGGCTAGTCTAATCTACAGGCTCCTCAACCTCTCTCACGATGGAGTGCAAGTCCAACCTCTCGACTGTTCGACTACTTACCACGACCTCCATAACGGCGAAGTGCAGGTCCAGCTCCAGACTGCCCGACACTAACCTTCCTTGTGGCGTCAATAGGAGGGTGCAGGTTCAGTCACAAACTACCCTACTGCTTAAATCCCCGTGAGGTTCAAAGAGGCGAGTATAGTCTACAGGCTGCTTGACCTCTCTCACGGTGGAGTGAGAGTCCAGCCTCTTGGTTGCCCGACCTCTGTCACTGCAAAGTGTAGGTCCAGCTCCAGCTTGCCCAACACTTACCTTCCATGTAGCTTCAACAGGCCGGTGCGGGTCCAGTCCCAAACTGTTCGACTACTTACCTCCCTGTGAGGCTCAAATAGGCGAGTTTAGTCTCTAGGCTGCTCGACATCTTGCATAGAGAAATGTAGGTCCAGCCTCTCGGCTGCCCAACTACTTATCCCGACCTCCGCCACGGCGAAGTGTGGTTCTAACTTCTTAGCTGCCTGACTACTTACCTCCCAGTGAGACTCAAAGAAGTGAGTTTATTCTCCAAACTACTCGACCTTTCTCATGGCAAAGTGCGGGTCTAGTCTTTCGACTGCCCAACATTACTCCTGGGACGATATCTCCTCCAGAAAACGCCAAGTGTTTACAATCGCGCCATAACTGCTGTCTCAGACCTTCACCACACTCTAGCAAGGCTATTCAAGTTTGCAAATTCCACACTTGTGATTGGAAATTATTTACGCTAACCAGTTTAAGTTTTGCAGCATGGTCAAGCATCTCCTACTTACCTCCCCGTGAGGCTCAAAGAGGCGGGTCTAGTCTCCAGGTTGCCCGACCTCTCTCACGGTGGAGTGCATTTTCAGTCTTCGACTAACCAACGTTATTCCAGGGAAGACATCTCCTCCAACAAACGCCGAGCATTTACCATCGCAATTATAACTCCTGTCTCAAACAGTCACCACATCCATGCAAGAAGATTCATGTTTGGAAATTCAACACTTGTGATTGGGAATTATCTACGCTAACTGGTTTGGCTTTTGTGGCATGGTCAAACGTCTACTACTTACCTCCTCGTGAGGATCAAAGAGGCAGGTTTAGGCTCCAGGTTTCCCAACCTCTCTCATGGCATAGTGTGGGTCAAATCTTTTGGCTGCCTGACATTACTCTTGAGACGATATCTCCTTCAACAAATGCTAAGTGTTTAACACTTGTGCCACAACTGCCTCGTTCGAGTTATGTTCATGAAGGAATCAATAGGCGAGAAAGGTCAGGGACTGCCCTCCCCCCCCCCCCAAGTGCCCAACAAATGGGCAAGTCACTTGACTTCCAGACCTTCGCACTCCAAGCCAAGCTACACTCTCGTACCTTACGTGGTCAAGCTTATATCCTGCACATCTCCCGCCAAAGATCAGTTCTGCACTCATACCTAATGCGATCGAGCTAACCTCCCACTTATCTCGCTAAGATGAGTCCCGCACTCACACTCTACACGGTCGAGCCTATCTCCCACCAAAGATCAACTCCGTGCTCGCACCTAATGCTTTCGAGCTAACCTCCTGCTTATCTCGCTAAGTCTATCTCGCTAAAACAGGGGTGTTTATGGACGTGCCATGATGGCTCGCGGTGGTTACTTCCTGGACGTGCACTTGTGCTGTGCGTGGTTGTACTCTGGTTGGGCAGGGTGGTTCCGTATGGAGAGGACGCACGGGAGTTGGTTTTTTTGATGCAGCAACGCCACGGAAAGTGACGCCAAGTTGTGTCTCGGGCTGGCTCTTTTGTGGCAGTGGGGTGGTGGTTGAAGAGGGTAGCAGCGGCTGCAACTTGGTGGAGGGTTTGACGGAGGCTGAGCCGCAGTGTGTCAAATGTGGTGGTCTGGTGCAGTGTAAGCATGCTGCGAACGTACGTGCGCGGGTGGCGGCGTTGGGCTAATTTTTGGACGGTGTGAAGAAACTGAGCTACAGTGCTACGACTTGATGTTCTGCAGGAAGTATGCATGTATAATATATATATATATATATATATATATATATATAGGTGATTGAACATAAAGAGAAAACCCTAGAGGAGGAGACATGCATGGCAATTGACGTGGGGCCTATTCTTGGTTCTCAAGAGCTTGGGTCTGATAAAAATACTAGGTCATTTAAAAAAACTTAACTACAATAACAAGTCCATTAGAAAATTTAATAACAGTTAACAACCAATTTGGACCCATAAAATAGTACTCAAAAAATTTCAACTGAGCTTTTCATATACTTAATCCAAAAAATATAAAAAAGAGGTTTGGCGCTAGGCCCGGATGTTACACTTGCACCTGTCCCATATTAATGATATGTTTGGGAAAATTTCAAAGTGGGGCCGGGGAGCTTTGCTTCATGAGGTCCTTCCATGCTAGAGAGAGACGACTTGACCTATAGTCGGTCGATCGAGTTAAGTTGAACGATGATAATTGAATGTTGAAGTATCATTTATTTATCACAAGTCTCAACATACTATCTAGTAGATGATATCCATTTTTTTTTTTTTTACAAAGAGTTAAGGCCACCTGTCCATGAGTGACCCTTCCCCAATTTTATTAAAATACCCTCACTTATGGCGGAGGAATACCATGGTTACAACCAAACCTCTAAGAATTTTTTTTTTCCTTAAAAATCCTCCCAAACACAAAACAAAACAAAGCCAACCATACAAACTACAAGTAGCAGAGACCAAACTCTAAACATTCCTAAAGAATAACCATCTAAACAAGCCTAAAGACTACTAAATAAAAACAAAGTTAAGTACGTATAGAGGGTAGCCCAATCTTATCAATCTGAATAACACCCTTTAAAAACCTCGGTAATTGCTGGTTATCTTCATAAAAAAATTACTTCCTAACTCACATTGTTTCGCCAAAAAATCCGCTGCTTGATTCCCTTTTCTAAATTGATGTAATACACAGATCTCCATTCCTTGCATTTCAGAAATCAACTCATTCCAATAATCCCATAAATACCATAAAGTGCATTTACCTGACCGGATCCAATCCACCACCAACTTGGAGTCGCTTTCCACAATTATATTTAAAAAATTTAGTCTTTTACAAATCTGGATCCCCTCCAACATAGCTCTTAATTCAGCTTCATTATTGGTCCCAATACCAAAATTAGCCGAGAATGCCGCTTTAAAATTCCCATCCTTATCCCGCAAGATACCCCCACCTCCCGAAGACCCTGGGTTATTTCGAGTACTCCCATCACAGTTAAGCTTGATCCACCCAGAAGGCGGTTTAGACCAATTCAGAAGTCTGCATTTCTTAGCCACCACTCTCGACATTACCAAATTAAGCTCATTTAATACATAAAAATCCTGCTCATTAAGCCGCTTCTGCACTATCAATTCACCCGCTATCCTATTAAGCCATGATTTCACTGTTGGGTTTGCTCCTTTGGAGTCCCACATTGGTGGGAAGTGAGGAAGAGGCAAGGCCTCAAGGGTTATAAATAGAGGGGTTTGCCTCTTGGTTAAATACACCAATTACAAGTTATCAAGTAATAACTTGTGACTAAAATCCTCTGTTGGCCTTTTCTTGTAAAAGGGAAAGAGGTGAGAGTTAAAGTTTTCTTAGTGAGAAAATTTTGTTGGTGTCATTTGTGGTGAGGAGAAAAATTGTGTGATTGTAACAATTTTTCACATAGTGTATTTTCTTCTCTGGGTCTGCTGGTTTTTCCTCCTACTTTGAGAGTTTCCAGGTAAATTCTTGTGTTGTTATTATTTCTCTATTTTTCTTTATATTCCTGCAAAGAGGTGGATCCTTGAGGGTGAATTTGGGAGGTCCAAATTCCTAACATTCACTACTGTCCACACTTGCATCGCAGTGACTTTCATCCCCTCCATACGTACTTTGCATCTCCTATTCCATAAACACCAAGTTATTATACATGGAATCATACCGATGAGATTACCTACCAGTGAAGCCTTTTTTGCACAAGTCATCCAAGCCGACATTCTGGCTTTCCAGGTCTGAAAACTCAAACATGGCACTTTTAATATCCTACTAGCATATTCCCAAACCTGAGCAGCTACCTGACCAGTAGATAAAACATGGTCTATGCTTTCAATAGCAGGAGTCAAACAACAATCACATGCTGACGCAAGGGAGATTCCCTTATTTTGAACCCTCTCATCTACAGCCAGACTCTGGAACCAAGCTCTCCAATTGCACATGGATACTTTTTTTGGCAGACCTTTGTTCTAGAACCAATCATGCCAAGGTAGTATTACACCTTTTTCCCTCGTTACTTCCCACACAGTAGTCGTTGTAAAATTGCCATTCGATGATGGCTTCCACACACAAATATCCAACTCATTTCTCTCAGTAAATTTGGTCTGCACAATCTCTGCCGTAATCGACTCTCCCACTAACTCCTTTAAAAGCTCAACGTTCCATTCACGCTCCAACCAACACTCCCTGATACGTGTTCTTTTATTTGGAATGTTCGTAATTTGAGTTGCTAATGGACCCGAAGCTAGCCATCTGTCAAACCAGAAAAACGAGTTTTCGCTTCGCAGCAGTATCTGAACATTATCCATTACTTCCGGAACCCTCTTCATTATCGATTTCCACATTCTCAAATCTGTTGCCTTCGGACTGTAGGACATAAGATGACCATCCTTTAAATATTTTGATTTAAAAAAATTTGCCCACAGCCCATCATTAGTGAGTAATCGGTATGCAAACTTCATATGTAAGGACTTCTGAACCTCATGTAAATCCCTCAACCCCAAACCTCCTTCATTAGTTGGTTTACAAATTTTAGACCATGATTGCCAATGCAATTTTCTCTTTCCCTCCACTTTGCCCCAAAGGAAATTGGCTAGTATAGAGTTTATACGATCAAGAGTCTTCTTCGGAACATTAATCACCGAGAGGATATGTAGCGGTATACTAGATAACACATGCTGCAACAAAATTAACTGACCACCTTGGGAGAGCAACTGAAATTTCCAACCTGCGACTTTGTTTCTTATTTTCTCAATCAATGATTCAATGATACGTGATGACAGTCTACATGATACAATAGGCGCCCCCAAGTAAATCACAGGTAATTTTCCTTCCTTAAATCCCGTAATTCTTAGTAATTCCTGCTTCCGACTTGGATTAATAAATTTAGAGGGAAAAATCACTGATTTCTCATGACTAATCTTTTGGCCCGACCACCTTTCATAAGTGGTAAGAATTTCAACCAGTCTCGTAATAGACTTTTTCCCCCCATTAGTAAAAATTAGTAGATCATCAGCAATCAATGAGACACTAAAGGTGCCCGCACTGGATGCGTAAATCTTCTAATCCTACCAGCCTCAAAATTTTTTCTAAGCAGCCTTGTTAATACCTCCTCCATAATAATAAACAAAAAAGGAGATAACGGATCCCCTTGTTTAAGACCCCGAGTAGATTGGAAAAAATCTTTAAAGGTCCCATTCATTATCACAGAAAACCATGGAGACTTAATACAACCACCAATCAATTTACAAAAATCTGGAGAGAATCCAAAAGATGAAAGCACCTTCAAAAGAAAACTCCAATCGACCTTGTTATAGGTCTTAGCCATATCAATTTTTATCATGACATTTTCACCCAAAATTTTCCTGTGAAGAGAATGCACCATCTCTTGGGCAAGCGTAATGTTTTCAAAAATACTGCGACCCAGAACAAAAGCCCCTTGTTCATGGGAAACCAACTTAAAGATAACCCGATTCAAACGAGCCACAATAATTTTTGAGAAAATCTTATAAGCCACTGAGCATAAACTAATAGGCTTGAATTTATCAAAACTGGCAGGATTATGTACTTTCGGAATTAAAACAATAAATGATGACATGAAAAACCTGGATAATTGGCCGCCCCTGAAAAATTCCTGGGCCGCATCAATAACGTCCCCTTTGATAATCTCCCAACACTTAATGTAAAAACCAAACCCAAAGCCATCAGGCCCCGGGCTGCTTTGCTGAGGAATTGAGAAACATGCTTCTTTCACTTCCATATCAGTCGGCTCAGCACACAGCAGATTATTTTCTTCCTCCAAAATTACTGGGTCAATTAAGTTAGCTAGGCCTGCGTTCACCACATCACTCGACGCAGAAAGGGAAATTCGGAAATACTGCGCAGCTCCCATATGAACCGATTCCGCACTCTCCAGAGTTGTACCATCCGCTAACACCATCTGAGATATAACTGCCTTCTTACGCCTACGATTAATTACTGAATGAAAAAATCTAGTGTTCTGATCTCCTTCCATCAGCCACTTCTTCTTAGCAATTGTGCCATTCGGGTTGTCTCTCTCTTTCACCATGTATCTATCTCCAAATTAGTCAGAAGATAATCCATTTCCACATCTTCAGAATACCCCAACTGTAACTGGTTTTCTAATATTTCCTGCCTCCCCTCAAGTCTTTTTATATTCTCATCAACTCTGCCAAATACACGCTTATTCCAAGCACGTAAGGCAATCTTGGTTCGTTTGAGTCTTGCGGCCAGTTTATGCAAGCCTGAGCTGATATCATTCCTGTCCCAAGCTTCCTGCACGCACTCTAAAAAATTCTCATTTAAACACCACATATTTTGAAACCTAAAAGGAACCGGACCATATATTTGAAAAATCCTCTCTAGATGAACCACCAGAGGACAGTGATCCGAAGTTTTTCGCGCCAAATATTCTAATTGAGCTGAATTAAATTGATCAGAGTAAGTGTTGTTCATGACCACTCTATCTAGCTTTGCCCAACTTCTATTAACCCCAAGATGACCATTGCACCATGATAGCACACGCCCACTGCTGTGAAGATCAAACAGACCACATTTATCTAAACAATCATTAAACTCTAACATAGAAATTAGAGGCCGAGGATGACCCCCCATTCTTTCAGAGTCTATGCGAATAGCATTAAAATCGCCCATAATCATCCAAGGCACATTATTCAACTGTCTATTTTTCAATTCTTCCCATAACCCTCTTCTTTCCGTATAAGTACATTTAGCATAAACAAAAGTTATGAACAACCTTTGATTTGCCGAAGATAGCCATCCTGATATTGTTTGAGAAGTACAAAACTCCATCTGAAACCCATTCAATTCCTTACAAAAAATCCACAACTTACCACCCTCTATCTCATTTGGAAAAAAATAATGAAGATTCAAAAAAGAACCTGTAGCAGACATACGGTTATTACCAACAAATGGCTTCGCAATCGCACAAATATTGATATCTTTTTTAATAATTAACTCCTTTACTCTCCTCTTCGACGTCCCTAACCCTCTAATATTCCAGTAAAAAATGTTTCCTATCATTTGCTCAACTTCTTCGATCGGGTGTGAATCCTTTGGGACTTCCTCACTGCCTTGTCTAACGTAGTTGCTTGTTTCTCTGTATCCGACTGATTCGCTCCTTCAGACTCATAGGCCTTCTCATTACCCCCAAACCCTTCTATTTGTCCATCCTCATGTTCCGAAGAATAACCCATAGCTAACTCCCCTTGCACTCTTGTATTAGAAGGTACATTCACCGTTTCAGCACCCAAGGTCTGTGACACATTGATTTCTTCCCTCTGCATGGACACCAGATTCTCATCAGTATCTTTATCGCACCAGACCTCCTTACATTCTTCATCACTAGCCTCATCTTGATTTTCCGGTAATCTTACTGAATCTTGGAGAGGGAGCTGTGGCATCTCTGCACTCATAATCATTCTTGGCACCATTTTAGGCCCATTATCACCCTCACTATTCGTCACCCCTGCAGTTATAATTTTCACAGACACATCCTCACTTTTTCCAGACTCACCATCTCTGCCCTCATGCTCAACATCAATGTTCACAACTTGCACCCCACTTGCATTCATCTCCTCTTGTATGACTGGCAATCTATCCTCCACTATTTTAAGATTTTCTTCCAACTCCATATAATCTTTGGTTCCCGAAGTACTACCCCTGAGTTTACTAGTAATTGGCTTCCATACTCTGTTCTCCTTCTGCTTCCCATCCTCCTTACGCCTCTCCCCAGCCCTACATACCACAAATGTATGTCCCTGTCGATGGCACTTCATGCAATAATAACCTTGTTTTTCATATCTCACCTCTTGCCAAATACACTTCGCAGGAGACATTACAATTGGAAATCTTTTCACCGGTTCCACCGTCAGATATACCTCCACACAAATTCTTGCACCAGTGGCTCTTGATCGATTCAACGTCGCATTATCCGTCCCAAGATACCGACCAAACCGTGTTGCAAATATCTGAAGACAATCACAATTATAAAGATGCAAAGGCAGGTTTGGCAAGAAAATCCACTGAGGGGCCAGTGTAGATTCTTTATGAAAATCAAAATCCTTTGACCATTTGAACAAGTGAAAAATGTTTCCCTCCATGACTCTTCCTTCCGAGCCCAGCCATGCACAAAATCATGCTCATTCTTCATTTGGATTAACACATGATAATCATCCATAAAGCTAATCGTCGGAATCTCTGCTAGCCCCCACTTTTTCACCACGTTCAATCCGATCACATCAATAGAAGGTCGTACTTGCATAAATTTCATGACCAGTGCAAACTTATATTCTTCCGCCGCTTTTACCATCTCTGTTTCAGAAAAAATGAAACCCAATTCTCCATTTATGTCCACAGGAAACCGTAAAGGAATCTTGAAAGAAGAATGCTCAACCGGTTTTGAAACTGCCGAAGCATATGATGTTGCCATACCAACTCCAAAGGCATTAATTCCTACCGATGGCACAGCCATCAGAGGGCCGAAGCTGTCGAGAGACGGACAACCAAGCCGTCTGACTGCTAGATACCACCCTAGAGAAGAAATCTAGTCGCACCTTCCAAACCAGAAGGAGCAGAAAGTAAAGACCTCTCGCCAAGAAACTCCAAGAAGAGCTCCAGAGCTCCAAGAAACTCTAAAAAATGATACCTTCTTATCACTTGATTTGCATAATGCTTCCATAAGTATGGGTCATCCCACACATAGTATTTGGCACCACTCTTGATCTTATCTCTTTTAGTAGATGATATCCATAACAGTTATTCACTACAAGAAAATAAGGCATTTCCAACTATTTTAAGATCGCTGCAAACAAAATCGCCACAAATAGTGCTTATTTGAGACGATTTTCATTTCGTTGCTAGATTCCAACACCAAGTTGGGAAATGTCAAGGGAGAATTTACTGTTCACTTTTTTACTGTACTGGCATTTTCTTTGTGCCGAATAGGAAAATCACCACGATACATAGCAAAATATTTCATCGTAAAAGCAATATTGTCGCCACAAAAGACCTGTAAATTAATTTGCGGCCAATTAATGCTTATTTGCGTTGATACAAAAGTGCCGGAAACATCCTTTTGCAGCGCTTTTTTATTTTGAGACCAGTCGCAATATTCAAAAACTAGTTACTAAGATTTTGATGGCCCGATGGAATTGGTGTTTTTTAAAAGCAAATCACTCAAGCGCCAAAAGGCACGAAACCCCCCCGCCTCGACCCAACTCGATGTTAGCCCTACAATCCAGTGTTTTAAATACCATATCGTACCGGCCAGTACGGCCGGTATTTTCCGTACCGGCCACCGGTCCGGTACAGGTACACTATATATTTCGTACCGATCGGTACCGGCCGATATTTCAGCCTGTGTACCGGTCTGTACACGCCGATATTTCAACCTTTAATTTTTTTTTTCATTTTTTCAAACTAAAAGCTCATTTTTTTACCCCCAATTCAGACTAGACTATTTATAATTTATATATATATGTATTTATATATAATTTATTTATATATAAACTATTATTTTGAAATATGATTTATATATATAATTTATTCATATATCGACTATCTCAAAACATTACACAAAACAATACCAGTATCGAAATATTTCGTTCCAATGCCTCAACCGGTATAACATCCGGTACGATATTCAATACATTGCTACAATCCCTAATCCATCTTTCTTCCCCAACTTCTTCTTCTCACCCTGCAAACTAACCCACCCCATTACGTTGCCTCACAACCAAGAGAGGTAATCGCATGGCATTTCCTCGGGCATAGCATTTCTTCTTCACTCTTCCTCTTCTCCTCTTCACCCGCACTACAGAGCTGGACTCGGGTGTTGCATTTCCAATCGGCGACACTGGGAGGTATCGCAGCCGCTCTCTCTCTCCGAACTTTGTAATGCCGGAAGGAAATTTTTCCTGGGCTTTCTGAATCCAATCAAGAGTGTGACTGAGGCTTAAATTCCTTCCTCAAAGTTTTTGTTAATTAAGAGTCTAGGATTTATATTACAGATGCATATGAGGAAGGAAACCTAGGTTTCTCCGTGCAACCTAGGTTTCCCCCTTTTTTCCCAACTAAACTTTATCTTTTCTCTCTGTTTCTCTTCGTTTCTTTCTTCCATTTCCTGGTTTTGCCCCTCTGTTCCCGTCTTCTGGAGATCTAACGCTGATTAATGGGTATATGTATTGGCTCTGCCTTGGGGTGTACCATTCCGGGGTGTACCTTGTGTGTATTGGCTCGGCCTTGTGGTTTAGTTTAACTCTGCTTTTAGCGTGTTTTTGCACTGACCGGATTTGTCAGTTTGAACTTGTGTTTGTGTGGAAAACTTGTGTTTATTTTTTTGTTTCTGCAACTGTGGATCCAGTTTCGCTTATTGCAGCGCACAGAGAAAACTCTCGCTCTCGCTTAGATAATCAAATGGGCTCGTTGTTGATTCTTGCTAGGCTTCTGGAGTTGATTATCGATGTCAATTACTCTTATTTCTCATTTATTTTGGCATGGGTATGGTAAATGGTTCAAGAAGATGAAATATGCTGCCTATTATTGCTAGGCTTTGTTGGAAATGTAATCTGGTCTGTAGCAGACATTCTTGCCATTGAGGGGCTTTAGATAATTCCAATCCCACTGCCTATTATCCAAGTTGCTGTGGATCTGAGGCTCATTTTTTGGTTTTTTTTTTTGAAAGAAGCGGATCACCCTTCATTAAAAAAGGACATACAACTCTGACTTGAAAACAAGTCAATTACAAACATTTAATAGCTCCCCAGAACACATACGTGTCTGACAGGGTCTAGTCCAGACAGCACATCTCTAAAGACCTAAGTCTTAGAGAGATACCACCTCTGTACATGATAGAGGTTAAAAAGCCCCCATACCCCGACAAAGCAGGGTAGGGTTCTCCAAACCCTACCATCCGACAGCGTGGAGGGGGGACTTCTTTTTGGATTTTTATTAATATAAAAACAACATTACATAAAGGAAATTACAAACAAACAGGGTTACAAAACACTACAATGATACGAGTACTATACAAACAACCACTGCAAAAACAGTACACAAAAAGAGGCTGCTGTAGCGCGTGTAGCCCACGCGCCAAACTGGGCGGGAACCGGAGACCGATCTTGGAAGTATGGGATTCGCTGATTGTAGAAAAGCCGCGTGTGACAGCGTCAGAGGGGTCTCTGGTAGCGCGTGCAGGCCACGCGCTCGAGAGCTCCGGTAGCGCATGCGGGCCACTCGCCGCTCCGTTTGACGCCGCGATCGGTGGTTTAGAAGATCGACAGCTGGGGGACACCATGGCGTGGCGCATTCTAGCTTGAGCTTGCCGGAAAGTCCTAGATCGGGGGTTTACCGTAAGAGACCTGAAAAAAATAAAGAAAACACACAGAAAAACACAAAGACAGCTGCAAACGAGGAGGAGGGGGGGAGGGAGGAGGGAGGGGGAGAGGAGCCGAAGCTCCCCCCCCCCCCGTTCGGCTTCAGAAACGGGTGTTTTCTAGAGAGAGAGGGTCTCGGTTTGCAGAGAGAGGGTCTCCTATTTAGACTTTTGATTTGTTTATTGACATCGCATTGCTGTGGCTTTCTGCTAAATGTTTGATTAGAAATTTTCTTTCGTTGCTTGGAATTTAATGGCTACCATGGACTTCTTATTGTGAAACTAAGTTTTGTTTGTATAACGGGAAGCTTAGAAAGCTCATTTATCAACAAATAATAACGAAGATCATAAATGATGATCCAGTGATATTGGTATCCTGACAACCCACTTAATTACAAGCCCTGTCCTAGAATTATGGTTTTTATCCGTCTTTAGTAGTGTCACTTAATGAGAATAGGCCCAGAGTATGCATTAATTTGAAATTACTGTAATTTTGTTTGAAAAAAGTTTTCCATTTCTTTGTCTTTCCTCTGATCTAATTTTGCGTTCTCCATTCGCAATAAGTGCCTGGAATGTGTAGGGGTATCAAAGTTATGAACTTCTGGTTTGGGTCAGCTTGTTGTTGCACAGTAGTTTAACATAACATATTTTAGTCTACACTTGTGCAGGAATTCTTTGCAATTAAATCCTGCCACTTCAAACCACAAGTATGTATATATAGCTTGTAGATTAGATTACACAATCTAAGTTAATTAAGGCCCTGAGTAAGCTGGCTGGGTTTTTGTGCTCCCTTCAGACAAGCATATAGGAAACAATGATCATCACCAAAAGGTCGGATTGAGAAACGATTCAAGTAACCCGGGATAGAAGTAAATAAGTTAAATAGTAAGGAACCTCCCCAAAATTGTTAATCTCTAAACTGGAGTAATAGCTCTGCTCTAGTCATGTAAACTTGTTGCATTAATGTAACAACCCCGATCTTATATTGTAGAAATAAATTATGGATAATTAATTTAGAAGCTCAATTGAGTGTTTGAGTATTTTTTTTTAAATAGACTACGGGCCTAAAATCGCTGTTTTAGTGTATTATGATTTTCTGTCAATTTGAAATTTAGGTTAAAATAAAATAAAATCTTTTTATGGACTGAGATAAGTTTTATGTATTTTTTTTATATATATAACTATTATTATTATTATTATTATATCAGATTTTTTTTAAAACTTTAATAAAATTATTTTCATTTTATTGTTGATATTTATTATGATCCGATTCTACGATAGCCGGTAGAGTTCTGTTTTGAATTTAAACTTTATTTCTATATCTCCACTCATAAGCCTCTTCCTCATCTCCTAATGTATAATCGAACGCTTATCTCAACCAGCTCAGTAACTCTAAATCTCATCTTCATTCTTATCTCATAACTGATCTTTATCTCCCAATTGATCGTCAAAAATGAACTCAAAAATCCAATCATCAAACTCCCAAATGAAATCAAACTCTATCAAAATCTTACTTTTAGCAGCCCTTTTTCGACCCCAACACAATCACGTCGTCTATATATATATATTCAACCATTGCTCTGCAAATTCAACAACACAAGACCACAGCATACCTTCTCCATAACTCCATCCCGGTCTTTTCCTTCACCGTTGGTTTCCGTAGTACTGCTGTGACTCCCAGCTGCTAGTCACCACCACGTTTACCATCCTCTCTCGGTAAGGCTCTCTTTCTTTTTCCTACAGTTCTTTTTTTTCTTCCCGCTTGATATGAGATCTCTCTTTCCCTCTCTCACAGTTTTCCCTCACAGCTTTATCTTCTACTCGGTTTCTTCGTCCTCCAGAGCTCCTCTGTTTCTTTGTAAAATAAAAAGGAGCCGTGTTATGACATTTAGGATGCGTTTGGTTGTTGAAATGAGTTGAGTTGAGTTGAGTTTAGATGATAAAATATTGTTAGAATATTATTTTTTAATATTATTATCGTTTTGGGATTTGAAAAAGTTGAATTGTTTATTATATTTTGTGTTGGGATTTGAAAAAGTTGTAATGATGAGTGAGATGAGTTGAGTTTGGTTGGATAACCAAACGAACCTTAATCATGGGTAGGTTGTGTTGAAATTTACAAAACCTGCCATATAAAAGTTCAATCACATCGTTACTTTTTGAAAATATTTAAAAAGTGTTTAGCCTCTGTCAGTTATACTCATAGTCACCTTTGCCGAATTTACAATAGATTGCCACTAAAAAGTTGGCGTGTAACCCACATGTAAGAGCCTATTTAGGGTGCGTTTGGATGTTGAGATGAGTTGGGTTGAGTTGAGTTGAGATGATAAAATATTATTAGAATATTATTTTTAAATATTAAAGTTGTTTTGGGATTTGAAAAAGTTAAATTATTTATTATATTTTGTATTGGAATTTGAAAAAGTTAAATTATTTATTATATTTTGTATTGGAATTTGAAAAAGTTGTAATGATGAGTTGAGATGAATTGAGATGAGTTGGGATGAGTTTGACATCCAAACGAAGCCTTAACTTTTAATATTTTTCTAAAATGACCCTAATTCTTTTTGGGATGGCCGACTAGCATGGCCTTGTTTTAATTGAGTTCTTGTGTTAGCCATTTTTATTTATTTATTTTTAGTTGGGAGTATTTTAGCGTTAAGAAGACTTTAAGGAAATATAAGTCATGTTAGTATTTTAAGTCACTAATTTAACTAAAAATTTATGTAAATTATGTGTTTTCCCAAAAATGTCCCTGCTTTTAAAGATTTATAGTTGAGAATAATTTAGTGTTTGAGAGATTTTAGGTTTAGAAAATAGAGGATAGTTTTAGTAGTTTAGGTTTTAAATAAAATTACATATTTAATTAGGAATTTATGCAAATTACGTGTTTATTTTATAGGCGACCGAGTACGTGCGGAAAATAGTGGATTAGCGCTGCAAGGTAAGTAGCATGATCATACCCTTACACGTATTTACGGTAAACGACATGTCTCTTATAAAAATATTATGCATGTACGCCCTCTATTGGAAGCCCCTTTTTACGTACCCAAGACATGATAAAAATATGGAAATCTATGATTTTATGTAAATAATTAGGCATCAAGCTATTCATGAAAATTCATGATTTTATGAAAGAAGTTATGCATCAAAAGATTTATGAAAAGTCATGATTTTATGTGAGAGTTATGCATTAAAATAATTTATGAAAAGCCATGTATGATTTTATATGAAGATTTATGCATTAAAGTATTTATTTTAGGTGAGAAGTCATGCATCACAACATGTCATGAAAGAATGCGATTTCATTTGAAATCTATGATATGATATGACAAGTATGTATGTGATTTCTTTTGAAATCTATGATATGACAAGTATGCAAGTATGATTATGATGAAATATAAATGATAAAATACGTAACGGCCTATGTTATGATATGAAGACGGTACCTATATTATGGGCATATTGCATTGCCAGGTCGTACATGCTGGTAGTGCACCCAGTATGTCTTCTTTATGCATGGATTCCACAACCCGCGGCCACGGGCGGAATTGGAATCTATTTAGATTCGCTAACCCTAACTCACGGGGGTCAACAATGGGTATTGGCCTATGACAAATGAAAAATAAGCTCATGTTCATATTCATGTTATTTACGTATGTATTTATGAGTAAGCACCTTGTGTTTATTATGTTTACTGTATGATTTGTGCTTATTGAGTATTCGACTCATTTTAGTTTGTTTTCATGTTTTTAAACCATCCCAGGTGATGACATTTACGAGAATGAGACTGCAGGACAGGACTTGACCCCAGGAGGCGAGGCGGAGGCCTAGGCAGATTTTGCTATCTTAGTTTTATGGTTTAAGATTTAAGTAAATTATTTTGATAAGCACATGAGACTTCCGTATTTTCTTTAAATAAGTGCTTCCGCAGACTCTATATTGGATTCTAAGTATTAATTAAATTTTATTTTATTTATGGAATCTTTTGCATCTAGCTCGTTATTAAAAGGAAAAGTTTTAGTCAAGTTCAGTAGTAGCACACTGGCTCCCCGAAAATTCTAAAATGTCTTTATTGGGGAGCGGGGTGTTACAATTAATTTGAAACTGCATGTGTCAATTACCATATATTAGTTGATTTATATTCAATGGATAAAGTTCTATATGCATTATATTCTCCTTAATAAGTGAACATCACTTAGTAAGGCAATTAAGTGATCTTTGTTATTATGGGTATGCATGGTAGGATAATGCGATTTATCTATAACATATTTTGTATACTGATGCACTTTATCTACCATTGGCAAATTGATGTTTGCATGCCAATGACTTGAAAATATCACACTTTTATATAAGGACATGGTTGCAGTGGTATTAAATGGAGTACCACCCACCCTTGCAGCTTGTGTTCGAATTATAGCTGCCTAGCATCTGTCTACTTCAATAGAGGTATTGTTATTTGACTCTATGGGGAGTGCAAAAATCTGTTGGGATATTCTATTGCAAAAAAACTTGATATACCATAGTCTGTACTTGCTCTCCATTAATGCAAAAGTGTATATATAACCACATATTATGTGAATATGTCCTTTATTAAATTGGAAAAAAAAAACAGATGATTGCACATAGTTTTGCTGATGTGGATCCTAGATGCATGTTCATCAAAGTAGACAAGTCATCAAATTCCTATATATATGTTACTAGTTTACAATGGGAATCCCACACATGGATCAGTAGTAGTAATAACTATGCAATGGGAATGTGGTCATAGGAAGTATCAGGTCCATGTCCATTAATGCACCACCCCAGTGTATATATATAACTACATCAATGTGTATTCCCAACTGAGTTTGGATGAATGAATGTCCTTAAACTTATTGAATTATGCAGAAAATGGTGCCCCATAGATTTGTTGATGGGAATATTAGTTGTTCACCAGAGTAGATAATCAAAGTTCCATCTTTTTCCTTTATGTTTCCAGTTTCTAAGTTAATATATGTCCATGCAGGGTGTTGGGTAACTTCTATTAGTATATAGCAATGGTAAATTTCTTGTTCAGGTTGTTATAGATATTTGCATATGAGACACACATTACAGTGTAACCACATGAACATTACATATGAGACACATGAGACATTTCCAGTTTCTAAGTACTATTAGTTGTTCATGTGGTTCACCAGTGTAACCATATGAGACACACATTACAGTGTTTCCACATGAACATTACAAATGAGACACAAATGAACATTTCCAGTTTCTATGTACTATTAGTTGTTCATATGGTTCACCAGTGTAACCATATGAGACACACATTACAGTGTAACCACATGTAGATCTACAATGAGATAATAGTTTGTGAGAATGATGCATGACAGTGTTATAACTGAGCGCTTAGGTATGGTAGAGTTAGAAATTGTGAGCAATTAGCTTTTTGGGTGTGAGTTGGGAAGTTCAAGTAATTTATGTATTTTAATTTTGTGCATTTTTTTTTTTAAATTTTGTGAAAAACCCTTTTTGGCAAGTAAAATTCACCGTAAATATTTTTTTCATCCATTAAACTTATTTGTGGCGTCTATTTCGGCGACAATCATTCGCTGAGAATACATTATAATGACAATAATTTATAATTGCTGGAAAGATCTAGCCATTTTCGACGATTTATTAACCTTTTGTGACGATATATATATCGTCGCAATTGACTTTTCTCAACGATTTAATAGTAAATGGAAACCCCATTTCCGTCATTTTTTGGGATATTTGAGAGTTTGAGACAGACTAAAGTTGTGGGGAATAGTATCTTTTGCGACGATTTTTGCCTATCGCTAAAATTGATTAGAAGTGAAGGCTTAATTTCGTCAAAAATGCAGCGAATTAAAAATCGCCGTAAATGATCAAATGCAGTGATTATTAGTGATATTTGCGACGATTTTAAACCTTGCAAAATGCCTGATTTCTTAAATTCATATTATATTTATATGGATTCGAACAACATGATATACAACAATGGAAGGTCATTTTTTTCCTTCTTTAAAAATTTAAGATATTACTATTTTCAAAGTTTAAAAAAAACACCATAAAATATTAATAAACACAATGTTTAAGATTAAAGCTAACGAGATGAAATTGCAGACTATTGGCATTGTTAGGATCTGTTTGGGAACACAACTGTAATAAGATATTTGCAGACTACTTCACTATTATTTACAAATTAACTATTTACTATTATTCACAAATTACTCACTATTATTTTCATTACTATTTACATATCATCTGAGATACTCTTAGCTTACAAACGAAGCTTAAGTCTCGTTTAGATGGTGAGTTGGTTTCATCCAATCTCAACATTCAAATATTATTCAAATACAAATATTTTTCAATTTATCTTTTATTATTTTTCATCTAATCATTATAGCTTTTTCAAACTTTTGTATAAAACATTACAAACAAATAGCTTTTTCAAATTTTAAAATAAAATAATATTAAAAATTTATATTATAATAATATTAAAATTTTTTATTATTTTTATTCAATTTCAATTATTTCACTACTATTTATAAATTACCTTATTATTATTTACAAATTTCATTTCATTTTATCTTACTATCCAAAGAACGCCTTGATCTCTCTGGTATTCAATTCTAGGGGTAGGCAGCGAGCACGGGGCAGATTCCCTCATCTGCCATATCTGGGGGGTAGGTGGCCCCATTCGCATATGGCTCATAGTGGGGGCGGGATAGGGGTGACCCCTGCCCTGAAAATCCCCCACCCCGCGAGTTAGCCCCTTCCTTCTCAGTTCTCTGAATCTCTCTCTCTCTTAGAGTCTCGCTCACTTTGGCTCTTTGCATCTCCAATTCTCTATCACTGTCGTTCCCACTATGCCGTTGTCATAGCCTTCTGTCTGCATCTCCATCGCCAAAAGTAAGAATCTTGGTTAAAGTTTTGATTTTTTGTTGATTTATGGAATGAAGATTGGAGGAAGGATGGGGTTTAATCGGAAATGGAGGATGAAATTGTGTTTGTGAATAATGTGCTATGGACACTTGATTGTACATGTGGTTTGATGATTGATGAGATAATGTGTGTGAATCTGTCTGTGTGATTTTGATTTTTGTGGGTTTGTATTATGTAATGTGTTTTGAATTTTGATGATCGAATATGTGATAGTGATTTAGTGAATTAGTGATGGTGATTTTGTGGCTAAATTAATTCGTTTAGGGTTCCAATCTTAAATCCTAAATTAATTTGGATTAAATATCCTAAAGATATTTGGATTAAATTTGAAAACTTTGCTTTAGAAAAAAAAAAGGAAGATTAACCATACACGCTGACCCTTATATATATATATATATATATATATACACACACACACACACACACATATATTGCCTACTTGATATCCATTGCATTATTCAAAGCTCTAAAAGTCTCATCCTTAGTTATAGGACACTAAAATAGTAAAACATTTAATGTTTGAACTTTTTTTTTTTTTTAATCACAAAGCTGATCTATATAAATATATATATATATATATATATATATATATATATATATATATATATATATATGGTTCAAATGCTAGTTAATATAGGTAATATTTTTATTCATTTTTTTTGTTAATTTTTTAAAATTTAATAAAAAATTTAGCTCAAAGTATTTTCACTACTATTTATAAATTATCTTACTATTATTTACAAATTTCATTTCCTTTTATTTTACTATCCAAAGAGCACTTTGATCTCTCTGGTATTCAATTCTAGGGGTGGATAGTGAGGCCTTGCCCCCGTGTAGCGGGGTTAATTCCCCCATCTGCCAGATGTGGGGGAAGGGTGGCCCTGCCCGCATTTGGCACCCACAGGAGGGGTGGGGGCGGGGCTCCACCTATATATATATAAATAAAATTATATATATAAGTATTTTTATATATAAAAAAAACCCTAGGCATGAAACGACACCATTTCATGCCTGGGTTTTTTTTTACTTAATAACAAATAATGAAACAATGACAAAACGACGTCGTTTCGTCATTTGTTAAGATTCCCCTCCTCCTCGTGAGTTAGCCCCTTACTTCTCAGTTCTCTGAATCTCTCTCTCTCTGAATCTCTCCGTCTGCATCTCCGTCGCCGAAGGTAAAAATCTTGATTGAAGTTTTGATTTTTTGTTGATTTATGGAATGGAGATTGGAGGAAGGATGGGGTTTAATTGGAGATGGAGAATGGGACTGTGTTTGTGAATTGTGTTTTGTAGAGACTTGATTGTGCATGTGGTTTGATGATTCATGAATTGATGTGTGTGAATTTGTCTGTGTGATTTTGATTTTTGTGGATTTGTATTATGTAATGTGTTTGGAATTTTGATGATTGAATACATGATAGTGATTCAGTGAATCAGTGATAGTCATTTTATGGGTAAATTAATTCGGATTGGAACCCTAAATTAATTTAGGTTCCAATCCGAAACCCTAAATTAGTTTGGATTAAATATCCTAAAGATTTTTGGATTAAATTTGAAAACTTTGCTTAAAAAAAGAAAGATTAACCATACAAGTTGGCCCATATATATATAAATATATAAATATATATATATAGCCTACTCAATATTCATTGCATTCAAAGCTCTAAAAGTCTCATCCTTAGTTATAGGACACTAAAATAGTAAAACTTTTCATGTTTGAATTGTTTTTTTTATTATTATTATTTTATTTTACCACAAAGCTCATCTATATATTTATATATGGTTCAAATGCTAGTTAATATAGATAATATTTCGTATAAGATACACGCTAGAGTTCGAAACGTAAAAAAAGTTGCGTCTCGTTTGAATAGGCGATTCACTCTTTCTGTCCCAAAAACGTTCGAACGACTTAATTTACGTTCGATCATCAATTTGTTTGTTCGAATGTTTCTTCATGTGTATTTGGTCGAACAAACTTGTATTGATTGATCGGCCATGAAGTACCCGGTCGAACGTTTTTTTCGCCATTCGAATGACTTCCTGAGACGAATTTCAATTGTCCCAGTAAAAGATTTCCTTCAACCGTGATCGAACGGTCCAGCTAAATTTCATCCCAAAAGATATTTTTTGAGATGAATTTGTGATTTTCGTCCCAAAATACCTTTTGGAACAGTTTTATTGGGACGACCTTGGGACATTTTTTTGTTGTAGTATATATTTTGTTCAAAAAGTTTTAAGTTTTCTGAGTTCAGCTGGAACAATAATTTCCAAAAACAATAGTATTTTTTTCTTTATGTTTCTAGATGGTAAATTTTGCAATATGCTTGAATGAGAATCGTAAGGGAGTAGTGGCTATGATACAAACTTCTGTGAATGAATTAATTTGAAATTTTGGAATAAATTACGAATAAATTATTGAAACTTGAAAGCATTAGCAGAAACTTCTAACTATTTTTTGTTTGTTGACTTTTTTTTTTCTTTTTGGTTAATTTCATTTTGTAACTCAAAATTATTACTTTTTTCTTTTTATCAAATTGTTAATACTTGGATGTTAATTGTTTGGCATGTTATTCTGTTTGCTATAATTTCATATTTGTTGTTTGCTTGAGTTCATGGATCCGGAAGATTCTAGTGCGGGCTCCCCTTTCCAGGCCAGGGTACCATGACCCCTACCACTACTCTACTCCTACTCCTACTCTTGGCCTAACAGCTACCCCTACAGAACCTTACCAGTTCGTCTCATTTCACCAAACTAGAGGGTGGTGATCTCAATAACCCCCAAGCCAAGTATAACTACTGTGAAAAAATTTATGGATGCCACTATAGGAAACATGGTATCTCACAATTAAATGTGCACTTAGAAGAGCAATGCAAAAAAAGTTCAATATTAAGATCATTACAAGAGAAGAGCCAATCTAGGCTATAAATTGGATTTAAAAAAATGGCGGATGAGAGTAGTGGGGGTGCAACTTTTAAGGGGTATACTAAGTATGATTCCGATGAGTGTAGGAGACACCTAGCACGTATTGGATTCATTTCGGAGTTCATTAGCTCCTGCCACTGTGGAGGCTTTAATTTACATGCAGAATTGGATCACGGGGACTCCAATTCATATTCCGGATGTTCTTGACTATAAGGAGGCCGAAGTCGAGGAGAAGGGTAGTGATCAGCCTGGATCTGGTAATCGTGGAACTTGAATTTCATTTTTTTATTTTTATTTTTTTATTTTCATTTAATTGGTATTAATTTCAAATTTAATTGTTATAGTGATACATGAGAAAACATCTATAGCTACCTCTAATGCAGTATGACTTTGTATGTATTGGACCCACCATTGCCATGGTTTGCATAATTTGTCCCTTAATTGTTTTTTGCATTTATAATTTTATATAATATTTTAGTATCTAATTATTTTGCTTGTATGTTTTTTAGCTTTTATATTATCAATATACATATGTTGAATCCTAATCCTAAGGACCCAATGATCTATGCTCAACTTCATCCCAATGACTCAATCTCATCTCGGTTACTTTTAATATTTTGTATTTTAAATTTTTGTTTCATGTTTATAACTTTATCTATTTTTTTTAACTTATTAATATTGCACTTTTATGATCTCAATTCTCAGTCTCAAAGCTAATGATGCTTCTTAGTTTCAGTGAACTCACCACCACCCCAAACTGATCAAATTTAAAATGTTATGATTTTGTTAATTTACAATTAATTGTAATGTTGCTACAATAGTTAATAGTACAATTTGTAATATTTACTATTTTTAGATGAGTTTGTAATATTGTAATAGTTTATTAGTTCTCTTAATTTGTATTGTTGTAAATTTTTAATAGCTTAGTGCCTTAGTGATAATTATTAGTTAATACTTAATAGTATTAGTTGAAAGTTAGTATATAGTTAATAGTTCTATCTATATAATTTATTTTTTGTTTTCATTTTTCAAATATATTTATTTATTTTAGTCAAATTATGGGCTCAAAAATAGATTCTGGGCCCAGATAATTGAACTAGGCCGAAGGCTCGAGGCGGGGGGATAGACGGATGGAGGTCCACTCCCGGACAGCAGACGGGCTACCCCGCCCCCGCATGGACAGGGGCAGGGTACGGGAAAAAATTTTCTACCCCCCATGGCAGGGGTGGGGGACGGGAAAGGGGTGGCTCCGCCCCGTAAGAGGCGGGTAGAACCCCTATTCAATTAAACGCAAGACGTCAAAGAAGTAAATTGAACGTCATGGTGGCCCGCTGGAAGTGAGTCCATTTAATGGGACACATTATAGAAGACTTGCGTGCCAATGGGCAACTTGACAGATTTTTATAAGTAAATTTCATTAAATTAAAAATAAAAATATAAGAGGAAGATGTGAGGCAGTGATGAAGTCAGCCTTTGGAGTAATGAAATATCTATAATACATGTTACAATAATATTATAAAATGAGAATATTTTTATAAAATAATATTATTTTTATAAAGTATATTATTAAAATATCCCAAACTTAAAATAATATTATTTTTATAAAAAACATTGTGTACAAATTTCAAAATTTCATTCTTCCGATAATTTTAAAACTTGTAAGTGTAAGCTTAACATAACTTACAATTAAAAGTAAGATGCTACATTTAAAAAAATGTGTTATATGATCAGAACTATAAATAGACTGAAATGTTGTGATCAAAGGCGGGACACAATTGGAGAACTATAAGCAACCAATAGTTTAGATATTTGGTGGATTGTGATTAATTATTATAGGATATAATAAAAAACAATATGATATTTCGATAAACAATAAAACAAACAAAAAAAAATTAAATAAATTTATTTATGAAACCGACAAAATATAGTACCTTATTTAGTGATTATGTCTTTAAAATCTTTTTCTTAATAGAATGTGGAATAAGAAATGAAATGAAAGTAAAAGAACAAAAATAAAATTAAATAGATAAGTGTTTGGTGAAGATGTAAGAAAAAACCCCAACAGTACTAATTTAAATTGATTATAAAATTTGCAATAGTATTGATTGATTCATTCATACTACGATTGATTGTAAAAGTCAGTATGTAAAATAGAAAAAATGAGTTTTGGTGATGTACTTTAAGATTATGTTTGGAAGGTGAGATGAGAATTTTGTGTTTTGTTTTAAAGTTTAAAATATTATTTTTTAGTTTTAAGATTTGAAAAAGTTAAATTGAGATTTGAAAAAGTTGTATTGGGATTTGAAAAAGTTGAATTGTTTATTATATTTTATATAGGAATTTAAAATGGTTGTAATGATGAGATGAGATAAGATGAAAATTTTGTATAAAATAGAACATCCAAACATAATCTAAATAATAGGATAAAGAATCAATAACTGAATTTATTATTCTTAAAAAAAGAGTTGATCTAATGGTCGATAGACAATACCACAAACTGATAAAAATGAAATGAAAGTGTTGTATTAATCATATCTTGAATTAGTATTTAGATTTCCAAATTCAAGGACTAGAGTGATTTAAAAACTTGTATCCCGTACAAGAAAATGTGGCAGTAGATACTATGAAAATGCCCTACTATTTTCAGAATGGGTCCAATATTTGGCAAATTTGTTTGTAAAGAGATTGACATTTTGGAATAAAGTTATGGCGAACAGAGATTGTTACTCAAACATTTTCTACAATTTGAATGAGATAGATATATATAGTATGTGACCCACATTGTATTTAATGTTGAAATTAATATTACTTATGAGTACTAATATTCAGTGTCCTGAGCTACATATTTTCTATTATTCTGAAGTAATGCTACAGAAATCTCAAAACTTTGAGAATTTTCCAAAGTCTAATCATTGCATAAAAAAAAAAACTAAACAAGAATCAAAACCTGAATTAAAATAACCTCAATTTGCAACGATTTGACTACTCCAGATAGTATAATATATACTATCAACATAGAATCTATTAATCTACCTCTTTTTGAACGATTGAAACTGTTTCAATAAAAAGTTTTAAAAATCTCAACCCGCATGTCATCTAAGGTTGTTCGTTACGAAGCAGCAGGGCTTAAGTACTTTGTCATATCCATTTGATCATTAATAAAAGGTAATATTAAATGCCAAATGAGTTGTGTAATCTTTATCGGTTAGAAATCTTAAACATCCAATATTGGATGTTTTGCCGCGAATACTATTTGGTAACAAATAATTACTTTTTGCCACCAAAATCACGTCGTCATAAAATTCTCTCTGCAAATAATTATATTGGACCATTTTATTTGTCATGAGTTACAATCTGTGAAAATTAAAGACTTTTTCCCACAAAATTAAGCTCATTAGAAAAAGTTTGCAAATACCAATTTTTTATGATAACATATGCATTCATTAGTGACGGACTTGATTGGTGACAAAAAATTTACGGTTACTATGAATACTATTTCGTAGTAAATAATTACGTTTTGTCGCCAAATTCACATCGCCAGAAAATGCTAGCTGCAAAAAATTATATTCAACCAAATTTTATTTGTCACGAGTTTTAATTTGTGAAAATTAAAGACTTTTTCCCACAAAATTAAGCTCATCAGAAAAAGTTTGCTGATAATATTTTTTTGCGGTTATAGAAATTTTGTTGCAAAAGGTCAATTTTTAAATTTTCATTCTTTTGTTTCTGACCATTAAGAAACTGTCGGTAATTCTTATTTGCTACCTAATAATTACTTTTTGTGTCGAATTATTTTGTGGCGGAACAACTTTGTCGTAAAAAGTAATTTTTTACTTCTTTGACAATTTAGAAATGATTGTTGTTCACCTAGCTCTACTAGAATTGGAGTAAACATTTTTAAAAAAATCTAATGGAAATTATTTTTATTTCTAAGACTGAAAAAATAGCCAAGACTGCATTTATGCTAATGAATGTTTAACCTTGTACAATTTGAAAAAGCTCTACATTTATGTTAAACAATATAGTTGGGGTGCGAGTTTTTTTTTTATTGATGGTTCAATTCTCATGCTTTTCTTTATTGTTAATTTTTGCATGAACATATTTAAGAAGCCACAGCAAGGTGGCTCTGCCCAAGTGAAATTCATGCAATACTCTGAAATTACAAGTTTGATCCCTTCCACCAGTTTAGCCTCTTTTGTTTTCGCAGACATTTCTCTTTTATATTCTTTTTCTTGTTTCCTCTCTCTTTTTCTAATCTCTAATTTCATTCCCTAATTTTGGAATAATATTATAGTTTTGGGTAATTTATTTGATCCCAAATTTTATGCTTTTATAGTGATGGACTTAAAGTAGGTGTGAATTAATTTAATAACTTTAGTGGAGAAATACCATCATGGATGGCCTTTTTTACCAAGCTTCAAAAATTGTTTCTTTATGGTAACAATTTCATAGGTACCATTCCTCCGAAAATAGGAAACCTTTCATTTCTTGTGAGCTTAAAGTCAGAAACAACAGTTTTTATGGCTCAATTACAAATGAATTGTCTCGTTCACCGGTTGGAATTGACTTCGGATATAATGAATTTAGCGGAGAAATCCCTTCATGGATGGGGTTGCTAACCAAACTCTGATATTTGTATCTTGATAATAACAGTTTTGTGGGTACTATTTCACCATCTTTTTTTAACATATCTTCACTGCAACTAATTAGTCTTGCATACAATCAACTTTCGGGCTCCAGACCTTCCTCTATCTTCAATATATCTGTCTTGCAAGGAATTTTTCTTGGAGCAAACAAGATTTCAAGTTCGATGTTCTCCATTTTCTTCAACACGCCTTCACTGCAAGCCATTGACCTTATCGATAATATGTTATCTGGTGCGCTACCAATATTGATGTTTGATAATCTTCCCAACATACAATATTTTTCCATCACTGGCAATCAGTTTGCTGGTCAACTCCCACCCACTTTGTATAAGTACAAAAAGCTACAAATTCTAACCCTATCAATAAATTATTTCACAGAAGGCTACTCCTGGAGACAGGGAATTTGACCATGCTTACAGAGTTGTATCTTGGTGACAACAACTTTGAAGGTATCTTTTAAATTTATTTTAGTCAATCACAATCTTTAATCAATGAGAAATTCTATTTGCAGTCCCCACTTGGGGACTGCATGTGCAGGCCCTTTATAAAATGAGAAAAACCATCATTTTAGGAGGGATATTTTTGTAATTCTAAAAAATTTTAAAGATAAAATTGCCTAGGTTTGCATTGCCGTCCCCAAATGGGGACTATATGTAGCATTTCTCTTAATCAATTCGCAAAACACCATTGTATTCCATATTGATCCTTCTCTTAGTCCCTCCCTTTTTGCTTAGAATGTCAATTAGAGTTCAGAAACATTTATTTTACGTATCTCGTCAACGCCTACCATTTTTTAATTAGAAGAATCATTTGTTGTCAATCTAGATGGTCACTTCAGATCCATTCACCTACCCATTTTATATATTGTACCTATATATACATGACATGGATCAATTAAGAAAACTACACCTAATTGCTTTCAGCACTTGGTCATTTTCTTACTGCTAAGTTGTATGTGTGATTTGGTACAACCACTTTTTTTTTTAATTGAAATGCACTTATTATTCATATTATGGCATGTGCAAACCCAGTGAGATTGGTAATCTGCTGAATCTAGAGATTTTTAGTATCTCAATCAACAATTTTGCTGGATCAATTCCATTTGAAATCTTTAATATCTCAACAATAAAAGTTATTGCAATGGAGGGAAATCAACTCTCAGACCATCTCCCAACAAATGCAGGCCTCTTCCTTCCAAATCTTCGGCAACTTATTCTTGGAGAGAATAAACTTGTAGGATCAATTCCCAATTCTATTTCCAATGCTTCCTAGCTCACTCTCATAGACATGAGTTGGAACTCATTCACGGGAACAATTCCAAACACAATTGGTAATTTGAGGCTCCTCTAGTCGTTCAACCTAGGATTCAATAATTTGACTAATGAATCTCCAGAATTGAGTTTTTTTTTTTTGTCTTATATGGAAAGTGCATACATCTGGGCATATTCTAGCATGCTTAAATAATATGACTTCTTTAAGAGCTCTCTACTTAGGCTCTAACCAATTGACTTCTACAATTTGTTTGAGCTTATGGAGGCTTTCATATATTTTGGAGCTCAACCTATCAACAAATTCTCTAAGTGGCCATATTGCATTAGAGATTGGAAATATGAATGTCTTGAGAATATTGGATTTGTCAACAAATCAACTCTCAGGTAATATCCCAGTAATGATTGGTGACCTTAAAGATCTAACCAATCTCTCTCTAGCATTCAATTGACTAGAAGGTTCAATTCCTTTACATTTTGGTGCACTAGTAGGCTTTGAGTTCTTAGATCTTTGTTATAACAATTTATCTCGTCAGATTCCCAAGTCTTTAGAAGTGCTCTTATATCTCAAGTATCTAAATGTCTCATTTAATAAACTACAAGGAGAAATTCCTGCAAGAGGACCATTTTTAAACTTCTCAGCTGCATCATTTATGTCAAACAAGGCACTCTATGGTGTGAGTCGATGGCAAGTTTCCCCATGCAAAGGAGGTGCTTCTTTTCCACAAATACTGAAGTATATATTACCTTCAATTGGTCTAATAATGCTTGCATCATCCATTTCATTAGCCTGGACAAGATTATGCCAAAGGAGGAATGCCAATTTGTCAGGTGACGCAGACATATCACCTTAAGCAACATGGAGAAGAATTTCACACCAAGAAGTTCTACATGCAACAGAAGGTTTTAGTGTAAACAACATACTTGGAGAAGTGAGTTTTGGGTCAGTTTATAAAGGAACACTCTTAGATGGTACAAATGTTGCAATAAAAGTGTTAAATTTGCAATTAGAAGGAGCATTCAAAAGTTTTGATATAGAATGCGGGATATTATGCAATATTCGACACCGAAATCTTGTCAAAATCATTGATGCTTGTAGTAACATGGACTTCAAGGCCTTGGTACTAGAATACATGCCTAATGTGAACCTAGATATGTGGTTGTATTCTGAAAACCTTTGTTTGGATATGTTACAGAGGCTAAATATAACGATTGATGTAGGCAGCACTAGAATACCTTCATCTTGGTTATTCAACACCTATAGGTCATTGTGATTTGAAGCCAAACAATGTCCTGTTGGATGCATATTTGGTTAGACATATCTCTGATTTTGGTATTTCAAAACTCCTAAGTGATGGGGTTTCTTTCACACAAACCATGACTCTTGCTACAACTGGATATGTGGCACTAGGTAATGTAAAATGCCTTTCTATAATCATTCTTGTTGTATGCATATACATATTTATTCTCTTTTTGTAATATATTGACCTCCACACTTCAATTCATTCTATTATTTTCTTATCATTTATAGAATATGGATCTGAAGGAGTTGTTTCTACCATGGGGGACGTGTATAGTTTTGACATTTTATTGATGGAAACTTTCACAAAAAAGAAGCCCACGAATGATATGTTTAGTGAAGGAATGATTTTGAAGAAATTGGTGGAGGAGTCCATGTTATCCCTTTCAGTAGTTGAAGTTACTGATGCAAATTTGTTAAGAAACGAAAGTGATTATGCTGCTATGGAGGAGTGCTTATCATTAACTATGGGATTAGCTTTGGGCCGCTACACAGATTCACCTGAACAGAGGATTGACACAAAAAACATTTCAACTACACCTAACAAGATCAAATTAAAGTTTCTCAAAAATATTGGGGGCTAATGTAAGAGACTCAAGTTGGTTTACGAATATTAATTTCATGTTTGTGACACATCAATAGGTTTCATGTGTTTGCTTTCCCAGGCATACTACATTAACCTAATATACTTGTTCTTGAATTATGTTTATGGCTTTATTCAATACTTGTTCTTGAAATTTGTTTATGGATTTATGTGATTCTATTTAATTATAACCTTGGAATCTAATACCAAACTTATTTTAACCAATTATTATGGGCCATGTGGCTCTCTCAAATGAAATAAATATCTGCTTCTAAACCTAGATTTTATTATGTTTGGTCATCAAGAGCGTCTAGAACCTCCAACTTAAAATAATAAAACACCCAAAGTGAAGACAATGCTGGACAAAGTAACTTAAAATTATATGCTTGAATCTTTTATTGTGATCATCAATCAGATCAATCGATGGCTAGGATTTGAGAGAACCAAATAACCCAATATTTTCTTAGATACAAATATCATCTTCGTTTATACAAAGTGCGGTCTACTGAAAAATCTTTGCAGATTTTTTCACTCCCCCTGTCCCTTACAACCCTCTCCCCTCTTTTACTCTTTATGGGTTGACTTTAGTGATTGGAGTTTGGATCATTCCAGGAGAAGAATTTTAGATGTGATGCAACTATTTTTAATGGCTTGGATTTGAATATTGCGATTTCTCTCTAGAAAGAAAAACCAGACCCTCTCTCTCTTGAAAGTCGATCGTCCGAATCTCACTGGGGGGAAGGGGAGCTTCGGCTCCTTCTTCCTCTTCTTCTCCTCCCTCTCCTCGCCGGCCCTTTGTCTCCAGTGGAATTTGTTTTGGTTTTTCTGGTTTTTTTTTTCAGGTTGTTTTGGCCGAATAAAGGGGGTAGCCGTTTTGAGTTACTCTGGGGACTATCGTTCGACACGCGCACCACCGGGAGAAGCCTCACTCGTCGATCTTACGGTCGACCGGAATGGGCACCAATTGGAGCGGTGCACCGACGTGCGATTTTCAGGAAACGCATGGGGTACTCAAAACCGCCACGAATCATCTTCTATCAACGCCATGTGCGGCAGCTTAGGGCCCATTGCACCGGCAATGTTTTGACCGGCCGAATTGCTCTTTCCCAATGAGGTGCGTGTCGTGCACACGCCACCGATGCTTTTCCTTTTGTATTTTTTGATTCTGTTTGGTGTTGTTGGCGGTGTTTCTGTGTTCCCGACTTTATGTCGATGTGTTTTTATGTTTGTTTGTTGGGTTTTATTTGTAAGAAAATAAAGTGAAATAGGCTATTAGACTTTTGTCCATAGCGATGGTTGGTTTCTCCCTCCTTCGTGTTAGAAGGATGGGTGTGGTGTTCACTTCTCTTCTTTTGGAAGATGGAGTTTTGATGCCAGGTGGTTTTTTCTCTGTTTTAATATAGAGCATGATGCTCTCTTTTTGAGAGTTCTCATGAAGTCTAGACAATGCCTGTCGCAAAGTTTTTGTGTACGGGGATGCTTACAATAGATGTTAGTTTGACTTGTAATTTTAAGTCACAGATGTAACTTCCTTTGTGAAATGAAATGAAGCTTATTTCTTATCAAAAAAAAAAAATGGCTAGGATTTGAGTACGGGTTATTCAAACCAACAAGGAGATTGATTGTAACACCCCCTTCTTGTAGGCTAGGAGTGTCATTTGTTTTTCATAAAATAAACCCGGCAAGAGATCTCATATTTAATAAATGAACTTATGATTTATTTTGTAGAAAAATGTCTAATAAAATGTATTAAATGAATAAACTGAATAAATTTATGTAAAAAAAAATCAATTTTATTCTAGAAGGTCTGAAACTAAACCAATTGCTTCTTCTAATCCTGACCTGCCTACTCGTAATCACCATCCTCACCTGGGTGGTTAAAAACATGAAAACAAATTAAAATGAGTCAAATATGTGACGCCCCGACTCTCACGTATAAAAAGCCTTAGAAATCGTGACGTTAGGATGATGACAACACGGTCATGCATCCCAACGACAAGTGTCAAGTGTGTGCTACAAATGAACAATGCACAAATAAAATACACAGCGGATAATAAATAGATCAACTAGTACCAGAATTTTTAGTTTAATACAAATATTCAAATACAAAGCGTTTAAAAACATAACCAAATGTCCGATAAAATAAAACAAGGCTGAAAAATAAACATAGCACGAGTGATCCCAGATCACTCCTCCGGCGGAACCAAATCCTCAGGCTCGGCATCTGCATCAATACCAACATAATCTACAATACCATGAAATGGTACCGCAGGTAAGTTATAACCTAACCAATCTTGAAATAAAAATACATTTAAGCATCTAATTATGCATGCCCATGATGTAGTATGCAATAAATGCAACACACGCCAAAAATCATATTTGGCCCAAAAACATTTCCAATAAATCCTTTACACCATTTTCCCAGAAAATAGCCCAAAACAATTATTCATCATTTTTCCAGAAAATGACTTACACAAAAATCCAACTCACTCTATTTTTTCAGAAAACAGTTATTTTCCATTTTGTCCATTAATCCATATGCACCATGGTCTCCCCTATAGACCATCCGCACGTCCTAGCTACTTTACGAGCGATGCCCAGTTCCGCACTCGGTGCGTTCGTGGCCAGGTCATCCTCTAGCCCCCACTAGCAGAAGGGCCACGGAGTCGGTACGTAACACGTCCGCTTCCATTGTCGCCCGGCGACAACCCAGGAGACGTCACTCAATATATTCCGCTCCCGAGTGACCAGAGGAGTTTCACCGAGATAATGCCCCATCTCGGCTTGGGGTCGTGATACACACGCACTCATAAATCCAGTCAACACATGAAAACCCAGTTTTTAAAATAACCACATGATCATGAATGCAATTACACAAAAAATCCAGTTTTTCAGTTTACAAACATGAACATGCATGCAGTATGCAATGTACTAAACCTTAACAACTGTATGCAATAATTAAATCCAAACCACAATAACAATTATCCAACAACAACCCAATCACAATAACCAACACACAACAATTACTCCATCCTCAAACCATCCACCCCCGAACTCCTCAGACTCAGTCCGGAACCAACCAGAATACAGTAATATCAATTAGTGCAGAAATATATTTAAATTTCAAAAGATTGTTTAGGAAATACTTACAGCACTATAAAAATATTTTTAGAAGGATCCGAAGAAATGAGAATTATCAAAACAACAAATTTCGCAGTGTAAAAATATTGGCCGAAACACAGTGAAATCTAAATTTCACACGGGGTCAAACGAAGACTTGGGAACGGTAGGGTAGGGCCTATGGGAGGTGGTGAAGCTAGTGGTGGTGGCTTTAGGCCATGGGTGGCGGCGGAAATGGGTGTTTTTAGGCCGGATAGTGTAAATCGGAAGTGGTGTTCGATGGGGCGGCTCCGGCAACGGATCAGGGCCGGATTTGAGTCTAAAAGTTTGCTAGTCGGCCAGTGAAGAGGTGGTGAAAAAATGGTGGCCGGACGGCGGCGGAATGACGAAGTGAAGCTCACGGCGGCTAACGGTGGCGTTAGCCGGCCTGAGTTTTGGTGGGGTGACTCGCTGGCAACTGGGGAAGCCGGTGGTGCCGGCGATGTCGACCACGGGAGGCCAGAGGCGGCGCTGGGTGTGGATGGCCGAAATGCACGGTGGAGAGGAGAGAGAGAGGATCAGGAGAGGTGAGAGAGACCGCAGGAAGAAAGGAGAAAAAGAGAAGAAAAGGAAAGAGAAAAAAAAAAGAAGAGGAAAAAAAAGTGAGATCCAGTCTTTTCATTTTGGGTCTCAAAAAAGATTCAACGAAGATAATTTTAAAACTGAAAGCTAAATAAAATTAATCAAACGCAGTGAAAGATTTAAATAAAATAATAATTATTTTAAAACCCATAAATATAAATTTAAAGATCATTTTAAATGTAAAACAATAAATAACATTAAGAAAACTCCATAAAAATTAATTTTCACAATTTAAAATATTATAAAATAATATTGAAAAACTCCCATAATTTTAAAACAAGATAATCAATCACTAAATAAATTAAATAAATCCTTCATTAAAAATACACTAAAATCCGGGATGTTACAATCTCCCCACCCTTAAATAAAATTTCGTCCTCGAAATTGTAGGGTCAAACATGAATGTTAAAGACAGGCATGAGATGTGACTAAAAGTAGGCTTAAGAGACATACCAAAATTCATTCAAACAAATACGGGTATTATTCCATCATGTCTGCTTCTCTTTTCCAAAAGAAATCTTGAGCCAATAGATCACCCCAAGCTACGTTCACCAAAGGTATCGACTTAGATCTCAACATTTGCTTCTTCCAATCTATAATCTGCGTTAGGGCAACCTCATAAGTAAAGTCAGGCTGAAATTGGATGCGTCCTGGGTCGACAAAACGTGGCTCTTGCTGACCAAAAATTTTTTTCAACAAGGACACATGGAACACATCAAGAACTTCTCCAAAATACTCTGGCAAGGCAATTCTGTAAACAATAGCCCCAACCTTCTCCAAAACACTGAAAAGGTCAAACATACCTTGGGCTAAGCTTTCCTCTCTTACCAAAGTGCTTAAAGCCTTTTTATCTCTTATCACCCGAACTTGATCTCACATCTCTTTTATTAACTCGGGCCCAATTAATTTACTCTCACCAACTTCATCCCAACACAAAGGCGATCTGCACTTCCTCCCATACAGAGCTTCATACGGAGCCATCTGAATGGAGGCAGGGAAGCGATTATTATAAGAAAGCTCTATAAGCGACATATGATTTTCCCAGCTTCCCTGAAATTCCATGATATACGCTCTCAGCATATCCTCCAAGGTCTAAATAGTACGCTCAGATTGACCATCAGTCTGAGGGTGCTAAGCAGTACTGAACTTTAACTTAGTGCCTAAAGCTGCCTATAAATTCTTTCAAAAATGGGACGTGAACTACGAGTCCCGATCCAACACAATACTCTTGGGTATTTCGTGAAAACGCACTATCTCCTTAACATACAATCGAGACAGCTTTCCCAAAGAGTCGGTATTATTGATAGGCAAGAAATTGGCACTCTTGGTCAACCGATCAACAATTACCCAAACTGAGTTCTTCCCACTAGGAGTTCTTGGAAGACCTACCACAAAATCCATAGAGATATCATCCCACTTCCACTCAGGAATAGGGAGAGGTTGAAGTTTACCAACGGGTCTCTAATGCTCAGTCTTAATGTAACGACCCGACCCAGTATTATTTTTTATGGATAAATTATGGATAATTTTATTAGGCTCAATAAATGAGTTTAAGCCTATAAAAGAATTTATCAAACATATTATTTTTTTTAACTTAGAATTAAGCCTCCATTACTATTATTATTATTATTATTATTATTATTATTATTATTATTATTATTATTATTATTATTATTATTATTATTTCTATTATTATTATTATTAGTATTTTATCATGAACGGATTTTTTTTTGTTTTAAGCACAAGAATTTTAGTTTTTTGAATTTAAACATTATTTCTCCCTATCTCCACCCATAAGCCTCATCCTTATCCTCTAATTAATAACTCCAAATCCTATTAGGAAACCAAACTCTCAACTCCAAATCCTATTAGAAAACCAAACCTTCAACTCCAAATTCTATTAGGAAACCAAACCCTCAACTCCAAATCCTATTAGAAAACCAAACCCTCAACTCCAAATCCTATTAGGAAACCAAACTCTCAATTCCAAATCTTATCCCATCTCCTTCTGGTCACCCTTCTCCTTGCCTATAAAACCCACCTCTAGCCAAGATCTCCAGAAGAAAACATAAGAAGCCACAACCACCGCCAGCCTCCTCTCTCTCTCTCTCTCGGTTGCCTTTGGCAACAGAACTCTCTCTCGGTACTATCTCTCCCTCTCTCGGCGTCGCACCACCCAGCCCAGTAAACAAGCCGCGTCGCCTCACTCCTGGCCACCCAGAGCCACCGTCGTCTCGTCTAGCCAACCCCCGTCACGTACCCTTCGGTGACGAGTTACGAAATGAGATTCAGGAAGTAGCGCTGCAAGGTAAGTAGCATGATCATACCCTTACACGTATGTGCGGTAAACGACATGTCTTTTATAAAAATATTATGCATGAATAACCTTTATTGGAAGCCCCTTTTTATGTACCCAAGACATGATAAAAATAGGGAAATCTATGATTTTGTGTAAATAATTATGCATCAAATTATTTATGAAAATTCATGATTTTATGAAAGAAGTTATACATCAAAAGATTTATGAAAAGTTATAATTTTATGTGAGAGTTATGCATTAAAATAGTTTATGAAAAGCCATGCATGATTTTAGGTGAAGATCTATGCATTAAAGTATTTATGAAAAATCATGATTTTATGTGAGAAGTCATGCATCACGACATGTTATGAAAGAATGCGAATTCATTTGAAATCTATGATATGATATGACAAGTATGAATGTGATTTCTTTTGAAATCTATGATATGACAAGTATGCAAGTATGATTATGATGAAATAAGAATGATAAGATACGTAACGGCCTATGCTATGATATGAAGATGGTACCTATGTTATGGGCATATTGCATTGCCAGGTCGTACATGCTGGTAGTGCACCCAGTATGTCTTCCTTATGTATGGATTCCACAACCCGCGGCCACGGGCGGAATCAGAATCTATTTAGATTCGCTAACCCTAACTCACGGGGGTCAACAGTGGGTAACGGCCTATGACAAGTGAAAGATAAGCTCATGTTCATGTTATTTATGTATATATTTATAAGTAAGCACGTTTTTCAAGAAACCTTATGTTTATTATGTTTACTGGATGATGTGTGCTTATTGAGTATTCGACTCATTTTAGTTTGTTTTCATGTTTTTAAACCACCCCAGGTGATGAAATTTATGAAGATGAGACTGCAGGACAGGACTTGACCCCGGGAGGCGAGACAGAGGCCTAGACAGATTATGATATGATTAGCTTTTATGGTTTAAGATTTAAGTAAATTATTTTGATAAACACATGAGACTTCCGTATATTTTTTTTAATAAGTGCTTCCGCAGACTCTATGTTGGATTTTAAGTATTAATTAAATTATATTTTATTTATAGAATCTTTTGCATATGGCTCGTTATTAAAAGGAAAAAGTTTTAGTCAAGTTCAGTAGTAGCACACTGGCTCTCCAAAAAATTCTAAAATGTCTTTATGGGGGAGCAGGGTGTTACACTTAACTTGCCAGCCCGTGCCACCTTTCTCAATAAACATGGCAATATCCAACCTACTCGCACTAGTCTCCCAATGGCACATCATGACTATTACTCCTAGAGCGGCCATGTAATCCAAAATCTCTATATCCACAAAACCTTAATACAACACACAAGGAATCCCAATGATTACTAGCTCCATTTGATAATCTGAACTAACCTTTATTGACTCATACGGTGAAAATTCCAAACCTTTGTTGTATACTACACTTTGGTAATCTAATGGTCACTTCCAAAGTTAACCATCAATAACGAAAGTGCATAAACAAATAATTAATCTCCAATTATAGGTATCTTCTCAAAATTTCAAGTCATCACTAATTCCTCAAAATCAGTACAAAATTTTAAATTCCTAATTACCACCAAAATACACCCGCTTATCTTAAGATAAGAAACTTACCTTAAAAGTCTCGAATCCAATCCGGCCAACCAATAAGAATGCCTATCAACTTCTACCTGCCAACCTAAACCCAAGAGCTTAATACCTAAATTCTAAATATCTTCTAATCAAGCGGTGACTAAACTCACTACTAACCACCAATGACTTCACCAAAACATTACAGGAACCTTTTTGGTAACTCGCCCACCTTCTACTACTCCTACAAACTAGTTTTAGCACGAGTAGTTCCTTCAATAGCACAACACTATTAAACCTCAAGGCAAGTCATACTACTCAAATCTTTAATCCACCAAAAACTATTGCAAAACACTCATGGATCATAATGCTTTAATGACTCACATACTTGATTATGTTATCCACCATTGATGTCTAAATTCAACTTCCAAGATTTTATCATACACCATACATGGCGACCCATCAATCTCTCTTTAAGTCAAATAACAATGTCCTTAATTCTCCCAACTGGACACTCAATTTCCAAAGGAAAGTATAACCTCCAAAAATTTAAATTCCTATGTGACCCCACGTCACAATTAATTCCTTTAGGTAATCACAACAGTTATTGACAATCATCATTCCATTGAGTAACCCACTTCGACTGTACACTTCGATCAACTCACCAAAACTCTTGAACTTAATATTGTCATAACGACTCCTTTACAACACCAACCAAAACCATTTCTTCCAAGCCAAAAAAAATATGAGACTAGAACCTGTACTCTCTGAAATCCACACAAACTCACAACTATTACGCGTCGATCTCGTGCATCCTTAGCCAGAATCAATATTCCTCCAACGTGCAAGTAACCCATCACTACCATTTCCATCATTTGGACCTATATCCTCGAAATCAACAATACTCATTTCCTAAACCTCCACTATCTTTATCCTTAAAATTGATATGGATCAAATCCTAAACCTACTATTGTAACCTCAAGCTAAAAACAGTTATTTTCCCGAATTCGATCCAAATGTACAATCCTCAAAAAGAAAAAAAAAAAAAAATACACGAGCTAAATCAATACCTTCCATCTCCAAAGAAATATTCTCATTAAAAGTTCCTATATTAATAACTTAACTCTGATCAACCTCATTTTAATGGTCACAGACTAATCAGTCTACAAAATAAATCAAGCTAGCACACGAAACTCGAGGAATTAAAAACTTAAATCTTATTACAGATCAATCTTTCAAATCTGTAATTCTAAAACGTTAAACTAGATAAGAATCCTCAATATCGATGACCTTACATCTAAAACACTCACCTTATAAAGTTTGCAAAATTCTAAAACTGATACCAAATTGCTTATCCGAGTTGGCAAAATCTAAAACTTCTAATTTAATTAATCCCTCAAATGCTTGTTGAACCTACCACCTTAAATCCTATAAACTTATTTCCTAAAAACTATAGGGCCACAAACCTTAAATAAACTTCTCATAAATCTATCCTCAAAGTTCGTTGAATTTACAACCTCATACTCCATAACTCATTACATAAATTCTACAGAACCTGAGACCTCAGTTATCCTAAGCGATTTAAACTTATTCCCATCTCAACTGCAACTTGAGTTCCTACTCCATAGAGTTCACCTAAACCATGTCGTTCCCTTCGAGTCTTGATATTAAAACATATCAATCGCTAAGAGTTTAGGCCTACTACACTAAATGCTCAAGCCTAACAATGGCATTCATAGTCGTACTATCTTCCTGTCATAGCGTAGCCCTTAACCCACTATTCAACTCAAACAGATTAAAATATAATTATGGCAAAAATAAATTAAAATACAACAAAATGACATGAAATAAAATAGAACAAAACCAACCAAGTATAATAACATACAATAAATTAAAACAATTAAAGTAACATACCTCAAACAAAATAAAACCAAAACAAAACAAAAGATCTCACAAATAAAATAAAATTTTATAAATAAAATATCATACAACAAAATGAATAAAACAATGAAGAAGTACACAACGAATCATTAACACAAATAAAATAATCGACCATAAAATAAAACAATTAAAATAAACTAACAGAATAAAATAAATAGGCAAACAAAGTTGTATACAAAAAAATAATTAAAACCAACAAGAGCAACATGTTTTAAATTAAATAATTTTAAATCTTAGCTTTAAAACTTTATGGTATTGCACCTATGGGACATGTGATTTTACCCAGAGCCGAACTGCTCTGATACCAATTGTGACACCCCGACTCCCACGTACAAAAAGTCTTGGGAATCGTGATGTCAGGATTATGAAAATACGGTCATGCATTCCAACGACAAGTGTCAAGTGTGTGCTACAAATGAACAGTGCACAAATAAAATACACAGCGGATAATAAATAGATCAACTAGTACCAGAATTTTTAGTTTAATACAAATATTCAAATACAAAGCATTTAAAAACATAACCAAATGTCCCATAAAAAAAAACAAGGCTGAAAAATAAACATAGCACGAGTGATCCCAAATCACTCCTCCGGCGGAGCCAAATCCTTAGGCTCAGCATCTGCATCAACACCAACATAATCTGCAGTACCATGAAATGATACCGTAGGTAAGTTATAACCTAACCAATCTTGAAATAAAAATACATTTAAGCATCTAATTATGCATGCCCATGATGCAGTATGCAATAAATGCAACACACGCCAAAAATCATATTTGGCCCAAAAACATTTCCAATAAATCATTTCCACCATTTTCCCAGAAAATAGCCCAAAACAATTATTCATCATTTTCCCAGAAAATGACTCACACAAAAATCCAACTCACGCTATTTTCCCGAAAAACAACCATTTTCCATTTTGTCCATTAATCCATATGCACCATGGTCTCCCCTATGGACCATCCGCACGTCCTAGCTACTTTACGAGCGATGCCCAGTTCCGCACCCGGTGCGTTCGTGGCTAGGTCATCCTCTAGCCCCCGCTAGCAGAAGGCCCACGGAGTCGGCACGTAACACGTCTGATTGAGCTGCATTATTGCATATTTTATACATTTAAAATCAATGTATTTTTAATTATTATATTATTTTATCATTGATTTTAGATGGAAAAATGATCAAGAGGCAATAAATCCAAATTGTGATTTAAATTGATTAAAAGCATAGTTTATGCTTATTTTTATAACTTGTGATTTTATTTGATTTTATTTCCTCACATGCACAACACACTTTTAATATTTTAGTTTAGTTTTTGTTTAATTTTTATTTAATTATTTATTTTCTTTTTCTAGTTTTATGTAATTATTATTTATTTTTTTTCTGTCTTATTTTATTTTATTTTTGTTTTATTTTGTTTTATTTTATTTTTTTTTTTATTTTTTTATTTTTTATTTTTGATTTTCTGCGCAGGCTAAACGACATGTCGTTTGGTCTGCAAACCAAACGACATGTCATTTTTCAGTGAAATTAATCTGTCGTCTGAGGTAGACGACATGTCGTTTTTCACGAGAGAAGCTTCTGCCGTTTGAGGTCGACGACATGTCGTTTCTACACGAACGACATGTCGTTCGCCTCGTCTTCTACCTCCCGATCTGCATTTCATGCTACAGTGCCACCGTGCACAGCAGCTTCGAACCACCACCGTGAGCCGCCCTACACACTTCGCACGACCACAGAAACACCGTGAACACGGTCACGAGCCGTCTCGCCTTGTCCAGAAGTCTCACGGCCGGCAACCCCGCGTGGTGTCATCTTCAACCTTCGGCTTCGCTGCACCATCACCATGGACGACCTGCAGTGACTCGTTCGAAAATGAGCAGCCCAAAGGCTATCCCAAGTGCAGGAGCGTGTCGCGTAGTAATTAGGAATAAATTCCTAGATCGTCTCCACAGGGAAAGTGCTTATAAATCAAACTCGTGTAAAATGGTGGAAATAGTTACAATGAGAGAATAAAAATAAAAGTGATGATATGTGCAATGAATGTGGGAGTGCAATGGAAATGAAAATTTACTAGTCATGGACTAGATTCATGTTTGTTGGTTTTGAGTGGATGATGAAAAGTAAAAAATTTAAAATACAAGACAGTAAATTAAAATTGCTGGAAATTAAATAACTGAAATGTAAAGGGACAATAAAATTTAAATGACATAAAAGTAAATTGCAGAAATTAAAGGTGCAGGAAAATTAAATGACAGTAATTAAAATTGCAGGAAATTAAAAGTGCGAGGAAATTAAATGACAGTAATTAAAATTGCAGGAAATTAAAAGTGCGAGGAAATTAAATGACGGTAATGTAAATTGCAGGAAATTAAAAGTGAGAGAAAATTAAATGACAGTAATTTAAATTGCAGGAAATTAAAATTGCGAGAAAATTAAATGACAGTAATGTAAATTGCAGGAAATTAAAAGTGCGAGAAAATTAAATGACAGTAATGTAAATTGCAGGAAATTAAAAGTGCGAGAAAATTAAATGACAGTAATTCGAAATTAAATAAAAACAAAAATTGTACGGAATAAACTCGATATTTGGAAATAGAGACTGTGTTCTCCAACCCAAAAAATCTGAACTTCCAATTAATGTAAACCTTCAAAAATAAAATGGACTCTTAACATTTATCAAAAAGGATTGAAAATTTACTCACTAAACAAACTCAAAACTGAAAATAAAGACTTACAAAAAATAAAATTTACTGAGCCATACATTAAAACTGACTGATGAATAAATTACACGACATTAAAAATTGAACTCAGAAAAAAAATAAAAACTGACTGCAAAAATTCACTCACTATTTTTCTGAATTTTAACTCTAAATTCACACTAAAAATATTCTAACATCTGACAACTCACTGACACTCTACTCTAAACTCACTGACACTCTAACTCTCTAACATCTACTGGCTCCCCTCTCCAGTCCGCGTACAGCCCTTATATAGGCATCAGAAAAAAGACCAATAAACACTACTTAGCTGCCATGTTCCCCACTCAAGCCGAAAGCTTATTCTCTTTGTCTCTGCATGTGCGTCTGTCTTTATTTGTTGCTCTCCATTTATTTCTTTTTTTTTTCAGTGTTTCATCCCAGCGTGCATGCGTGAATTCCTTCGTCCGTGATTCTCACTTTTCTTCATCTCGCATTCCATCCCCACGAAGGATATCCATCACCGAAAGCGCCCCGGTTTTATTCTTCTATCTTCAACTCCACTCCGTCTCTCTTTCTTTTCTTTTCTTTTTTTTCTTTTTTTTCCTCTTCCTAGCTTCCTTTCTGTCCGCATAAGTATTTCAGATGATGGTGCATCGTGGGCTGCTGTGCATGATCGTAAATGAGAGGTGGAAGTGCTCTGCTTCGGAGATGTAGAACAGGGGCTTCTCGGTGAAGGCTGATTTGCATGGCTGTGCATGCTGGGCAGTGGCACCTGGTTGTATGCGCGCAGTAGACATGCGGTGATGCTGTGCATGCAGGAAGAGTTTCTGCCATGGTTGTGCTGTTGCAGTGGCAGTGCAATGCGGTTGCATGGGAGTGGAGGTGTAGCTTGCATGGACGTGTTTGAGGATGGTTCACGGTTGGCGGAGCGTTGGGCATGCTTGATGGAGGAGCACGAGGCGTGGAGGAGTGCTGTTGGACGTGGAGATGTGCTGTAGGCGAGGCCGAAGGTTGAAGATGATATGGTCATGGGGTTGCTGGCCGTGAGGCTTCTGGATAAGGTGAGATGGCTCATGGCCGAGTTCATGGTGTTTCTGTGGTCGTGCGGGGTGTATAGGACGGCTCACGGTGGTGGCTCGAAGCTGCTGGGCACGGCGGCACTATAGCACGAAGTGCAGGTCGCGAGGTTGAAGACGAGGTTGAAGACGAGGTGAACGACATGTCGTTCGTGTCAAACGACATGTCGTCGACCTCAAACGGCAGAAGCAACTCTCGTGCAAAACGACATGTCATTTTTGCCAAACGACATGTCGTTGACCTCAAACGGCAGAAGCATCTCTCGTGCAAAACGACATGTCGTTTGGTTTGCAGACCAAACGACATGTCGTTTCGCCTGCGCAGAAAATCAAAAATAAAAAATGAAAAAATGAAAAAAAAATAAAACAAAAATAAAATAAAATAAGACAGGAAAAAATAAATAATAATTACATAAAACTAGAAAAAGAAAATAAATAATTAAATAAAAATTAAACAAAAAACTAAACTAAAATATTAAAAGTGTGTTGTGCATGTGAGGAAATAAAATCAAATAAAATCACAAGTTATAAAAATAAGCATAAACTATGCTTTTAATCAATTTAAATCACAACTTGGATTTATTGCCTCTTGATCATTTTTTCATCTAAAATCAATGATAAAATAATATAATAATTAAAAATACATTGATTTTAAATGTATAAAATATGCAATAATGCAGCTCAATCACACCCTCCAATAATGTATGGCTCAATGAATTTTATTTTTGTAAGTCTTTATTTTCAGTTTTGAGTTTGTTTAGTGAGTAAATTTTCAATAAATGTTGAGAGTCCATTTTATTTTTGAGAGTTTACTTTAATTGGAAGTTCAGATTTTTGGGTTGGAGAACACAGTCTCCATTTCCAAATATCGAGTTATTTCCTTACAATTTTTGTTTTTATTAAATTTCGAATTAGTGTCATTTAATTTTCTCGCACTTTTAATTTCCTACAATTTAAATTACTGTCATTTAATTTTCTCGCACTTTTAATTTCCTGCAATTTAAATTACTGTCATTTAATTTTCTCGCAATTTTAATTTCTTGCAATTTAAATTACTGTCATTTAATTTTCTCGCACTTTTAATTTCCTGCAATTTAAATTACTATCATTTACTTTTCTCGCAATTTTAATTTCTTGCAATTTAAATTACTGTCATTTAATTTTCTCGCACTTTTAATTTCCTGCAATTTAAATTACTGTCATTTATTTTTCTTGCAATTTAAATTACCGTCATTTAATTTCCTCGCACTTTTAATTTCCTGCAATTTTAATTACTGTCATTTAATTTTTCTGCACCTTTAATTTTTTACAATTTACTTTTATGTCATTTAAATTTTATTGTCCATTTACATTTCAGTTATTTAATTTCCAGCAATTTTAATTTACTGTCTTGTATTTTAATTTTTTCACTTTTCATCATCCATTCAAAATCAACAAACATGAATCTAGTCCATGACTAGTAAAGTTTCATTTCCATTGCATTCCCACATTCATTGCACATATCATCATTTTTATTTTTATTCTCTCATTGTAACTATTTCCACCATTTTACATGAGTTTGATTTTTAAGCACTTTCCCTGTGGAGACGATCTAGGAATTTATTCCTAATTACTATGTGACACGCTCCTACACTTGGGATAGCATTTGGGCTACTCATTTTCGAACGAGTCAACGTCCGCTCCTGTTATCGCCTGGCGACAACCCAGGGGACGTCACTCAGTATATTCCGCTCCCAAGTGACCAGAGGAGCTTCACTGAGATAATGCCCCATCTTGACTTGGGGTCGTGATACACAGGCACCCATAAATCCAGTCAACACATGAAAACCCAGTTTTCAAAATAACCACATGATCATGAATGCAATTACACGAAAAACCTAATTTTTCAGTTTATAAACATGAACATGCATGCAGTATGCAATGTACTAAACCATAACAACTGTATGCAATAATCAAATCCAAACCACAATAAAAATTATCCAATAACAACCCAATCACAATAACCAACACACAACAATTACATCGTCCTCAAACCATCCACCCCCGAACTCCTCGGACTAAGTCCGGAACCAACCAGAATACAGTAATATCAATTAGTGCAAAAATATATTTAAATTTCAAAAGATTGTTTAGGAAATACTTACAGCGCTATAAAAATATTTTTAGGAGGATCCGAAGCAATGAGAATCACCAAAACAACTAATTTCGCAGTGTAAAAACACTGGCCGAAACACAATGAAATCCAAATTTCACACAGGGTCAAACGAAGACTTGGGAACGGTAGGGTAGGGCCTATGGGAGGTGGTGAAGCTAGTGGTGGTGGCTTTAGGCCATGTGTGGTGGCGGAAATGGGTGTTTTAAGGCCGAATAGTGCAAATCGGAAGTGGTGTTCGATGGGGCGGCTCCGGCGACGGATCGGGGTCGGGTTTGAGTCTAAAAGTTTGCTAGTGGGCCGGTGAAGAGGTGGTGAAGAAATGGTGGCCAATGGTGGCCGAATGGCGGCGGAATGGCGAAATGAAGCTCACGGCAGCGTTAGTCGGCCTGAGTTTTGGTTGGGTGACTCACCGGCAGCTGGGGAAGCCGGTGGTGCCGGCGGTGTCGACCACGGGCGGTCGGAGGCGGCGCTGGGTGTGGATGGCCGAAAGGCAAGGTGGAGAGGAGGGAGAGAGGTGAGAGAGACCGTGGGAAGAAAGGAGAAAAAGTGAAGAAAAGGAAAGAGAAAAGAAAAAGAAGAGGAAAAAAAAGTGAGATCCAGTCTTTTCATCTTGGGTCTCAAAAAGATCCAATGAAAAGAATTTTAAAACTGAAAGCTAAATAAAATTAATCAAACGCTGTGAAAGATTTAAATAAAACAATAATTATTTTAAAACCCATAAATATACATTTAAAGATCATTTTAAATGTAAAACAGTAAATAACATCAAGAAAACATCATAAAAATTAATTTTCACAATTTAAAATATTATAAAATAATATTTAAAAACTTCCATAATTTTAAAACAAGATAATCAATCACTAAATAAATTAAATCAATCCTTCATTAAAAATACACTAAAATCCGGGATGTTACAGAATACTTAGCAAGAAATCCATCACAACGTTAACATACTAAACATAAGGTTTTCAAAAGAATTTCATGCTAAGAGCTTAAAATTCATGACTGTTCATACTAATGCTTATGTTATACATGACTGATTTATCTACATTAACTAACTAATATGACTTAACTGATTGAACTGAATGGCCAACACACTTAACCCTGTGTGTGAGGTTGTGCATCGGCCCCACATCCCGCTACAGCAAGGGGAGCCGCAGATAGTATTCTGGCATACTATGATGGACCACGCTTGAGTCCATGGTTTGCACTTCCACCCTATCTGAATTGCATTGGTATCATGCATCTGAATGACCATCTAATTAACTAATCTTATCTTATCTTGCATTTGAACTTAAGATAGCTTCCATGTCTTATACTCATGAGATGCATGACATAATATATACATAATTATAATTTCTGAATTTGAACATGTTGCGGAATGACATGATTGTATGCTATGCTGGATGACATGTTTGCATATGACATGAGTGGTTCATAAACAATGGCTGTCAATGAACTGGCTTGAATAATACTTAAATATAAGCTGAACTATGATGATCCTAATTTGTGATCAAATTATTTACATCACTGCGCTTCTTCTTGAATCTCACTTCGTAACTCGTCGCCTATACGCAATATTAACTATCACTAACTCTGTCTAGAAACAACATGTACTAATAACCTACTTAATTAAATTCATAATCTAGAAGATAGTCAAATAAACATTTTGCTTAATACCATAATCAATAAATCCTGATATTTTAAATTACTTACAATACCAATAACATATTATAACTTAGTAGAATACTTGGGTTATTTTAAGTAAGTCATAAAAACCTCAATTCTAAAAAAATAGATTTACTTTCCCATGATTAACATAATTGTTTAATTTAACAATAAATCTAATAAATATAATTTTAATACTCTTAACATATTTCTTTTATTTTAAATTTACAACTTCAATAGCATAAATATATCAAAATCTATTATAAAAACATTAGGGGTTTATTTCATACCATAGATTTAAAGTATTTAAAATAAATGATTAACCACTAGCTATTTACTATTAACATAATATCTAATCTTTCAATATTATTTCATATATATCTATATATATATAAATATATATATCTAAGTTTTATAAAAATACAACTGGTGGAAACACCAATTCATAAAAGATAAATCTAATAGTATTCAATATAAAATTATTGCAGGCTATTAGTATAATTCAATCTTAATTTAATACTTATAACATAAAACTAATATATTTAGTTTAAAATGTAAGTCCACCTTAATTGTTAAACCCAACATAAAATATAAGTCTTTATATAAAAGTAGCCCTTCAATACTAGATTTAAAAGGGCATATTTGTAATTTTATCAATTAACACATGCTGAAAACACACAGGATATATCATTAGAAGAGAAACAGAGGCTCGGGAGAGGGGGGTGCGACAGAGCCGAAACTCACCGAGGGGAGGAGCTGAGTGCGACGGCAGCTCTGGGTGGCTGGGATTGCCAGTGATGCGACTGGGTTCCTTTGGGCAGGGTGGTGCGACACTGAGAGAGGGAGAGAGAGGGAGAGAGACGTGTGAAACAGGGGCTCACCGTGGAAGAGAAGATGACGTGCGGCAATGCTAAATAGGTCGATGGCGCTACTGGTATGTGCGATGCTTATCGACTTCATCGTGGGGGCTTGGTTTTAATCGAGGTGGTTTGTTGCAAAACCATGGAGCTGCTGTGGCAACCCTAGCTCTAGGTTGAAGATATTTACATCTATCATGTAAGAGTTCTATATATATAGGGACGGTTGCCACGAATATAGAATGAAGATGTGCCTGAACTGTGAAGTTAATGTGTGAAAATGTGATAAAAACAAAACCCTCAAGCTGAGGAGAAGAGAGGTGTACGTGCATGTGCATGTGAATGTGAATGGAGACGTGCGGGGTGGAGAAACCAATCATAAACTGAGTTGGTATGGTTTAGGAATCTTAATGGAGATAGAATAATAATCCTATAAAATCTGATAATAATAATAATAATAATAATAATAATAGAATATTTATAGTTTATATGAAAAAAATACATAAAACTTATATTAATCTTAGGATTGGGTTGTTACATTGATAAATAAATTGTAATTAATTTGATGGTGTTGATGTTTTATATATCACTTTATGTACTTGAGGAACTTTGTTGGATGTAATGGTGTTGAAATATAAATTTTGCTGCTACTGTCATGTGTTGATGGCTGAATGCAGATGTCTAGGTTAGTGGAAGAAGAATCAAATTATCACACTCAAACTGGACAACTTAAAATGGGGTATTTTAAATGGCTTATTGGTTGATAATAAAAGCTTTACAAAGTTTTCAATGTTAGTTGGTATGTTTCATTTAAGTTATTTAGTTTCGTATAAAAGAGTATATGACTTATAATGAGTTGTTCCATTTGATATTTAAGACTAAATAAGTACAAAAGATTGTAATTATTTCTACGCGTTGTGTAGGTAAACAACTAGTTAATACCAATAACTGAAATATCAAATCCTATTTTGAGCATGGATTATTTTGCATACACCTGGGTAATTGCTCTAGAGTAAAATGTACCAAAGGAAAGTTAAATAAACATATTTTATGTCTAAATTGAAATGAAAAAAAAAGGAACAATAATAAAAAAAATAGCACTCCTTTATTCTTAGAAGTTCAATGACTTTTTTTATATTATTACAGGACAAAAGTACAATAATTTTGAAGATTACAAGTTGTGCAGTTATGTTAGTCTTGAACTTGGGCTGGGGATTTCTAGATGTTGGGCTCTACTGGATTTATTTAGGTCTGTCCTTTTTTTCCCAAATGGAAACCCTTCTGAATTTTATTTTATTTTTATAAGAAATAGAACATTTCATTAAAAAGAGATTACAGACAATTGTCAAGCCATATAGCTTGAGAAAGAAAATCTGGAAAGCTATCCCACCACATATCAATGTTTTTTACATTTTTTGCATTTCCAGCAAATCTATGCGCAGCCATATTGCCCTCCCTGTGCACAAACACAAAATCACATTCAACAAAACAGGATGAAAGAGATTTAATTTCTCTGTACAGCAGACCCAGCAGTGATTCCTCCATACTATTGTTCTTTAACGCCTCCACCACCAACAAGCAATCAGACTCCATTGAAAGTTTTGGGATACCCATGCTCACGCACAGCTGAAGGCCTCTGAAAATAGCAGTTAACTCAATTGCCTCCACATCCTTCACCTCATTTTCAACCTTACTAGCAGCCATCAATACCTTACCTTGATCATCCCTGAAAATTGCACCTAGCCCAGCTTTATTTTGATCTTCAAACATAGCCCCATCAACATTCAGCTTTAGCACACCAACTGGAGGAGGTTTCCATCGGAAATAATTCTTCATCTGAACATTTGATTTTAATTTGACTTCTTTAAAGTTTCTGAGCAACGCAACAGCACTCTCTGCTACTTCCTTTGGCCTCAACAGCACCTGATCATGTACCATTCTGTTTCTTCTATACCAAAAACTCTATGTCAAGCAAAAGAACATCGGCAACTTCTCCTTTAAAGCACCCTCACAGAGCATCAAGGCAACTTCTTGAAAATTCATCCTAGCATCTATCACAAAATCTGGCAGAATTTCTTTCCAGACATCTTGAAGACAGGCATAGCTTATCAGAGCATGATGAGTATCCTTAAATGCGGAATCACAGAAACAGCACTTCCCTGCAATTGAAACATGTCTTCTTAACAAATTCTCTGTTGTGGGGAGCCTTTCTTTACATGCATGCCAAGCAAAGATTTTATCTTGTTTGGCACCTTCATCTTCCATAACTATTTCCATAAAACATGACTAGTCCCAGCCCTAGATGATTCTGCCAAACCAGCGCTCTTTCTTGCCATTATAAATCTGTAACAACTTCTTACACTATAGGATCCACATCGTTCATGTGCCCAAACTCTACTATCCACTGTATCTCCAGGACAGATTACAACTTTTAGAATATCCGCCACTATACTTTGATTAAAGAGAGCTCTAAGTTTAGATACATTCCACCTTCTTGTGTCATTATCAATAAGACTTGCCACCAAATCTTCTTGTGTATTTTCTGGTCTGGACACCCCTTCCGAAATAAGATCAGTGTGCCCTGGTATCCACTGGCACTCCAAATTCTCACAGCTCTATCATCTCCAATTCTCCATCTACATCCCTCAAACACCCATTTTTTTGCTTCACATACCCCTCCAAGTGTAAGAAGGTTTTTTACCCAAACCAGCTTGCTGAAAATTAGAATTTGGAAAATATCTAACTTTAGCAATCTGAACAGCAGAGAGTTCTCATCATTCATCAGCTGCCAACCTTGCTTAGCTAATAGGGCCAAATTAAAATTCTTGAGGTCTTTAAACCCCATCCCTCCACAAGACTTCATTTGACACATTTTAGACCAACTAAGCCAATGGATTTTCCTCTCTTCTCCCCTTTGTCCCCACCAGAACCTGGCCATAAGACTTTCTAGCTCAGAACATAAACTTGATGGCAATAAGAAACAACTCATTGAGTAAGCTGGAATAGAAAGTGCCACAGCCTTTAATAACACCTCCTTCCCCCCTTGTGAAAGCAATTTCTCTTTCCAACATTGGAGCTTTTGCCAAACTTTTTGTTTTATAGAATGAAAAGCACGATGTTGTGACCTGCCCACCATGGGTGGGAGGCCTAAATACTTTTCATACTATTGAATTTCACTATTCCCCCACAGTAATCTGATTTCTTCTCTAGTCTCCCTTGTTACATTTCCACTAAACACCATTGATGTTTTTTCCTTATTAATTTTCTGCCCAGACACTGCTTCATATTTCTCTAAAACTTCCTGCACCTTCTATTCTTCCCTACCTCAGCTTTACAAAAAATAATACTGTCGTCAGCGAATAATAAATGGTTGATATTTGGAGCACCCCTACAAATCTTCAGCCCCGATATGTCCCTTCTTAACCTAGCTTCCTTCAGTAAAGTAGTTAAGCCTTTAGTGCATATAAGAAATAGATAAGGGGATAACGAGTCCCCTTGCCTCAAACCTCTACTTGGAACAATAGGCCCCTTCGGATCACCATTTATCAGTACAGAATAAGACACTGAACTGATGCAAAACATGATCATATTAATGAAATTCTGATTAAACCCCATTACCTCCATCATTGATTTTATAAAACTCCACTCCACCCTATCATAGGCCTTACTCATATCTAGTTTAAATGATATGAAGCCTTTTTTCCCTCTTTTTTTTTTTTTTTTGTTTGAGATAATGGACTAACTCATAAGCTATTAGAACATTATCAGTTATTAACCGACCGGGAACGAATGCACTTTGACTCTCCCCAATAACACAGGACAGTACATACTTCAATCTATTTGCAAGCACCTTCGCAATCAATTTATAAACCACATTACAAAGACTAATTGGTCTATAGTCACTAACTCTTGAAGGGGACATCTTTTTTGCAATAAGAGTAATGAAAGTATGATTTAAAGAGGCTGGAAAAGAACCTATATTTAGAGCATCCAAGACTGCTAAAGTCACAGACTCACCTACCACATTCCAGTAATTTTGGAAGAACATAGGAGACATGCCATCTGGGCCGGGTGCTTTAGTGGGGTTCATTTGTTGTAGAGCTCTCTTTACCTCATCAGTAGAATAATCCTTACACAGATCTTCATTCATACTGCTATTCACCCTACCAGCTAGGGACTCCAGAAAACTCAGTGATCCCCTCGGGTTTCATGTTGTAAATAGATTCCTGAAATACTCAGCAACCAGTCTGTCCCTCCCTTCTAACTCAACCCATACCCCATTATCATCTTGAAGCTTCCCTATCTTATTCTTCCTTCTCCTTTGTGAAGCCTTCATGTAAAAATACTTTGAGTTTTGGTCACCTTATTTAAGCCATAGAGCCTTCGATCATTGTCTCCACATTACCTCCTCCCTTTCAAGCCATTTCTGAACCTCAGCCCGTGCTACATCAGTTTCCTCTCTGTTATTACCCAGATGATCCTTTTCATGCAGCCTCTCCAAATATTGTTTTGCTTGAAATAACTTTTTCTGCACATGACCAAATGAAAGCCTATTCCATACAGCCAGCTGATTTCCACAAGACTTTATAAGCCACATCACCTCATTCATTTTTGTGCAAGGAACACTTCTACCCCAAGTATTTTTGATAATGTCCTCACATGCTGGCTCACCTACCCACATAGCCTCAAACTTAAACATTTTCCTCCTCTTTGAGACCTCCCTAACCCCTTCCATCTCCACCCATAGAGGGACATGATCTGAGTAAGCCACCAATCCGTGAGTAACAGTAGCATTGGGGAACCTATGACACCAATCAGAATTTGCAAAACCTCTATCGAGCCTCTCACTAATACAGTGATCCCCTTCTCTACGATTACACCATGTAAAAGGATAACCATGAAACCCCAAATCCCTCAACCCACATTCTTCCACCACCTCCCTAAAAGCTGTTAATTGCCTCTCCAGGCGAGGCCGTCCACCCCTCTTCTCATGATGGAATAGAATCTCATTAAAATCCCCTAAAATCAACCATGGGTCACCATGATTACGGTTTAAGAATCTAGGTAAATCCCATGTTCTGGATCAGAGATTACTAACTAGATTCCCATATATGTCTGTTAAGAACCAGTCCCCAATTCCCCCAATATCACTTTTTATCACAACATCAATATGAGAGTTAGAGAAATTGATTATAGATAAATCTATATCCCTTCCCCAAAGCATTGCTAAACCCCCTTTCCTTCCGCTAGATCCAATCGGTAAACAGTTCAAGAACCCAATTTGTACTTATAGTTTTCGAACTCACGGAATGTAAGCCTAGTTTCCTGCAAGAACAATACGCCGGGACCTTTCCTCTTGATCAGATCACAGAGGGTACGAATGCCACGTGGGTTCCCAAGCCCATGTGCATTCCAACTCATAATCTTCATTGCTGCCGGCGGTGCTGGATCCCAATCGCCACCGATCTATCTGCTGTTGAGATCTCATCCTTATCCGCAGAAGACAAAGAGATAATACGCCACTTCGCCTCCTTGACCACAAGCTCCTTTCGCACTTCTCCTTCGCCATAGCCTTTCCTTTTCCTCGAACTAGAGATAACCCGTTCTGTAGCTTTTATTTTGTCTGTCGTTTCATGAATAGACGACATCCGTTTCCACTTTCTACTCTTAATACCATCTGGCTTTTTCTCCTAGACTAGACCATTCCTAACAAGTCCCTGGGCCCCCGAAAGGCCATCACCTTGTTTCAGAGCCTCAGATTGCCCCTTGGATAGATCCGTAATTACAGGCCCATCTATCTCCAGCCCAACTTCACTGATTAACCGCTCATCACTTCCTATCACATAGCAGTTATTCTCATCATTTGGGTTTACGGGTCCTTCTTTTCGCCCTTCATCAAACTTCTCAGAATTTTTCTCCACTAATTTCGCCAACTGCTTATCTTTGTTCATCTCCATCACTATCTCTTGTGCCAGGACTGATTGGGAAACATCATGCCCTTCACCAAACTGCTAATAATTTTTCTCCACTAAATTCGCCAACTGCTTATCTTTGTTCGTCTCCATCACTATCTCCTGTGCCGTTACTGGTTGAGAAGAATCAGGGTTATCCAATCCGGAATGCATGCCATCTTTCCCTCTAGTCACATCTTCGCCAACCGTTACTCCCTATCGACCTGCACCATTCCTCACCGGCGAAGAGATCTCCACGGACGAAACTTTTTGTTTCTCTGGGCCAGACTCCCTTTTCTTGAAACCCTCCCTACGTTCCCCAAAACCAGCAACTCTCAGCCAGGCACCGTATGGCAAAGCAGAGCCTTCAGCTTTCATGGATGTCTGTATCCCTTCACTGCACTCCTTTTCAGCATGGCCCAGACGACCACAACCATAACAAAAGTTAGGAAGTTTTTCATAGGAGAATCGGACCCAGCATGACTTGCCTGCACCAATGGAGATGTTGGTCCCACATAACAGCGGCTCTTGAATATTTACAGCAACCCGGACCCGCATATATTCTCTCCATGCAATTTCACCTTCATCCAGCTCAACATCCACAATTGTGCCTATTTTATTCCCGACCAACCGCCCCACGTATCCATTCCTAGCCATAAGGGGAAGGTCGTGAAGACGAATCCAAAACAAGGCCTCTGATAGTTGTATTTGTTGTACCTGTTGACAACCATCAACCTCTTTCACCAACACAATCTACTTGTCAAAAGACCAGGGACCTTCTCTGATCACCCTTTCTTTATCCTTTTTGTCATCAAAATCAGAGAGAAACAAAGAAGAACTCAAGTCTCTAAATCTAACACGCTGCTCAGGCCTCCAAACTTTCCTCATGGTAGATTTGAAGACTTCCTTGTTGTAATACTTCTCTGTTAACACTTTCAGTATCAAGCACTTTCCCCCACGGATAATAGCATCTTCTAATTTCTCCGGCTCCACCACAACCTCTTATGTCTCCCGTTCCGTCAATGAAAGACAAGAATACAACTCTGCCAAATTTTCCTCCATGATCCTTGACCAAAAACAAGTGCAATACTAAGCACAGATACACACTGCACCGTCGGCAGTAAAATCGCCTCTAAGTTGTCATTTAGGATGTTGGGGCTCTAAAGTTGTCACTCTAGAAATGCATTCAAGTCGAGTCTAACTTACACTTGGAAGATATTAATTATGTACATGAACTTATATAGTTATTATCTTAGGCCAAGTGAAATAGATCTCTTTAACATATCAATACAACCTGATATAAATGAGATGAACGTGTGGTATGTGTGTGTATGTATATATATATTTTAAGTTTATACATTATAAGATACATCTACAAGGACTAGATCGGGGATGTTAAAAAATGCATTTAGTACAAGAAAATGTGGCCGTTGATACTATGGAAATGCAATACTAATTCCAAGCATTGTATTTATTTTTTTGAATGCTACCTGCAATTTCTTTAAATATCAGTGATCTCAGTCATCCTTCAACTGCAACACAAATCCCAATACCTCATTCCACATAGACTACTCATGGCCGACCAAACTACTTGTTTCCGCATCCTCCGTTTTCTGCCACTACTTTTGATCATGTCTAGTTTAAGTACTGATGCTAAAATTCTCAACATTACCACAGATCAATCTGCTCTTCTTGCCTCGAAAGCCCATATTTCCTATGACCCTCACCATATTTTTACAATAAATTGGTCCCCCAGTGCTTCAATTTGCAATTGGGTCGGTGTCACCTGTGGTTCCAGACATCATCGTGTTACGGCCTTGAACCTTCTAACAATCGTCTTGTAGGAACCGTTCCTTCACATATAGGAAACCTTTCATTTCTTGTCAGCCTAAGCATAAGGAACAATAGTTTTCATGGCTCAATGCCAAACAAATTGTCTCATCTTTATCGCTTGGAACTCTTTCATTTCGGATAGAATGAATTCAGTGGAGAAATCCCGTCATGGATAGGATTGCTAACAAAACATCAAATTTTAATTCTTGTAACCAACAATTTTGAAGGTACTATCCCATCATCTCTATTTAACAGTACATCTTCATTGCAAAAAATTGGACTTGAAGATAATCAGCTGTGGGGTTCCATACCATCCTCTATCTTTAAGATCATGTCGACCTTGAAAGTAATTTCTCTCGTAGAAAACAAGTTTTCAGGTCTAATGCCCTCCATTTTATTCAGCATGTCTCACTGTAATATATTGATCTCAGCAATAATATGTCATCTGGTGCATTACCACTAGAAGTAGAGAACTTAACCACACTTAAAGTTTTAAACCTTGCCAATAACAACTTCGAAGGTATATATAATATTTAGGCTTGATCGGTAGGTTATGCTATTAATTATCAATAAGTAAATTCCAATATTTGTTTCTAAAGTGTAATTGCATGCCTTACAGGTAGTCAGCTCCCATCCTCTTTGTTCAAGTGCAAATAGCTGCAATATTTAAACTTGTGGTCTAATAATTTCACAGGAAATTTATCACCTAAAATAGGGAACTGATTGAGCTGTATTATTGCATATTTTATACAGTTAAAATCAATACATTTTTATTTGTTTTACTATTTTATTATTGATTTTAGATGAAAAAATGATTAAGAGGCATAAATCCAAGTTGTAATTTAAATTGATTAATAGCATAATTTATGCTTGATTTTAATACTTGTGATTTAATTTGATATTGTTTCTTCATATGCACAACAAATTTTTAATATTTTAGTCTAGTTTTATTTTATTTTTAATTATTTATTTATTTTCTTTTTATAGTTTTATTTATGTTTCTTTAATTATTATTATTTATTCTGCCTGTCTTATTTTATTTAACTTTTATTTTATTTTATTTTATTTTTATTTTTCAGCATAGGCTAAACGACATGTTGTTTGGTAGACAAACCAAAACGACGTGTCGTTTCTAATTGGAATGAATTTGGCTATCTGCTAAACGACTTGTAGTTTAGTCCATAGACGAAAACGACTTGTCGTTTTTTTGTTGAATGAAAACTGCCCTCGTCTAAATGACTTGTTGTTTTGTCCATCAAAATTTGATTATGCCCAAAGAATAAAGAGGTAGTTGTAGGATAGCTTTGGGGTGTCGATTCCTCAGGGAGACAGATTAAAGAAAATACAACAAAGAATAAAAAGAAATAAATAAAAAATATTTAATGATCAATAAGCAAGAATTGGTTTTAATGTGATTTAGCAACTAAAATCACAAAGATAAAATAAGGATCACTCAAATTACAAATAGTAAAGCATAAGGATTTTCTTGCACAAATCGGATATTTCTATTTATTCATGATTTAATAAATTACACAATTGGAGATTTATCTAAAGTCTTCAATTGGAAGATATAGAACTACAAATCATTTTAATCGAAAGATAACTCTTTGATAAATCATTCACTACTTTTTAAAACTCTGTGAATTATCATCCTTATTGATAAAATCCAGCGACGACAATATACCCAGTGGGCAATACTACAGTAAAGAATCAAATAAATAAAGACAATGAATTAATCCAAAAATAATCAAGGATCTTAACCATTCTATAGAAAAAGCGTGACTGAATCTATAAAAAGAATCAATTCCAAGATTATTTGGAGAGAAAAAAAATACTATTGATAATTAGAGAATGATAAATAAGAGTTTGCATTAATAAAGAACAATCACATTAATTAGAAATAAATTAAAAACACCCTCGATTGTGCAAGTTCATAACGGGTGATTTTTGACCGCGTCTAGGGTGATTTTTTTATCTATCATTTCTGAGTAATAGTAGGGTATTCGTGCATGGCGCTGGGCGCCGGCCCTGTGCCTCTACTAGGTGTTATTGGGCAGGATGGGTTGGAGACTAATGCGGTTGGGAAGGTTTCTTCGGTTTCCTCTGGGAGACGATTTACTGATGTGGTGGGATCAAATCCACAGATATTGCCAAATGTTAATGTCCCACACCGTGATCCAAAGTTCCAAGATGGTGAAATGTTTTTTATGTTTTCAAAAGTGGAGGTGTAGCAATCTGTGGAACCGTTCCGTTATTCGGTGGTGTTGAAATTTTTACGTCGGTGGCCATTGCTTGATCACATTAGGGGTTTTATTTCTAATCGATGGGGGATGAAAGTAAATCTAGTCATTGGCCAATTGAGAAACCCACGTAATGTGTTGGTTCGGATGGCCAAGGAAGAGGACTTTATTTCGGTAATGGCGAGAGGAAATTGTGAAGTTCTTGGTCTACCATTTCGAGTCTTTCATTGGACTCCGGAGTTTATGGAGGAGGAGGATTCACCTTGGGTTCTGGTGTGGATGACTTTGCCGGGATTACCCCCAAATTATTTCCAAGAATCCATCTTGAGAAGTATTGGTGATGGTTTTGGAAAATATTTGAAGCGGGATAACGCTACTGCTTGTGTTTCCCGACCGGAGGCTGCTTGAATCTGTGTGGAGATAAATCTTTCTGTTCCATTGAGGCATTCTTTTTGGTTGGGTCCTCCACATGGGAGTTCTAGTTGTTTACAGGAAGTTTTTTATAAGGCGTTGCCTAGTTTCTGCGAAGCTTGTCATAAGCAGGGCCATATAGAATCTAAATGTCGAAGAGGTCATCGTGTTAAACAGTAGACTAATGAATTAACGGGAATCAGGACTTCAAAAACGGTTAACAAAAATGGTAGAAGGTTGAGCATAACAAGGGCTCGGAATAGAATAATGTTGTGCAGGTAGAGAGTGGAGAACCGTCAAAGCCGAGAAGTAAGGAAATATTGGAGTCTAACCAGGCTCGTCAAGTGACGGCATTGGGCCGGTCGAATACAATTTTATTTATTTCTTAGCAAGGAGTGGTGCATGATACTTGTGAGAATGTTAATAGGGATGCTGATGTTGTGGTGTATCTTGAGTTGAGTATCGCAGATGTGAGAAGCTCTAATGCAAATGGTGAGATCCAACAGACACAGATCGAGCATAATGTTGTGGTGGAGGGTCTTCTGCAATCACAGATCCCTGTAGTACATTTTGAAAAGTGGTGTGATATGGCTGAAGAAGGGTTAGAGGAGGAATCACTTAAAAACAAGACTAATTCGATTCCTAGGAGTTTGTTGAGGTTGATTGATGAGGCCTTGGAGTTCAAGATAGGTGGCTGTGTTGAGAAGTTTTTTTGGTTAATTCTGAGAAGGATGATCTGTGCAGGGCGGTGTCTGATGGGGAGCAAAAAGGTGAGTTAAATAAGTTGGCTGCAAAAGTTTTTGACTCCAATCCTGATATGCATGTCCAGCTGAAAAAGGTAAAGAGGATAAGAAAAGAGAAGTTCATTGTTGTCCTGGAATGTCGTACGCGTTCCAAAAAAATTATTTGATTTGTTACGTCTATTCTCATCTGGAATATTAGGGGGATTCTTTCATCGAAACAAAGGCTTTGGCGTATTTTGAATAAAAGCTGTCCTTTGGTGGTGGCTATTTTGGAACCTTTTCTTAATGTGAATAAATGTAGTAAATGGGTGAGATGGTTGCATTTTTCATCTTTTGTTAATAATGCGGATGTGGGTGGGAAAATTTGGCTTTTTCGGGCAGAGGAGCTTGAGTTTGAATTGATGTCAAGTTCAAATCAAGCTATTACGGGTTGGTTTTATTATGGTCATAGACATGTGCTGATAACTATTATGTATGCTAGTTGCTTCCGGGATCGTCGACAAGAATTATGGCAAAGAATTATGGGATTATCTCAAGCTGTAAGATCCTCATTGGAGGGGATTTTAACATTATTTGGAATGATAGTAAAAAAGTTAAGGGTTTGTTATAAGCTTCTTGGGCTAAGGCAGATTTTAATGGGTGTATTAATGATTGCGCTTTGTTGGATCTTCCTTACAAAGGTAATCGGCTATCTTGATGTAATGGAAGAATTGGAGTAAGGCAAATTTGGGCTCATTTAGATAGAGTCTTGGTGGATATGCAGTTTCTTAATGTGTCCGGGGGTGCTAATTTTAGCTACCTTCCGAGAACATCTTCTGATCATGCCCCAATGTTGATTCAGTTATATCCTAATAGAGAGGTTGGTTCGCGGCCTTTTCGTTTTCTTCGAATGTGGGGTTCTCATACTGATTTTCGTCCATTGGTGCGGCAGATTTGGGAGGAAAATGTTGAAGGATGTGCTATGGTGAGGATTAAAAAGAAATTGAAGAGATAAAAAGGTGTGTTGATGCACTGGAATAAAGATGTCTTTGGGCGTGTTGAGATAGAAATAAAGCAGCTTGAAGATCAGATTATTTGGCTGGAAGAGGAAGTCTCTAGAAATTACTTTGCTTTGTCTGAAAATGGATTAATGATTTGTAAGCAAGATCATCTGCAGTGGGTTCACAGGGAAGACATTTTAACCTGCCAGAAATCCAGAATTAAATGGATTACAGAAGGAGATGCTAACTCTAGTTTTTTTCATTCCTCTATGAATGTTAAGAAGAAGAACAAAAAAATTGAGAGGATGCTACTTGATGATGGGCGTGTTTTAGAGTTTGCAAAGAGGGTGCATGAGGAGGCTATGGTGTCCTTCCAGGGGCTTTTCTCTTCAATTGACATTGTTCTCGATGCTGAAGAACTAGACCTGCTTGTTCCGTCCGTAACAGAGGCTGAAAATGAATTATTGTGTGCAACTCCGTCTATGGAAGAAGTGAAACATTCGCTCTGGTCAATTCCATTGGACAGTAGCCCAGGACCTGATGGGTACTCAGCTTCCTTTTTTGTTCTTGCTTGGGATATTGTTAAAAATGATCTTGTAGAAATGGCTAAGGAGGTTTTTGAGGGACAACCGTTTTCTACTTTTTATGGGGCAACAAATTTAGTTTTGATTCCTAAGGTGGAGGAACCTATGGGGTTTGGCCAGTTTAGGCCTATTAGCCTTTGCTCGGTGGTGTATAAAATTATGATGAAGATCATGGTTGTAAGATTGACGCCTATGCTTGATAGAATCATTTCTAAAGAACAAGCAGCTTTTATTCCTGGGCGAAGCATCTTTGAGAATATGGCTTTGGCTCAGGAATTGTCTCAGGGTATTAATCGGAAAGTGAGAGGGGGTAACGTGATGATGAAGATTGATATGGCCAAGGCATATGACTGTGTGAATTGGAGGTTCCTTTTAGAAGTGTTACGTAGATTGGGTTTTTCTGAAAATTGGAGAAATGTAGTGTATAATGCCATTGCTTCTCCGTATTATTCGATCATGTTAAATGGTTGCGCTAAAGGTTTTTTTCAGGCATCGCGTGGATTACGGCAAGGCGATCTTTTATTACCTTATCTTTTTATTTTATCGCAAGAGATTCTATCTCGTATGCTAAATCAGCAATATATGGTGGGGCGTATCAAACCTTATCATTCGAGTGGGGGCACCCTTATTTCTCATTTATTATACGCAGATGATTTATTGATTTTTGCTAATGGAGGAAAGGTGGCTATCCGTAATCTTATGTCAACGTTGCACCGATATGAAGCTATGTCTGGACAGCTAATTAGCCCGAGTAAGTCTACGATTTTATTCTCTTCCTACATTTCATTGGATAGGCGGAATAGATTATAGATGCTGTCTGGTTTTGAAGAGGGGTCTTGGCCTTGTTTATACCTGGGAATTCCACTTTATGTGGGATGGATGAAAATCAGACTTTTTTATTTTTTGCTAGCAAAAATTCAAAAGAAGTTAGGGGGCTGGAAGAGTAAGATGTTATCTTTTGGGGGAAGGATCATTCTTATTAAACATGTGTTGAATAGCATGCCAATTCACATGTTATCAGTCATGAAGGTGCCGAAAGTTGTATTCTTGAATCTGAAAAAGATTTTTTCAGATTTTCTGTGGGGATCTTTGTTGGAGATGTGGAAGCAAAAATGGGTTTCTTGGAGGAGTATTTGTAAGCCAGTAGAAGAGGGAGGTCTTGGTATTAGAGATCTAATGGAGGTGCAAGACTCTTTGCTTATGAAATTCGAGTGGAAATTATTGAAGGGAGAGTCAATGTGGGCGGATTTTTTCAATCAAAAATACTTGTGGGGGGAGCATATTTTAAAAGTGATTCAGGAAAAGAGAGGATCTCAGTTGTGGGAGGGAATTAGAGCGTTGATGACTAAGGTGAGGCAGAACTCTCAGTGGTTGGTTAGGAATGGGAGGATAAATTTCTGGATGGATAATTGAGTGGGTTGCGGCCCTTTAATGAATTTATGTCCGGTAGTAGGCAAGTGTAATTTGATGGTTGCTAAAGTGATTAATGAAAGGGGACCAATAATGGAAGAGATTTAGATCTGGTAACACCTGAAGTTTTGCAAATAATTGCAGATTCTGGTGTTAAGCTACGGTAGGGAAGAGATGTGCTGATTTGGAAGCATTCTTTAGATGGTAACTTCACCACGAAATTAGCTTGGGAAATTTCCAGGCAACATGGGCAAGTCTGTGAGTGGAAGAAGTGGTTATGGCAAGCTGAGATACCGAAGAAAATTTCTTTCTTCTGCTGGAAAGCGAAACAGGGAGCAATACCAACGGATGATGCTATACAATGTCTGGGTATTCCAATGGCTTCAAAATGCCATTGTTGTATTGTATCTCAAGTGGAGACTATGAATCATATTTTATGTGAGGGGATTAATGCTCAAAGGGTTCAGAGTTTCTTTGCAAACATTTGCCAGATAAGATTACCCCTAATTAGAAATTGGGAGGGCATGGCTTCGTATTGGTGGTTGAGAGCAAATTCAAACACTCAAGTAGGATGGATATGTGGAACACTTCCAGTGTTTATTTCTTGGGCGTTATGGAGGTCCAGGTGTGCAGCAAGAATGGAGGGTGAATCCTTTAAAGTAGCAGATGTTATTAGGAATGTGAAGTTCTTTCTTGATAATGCTTCTTGCACTCTAAAAAAATTTCAGTATTTGAGAAAAAATGATAAGTTGGTGATGGAGAGATTAAGGATGCATATTGTGCCTATTCATAAGCAAAGCATTTCATTTGTTAAATGGAGTATGCCTCCAACAGGTACAATGAAGCTTAATGTAGATGGTGGAGCTTGCAATAATCCAGGTGAGGCAGGAAGTGGTGGGGTAATTCGAGATTCTAAGGGGAGAGTTATAGCAGGATTTGCACATGCTTATGGAGTTGCTTCAAACAATGTTGCAAAATGTCGAGCATTACTTGATGGTCTTTGGTTATGCATAAATCTAAGGTTGCGAGATGTCATAGTAGAATTGGACTCAATGGTAATCATGAATTGGCTTGCTTCTGGTTTTTGTAGACTTTGGTTCCTGTGGGATTTTTGGGAAGAGATTAAACAGATTGCTTTAGAGTTAAATGCTCGATTTAGGCATATATTCCATGAAGCAAATATGGTAGCGGATTTTTTGGAGAAAGAGAGAGCACATGGAGTCATTCTGGATTTTATAGGTGAGGATAATTTTCATTCTCAAATGAGAGGGTTGGTGCGTATGGATCGAATAGGAGTTCCTGCTATTTGGAAAAAGTGAATTTTGAAGTTTAGAGCTTGTCGAAGGCTGAAGAGGAGTTGTTTCTGGCTTTACGTATGTCTGCCGCTTGGTATAGCGTAAATTTACGTTTGCGTATTACGTTAGCATCAAACATCATGGTTAATAGTTTTTGAGTTGGTATTACAGTTTTGTGGTTTTTTGTCTTAGGATATGGAAGTTCAATTGTAAATCTTTTGGGTTTGGGTTTTTGTTAAGGTATTCCTCCGCCATAAGTGAGGTTTTTTATTAATAAATATGGGCCGGGGTCACTCTTGGACATGTGACCTTGTCTCTTAAAAAAAAAAAAAATTGTGCAAGTTCATCCCTAGCTTTACTTAAGGACTTAGTTGTCCATTTAAACAATATCAGCAAAAACTCTAGAACCAAACTGTGAGTCTATTAAAAACTCTGAGTCCGAAACTCTTCCCCTGAATTAATTGTGTCCCTTCACTCCTCGATGTTAGTCCTTTATATAGAGCTTCATTTCTTCTAGCGTGCACTTCCTCTTCATTTCTTTATGTCATCTGCCCAAACTTTGTCTGTCAACATGCATTTATTCCTTCCATGTACTTCTTTCTTTCTTTTTATTATCTTTCTTTCTTTTCTTTCCTTTCGGCGTTGTAATGACCCCGCCCCGCGAGGGGCGGAATCCGCTACGTACATACCTATTCTTTAGCGTATTTTCTTTTTCCTTTTTCCTTCCTTTCTTTTCCTCACCAACAGGGAAGACACTAAGCGTCTGCCTCTCTCTCTATAGTAATGCCTTGCTCCCCAGTCTTTTCATCATTTCCTGGACGTTTAAAACATTTAAAACAAAAGTGAGTCTAATACTCAGTAAGTAGTACACCATGTAGTGAACATACTAGGCATCTATTCTTTTCCTTTTGAAAACATGCATACATAAACATTTGCATTTCATTCCATGCATAAACATTCTTAGAAATAATTAGGCTTTCATGCATAAACATCCTTTCATGCTTTTCATCTTTCATGCATAAACATTCTTTGATGCTTTTCATGCATTACATCTTCCCACTTTCATAGGCCATTGTACACTGTTACGCCTCGCATGCTAGGGTTAGTGGCCCTATGGCTAATGGATTTGCCTGTGGCCATAGGTTGGAATCCCATTTCATCAGGGTGCAGCACTGGGTGCACTTTAAGATACTACTATCCGGCATTACAATCTGCCCATTCTTTCATTGGGTACCCCTTTCCTTTCATGTGGCCGTTATGTATTTTCATTCATTGAAACTTTCGTTTCCTTTCAGTCATTTCGTCTTTTCATTCATTTCAGTCCTTTTCATTTAACAGTTCATTCATAAGAAAGGAACGCCACTTAAAAACATGAGTTTAACATTATTTAAAAGCATGAGCTTAAACATTTTCTAGAAGCATGAGTTTAAACATCATTTAAAGGCATGAGCTTAAATACCATTAAAAACATGGCTTAAACATCATTTAAAAGCATAGGCTTAAACATCACTTAAAAGTATAGGCTTAAACATCACTTAAAAGCATAAGTTTAACATCGTTTAAAATGCACGAGCATAAACATCATTTAAAAAGAAAGAGCTTAAACACCATTAAAAGGCACAAGCTTAAACATCATTAAAAAGAAAGAGCTTAAACATCATCTTTCAAGACATCCTTTAAAACGTCAGTTCTTAGGGACATTTTAAAATGTTAGTTCTTAGGGACATTAAAGCATCAGTTCATAGGGACATTTTAAAACTCCTTTAAAGCATCACTTGAAGCATAAAACATGAGACATTCCTTTCCTTTCCTTTTCTTTGCATTTAAACATTTTCATCATCTTTCTTAGTTCAATGCATATGCATTTTCATGAACAAGATACATTTTCATGCTATACTACATATAAGAATAATCATAAATTTCTTGAAGGAGCATGCATGAAAATCTCATGACTTAGAATCTACATGCACGCATTACTTTATACATGTACACACAATTATAATCGATAGGGTACTTAATAGGGGCTATCAAGAAAGGGTTGTACACACTATATTCATTTACTTAGAGAAACATTTGCAATGAGAGATATATTCTTTCATAAATAGAGCATGGTGTAAGAAGCATGGTCATAGCTACTTACCTGTGAGCTTTACTAGCGAGTCGATTTGAACTTGAAAGTAGACTCCTAGTCCTATTCAATAAAATGAGATAGACATATTAACATCCACCTTACTTTGAGCCTTACTAATTGATACACTCATATGCTCACCTAAATTCTAACTTGGAATTAAACGTTTCCTTAACCCGTTCGTCTACCCACTAAGCATGGCACTAAGCCAAAACGTTAAAATCTTTATTCCAAACATTTTAAAGAAACTTATGAAAATAAATAACATACTAGCTACCTCTTCTAAAGGCTAATGTTTTCTACATGAAGGGTAGATGGAAAATCATAGATTAAAATGCATAAATAGTAGGAATTATTTAAAAAGGGAAGAACAAGACGTTTGCTTCAAATCTGGAAATTTTCACCAAGAAAGGCATTGATAGTTTTGCAACATCATTTGGAAGGTAAATTCCAACAAAGGGCCAATGTTTGCAAAATGGTTAATTTTTGTCACTTCTATTCAAGGGTTTTTCATGCTAAAATCCATTTTTAATTGAGCTAAGCAAAGCTTTGAACAAAGGGATGGATTGGGCTGATTTAGGTTCCCACAAAAGCATAGCAGAAAATTTTTGGAAACCCTTGGACAGCCAATAGCCATATCACCTTGATGCTTTTAAACATCTCTCCCTTAACCAAGAATCTTAACCATATAATTAAACAATACTAGAGTTATAAAAACTTAAGGAAAGCATCACATTTTTCTGAAATTACAGCCCACAAACAATGGATAGAACACTCGGCAAAACTCAAGTTTCCCAAGGCAAGCTTTCTATTTCAATGTAAGAAATTCCTAGTGGCTTACTTAGGCCATAGATCTTGAAAAAGCATGCTTAAAATCACAACTTCAACTTCATTAATATAACACTTAAAGGCATGATAAAATCAAAACATAGCTTAGGCTTAACAAATCAAGAAGAACTCAACAAGACAGCTCCTAATCACATTCGGCTGGAACCCAGAAAACATGCACTCGGCTAGAACCAACATGATATTACACGGCTAGACCCAACAGGGCATACACACGGCTGGAACACACACCAAAACAGAGTATACCTACAACTAGAACCCAGAAAAACAGAGCATGGTTCCTTCCATTTGATTATCAACTAGCTAGAGCATAAATTAGGAGGAACAAATGAGGAAATAAACTCAGAAAATCACTACACAGCAATCGGCCAGCACAGGAAATTTGAAACTCCCAATACACGGCATAACTCACTCGGCAGTCCCATAATCACAAGAAGAATTAGAAGAACAAAGCACTACCTGGTTTAGCAAGCCACGAACGGAAGAGGAGAAGGAAAAACCAAAGATCCAAGCAACAATTTCATCCTCCTTGAAGGTGCTTTAGCCGAACTCTAAGCTTAAGAGAAGTTAAGAATCACTTTAAGGGAAGGGGAAGGGGTTGTTCGGTGTAGAGAGAACCGAGAGGGTCTCCGTGTGGGTGGAGATGCTTACCTTTAAAGCTTGAAGGGAATTACCCTTGGCTTATCCAGCAAGATTGAAGTTGTCGAGTAGGAGAAGAAGAGAGGAGACCGAATGGCTTGATGGAGAAGTCGGTTGCCAAAGAGAGGAATAAATCAAAGCTTATCTTGCAAGTTGAAGGGACGGATGATGTAGATCAAGGCATGGGAAAGTATTTTCTTCTTAGATGCTTATCCTATGGTGGAAAAGATTAGGGCCACTCTTCAATTAAATAAAAAGGTAAGGGCTTTAGAAAATATATTTTGAAGATCTACAAATATACTCTTAAGTTATTTTAATGGCCCTCATAAAAAATAAAAGCACACATATCTTAAAATAGAATAATAAAATATTAAAATCATAAAAATCTTTACCTTAAAAATATTTGACTTAAGAGATTAAATTAAAATAATGACGTAAGAACCTACATAGTAGGATTCGGGTATTACAGGCGTCCACTTATTTGTTTCTTTCTTCCTTTTTGCAGTTTTTTTTATATTTCTTCTCTGCGTGTGCATGCCCAGCCTAGCCGAAAGTCTCATCCAAAAGTCTCATGTGCATTTGCATGTGTTTCTCTCCCAACTCATGTGGCGTGCACTTATAATTCCACCAAGCCGTGTCTTCCTCGTTGTTGCCCATGTGTTTATTCTTTCGGTGTCCCGCATGCATATTAGTTTTGATTGCTTTTCTTCTTTTTTTTCTTCTTTTCGATGTAATGGAAATGAGAGAGCCCGAGAGGTGGCTGGGCAGACGTGGCTTGCGGCTTTGTGGAGGTGCTTGGGTGGAGTTGTTGCCCACAAGGTGGAGGCCATGTGCCATGGCTCTCGATGGTAGTGGACGTGAAGCGGAGGTTCCGAGGGATGTGAAATAACTTCCTCTGTTTTCACTTCATAAAACAGAGGAAGTTATTTGCTGCCAGTTTTCACATGGAGGTGCATGGAGGCTGGAGGGACGTGCGTGACTGTTGATGCCGCTGGAAGCCGTGCATGATGATGGTGCAGTGCGCTTGGAAGTGCTATCGGGCTTTTGGCTATGTATGGAAGTGTTTCGTATCGTGGAGTGGTGCTGCCGGGGCTGTGCATGGGAGCTTCGGACGGTGGCTTGCGGTGCATTACATGATGGAGACGACGTGCACTGGAGGAGGCTAGGCAGAGGTGCAGTAGAGGGTGGTGGTCTGAACGCATGTATGGTTGTGCATATGCTGGAGGTTGAAGATGACCCAAAACGACAGGTTATTTTTGTCTATGGACAAAACGACAAGTCGTTTAGAAGAGGGTAGCTTTCATTCGACAAAAAAACGACAAGTTGTTTTAGTCTATGGACTAAACTACAAGTCGTTTAGCAGATAGCCGAATTCATTCCCATTAAAAACGACATATCGTTTTGGTTTGTCATCCAAACGAGATGTCGTTTAGCTTGTGTTAAAAAACAAAAACAAAAAAAAGTAAAAATAAAAGTAAAAATAAAATAAAATAAAAAGTTAAATAAAATAAGACAGGCAGAATAAATAATAATAATTAAAGAAACAAAAATAAAACTAGAAAAATAAAATAAATAATTAATTAAAGATAAAATAAAACTAGACTAAAATATTAAAAGTGTGTTGTGAATGTGAAGAAACAATATCAAATTAAATCACAAGTATTAAAATCAAGCATAAATTATGCTATTAATCAATTTAAATTACTACTTGGCTTTATGCCTCTTAATCATTTTTCCATCTAAAATCAATAATAAAATAGTAAAACAATTAAAAATGTATTGATTTTAACTGTATAGAATATGCAATAATACAGCTCAATCAGGAACTTATCCAAGCTCACATTTTTAAGTCTTGCCTACAACAACTTCGAAGGTAAGTGACATCTTGTATTAGTTGATAATAAAGATGCCACTGTGTCACGATTGATTTAGTACATATGCATGTTCTATATATGATCTTCTCTAATTAGGTAATGCCAAATGAAAGCAGCAAAATAATTAGGTACTCCCATGGTGGAATATGTAATTTTTCCTAAAGTTTGGCACTAAAAGGTCATGCGCAAGGATAAGCCATAAGTAGCAATAATATTATTCCCCAATATTGTTAAATTCCATTGTCAAGTGTACCTATGAAAATAGAGAAGTTAACAATGCTAGCTTATAGTATTATACCTCGGCAACAACTAAATTATTTTGATGTAATGTAACCTTAGTCTTGTTTTGGTCAACTATATATGTTGATATCATGACCATGGATTAGTATATATGCAATCTCGATTAAATAAAAAAGTTAATAGTTTTTTAGTGAAGCAAAAATGATTTGGTGTATGGAAGTTGGGATTTTTTTTTTCGATATTGGAATTAATTTTACGCAAATAAAACTAAATGATTTCTTCGTGAAAAGAACAAAATATTTCAATGGTTAGAATATTAACAAGGATTCTTAAAATATTCTTCTAGTAAGTGCCACAAGTAAAAAAAAAATTGTGATTATGTAAAAACGGCACCCACTAGAGTGCATGTGGCTCCGATCCAGTACCACTGCAATCAACTCAAGGGTGGCTCAACCAATTATAAATGTTGCATGCCTTATAATCAACCTCCATGGCATATATTCCAAGTCTTGATTGTTCTCTTACAACTAATAATTATTAGTTGTATGTTTTATTTGTTATAAAATATTTTTTTAATAGATTTATTGTGCTGCAGGTGCAATACCAAGTGAAATTGGTAATTTGCAGAACCTAAAGTATTTCAATTTGGGAATTAACAATGTTGTTGGCACAATTCTACTGGAGATATTCAATATCTCAACAACATGAGTTCGCCATACTACAAAATCACCTCTTAGGCACTTTTCCATCAGATATGGGCCACTTCCTTCCAAATCTCAAGGGGATTTTTCTTGGGGGAAATGAACTTAGTGGAATGATTCCAACCTCTACTTCCAATGCTTCACAGCTCATTATAGTCCTCTTGACAATTAACTCATTAATATTGGGCTTGATTCCAAAAACACTTGGTAATTTAAAGCTCCTCCAACGGCTCAAACTCGATTTAATAATTTGACCATTGAATCTTCATAATTGAGTATTTTTTTCGTATTTTTCTAACAACGCATATCGCAATATGTTGTATCTAAGTATGAATCCACTAAATGGAGTCCTTCCTAATTCCATTGGAAACCTCTCGACCTTTCTTGAGCAACATGATCTCAATGGTTCCAATATTAAGGGCAATATTCCCATAGATATTGGCAATTTATGTAGATTGACATATATGTCCCTGGGCATCAATGATATGGATGGAACTATTCCAACTACAATTGGAAGATTAAGCATGCTCGAACGTATGACCCTTTTTGGTAAAAGACTAAAAGGTCCAATCTCGTCCAATATTTCTTACTTAGGGAGATTGGGAAGTTTAGATTTAGCTAGCAACAAGCTTTTTGGGCATTTTCCCGAAAGCATAAGTAATATGATTTCATTAAGATCTCTTAGCTTAGCCTTCAACCAATTAACTTCAAGGATTCTTTCGAGCTTGTGGAGGTTGACAGATCTCTTGGCAGTCGACTTGTCAATCAATTCCTTAAGTGGCTCTCTTTCATTACATATTGGAAATATGAATGTCCTGATAATATTGAATTTATCAAGAAATCAACTATCAGGTCATATCCCAGAAACAATTGGTGGGTTCAAATCTCTAGTCAATCTCTCTTTGGCAGTCAATCAATTAGAGGGCTCCATTCCTATATCTTTTGGTGGACTAGTAAGCTTGGAGTTGTTAGATCTTGTTGATAACAACTTATTTGGAGAGATACCCAAGTCCTTAGAAGTGCTATGGTACCTAAAATATCTAAATGTCTCCTACAATAAACTATAAGGAGAAATTCCAACACAATGACCATTTGTTAACTTCTCAGCTGAATCTTTCATGTCAAATGATCTGCTTAGTGGTGTGATTAGAAAGAATGTCCCTACATGCAAAGAAGCTTCTCTTGGACCAAGAAAGGCAATGGGGGTGCTTGTATTAAAAAATGTACTGCTTAACAATACTTAGTATCCATTGTACTAATCTCAAGAAAACTCCATGGGAAGAAGAATTCAAAACTTTCCAACAAGAAAAACTCAATGCCTTTATCAACATGGAGAAGAATTTCCCACCAACAACTTTTATAAGCCACAGAAGGGTTCAGTGTAAACAACTAACTTGGAGAAGGGTGTTTCGGCACAGTTTTAAAAGGGACACTCTTAGATGGTACATACGTTGCAATAAAAGTTCTAAACTTGGAACTAGAAGGTGCATTCAAAAGTTTTGACATAAAATGCTATTGCAACATGTTCGTCATCAAAATCTTGTCAAAATCATTTGCGTTCGTAGTAACATTGACTTCGAAGCACTTGTTTTGGAATACACGTATAAAGAGAACCTAGAGATGTGGTTGTATGCTAACACCCACTGCTTGAACATGCTACAAAGGCTAAATATGATGATTGATGTGGCATCGGCACTTGAATACCTTCATCTTGGTTATCCAACACCTATCATTCATTGTGATTTGAAGCCGAGCAATGTCTTATTAGATGAAGATATGGTTGGACATGTTGCTGATTTTGGCATCGCCAAGCTCCTAAGTGATGGAACTTCTCTCACACAAACAATGACCATGGCTACAATTCGGTATATCGCACCAAGTGATGTCAAGTACTATTTTTATTATTCTAGTCTTTCATAAATACATAAACATTCTGCTTTGGTAACATGTGGACCTTTGCACTTAATTTATTTGGATTATCATATGTGAAATGATATGTTGTAACGTGTGTAGAGTATGAATCTGATGGATTGTTTCTACAATAGGGGATGTGTATAGTTATGGAATCTTTTTGATGGAAACTTTCACAAGAAAGAAGCCAATTGATGATATGTTTACCAGCAAAATGAGCTTAAAGCGTTTAGTAGAGGAATCATTTTCATTTTTGTTTTCGATACTATGGGTGTGGCTTCGCATTGTTGTGCAAGTTTTCCTAAATGGAGGACCAATATAAAATATGTTTTAACTAGACTTAAAAAGATCAAATTAAAGTATCTACATGATCATGGAATAGGGTAATTTGAGTATCAAGTTTCTTTATAGTGGAGGCCGTAATTGGGCCTAGTCAAGTAGAGATTATTACCAAGCTACAGTTTAATCTATAAACCGTATGCAATTTATCCACCACACTTATTCAAACTTGTTCATGAACTGTTTGATTAATAAATATTTTCTTAGATGTATAAAATTCATTACTAAAATCTTATGCATTTTCAAGAATTCATATAAATAATTACTTAATTATGTCAAGGTTATATGAATTAAATTGGCAAATATGTAAACTATATATTAAAGTTAATAATTGGCAAATCTTGCCATTTGCACAAGCTATACATGAGTTCTATTTGAAAACAAATTAAATGTGTATATATAGGTGCGCAAACACACCCAAAATATGTTAACTCTATCTACAAACTTCAGCAAAACAACTTTGAATTACTATAAATAATATAGTTATTATAAATAAATATTAGTATAATGATTTATAACATTCATATTGACTCAAATGACACCCATCGTATCATCGTGCTAAGAACATGATTCTCTCTTATATTTTTATATACTTTCGAATGCTTGGCATAAAGTTTTATAATAATATCTACAAAATAATAAATTTGTCGAATGAGTTTATACAAGTCATGACGAGTTTGGATACGAGTTTGACATGTATAATAAGTCTAGCCTAGATCTTTGTTAGAATTTATGTTTTTCTTAAAACAACAAAAATCGAGACAAGTTCATGAGTTGAGCATGAACAACTCGGTTCATTTACAACATTATTTACAAATCTTGGAATTATTCGCAAGAGACTTGTTTGGTCCATTATTGTAACACCCCTCCTAAAAAGCTCCTTAGACCTTGACCTTAGTAGCCTTAATCCTAGTTAATTCAGAGTTGAGCTATTTGATAAGAACAATTTTGGATATTTGAGTTGGCAAGAGGACCATATACTTTGGGTTTAATAGAACTATTAGAAGATTCTAATGCACTATTGATTTTGAAAATGAAATTTTTGGAGCTTGATTGGTTTAGCAATATTATTTTGGAGAATTTTCAGTGCTTTATTAGTTTTGAGAATAAGAAGCTAAGAGGCCCATAAGAGAATGACACATGATATATTGGATGGTTGCACATTAATGGGCTCGGCAATTTGGGTTAAATATTTGATGAAATTGGAGAAGGTCCAAAGAGTGGTTTATAGCCCAAGCTTTTTGGGTATAAAGGCTTAGGAGAGGCAATAAGACTTTAGGGCCCTAATGCACTAAAGATGTGATTGGCAAAGGATAAAATGTTAAAAAGCCTTAGGTCCAACTTGGGAGATATAAAGTTTTAAGTCTTTCTTGGAGTACACTAGAAAATAGGTCCAATGTAAAGGACATAAAGCCATTGAGCCTAACTTAATAAGAATGAAGGCCTTAGGCCCAAAATTGGAAGACATAAGATTTTTAATCTCACTTATTGGACACAAAGACTATGGGCCTAACTTATTAGACCTAAGATATTAGGCCCAACTTAGTAAACATATGGTCATTAGGCCTAACTTAGTAAGATTCAAGACTTTGGTCCAATTGAGGAAAGACCCAAAAATTAGAACCCAACCTAATATGCCTTTGAGGACATAGATAGGCCCCACAAATCTGTATAGAAGGTCCATATAATAACACATTCCAAAGCTCACATCCAAGTCTTACAGAAATGGCCTAACCAAAGCCCAACCCTTGAAACCCAATGCATTGTCTTTTATTTCATTCCTCCAATTGAAACTCACATACATCATACCATTAGTTTCCCTCAAGCCCAAGAAGTGCCACACACCCCTAAGGTTCCCACTTGACCATAATTAACCATCTAACTTGAGTTAAGGGCATCAATCAACTTACACATGATTAGTGACCTTTAAACCATGTTTTAACCTTAATTTTTCTTCAAATTATTTCCCACATTTTTTTATCTGAAATTTATTTTATCGTTGATTTGCATTTTTCTTAGACCAACTTAGATTTTAATCTTGACCCAACACATGTCAATAGAAGCAAAGTCATGTCAATGCCCGAATCACCACCAATCGGCACCTAGGTGCACCCTCATGTGCATTACACCAAATCAGCCCATAGCCCATGCCATTTACACCATTTTCTCAAGGGAATTTTATCATTTACATCCCACCTTAACCTTCCTAGTTCAGTTCTAGCATTGGATAAATTGGCTCCAAGAAACCCAACCAATTCCATTACAAGCCTAGTTGAAACCAAACCGAGTGGCTTTGGGTTTCAATTGAATTTTCTGTACCTATTTTGGTAATTAGCCCATGCCACCTCCCTTGTCCTTTTGTCCCTTGGAAGTTCTTCAAAACACTCAAGAGAAAGGTTACCCAATTACCTCCCTAAGGCAACCCAACCATTTTGCCCCTTTTTTCTTTTACCCAAGCATGATCACTTGGAAGCCACTCATGTCTCTCTTCCTACCTGAAAAATTCTTCAAATGATGGTCATAATTCTCCCAATTCAGAGTAAGGAAAAGAGACAAGAAGGGAATCAAAATCTGGACAGTATTATTCAAAATCGTTGGCCTCCTTTGTGTTTTTTTCTTTTGATTTTTTTGGTTTTATTTTCTACACCAATGCAGCCCCCTATACCTATAGACTCACTCTTACACCTATCATGAAGAAATCATAAAAAATATAGGGCACTATTCAGTTAACCAAGCATGGCACAAAGCTGAAAACTACACTCATCACTCCGCCTCCCACCTCCACCAATCCAAAGCCTCATCTTTATCCAAGGCCAATGTCCCCCTCCCCTCTTGAAGCCTATAAATACCTCCTTCACTTCCTCACTTATACACACCTCTCCTCTAAGCCTTCTCTTGTGTCTTCAGAGCATTTGTCCCCCTTAGTAAGCAATAGGAAGAAACCAAGTGAAGTTCTTGAGAGTTCTTGAGTGAAGTTGTTTTGGGATCTTTAAGGGCCACGATTTCTATAAGTAATCTTGCCCTATCTTTTTTTAGGTGTTAGAATGACATATTAGACTTTAATTTATGGCATGCGAATGAGGTTTTGATTGATTTTAATTAAGATTTAGCATGCTAATGTCAAACCGGTCAGATTTGATGTTTTAATGGAATAAATTACTTTGGGTCAAATTTTTAGCCATTGCATGACTTGATATGATTTTATATGATTCACTAATGTTTTGGAATGAATTTTGAATGTTTAATTTTGAGGTTGGAAGCATGTCATAATAGGTTTTAATTCTATCTTGTGTTGATCATCTAGCACGCATCGGTTTGGATTAGTTTATGCTTAACTTATGGAAATTTTGATTAATTTACCTAGGCTTGAATAATGTGCATTCAGAAAAGCCTTGTGATTGCGATAAGAGTGAAAATGCATGATTTAACTAAGTTTTGAAACATCTTTGGGTAAGGAAAACTAGAAACAACATGCATGCTTAATGGATGGATTAGTGAAGATTACAGTCTTAAAGCCATGTTTAAGTGTTGGGATGAACTTGTATGATCTGAGCTTAAGTTTTTAATTTTTCCCTAAGGTTATAATTACTATTGACACTTTATAAATTTGAGTACACATGCATCCATACAGGTTGAATAGTTGAAATCACATCTAGGCCTTAATAGAATGCATGCCACGGGTTGGGTGTGATTGGCATAGTTGCACTTTGATTTTTAAAGTTATAAGGGCATAGATGGTTTTAGAATATGGCCAATATGAGGTTTATGAAATTTGGTTAAATTTGAGACTTATTTACAAATAGTAAAAATTTAAGGCCTTAGTGGTAATTTTGCTAAGTTTAGGGGCAGTTTTGTAAATACTGAATTTTTGAACCCTTTGATTATGAACATCTTCTTTAGAGGGTCAAATCCTAACTTAGTATAACTTTGATTACAGATGCTTTGATTCTGTATTCTAGAAAAGTTTATAAGTTAGTTTCTAACTTAGTCTTAGATAATTTATTTATGATTCTTGTGTAAGCGCCACAATCATTTTATAAATGTAAATTTGAGCATGAAACATCATATGATACATCATTGAACATTTGATTACCTATTTACATGACATGTGAAATTCTCACAATTTTTAGCATATTACATATAAATGTCATTTTCACATGAAAGCTCACTATATATGCACATGTCATGAAATGCATTTTTCAAGCATTGTATGAAAATAATTTTTGTCACAACCCCAAAGGGTAGGTGAGTAATCATCCTAATAGAACTCCTCTGTCCACTCTGGAGTGTTTAAGAATTGAGTGGTAACCTCTGGGTTGACAAATAACAGTCAACAGGCTTCGAATGGGTTCTTTTTAAAGAACGCCATAGCGAAATCAAATGTTATTATTGCATGCATCTCATGTATATCATTAATCATGCATATCTTATCTCTGTGCAAGTTGGTTATTTAACTTACTGAAATTTCAAGAAATCTCACTGTGGTAGTCCCACTACCATTCCAGAGGAAATGGTAGAAGTTCGGCATACGACGAGCATGAAGAACCGCTGGCTTCAGATGGTTGAGGAGGAGCCCGATCTAGAAAGGAGGCTCAACTTGATTTGAACTTTTGTAGCAATGACTCTATATACTATAGAGCAGATGTGGGAGTTAGTTTGGCTATGTAGATTCAGTTCTAGGGAGATTCTATCTCCCACATTATGTTGGACTTAAGTGGACCTCTTAAGTGAGGAAGTACCTTTTTATGATTTATAAATCATTGGGATGTTTAGTTCATTCTGGCATCAATTAATTTTTATCACCCTTATTTTCGCTGCGATTATTGCATACTCCTAGTTGCATATTATGAAGCATTGCATATTAACTGTAATGAATGGGGGTATGTAACCTTGTGTTGCATTTTTCGACACTCTAAGTCTCTATTCCATCCCAAGCGGATGTTGGGGGTGTCACAATTACCTTGTTACAATACACGAATAGAACTCTACAAATTTTATTAGAGCAATGAAGGCAAACAAACCGATTTTTCAATTCTTAGATAACAATGACAGGAGTTCTTCTCCTTTTACTGTTGCTCAGATTGTAACATATCTATCATTGTGTGTAGACATGCATGCTCCCAACATTGCATGAGAGAAGCAAGGGGTTGATGTCAAGAATTTTAGTAATCTTGGTTTTGGCAGCTTGGGCAAGTCTCCTTACTAGATTTTGCACTCTCTTCGTGGATCTAGGGTGCCTTGGGGGATGTGGCATTGCCCTATTTTAGAGTTGTGTATTTAGTAGTGATAGAGCTAGAGATGGTCTCTCTTTGGGGTCTAAGCTTCTATTCCAATAATAAGTTTTTGAATATGATGGATATTGATTTGTAAAACAATACAAAAAGGAAACTACAAGCATTCAAGTTGTTTCACTTTTTCACCCATGTCATGGTGGTAATAATAAGTCATGAATAGTAAAGTATGATTTTCTCACTTCAATGGAAAAATTAATATTTCGATCCAAAATTAAGACCTTAATAAAGAAAAAGAAAACAGTTAATACACTAAGACAAAATAGATATAAACAAATACATTGTTCCTCTTAGGAAAAAAGATACATCTTGGAGGGGATAAAATATATCAAGCCCAAAGTGATTTTCTAATCCAAGCTCAAAGGGTTTCAAGATAGAGAGAAGAAAGGAAATGACAAAGGGTTGAGGAAGGAGAGTATCAACAGGAAAATAGGAGATGTGACACAAAAGAGAGGTAATGTGACATAAATGAACAAGGGGCAGAAGATAAAAGGGAGGGAACTAGACAATTTCAAGGCCTTCTTCTTCCGGACTTCTTCCAGACATAACTTCAACCTCTTCTTCAGCTTCTTCAACCTGGAAACCAGAAAACCAACAACGGGCTAACCTTAAGAAAATAGATCTCTAATCTCCATTGTAAAACGAGGATGAGTGACCATGAGAGCTTGTAAAACAATCATATTATAATGGATTCCCCCCCCACCCCGCCAAACTATCCACGAACGTAGGCATTATGCTGAAGCATATAAATCTATGTGTCTCCATATGTTTTACTTTCCCTACATTTATTTCTTGTTCACTATCATGGATATAAGCACGACTACCGGAAGTGGGAGAATGACGATTTTCTGGCATGCTAAATAATCATTGAATGAGCAGATGACATCCTCCCAGATAAGTGCCCTCATCCTTTCGGTTTTTATTTATATAAAAAACATTACTACAGAAAAATAGACGAGTGAACCCATTCTTGCCCAGTAGGGACCCAAGTTAATCACCACTTGACCTCTAAACGCTCAGCACTTTGGGTGCATTGTGCAAAAAGAGGGGGAGTATAGAGGTCAGTATTGTGCACTTAAATGCACTCTATACACGCACATGCACCTCCCGCATCATTGGCATTGTGCACCTACACATGTCAAGCATAGCATTGTGCACTTAGGTGCATAATACCATGCATGGCACACACAACGACATGCACAGTGCCATATAGGTACACGTTTTCATGAACTCAGAGGTTCATGGCATCTTGCCATGAGTCTGGTTGACCCACCGGCAGTCATTGTGTGCATCGCCAATGGTTTCTAGATTTGCCGTGACGGTTTTGTGGACCGGGGCCCTCATGTCCATCTCATTGTGTACGTGGTGGGACTGGGGGAGGATGCGGGTAGCCACCACCGAGCCCACTGGCATTGTCAGTCTCCGCTAATGTGGTCTCCGACCAACCTCCATGGAGCTAGCATTCACCCTACAAGCCAGATGTAGTGGTTGAAACTCCTCGACCCAGCCCTGTTGTGGCAAGACAAGGCAACCGGTGGAAACCTAGTGGACCACCAGCTCCGTTTGCCTCCTTTTGGGTGCTCCTCGACCACCCTCAACCAGTAGTAGCCTTGTCTCAGGCAACATATGTAAGGGAGTGCAAGTGGTCTAGGATACTTGGCTTGGCCCTGATGTGGCATGGTAGGGGCGCCGACAGCCGCCACGTGGACTGCCAACGTCATCTCCTCCTAGGAGGTCCTGCACCATGCCTACGATGACGACCATTCATCTCGGCCAATGCCACCTTGCTTGTCGCATGTACACATCCCGACCGCAACATCCCAGCCATCACATGCACGACCACCACTTACATCTCAGCCATTAGTAGCAACTCGGCCTTATTCAGCGCCTCCTCTCATAGCCACAAACGTCTTGGGTAGAAGCTTTCCGGCCACGTACTAGCAAGCATCAACCCATCTCGGCCATGCACGAAGATGACCACCCCATCTAGGCCATGTACACATATGAGTCACGAAAGCCTACATACATCTCAGACATACACATCTTGGCCTCCAACGCCTTGCCCAAAGCATCTTGCCAATGTACATCTCGACCACCATTTCATCGGACTCACAACTTCTCACTCACTAATCGAACATAACCTCATCGGCCTGAGTAGTCCTCTGACAACTACTCCACAGCGATGAGGCATAGACAGGAAGACCCTCACCATCACTATGAAGACTACCCGCCCATGAAGTTACACAGCCAAGAGGGATGTAGCGATGGTCACAAGTCCCGACGGTTAGAGCTTTGCAGCGTTCGCCAAACAAGCTATTTAGAAAAAAAAGAAAGAAGCGAGAGAGAGAGAGAGAAAGAGACAGAGAGAGATATAGATAGAGAGAGAAAAGAAGAGCAAGAAAGAGAAGAAACAGCAACCAACTACGAGCAATTTCTGTCAAGTAGAAATCAGCTAAAGCAGCTAAAACATCCTGGCTTGTCTCCCTCAAAACTTATGTGGATTTCATTTTTATTAACATAATTAATTCCTGTAGTGTGAAATACCAGCTACACAACCCCACTCAGATACCGCTCAAACGTCTCAATATGTCTCCATTGGAATAAATTGTTTGGCACTGACATGCACACAGACAAGTGCCTCGAGTACTTACCCACCCTGTGGTAGTCAATAGGTGGGTCCAGCCCCCTTGGCTGCCTGACCTCCCCCACGGTGAGGTGCGGGTCCAGCTCCAGCCTACCCAACACTTTCCTTCACTGTAGCGTCAACAGGTGGGTACAAGTTCAGTCACAAATTGCCCTACTACTTACCTCCCTATGAGGTTCAAAGAGGCGAGTCTAGTCTACAGGTTGCTCAACCTCTCTCATGGTGGAGTGCGGGTCTAGCCTCTCAGCTATTCGACTACTTACCCTGACCTTCGTAACGGTGAAGTGTGGGTCTAGTTCCAGTTTGCCGGACACTTACCTCCCTATGAGGTTCAAAGAGGCGAGTCTAGTCTACAGGCTGCTCAACCTCTCTCATGGTGGAGTGTGGGTTCAGTGCTAGTCTGCTCGACACTTTCCTTCACTATAGCGTCAACAGGCGGGTGCAGGTTCATACACAAATTATCCGACTTCTTACCTCCCTATGAGGTTGTAACAGCCACGATTTTTTTTTTTAAATTAGGATTTTAAATTATTTTATTTTTATGTTTATATTATTAGTACTATTATTATTATTAATTTTAATTCTTAATTATTTACAACCTTCAGATTTTTAGCCGGTTTCCGTTTCAAATATTCCTCAATGATCTCTTCATTTCCAAACGTTACAATGTAAGCATTGATTCAATTTATATTCCATAATCTTCGTAATTTCAACAGTGCAGCAAATATCCTATCTCCTTTATTCTCTGTTTCTATTCTTTTGCATCAAGTAAAATCTCCCCTGATCTCATCCATCGTGCTACTGAGAAAAAAAAAAAAGAAGAAGAAGAAGAAGAAAGAAAATATTCTGTCCGTGCTCAATGTTTTTTTTTTCTTCTGGTGGTAAGCCTCACTAGTTTGCTCTTTTCTCTCCCTTTCTTCCGTTTCTTTTCATCAATCTAACAAACAAGTATTTTGCTCACCTTAGTTTTTGCTCCATCGTGCCTTTGGAAGAGGTAGATCTCTGTCCAACCGTGTTTATCGTCTGCCTTCTTCTCGCACAAAGTCGCTTCGTACACGGTGAGTCTTCAAGCTTTTCCTCGTCTCGATTTCTTTGAGAATAAAATTTTGTTTCTAAAGTTATAAATGCAAAACTCTATTCTTATGACTAAGTTCGCGTTAGTGTCTTATCCTTTTCTTTTTTCCAGAACAATCCATTCCATCCTTGTCTTTCTTTTGGACTTATCTCTTATAGTCAAAGTCAATCTATGCATAATTTATTCATAGTTGCTTTTTCTTTTCTATCATTAGATAAGGGTTGTACGAAAAGGTGTATATGGTAGATGGTTTTAAATTGATTTTACAAATTTGCCCTTTAAACAATACATTTTTTTTAATTAATGTTAGAAGTCTCTAGAAGCCTTATGGGTTGACCAAAACATGTTGGTCTGCAGAATTCTTTTATTTTTTTATTTTTTTGGCTTTTGAGGGCATATGAAAATCGGGTTTAACTTGTTCTATTTATGTGAGTTTGGACTTTCGGCTGGATTTAATTTAAACTTAAGTATTTTATTGTTAAGTTCAATATAAGATAATAATAGGTTAAAGCTTAACAAAACATTTTAGATTGTTTAAGTTATGATTTTTCTTCATTATTTGTTTTGATAGATTTTAATATAAATTGTTACAGGTTATGATTTAAAACAATAGATAATTATTTGAATTTAAAATAATAACAATATTTGTTTTGGACACAATAAAATAGTTATTAAAGTTGTTATTACTATAGTGTAAGTTCAATTATTAAATGGAATGTCAAAATATGACTCCTCAAATTCTTAGTGATATATAGTAATTTTTATAGGCAACGGAATACGAAGAGATGATTCGTTATCATTATTTCGAGGTAAGTAATTTGATCACAAATTAGGATTAGCATATAGTTAGACTATTAGTATTAAAGCCATTTCTTTGATAGTCGTTCTTTTTATGTACCAAGCATGTTACGATCTATATAACATATCAGTCATCATAGTATATGATCATGTTAATTTTCCGCATCATGTTTAGTCATCAGCATTTTATAGTTAATTATATTAGTACGAATGTCATGCATATCACATTGCATAAGACACGTAAGTTATTTCAATTTCAAATGTAAGATCAGATCAGTTAATCAGATGGCCTTTCAATTCAGTATTCAGGGTGGATGTGCAAGCCACAGACTCAAGTGTGGTCCACCATAGTATGTCAGAATACTACTCAGTGGCTCCCCTTGCTGCAGCGGGATGTGGGGCCGGTGCACAATATTGCACACAGGATTAAGTGTGTGGACCAGTCAGATTAGTCAGTTAATTCATAAAAGTCAAGACAGTCATGCATAGCATGAGCATGAGCATCAACATGATATGACATGAATTTTATTCAGCATGATATGACAAGAACTTTATTCAATATGAAAATTTTATTAAAGCCTTTCAATTATTATGTTTACGTTGTGGTGAGTTCTTACTGAGTCTTCGACTCATTTTAGTTTTATCTCATTTTTTTTACCACCAGATGAGGAGAATGAGGACTACGAGCAGGCGGGCCAAGTTTAGAAGGAGCAGACTAATGAACTTTAGACTATATTTATGATTTCTTTTAATTCAGCTGGTTTGGAAACTTGGATATGACTATGTTTTTTCTAAAATGGTTTAACTTAAGTTTTCTTTTGGAATGAACAATGTTTTTTTTTTAATTTATGCAAGTCTCTTACCTGGCTTTAGTTACGTATGTACGTGACATTCCTAACCCTAGGGAAAGGGTTGTTACAGAGGTTCAAAGAGGCGAGTCTAGTCTACTGGCTGCTCAACCTCTCTCTTGGTGGAGTGTGGGTCCAACCTCTCAGCTGTTCGACTACTTATCCCGACCTTCGTAACGGCGAAGTGTGGGTCCAGTTCTAGTCTGCCCGACACTTACCTTCCCTGTGGTGTCAATAGGAGAATGCGAGTTCAATCACAAACTGTTCGACTGCTTACCTCCCTGTGAGGTTCAAAGAGACGAGTCTAGTCTATAGGCTACTTGACCACTCTTATGACGGAGTGTGGGTCTAGCCTCCTGGCTACCCGACTACTTACCCCAACCTTCGTCCCGGCAAAGTACGGGTCCAACTTCAGCCTACCCGACACTTACCTTCCTTGAGGCGCCAACAGGCGGGTGTGTGTCCAATCCTAAACTACCTGACTACTTACCTCCATGTGAGGCTCAAAGAGGTGAGTTTAGTCTCTAGGATGTTTGACCTCTCGCATAGCGGAGTGCTTGTCCAGCCTCTCGGCTACCCGACTACTTACCTTGTCCTCCACCATGGTGAACTGCATGTCCAGCTTCTCAGCAGAATACTTACCTCCCTGTGAGGCTCAAAAAGGTGAGTTTAGTCTCCAGGCAGCTCAACCCCTCTCATGGCAAAGTGCAAGTCCACTCTATCGACTACTTGACATTACACCTGGGACGACATCTCCTCCAGCAAACATTGAGCATTTATAATTGTGCCATGACCATAGTCTCAGACCCTCACCACACTCCAACAAGGCTATTCAGGTTTGCAAATTCCACACTTGTGATTGGGAATTATTTATGTTAATCGGTTTGGCTTTTGCAGCACGGACAAGCATCTCCTACTTACCTCCCCGTGAGACTCAAAAAGGTGGGTTTAATCTTTAGGCTGCCCGACCTTTCTCACAGTGGAGTGCGGGTTCAGTCTTTCGACTGCTCGACGTTATTCCCGGGAAGACATCTCCTCCAGCAAACACTGAGCATTTACCATCGCGCGCCATAACCGCTATCTCAAACACTCACCACACCCATGCAAGATTATTCATGTTTGGAAATTCAACACTTGTGATTGAGAATTATCTACGCTAACTGGTTTAGCTTTTGTGGCACGGTCAAGCGTCTACTACTTACCTCCTCATGAGCCTCAAAGAGGCGGCTTTAGTCTCTAGGCTGCCTAACCTCTCTCATGGTGTAGCATGTATTAAGTCTTTTGGCTACTCGATATTACTCCTGGGATGGTATCTGCTCCAGCAAATGCTGAGTGTTTAACACTCGTGCCACAATCACTTCATTCGAGTTATGTTCATGAACGAATCAACAGGCAGCAAAGGTCAAGGACTACTGCCCCCCTAGGCACCCAACAGACGGGTAGGTCAATTAGCTGCCAAACCATCGAGCTACAAGTCGAGCTCCACTCTTGTACCTTACGCGATTGAGCATATCTCCTGCCAAAGATGAGTTTCGCACTCGTACCTAATGCAGTCGAGCTAAACTCCCACTTATCTCGCGAAGCTCAACTCGCACTCTACGTGGTTGAGCCTATCTCCTGCCAAAGATGAGCTTTGTGCTTACACCTAACGCTTTCAAGCAACCCACCTGCTTATCTCGCTAAGTCAAGCTCAATACTCACACTTTACGCGGTCGAGCCTATTCCCTGCATAGCCTCATACTTTACGCGGTTAAGCCTATCTCGTTCACATTTCTCTCCAAAGATGAGCTCTCACTTGCACCTAATGCGGTTGAGCCGATCTCCCACCTAGCCTCGTGTTCGAAAATCTTCATCGCTTAACATAAGTGAAATGGATAACTAGGGACCCGCTCTCAAAATTTAATGCTCTACAGATAACATAAGAAAACATTGTGTTTTCTTTAAATTAAAAAGTTTCGCACAAAGAGTTGATTTATAATAAGTTGGTTCATTTTATAATTAAGATTAAATTAGTAGAGCTGATTGCAACTATTTCTGTAAAACGTGCAGGTGTGCGACTAGATAATACCTGAATCATCAAATTCTATTTTGAGCATGGACTGTCCTTCATATATATATATATATATACTTGATAATTACTCTAGAGTAAAATGTATCAAAGGAAAGTAGAATTAGCATATTTGCGACTAACTTGAAATGGAAGAAACTAACAATAATAAAAAAAAAAAAAGCATCCTTTATTCCTAAAAGTTCAAGGACTTTTTTATATGCTAGATGTTGAATAACTTGGAAGCTTACAAATTGTCCACGTATGTTGGTCTTGGACTTGGGCTGGGCAGTGCTAGATTTTGGGCCGAGTGAGATTGACTTTTTTATTTGATTTTTTATCTACCAAGCATATGTAAGTGAGAGGATGATAACGAAGATGTAATGTTATCAATCAATAACTGAATTTATTATTCTTAACAAAAGAGTTGATCTAATGGACGATGGACAATTCCACATCAATACAACCCGATAAAAATGAGATGATCAAAGTGTTGTAGATATCATATCTTGTATAATTATTTAGATTTCCGTATGTATTATAAGATAAATCTAGAAGGACTAGAGTGATTTAAAAAAAAATGTATCCAGGACAAGAAAATGTGGCAGTAGATATAGTACTATGTGGTCCACATTGTACTTAATGTTGAAATTCATATTAATTATGGGTACTAATATTCAGTTCCGTGAACTACATGTTGTCTAATATTCTGAAGTAATGCAACAGAAATCTCAAAACTTTAAGAATTTTATCTGAAAATGCAAAAGCCTAATCATTCCATAAAAAAATAACTAAACATGAATATTCAAAACTTGAATTAAAATAACCTCAATTCGAAAATAACCTTTACACAATTATATTTTAAATGAATTTTTTTTTTAATAAAATAACTTATATAAATATCCTCATTTTAAAATATTTATGATTGTATATATAAATATTATAAAAAGATTGTATCACGTTGTAACATTACTGGAAAGTAATATATAATGCATTGACTTTGTCATATCCATTTGATCACATTCATTGATACTGATTCCAATAGTACTCCCGACTTTAGACGCTTGGGTGCTAGAGTACATGCCCAATTAATAAACATCTTGAATGACTTTTCATTGGAATATCTTAATATTTCAAGCCCCTACTGCACGGCAATCTTAAGTCAAGCCAAGCATTGGTATTGTTATGGTCTGTTTGGAAATACAATTGCAATCAAATATTCTCAAACTATTTCATTACAATTTACAAATTAACTATTCACTATTATTCATAAACTACTCACTACTATTTTCAATATTATTTACAAATTAGTGCACGGCAATCTTAAGTCAAGCTAGTGCGGTCTTGGTATTTGAAAACATACATGGTTCCACATGCATGATGCTGGTATTGGCGAAAGAATGTGTTTGCTAGTCGGCTTTAGTTTATCTACGCACTCAAAAGAGAAAAAAAGTGCACAACCAAAACCACTTTGTCACAAATTTTCCATGCATGCGTTGAAGTGATGGATGATCTACAAGAAAAACAGTTTTTCTCAGCACTAAAAATCGCTGGAAATAATTCCTAAATTTGTTGGATTTGATCATTCTCAACGATTTTTACTGCGCTGCATGTTCGTTGCAATTGTCTACTCAGTTATAAGTTAAACCAGCGAACTGCAAAAATCATCGGAAATACTTACTTTTTCCAGTGATTTTTTTCCGCCGCAAATATCAATTCAAACGCCACAAATGCTCATTCGATTTGCCCCTTAAATCATTGGGAAAACATATTTGCAGCGAATTATGGGCGTCACAAATATTAAATAAGTCACCACAAATGAAACAATCTATTCCAACAGTGTAAGTAAATCGCTAAGAAAAGTTTTTTCCTGTGCTTTCTAATCGTCGCAAAAACTATTAAAATCGTGGCAAAAATAAGTATTTTCGACGATTTTAATTTATCATCGGCGGAATATATTCCTAGCGAATAATTGTTGCTGGAATTGCGACGATATTGTGTGCCGCAAATGCTTTAAATTTACAAAAAAGTTATTTCTAGCAGTAAAAGTAAATCGTTGGTAAATTATTTACTCGTCAGAAAAGGGTTTTCACAACATAAAAAAAAATGCACCCCAACAGAATTTTACCTTACAGATTGATTTATAGTTCTTTTGACATTCTCAAAAAAGATCCCTACTCCTAATATGACCATATTATGAGCTCCTTAACTCAAATGAAAGGACTATAGTATATGCTTAAGAATAAAAAAACTAAAACCAAAAAATCCAGATAAACCAAGTAGAGAATGAAAATCGAATAAAATGTCACAAAAGTAAGCCTCCAAGTGAGCTTACTGGATACCCACTTAAAGTCACGCATTTTCAACTTATTACATCCAATCCATGCCTCTACACATCTCTTGCATTTCTCAATACAACTCCATTAAATATCTAATTCTCAAAGTAAGCCTTCAAGTGAGCTTCCATGCTTCATTTTATAGTTCATTACAAAGATCCAAGAACTTCATCATTCCATTCAAACGTCCATTTTAAATTTTAAACATCAATCCAAGCTACACAATTTAATTCAAATTCAATGTAAAAAGCCCTTCCTCCATTCCTACACAAAAGCTCGCTAAAAAATACTGCACAATACATATTCATTCAAGACCTTCCATTGAATAAACATAACTTACTAACTTCAAACTAACTTTAATCACTAGACATCACATATATACATGGAAACAATTTCCAAACAAGAGATAATCTGTCCAACTAGTATGCTTCCTTATCTCATAAAACATCAATCCATAAGCCATAAAACTAAACACAATCTATCTGACACATGCAATACATACTTACTACACCACCTCCTTTAATACTCATTCACATTCAACAACTAATTGATTCCATTCCTTGTAATAAAAATAAAGAAAAGGGAAGGAAGTGGTACCATGAGGGAGAAGGCTAGAGGATGGTTTGTCCATGCCAAAACCAAGAAAGGGAAAATGAGAGAACTTGAGCTGGTGGCATCTTGGAGGAATTCCTAGCTAAATCTCATGTGTGTTGCTGCTATGACCTAGAGCTTAAAAGAGAGAAATCAACTTATATCAAAAGAGAAAGAGATGACTCGATTACTGAAGTATCTGGCCATAAATTTCTTTTAATACTTATCCACCACTCTGCTCATGCAAGAGCTCTCCTGTATATTACACATAATCCAATAATGAGCTTCATAACAATATTACCAGCAGATCCATAATGAGCTAAACAAATATACTAGGGGTGAACACCAAATCAAAATGCATAGTAATTCTAGGCAATATCTTCTTTTTATAAGTAACTCTATTCAATATCTTCAATGCATGATATGAGAGAAAATTGTATATGTTAGTTTCTTTTCCCTTTGCAATCTTATGCTACAATGTAATTTAGGGTACATTGATGCTAAACTAAAATTGGTTATGAAGATCCTAAGGAAAAACAACTATTGGTTCTTCCACATGTTCAGATTATAGCATTAGAAACATCATAATTCAGACCCAAATTAAAACTAAAATAGTCTAGAAAAAGCATAACCATGTAACATGAACAAACAACAAAAAAACTAAGAGCTTGAAACAAGAGAAAGACCTAAACAAAAATAGTACAAGATAAAAAAAAAACCAAAAATGTTTTGCTTGAGCTTTTTGTACTATTGCAATTGCTGCCAGTTGCTGTCTTAACTACTGCAATATGGTGCTATTGTCGTATATAGGCTAAAGTAAATGAAGGGAAAAGAAGGAAATAGGTAATTTAAGGGCTATACATGAGAGAACCAAAAGAATAAAAGAATATATAGGTAAAAAAATATAAGACCCCGAGAAGTTGCAGCACTAGCTACTACTTTTATTTTTTGGTTCAGTTTGTTTCAAATCTCAACTGCTAATGCCTCGTTCGCTACTTAAATACACTTTTATAACACATGTGATAAGGGATTGGTAGAGAGGAAGAGAATAGGAAAGAGCAGATCCGAGAGCTTGAACTAAGCTGATTTCTGAACAACATCAGATTTTGTTCTTGATTTTTCTGTTTTGCTGTTTGTGTGCTTCAATTACAACTGTTGTGGTGGCTGAGATACCCTTTTGAGTGGTCTAAAACAAGGTAAATCATTGACTTAAGAGCTGACTTACAAAACAAAATCCCCCAAAATAGAATTAACATATAGGAATCATATTCTCATTTGAGCAGCCACATGCTTAGGCGATGCTCCTTGTTTCACCTCCTCATTTCATTCACTACACACTCTACTACCCCACAATATGACACTAGTGTTGAGGATAGTCAAAAGGAACACCAAACTAAATCAAAATGGCAAAAACTTGAAGGAAAAGGAAAACTGTTTTAAGAATTGTTGCACAAAGACTTGTAGGCGAAAATTAAGTCTTCATAAAAAGCAACTTGTTTGAGGTGTTTTCAGGGCCTCCAACTCCTCAAATAATCATGATTTTTCATAAATGAAGAAGGAACAATAAGAAGAAAAGAATGTGGCACTTACATTATATATGAAAATGCTCTAAGTGCCAAAACAAGAAATTCAAATCCCTATTTCTAAAGGTTCATAGTTTGGCTAGCATGGTTGAAATGGTGAAGAGGGAAAGAGCTAAGTAAGCATAAAGTATAAACCTAAAAGTATAAAATGCCTACCACAGCAAGTATTAATTCCCTGTGCTTTCACTTTTTGTCCAATGTTAAGCCAATGGGCTTATACTTTAAAGTGAACCCCATGCTTCACTTTAAAGTCCAAGGCACCAATCCTATCAACTCCATCATCCCCTTCGTCCATTCATGTACAATTCAATCCAACACTACCACACAATTCATTCAATCCAAACTTCATTTAACTTCTCACATTCCATTGCATAACACAACCGAAACCAGGTATAAATATGCAATTACAACCAGTTTATCAACTGGTTGTTATTAGATGGTAAGTTTTATTTTATAATAAAACATCATTTTCACATGCATGTAACCTATTACATATTAAAGCAAACTAAACTTCACTCAAGAAAATGGCTATTTAAAAATGACAAAGTGAATCATATAACTTAGATGTATTCAAAGAAGCTTTCAAATACCATTTGGTATGAGTATACTACAAAAATAATATCAAAAACTTCAAGAACTAAAGTATCTACATGTAAATTGGGCTGAACTTACATGGAAAATGGCAACAGCCTCTGAAAGATAAAACCTACTTTCAGGAGATGCAATTTTGCCACTAAGAAGCCTCCATCTAACATCCATGTCATGAATGGAGTAAACAGAGTACAGAGATTGACAAAGGGAAGAATTGAAACTCACAGTGTGTTGCGAACAAAGCAGGCGAGAAAGGGCCTCGGGCTGCTGGGCTAAGCATTGGAGGAGAAGGGGGCTTCTACCAAGGACTGGCGACAGTGTCTAGGTGTGGGTGGTGGCGAATAGTGCCGCCAGCAGTGGCGATATAGAGAAATCCAAGAGGGAGAGAGGTGAGGCCAAAAAGAGATCAGCGTAGGGGCTGGGGGAGAAGGAGGGAGTGGCCGTTGAGGTGAGGTGGCGGAGGCTTAAGGAAGAAGAGTGATTGGGGAGAGAGAGGGGGGAGACGGCTGGAGAGAAAGAAATGAGGGAAAAACGCAACACGGGGGTTTTAAATTTTATTAGTTTTTATGGCGATTTTTATTCGCCGCTAATAAGCTTTAATTGGCCGCATAAGTTTTTACGGCAACAATGTTCGCTGTAAAAAGACTGTATTTCGACGATTTTTCTAATCGACAAAAATTTCATGTCACAACAGTTAACAATACTTTGTTGCAATGCGCAGCAAAAAGTACAAAAGTCATCGCAAAAAGTGAAATGTACATTTTCCTCCGTGATTTCCCAACTTCGCACTGGAAATTAAGCAGCGACTTGGAAATGGCCTAAAATAAGGTCAAATGTTTTTGCGACGATTTTCAAATTGTTGGAAAATGCCTGATTATTATTTGCAACAATTTTTAAAGTTAAAAATCATTGCAAAAGGCCACTTTCATAATTTCATTGAACCACGAACCGTCGCAACATGTTTTTTAATATTGCGGCAAATTTTGCCATTGCAAAAAGTAAAAAATTGCTACAAAAGACCAGATTATTATTTGTGACTAATGTGTCCATTGCAAAAAATAATAAAATCGCCGCAAAAAAAATCATTTTTCCAAAATAATGTAAAAAGACCGCGATGATTTAAAAAATCGTTGCAAATAATGGCTATTTGCAGCCATTTTATTTCCAACAAACCAAAAATTGCTAGAAAAGACCTAATTTCTTGTAGTGACCAATCATCAAGGATTTGAAATCTCTCTCATTGTCACTACAAAACAACTTTCAAGGGTCTTATTCCATACATTATTTCACAAATTTGTGGGCTTGCAATTCTTGCACCTGTTTCATATTAATGATCTGTCTGGGAAAATTTCAAAGTGGGGGGAGCTTTGCTTCATGAGGTCCTTCCATGATAGAGAGAGACAACTTGACCTATAGTTGGTCAATCGAGTTAAGTTGAACAACAATAATTGAATGTTGAAGTATCGTTTATTTATCACAAGTCTCAACATACTAGCTAGTAGATGATATCCATAATAGTGATTCATTACAAGAAAATAGGTCATTTCTAGTGATTTTAAGATCGTCAAAAAAAATCGTCACAAATAGTGCTTATTTGCGGTGATTTCCATTTCATTGCTGAATTCTAATGTGAAGTTGGAAAATGCCAAGGGAGAAATCATTGTTCATGTTATTTTTATTTTTTATACCGTAGTGGCATTTTCTTTCTGTCAAATAGGAAATCGCGACAATACATACATGGGCGAAACATTTTGTCGTAAAAGCCATATTGTCGCTGCAAAAGACCTGTAAATTAATTTGCGGCCAATTAATGCTTATTTGTATCGATACAAAAGTGCCAAAAATATTCTTTCGTAGGATTTGTTTGTTTTAGGACGGAAAAATTCGTAGCAATATTTAAAAACTTGTTGCAAAGATTTTGATGGTCCGATGGAAATTAGAATTTTTTTTTATAAGAATAACTTCATTCAATCAGCAAAATAGTGTTTACAAATTAGAATGATCAAGCCATATATATTGAGATAGAAAATAAGGGGTAGTCTCATCCACATCTCCAACTCATAAACTGTCCATGCATGCTTTGCCAGGTATTGAGCAACCTGGTTTCCCCCTTTAAGTACATGTTGAACTGATAATCTTCGTATTGGCTGAGCAGATTTTTGACTTCCTTTATTAGGTTACCTTGGCTTGATAAGGAATCTTTTTTAGTAGCCAAAGCTTCCACCATGAGTAAACAATCACTTTCAAGCACAACTTGGGAAATCCCTAAGTGCAAACTGAACTGCAATCCTCGTAGCATGGCTAGTAATTCAACTGATTCTGGTTCATGAAGCTCATGCTCAGCTTTACTCACAGCCATAAGTACATTTTCTTTCTCATCCCTTAGCATAGCACCTACTCCAGCCTTTCTAAGATAAAAAAAAATAACGCAATATCAACATTTAGCTTGCAAAAGCCAAGTGGAGGGACCCTCCAACAACCCAGTTTCTGCATTGAAAAGTTTGGTTCAGTAGGTGTTAGAGTGACAGGTTTTTGTAAACAAATAGCATAGTTTGATGATTGCAAAGGGTTTAGAAGGGTTTGCTCAAAGGTCCATTTGTTGCATCTATGCCAATATGACCAAGAAATTAAGAAGAATCTACTGAGTAAACCTTGATCCCCTCTGTGCAATAGAAACACAACTGTATCAGTAATTGTGTATGAGTCAGGCAAGGTTACTAAATCAGGTAAAAGTTGCAGCCATGCAGCTTTAACATCTTGACACTATAACACAGAGTGAGATACATCTTCAATAGAATGGCTGCAAAACTCACAAGCAGGGCTCTCTATAACTTTCCTCTTGGACAAGTTATATTTCGTAGGTAGGCTTTCCTTGCAAGCTCTCCAAGCAAAAACTCTCACTTTATTGGGGACCCTCATTTTCCAAATGGCTTTCCACATTTTTTGTTCTTCATTAGCATTGGAACTCTTAGTAGTATCATGCTGTATAAGATTTGTGAAGAATCTGTATCCACTTCGAACACTGTATGTCCCATTTTTCTCATGCCGCCACATCCATACATCTTCATGTAGACCTGGACTAAGAAGGATTTTCATTATGTCTACAGCTATTCTTGGATTGAAGAGTTCTAACCTTGGAAGCATCCCACCAACCTGTCTCAGTGTCTATCAAAGCTGCTACCCTTACTGAAAGGTCCCTTTCTGCATTACTAGACTCTTCTAGCAATAAAGATTGGTGGCCAGGCACCCAATTATCATACCATATTTGAGCATTAGCCCCATTCCCTATCCTCCATTGACATCCTTTGATCAACATATTTCTAGCTTCCCAAATACCTTTCCAAGTATAGGAAGAGTTATGGCCCATTTGAGACTCGAAAAAGGAAGAGTTAGGGAAGTACTTAGCCTTATACAACTTATGGACTAAGGAGTCTTCACACTTGAGCACCCTCCAAGCTTGTTTGGCTAAAAGAGCCATATTCAATACTTTAAGGTCTCTAAATCTCATTCCACCCCTACCTTTGGGAACACACAGTTTGTCCCCACCAAAATCGAGCCATCATCTTCTCTAATTCTCTGCACAAGGTAGTGGGTAATTTAAATGCACTAATAGCAAAAGATGGGATAGAACATGCAATAGCCTTAAGTAGGATCTCTCAACCCCCCTGAGACAAGAGCTTTTCCTTCCAACTTTGAAGTCTCCTCCATACTCGACTTTTGATTACTGCAAAAGCAACAGATTTTGCTTTCCCAACTATGGGAGGTAAACCCAAATATTTCTCATATTGTTGAACTGTACTCCCACCCCACATTGTCATAATGGCTTCTTTCAAGTTATTAGGCACATTAGGGCTGAAAATCATATCAGTTTTCTGTTTGTTAATCATCTGGCCAAAGGCTAATTCATACTTCCTTAGCAGCCCTTGAATATTAGCTGAGGTGGCTACATCCACATCACATAACACAATGGAATCATCAGCAAAGAGCATATAATTAATAATAGGTGCCCCCTACAGATTTATCCATTTTAGCATTTTTAAGCAAGCCAACTAAAGCTTCAGTGCATAAGAGGAATAGATAAGGGGACAAAGGTTCCCCTTGTCTAATGCCTTGAGAAGGCAATATTGGTTCAGTATGATTACCATTCACCATGACAAAAAATGAAACTGAAGTTACGCATTTCATGATGAGATCAACCAATCTACGAGTGAATCCCAATTTTATTAAAGCACTCTCAAGAAAATCTCATTCCACTCGATCATAAGCTTTGGACATGTCCAACTTCAGCGACATACAACCTTTTTTCCCCTTTCTCTTCTATTTAAGGTATTGGACTAACTCATAGGCTACTAACACATTGTCTATGATAAGTCTTTCAGGCACAAATGTAGATTGTGTATCAAAAATAATGGAAGGCAGTACACCTTTCAATCGATTAGTAATGACTTTAGCTATTAGCTTGTAAATTACATTACACAAGCTAATAGGCATAAAATCAGACACTAAAGTGGGTGGGCATGTCTTCGAAATTGAAACTAGCAGAGTGTGATTTAGACCAGTTGAGGACTTCTAGCACAACAGTAGTGATTTTGTCTCTAATGATGTGCCAATATTTTTGAAAAAATATTGGTGGCATCCCATATGGGCTAGGGGCTTTGCTAGGATGCATTTGCCTTAAAGCAATACACACCTCTTCAGCATTATAAGTCTTTTCTAACTCAGTGTTCATCTCTGTCGACACCCTCAGTTCCACCCCATTCAGAATATCCATGGAGCCTCTTTATGATGAAGCAGTAAACAGGGAGCTAAAGTACTCCCTAATCAGCTTATCTCTATGGAATCCCTCTCGCCAAATACCATTATCATCCTTCAAACTCTGATAAAATTTTTCTTTTTTCTCTGGGAGGCTTTCTGATGGAAATACATGGTGTTCTGATCCACACAACACAGCCACTGAACCTTTGATCTCTGTTTCCACATAAGTTCCTCCCTTTCTAGCTAGAACTGGAACTCCTCTCTTGCTGTTTTATGTTCCTCTATTTTCTCACAGGTGGGGTCCATAGATTAGAGATTTTTTAGATTTACTTGGGATTGTTTGATCTGTTTCTGAACCATACCAAACTTCTTTTGGTTCAAATCAGCTAACTTGTCACCACAGGTTGAGATCATACTCATGGTAGTAGCCATGCCACTGCCTCTTTGCTCCTCCTACCATGTATCATGGATAATTTTTTCACAGTCATGATGCCCCACCCACATAGCTTCGAATCTGAACAACCTTTTACCCCTTTGATTAGTAGGAAATCCAATAGTATTAAGGCACACAGGAATATGGTCCGAGTAGGATACAGTCCCATGTTGAACATTGTATTCAGGGAATAAATCAACCCAACTGGAATTAGCTAAACATCGATTGAGTCTTTCAAAAATTTAATCTCCTACCTCTCTCTTATTACACCAAGTGTAGGCAGGGCCAAAGAAGCCCAGGTCCATCCAATGACAGTCAGTAAGAACATCTCGAAAGTTATCTAATTGACATTGAGGCCGCATTCTACCACCCCACTTGTCATTATGATCTAAGATTTAATTGAAGTCTCCATACACAAGCCAGGGTTTGTCAACTAAGATAGCAATTGAACGAATCAAATCCCAAGTCTAGTTTCTCTTAGCAGTTTCAGGGTGGCCATAAAAGCTTGTTAGAAACCAATCCTTATTTCTATGTACCCTGTTTGTAATCATAGCATGTATGTGATTTTGCGAATAATTAATTACCTGTAAACTAACATCTTCATTCCATAAAAGCACCAATCCTCCACTACAACCACAACAATCAACAGTAAGGCAATTGAGAAAGCCTAACCTGACTTTGTATCTTTCCATCACCTAGGATGTAACCTTTGTCTCTTGCAGGAAGACAACATTGGGAGCTTCCTTCCTGATTAGATCAACAAGAGTTAGTGGGTGGAGCAGGTCTCTTTCGCTGAGCCTTGGTAGAAGTTGTTGGGGTTTCTACTTCAGTCGCAGAGGAGGTTGTGCACCTTCTACCATTGGCTTTTCATTTGGGCCTAGCAACTCCAGCACCAAGGGGCCTTGCTGGGTTCACCACTTGATCCAATAAAGGCCCATGAGAGGATAAGATAGAAGCCTTATATAATGGGGCGGGTTCCTGACCGTTGAGTTTAACATCATTTGTGGCATTCAAATCTCCTTCTTCCTTGGATTGTAACTGTTTGTTCGAGTCACCTTTCCTTGAAATTTCAAATTCACTCCTTTTATCATACAACTGCTCTTCATGGATAGGAACATTAAATAACTGACTGGGCGCAACTACCTCATCCCTGGTATCTCGGTAATTCGAATTCCTTGTTTGTTTCTCCTACAAACTCGTGGCATGTCTCTCGATATTTGCCGCATGGGTAGGAGTTTGTTGCTTCCCTATGTTTCTATCCTATTGACCCATCTGTCGGTCGTTGGCCCCCCATCCAGTAGGCGGCGCCGCCCTCAGCCATAGCCCATAAGGAAGGCTATCTCCCGCATGATCTTCAATTTGAGACTTCCAAATTTCGCATTCACAATGGGAATGCCCCAAACATCCGCACTAGTAACAGAAATCCGGCAGCCTCTTGTAGGTGAACTGTACCCAACAATCTCTATGTGAACTTAGGGTAATCTTCTTCCATTGCAGCAGGGGCTTTGTAATGTCCAAACATATGCAGGCTCTCATGTACTACCTCCATGCTAAATCATCATAGTCCACATCCACTTCAATATCCTTTCCGAGAGCCTCCCCAATCAACTTTCCTATGTATTCATTCCGTGCAAGCAGCAGTAGGTCATGAATTCTAACCCAGAAATTGGCTTTCATCATGGAGACTTCATGCACTTGCATATGGCCCTCAAACTCCTTGGTTAATAACAACTGCTTGTCAAAAGTCCAAGGACCATCATGGAGACCTGGTATCTTATACCTTGGGTCATCAAACTCCACCAGCATCAGGCCCCCATTAGGTCCCGAAATTTTATGCTCTTGGATGGTCTCCAGATCCACTGCATCGTTTGTTTAAAAGCTTCACGATTAAAATGTCGTTCCGTGAGTAGTCTGATCATCAAAAATTTCTCACCTTGAGCTTTAACATCATCAAGTCTCTCCATTTCTACGGCTAACTCTGTAGACTACTCAGCAGTAAGGGAAAGTTTCTTGTATGGCAAACGCAGTTCCTCGTCCATCGCAAAATTATCTCTCTCCTACTCTTGAGAAAGAGTAGAAAAAGATTGGCCCTTGACTGCCTACACTAGGTATAGGAAGAGAAAGCCTCTACTCTGTTTCAGAGAGAAAGCAGAGAGGATCATGGAAAATAGAATCGGAGGTTTTTAAAAGCAAATCACTTCAGGCGCCAAAACGCACGAACCCCCAACTTCTTCTTCCCACCCTGCAAAGTGCAAACTAACCCACCCCATTACGTTGCCTCACGACCAAGAGAGGTAATCGCATGGCATTTCCTCGGGCATAGCATTTCTTCTTCACTCTTACTCTTCACCCGCACTACAGAACTGGACTCGGGCGTTGCATTTCCAATCGGCGGCACTGGGAGGTAATCGCAGCCCCTCTCTCTCTCTCTCTCTCTTTCTCTCCGAACTTTTTAATGCCGGAAGGAAAATTTTCCTTGGCTTTCTCAAATTTCTTGTTAATTAAGAGTCTAGGATTTATATCGCAGATGCATGTGAGGAAGGTAACCTAGGTTCCTCTGTGCAACCTACGTTTCCCCCTTTTTTTCCCAACCAAACTTTATATTTTTTCTCTGTTTCTCTTCGTTTCTTTCTTCCATTTCCTGGTTTTGCCCCTCTGTTCCCGTCGTCTGGAGATCTAACGCTGATTAATGGGTACATGTATTGGCTCTGCCTTGGGGTGTACTATTCCGGGGTGTACCTTGTGTGTATTAGCTCGGCCTTGGGGTTTAGTTTAACTCTGCTTTTAGCGTGTTTTTGCACTGACTGGATTTGTCAGTTTGAACTTGTGTTTGTGTGTGGAAAACTTGTGTTTATTTTTTTGTTTCTGCAACTATGGATCCACTTTCGCTTATTGCAGCGCACAGAGAAAACTCTCGCTCTCGTTTAGATAATCAAACGGGTTCGTTGTTGATCCCTGCTAGGCTTCTTGAGTTGATTATCGAGGTCAATTACTCTTATTTCTCATTTATTTTTGCATGGGTATGGTAAATGGTTCAAGAAGATGAAACCTGCTGTCTATTATTGCTAGGCTTTGTTGGAAATGTAATCTGGTCTGTAGCAGACATTCTTGCCATTGAGGGGTTTAAGTCCAATCCCACTGCCTATCATCCTAGTTGTTGTGGATCTGAGGCTCATTTTTTTGGTTTTAAACTTTGGATTTGTTTATTGACATCGCATTGCTGTGGCTCTCTGCTAAATGTTTGGTTAGAAATTTTCTTTCGTTGCTTGGAATTTAATGGCTACCATGGACTTCTTATTGTGAAACTAAGTTTTGTTTGTAAAACGGGAAGCTTAGAAAGCTCATTTATCAAGAAATAATAACGAAGATCATAAATGATGATCCTGTGATATTGGTATCCTGAAAACCCACTTCATTACAAGTTCTGTCCTAGAATTATGGTTTTTATCCATCTTTAGCAGTGTCACTTAACGAGAATAGGCCCAGCGTATGCATTAATTTGAAATTACTGTAATTTTGTTTTAAAAAAGTTTCCCATTTCTTTGTCTTTCCTCTGATCTAATTTTGCTATCTCCATTCGCAATAAGTGCCTGGAATGTGTTGGGGTCTCAAAGTTATGAACTTCTGGTTAGGGTCAGCTTGGTGTTGCACAGTAGTTTAACATAACATATTTTAGTCTACACTTGTGCAGGAATTCTTTGCAATTAAATCCTGCCACTTCCAACCACAAGTGTGTGTGTATATATAGCTCGTAGATCAGATTACACAATCAAAGTTAATTAAGGCCCAGAGTAAGCTGGTTGGGTTTTTGTGCTCCCTTCAGACAAGCATATAAGACACAATGATCATAACCAAAAGGTCGGATTGAGAAACGATTCAAGTAACCCCAGGATAGAAGTAAATAAATACAGATGTTAAATAGTAAGGAACCTTCCCAAAATTGATAATGTATAAACTGGAGTAATAGCTCTGCTTTAGTCATGTAAACTTGTTGCATTAATTTGAAACTGCATGTGTCAAATACCATATATTAGTTGATTTATATTCAATGGATAAAGTCATATATGCATTATATTCTCCTTAATAAGTGAACATCACTTAGTAAGGCAATTAAGTGATATTTGTTATTATGGGTCTGAATGGTAGGATAATGGGATTTATCTATAACATATTTTACTTTATCTACCATTCGCAAATTGATGTTTGCATGCCAATGACTTCTTGAAAATATCACACTTGTATATAAGGACATGGTTGCAGTGGTATTAAATGGAGTACCACCCACCCCTGCCAGCTTGTGTTCGAATTATAGCTGCCTAGCATCTGTCTACTTCAATAGAGGTATTGTTATTTGACTCTATGAGGAGTGCAAAAATCTGTTGGGATATTCTATTGCAAAAAAACTTGATACCACTGCAAAAGTGTATATATAACTACATATCATGTGAATCTTCAACATTTGGATGAATGAATGAATGTCCTTTATTAAATTGAAAAAAAAAAAAAGATGATTGCACATAGTTTTGTTGATGTGGATCCTAGATGCATGTTCATCAAAGTAGACAAGTCATCAAATTCCTATATATATGTTACCAGTTTACAATGGGAATCCCACACATGGATCAGTAGTAGTAATAAATATGCAATGGGAATGTGGTCACAAGAAGTATCAGGTCCATAGTGTATATATAACTACATCAATGTGTATTCCCAACTGAGTTTGGATGAATAAATGTCCTTAATTTATTGAATTACGCAGAAAATGGTGCCCCATAGATTTGTTGATGGGAATATTAGTTGTTCACCAGAGTAGTAATTTTCCATCTTTTTCCTTTATGTTTCCAGTTTCTAAGTTAATATATGTCCATGCAGGGTGTTTGGTAAGTACTATTAGTATATAGCAATGGTAAATTTCTTGTTCAGGTTGTTATAGATATTCTCATATGTGACACATTATAGTGTAACCACATGTAGATCTACAATGAGATAATAGTTTGTGAGAATGATGCATGACAGTGTTATAACTGAGCACTTAGGTATGGTAGAGTTAGAAATTGTGAGCGATTAGCTTTTTGGGTGTGACTTGGGAAGTTCAAATATTTTTTTCGTCCATTAAACTTATTTGCGGCATCTATGTCGGCGACAATTACCCGTTGAGAATACATAATAGCGACCATAATTTATAATCGCTGGAAAAAAGATCTAGCCATTTTCGGCGATTTATTAATCTTTTGCGACGATATATATCGTTGCGATTGACTTTTTTCAACGATTTAATGGTAAATGGAAACTTCATTTTTGTCCTTTTTTGGGATATTTGCAACAGACTAAAATCGTTGGGAATAATAGCTTTTGTGATGATTTTTGCCTATCGCTGAAATTGATCAGAAGTGAAGGCTTAATTTCATCGAAAATGCAGCGAATTAAAAATCGGCACAAATGATCAAATGTGCGATTATTAGTGGTATTTGCGACGATTTTGAGCACTGTAAAAGACCTGATTTCTTAATTCATTTTATATTTATATGAATTCAAACAACATGATATACAATAATGGAAGGCCTTTTCCGTGTTTAAAAATTTAAGATATTACCATTTTCAAAGTTTAAAAAAAAATACCATAAAAAATTAATAAACACAATGTTTTTCACGTTTAAAGCTAACGAACTGAACTTGAATTTATTTGGAGCTTTTCTTAAACAGCTAAGCATTGGCATTGTTAGGTTCTGCTTGGGAACACAATTGCAATAATATTCTTAGATTATTTCAAAACTATTTACAAATTAATTATTTACTATTATTCATAAACTACAAATTACTATTTTCATTACTATTTACAGATCATATGAGATACTCTTAGTGTCCAAACGAAGCTTAAGCCCCGTTTAGATAGTGAGCTGGTCTTATCCCATCTCAACATCAAAATATTATTCAAATGTAAATACTTTTCAATTTATTTTTCAAAGTTTTTCATTTAATCATTACAAATTTTCAAAATAATGATAAATATAAAAAACAATCAATTTTTTCAATTTTCAAAATAAAATAATATTAAAAGTTAAATTAATTCGAATTGGAATCTTAAATTAATTTGGATTAAATTTGAAAACTTTGCTTAAAAAAAAAAAAGATTAACCATACAAGCTGGCCCTTATATATATATATATATATATATATATATATATTGCCTACTGGATATCCATTGCATTCAAAGCTCTATAAGTCTCATCCTAACTTATAGGACACTAAAATAGTAAAACTTTTCATGTTTGAACTGTTTTTTTTTTTTCGCAAAGCTGATATATATATATATATATATATATATATATATATATATATGGTTCAAATGCTAGTTAATATAGGTAATATTTCGTATAAGATACACAATACATATTTTGTCCAAAAAGTTTTAACTTTTTTTAGTTCAATTGGAACAATAATTTCCGAAAACAATAGTATTTTTTTCTTTATGTTTCTAGATGGTAAATTTTGCAATATGCTTGAATAAGAATCGTAAGGGGGTAGTGGCTGTGATACAAACTTATGTGAAGGAATTAATTTGAAATTTTGGAATAAATTATGAAAAAATTATTGAAACTTGAAAGCATTAGTAGAAGCTTCTAACTATTTTTTGTTTGTTGATTTTTTTTTTCTTTTTGGTTAATTTCATTTGCAACTCAAAATTATCACTTTTTCACTTTTATCAAATTGTTAATACTTAGATGTTAATTGTTTGGCATGTTATTATGTTTACTATGATTTCAAATTCGTTGTATGCTTGAGTTCATGGATTTGGCAGATTTTAATGCGAGCTTCCTTTTCCAGGCCCGGGGTACACTTACCCTTACCACTACTCCTACTCCTACTCCTAATTTCGGCCCAACACCTAACCCTACGGAACCTTGCCCCTCCCCCAAACCCAGCAAGAAACCTGATTCCATAGTTTGGTCTCATTTCACTAAACTAGAGGGTGGTGACTCCAATAATCCCCAAGCCAAGTATAACTATTATGGAAAATTTTATGGATGTCATTATAGAAAACATGGTACCTCATAACTAAAGATGCACTTAAAAGAGCAATGCAAAAAAAAGACTAATATTAAGATCATTACAAAAGAAGAGCCAATCTACGTTAGAAATTAGACTTAAAAAAATGACAGATGAAAATAGTGAGAGTGCAATGTTGATGGAGTGTACTAAGTATGATCCCGATGTGAGTAGGAGACACCTAGCACATATTGAATTCATTTCGGAATTCATTAGCTCCTATTACTGTAGAGGCTTTGATTTGTATGCAGAATTATATCACGGGGACTCCAATTCATATTTCGAATGTTCTTAACTATAAGGAGGCCGACGTTGAAGAGGGTAGTAATCGTGGGACTTGAATTTCATTTTCTTATTTTTATTTATTTATTTTCATTTAATAGGTATTAATTTCAAATTTAATTGTTATAGTGATACATGTGACGACGTCTACAACTACCTTCGATGCAGTATGACTTGATGTGTATTGGACCCACTATTGCCATGGTTTGCATAATTTGTCCCTTAATTATTTTTTGCATTTATAATTTTATATAATATTTTAGTATTTAATTATTTTGCTTATATGTTTTTTAGTCTTTATAATCTTAATATACATATGCGGAATCCTAATCCTAAGGACCCAATGATTTGTGCTTATCTTCATCCCAATGACCCAATCTCATCTTGGTTAGTACTTTTAATATTTTGTATTTAAAATTTTTGTTCATGTTTATAACTTTATAATTCTAATTTGTTTTATTTTTAACTTATTAATATTGTAGGTTTTATAACTTTTATGATCTCGATTCTCAATCTCATAACAGTTGACACAACTCAGTCTCAGTGAATTCACTACCACCCCAAACTGATCAAATTTGAAATATTATGATTTTGTTAATTTATAAATAATTGTAATGTTGCTACAATAGTTAATAGTACAATTTGTAATATTTATTATTTTTAGATGAGTTTGTAATATTGTAATAGTTTATTAGTTCTCTTAATTTGTATAATTGTAAATTTATAATAGCTTAGTGCCTTAGTGATGAATCGATGATTATTAGTTAATACTTAATAGTATTAGTTGAAATTTAGTATATAGTTAATAGTTATATATATATAATTTATATTTTATTTTTTATTTTTAAATATATTTATTATTTTGGCAAAATTCTGGACTCAAAAATAAATTCTTGGTCATTTTGAGCCTCGATAATTGAACTGGGCTGAAGACCTGGGGCGAGGGGTGGACGGATGAAGGTCCACCCCACCTCGGGTAGCAGACGGGGTACCCCACCCCTGCATGGACAGGTGTGAGGTACAGAAAAAAATTTCCCGCCCATGCGAGGGTGGGTGGGCAGGAAAGGGGTGGTCCCGCCCCGTAGGGGGCAGGTAGCACCACTGTTCAATTCAATTTAATGGGACACAATATAGAAGACTTGCATGCCAATGGGCAACTTGACAGATTTTTACAAGTAAATTTCATTAAATTAAAACTAAAAATAATATTGAGGAAGATGCGAGGCAGTGATGAAGTCAGCTTTTGGAGTAATGATATATCTATAATACAATTTACAATAATATGATATATTATAAAAATATCCCTCACTTAAAATATTATGATGTAAAGTAATTTGAAAAACATTATGTATAAATTTCAAAATTTCATTCTTCCAATAATTTTAAAACTTCTACGTGTAAGCTTACCATAACTTACAATTAAAAGTAAGATGCTAAATTTAAAAAATATGTTATATCAGAACTATAAATAGACTGAAATGTTGTGATCAAAGGCGCGACACAATTGGAGAACTATAAGCAACCATTTTAGATATTTGGTGTGTTGTGATTAATTATTATAGGATATAAGAAAAAACAATATGATATTTCGATAAATAATAAAACAAACAAAATAATATATTAAATAAATTTATTTATGAAACGGACAAAATATATTACCTTATTTAGTGATTATGTCTTTAAAATCTTTTTCTTAATAGAATGTGGAATAAGAAATGAAATGAAAGTAAAAGAAAACAGATCAGAACAAAAATTAAATTAAATAGATAAGTGTTTGATGAAGATGTAAAAAAAACCCCAACAGTAGTAATTTAAAGCCTCGTTTGTTTTCGGAAAACATCTCATCTCAATTTCATCATTACACTTTCTCAAATTTTAATACAAAATAAAATAAACAATTCAACTTTTTCAAATTCATCTCATATTCTCTTACCTAATTATTACAACTTTCTCAAATTTCAATATAAAATAAAATAAACAATTCAACTTTTTCAAACTCATCCTATCTCATTTCATCTCATCTCATCTCTGAAAACAAATGAGGCCAAATTGATTATAAAATTTACAACAGTATTGATTGATTGATTCATTCTACGATTGATTGTAAGCAGTCCCTTCTTTTTTGCTTAGAATGTCAACTAGAATTCAGAAACATTTATTTTAAGTTAACCTAATATACTTGTTCTTGAAATTTGTTTATGGCTTCGTGAAGGTATACGACTAATTAATACCATTAATTGAAACATCAAATCCTAAATACAGTATATATCATATCCAGTATAAGGATTTAGATTCCTAAATACATTATAAGATACATCTAGAAAGAATTCAGTAGAAATTGTGGCAATTGATACCGTTGAAATGTTCTATTATTGTTGGAATGAGTCCATTTGACAAAGTTGTTTGTAAAGAAATTGACACTTTCTGAAAACAAATGAGGCCAAATTGATTATAAAATTTACAACAGTATTGATTGATTGATTCATACTACGATTGATTGTAAGCAGTCCCTTCTTTTTTGCTTAGAATGTCAACTAGAATTCAGAAACATTTATTTTAAGTATCTCGTCAATGCCTACATTAACCTAATATACTTGTTCTCGAAATTTGTTTATGGCTTCGTGAAGGTATACGACTAATTAATACCATTAATTGAAACATCAAATCCTATTTTGATGTAACGTACCTCCTTGCTGCTTCTCAGGAATTCATGAACCAGATCCAGAAAGAACTCAAATCCAGAGTGCACAGAACAATGCAACACATAAAATATTAAATGAATTCAATCACACAAGCATGAACATAGAAGATGAATCACAATCTTACTATACTAATTGAATGAGATTTTCGAGAAATCTCCAAGCTCCTTATAGTTTAGACTTCACTAAAATCTGCAATGCCTTCTATGTACACGGTTCCTCCTTTTATAGAAAAAATTATAACAGAACTAACTAATAGACTCGTGAAAAGCTTTCTTATTTAATAGAGTAATTCTACCCTTAGGCCGGTTTATTCACCAATACCATACACTAGTGATGTGGCAAACCGGGTTTTTAGAAACGGTCTAATGAAGTTCCTCTCTCTCTCTCTCTCCCTCCCTCCCTTCCCTGCCGAATCTATCTTCTCCTCCCTCCCTTTGCGAATCCCTCTCCCCCTTCCAAAACCACTATCCCGAAGACTCTACTCTCCCCCTCCCTCATTTATTTGCTCTCCCCCCTCCCTCTGTTGAATCCCTCTCCCCCTCCTAAAACCATAGTATAGTCACTCAAGAGAGAGAAAATGAGCCTCCTCTTAGAACCACTCATCCTTAAAAACGTAAAACAACAAACTCTAAAGCATAAAATCTCAATCCACCCTATACGATCCATCCACGCCGTGAAACAATCCACAAAGAGAATGACGTGCCTCGAGAGAGAGAGACCCTTAGACCCTGCACGTAGATCCGAAGACAAGAGCCACGACGAAGCAGAGTAAAGCCCACCCCAAGGATGGGGAGGTGGAGAGGGCAGCGGAGGTGGGGCTAGGTGTCGGGGCTTCAGCTGTTTGGGCTTGAGTAGTACCGACCAATGAGCGAATAACGACCATGAGAGTCATCAACAACAAAGCCTTGGAGATAGCCGCCATTGGTGAGAATACATGTCTCTTCCTCTAGATCTTTGAATGAACGAAAGAGAGAGTCCAAGAAGAAGGGTTTGTTGCAGTTCATGAAAAGGGTGTTCTTTGGGTGCCTATATGGTGCGAAATTTTCATCTTGCTGCTTTGTTTTTAATGGGAATAAAAACTTCTTTAAAGGATCAACTGTTATGCGAAATCCTAAACAACAATGAAAGGAAAATCGTTGTTTTTCATTTTTAACTATTGCTTGTTTTTGGCATCTTCAGTCATGCAAGAAAAAGGTTGATGTGTTATTTGGTTGGGCTTCGGCAGGGAGGGGGGAGAGCAGAGAATGAAGCATAGAGGGAGAATGTGGGAGGAGAAATTCTAATGGAAGATTTGGGAAGAATGTTGAAAATGTGGGAAGTACTCTTAACGAATAGTTTTAAATTATTTATTAAAAAAAAAAAAAACTAACTTAGCTTGCGTGTGGTGTTGGAGACTTAAGTGGCCTAAGAGTAGAATTACTCTATTTAATAAGAAATCAAAACGATGCTATCCATACTTATTTTTATAACCTACGAACATATTCAAAACAAATCGTTTCATTAAAAACCCCTACACCTTCGATGCACACTGTTTTATTAACTTCACAATGCATCGTATTGCATCGCTGTTAATACCGTTACTTGGTGAATGTTTACACAGCTGCTACTTCGATCCTTCAACCCAGATCCACATATAACATTTGAGCATGAATTATCCTTCATACGGTTGGAAATTACTCTAGAGTAAACTGTACCAAAGGAAAGTAGAATTAGCATATTTACGACTAAATTAAAATGTAAAGAAAATTAACTACATAAAAGCTTACAAGTTGTCCACTGGACCACTTATGTTAGCCTCGGTCTTGGGTTGGGCATTGCTAGATGTTGGGCTCTAGTGGATTTTTTTGGATCTATCGCCTATGTCCAAGACGGAATTCCTATTGAAAATAAATTGTCATTTAAGATGTTGGGCTCTAAAGTCGCCACTCTTGAGAGATGTATTTAAGTTGAATCTAATTACTTTTATACACTTAGAATATATTAATTATGTACATGAACTTATATAGTTATTATCTTTGGCTGAGTGATCAGATTGCTCTTTGGCTGTGTGATCAGATTGCTCTCTTTATTTGATTTTTCATCTCCCAAGCAGATATGAGTGAGTGCGTGATAACATAGATGTAGCGTTATCTATCAATAATTGAATTTATTATTCTTAAAAAAGAGTCGATTCAATGGTAGATAGAGAATACCATGTCAATATAACGTGATAAAAGTGCCGTATATATCATATCCAGTATAAGGATTTAGATTCCTAAATACATTATAAGATACATCTAGAAAGAATTCAGTAGAAATTGTGGCAATTGATACCGTTGAAATGTTCTATTATTGTTGGAATGAGTCCATTTGACAAAGTTGTTTGTAAAGAAATTGACACTTTGGAATAAAGTTGCAAACATAGATTGTTACTTAAATATGTTCTACATGCAATTTGACTCGAGATAGATATAGTATGCGGACCACTGTATTTAATATTGAAATTTATATTACTCATGATTACTAATATATATTCTCTGCCGTGAGGCTAGATATTGTCCATTTTTTCGAATCTTCTAAAACATCTGAGTCATAAAATTATAAAAAATCCTGTCTGTGTCTTGTCCTCAATTAGATGATGATATGGTTGTTGATCACATGCCAATGAGGATTGTGTGATAGCTTGCAGGAATGATACGCAAGGCATTAACTTTGTCAAATTCATCGGGACTACTTATATACTCCCCTTCAATGCAAAAGACATGCCCATTAATTGAAAGTTGTGCCCTTCAATGCACGGCAACCTTAAAGTCGAGTTAACTGTGTCTTGTTAGTTGAAAACTGCAGGTTTCCACATCATGTACGTTGGTGACCCTGCTGTTGGGCAAATAACCTATTGGCCGTCGATCGGCTTGAGTTTATCCACTTCGTGGAGTGTACACACTAAAAAAAGTAGAGGTGTTTTTCCATCTCACAAAACAAATTCTCATCTAAATATAAACAGTCTCAAATTCCCATGACAAAAAAATTACGAAGAACCATAACCATTTTATCACAAGAACATAAATTTACTCCCGAATATATACTTTGCATTGAAGTTGGCCACTAAAAATAATAATTCTGATTCTGAATATTTTCTTTCCAAAAAATATATCACAAAACAAATAAGGTTTGCCATTTTTGTCTCTCTTCGATTTACTTCCTAGAAAGTTATCATAAACAACGGATCAACATTTGTACTAGTATTTGCTTTTATGAAATGTAAGCTCATTTTGCCGATTGAAGTATATCCACGTTAGGTGGTCCTGATAAATGCGACAAAGTGGACATCATGATAAAGTTAATGCCTTGTATATTACTTTTGGCTGTCACACAACCCAATTTGATGAGCAATCAAAATGACTATGCCGCTATGGAGACCTGCTCATCAGCAACTATGGGATTGACTTTGTATTGTTGTGCAGATTTGCCTGAATAGAGGATTGATATAAAAAATGTTTTAGCCAGACTTAACAAGATCAAATTAAAGTATCTACATGATCAGCAATCAGGCTAGTCAAGTAGAGTTTATTACCAAGCTACAGTTTAATCTACAATCGGTATGCAATTTATCTACCACACTTATTAGAACTTGTTCATGAGCTGCTTGATTAATTATTATTTTCTTAGATGTATAATATTCTTTAAAAAAAATCTTATGCATTTTCAAGAATTGATATAAATAAATACTTAATTATGTCAAGGTTATGTGAATTAAATTGGCAAATATGTAAACTATATATAAAAGTTAATAACTGGTAAATCTTTCCTTTGGCACAAGCTATATATATATATGAGTTCTATAAGAAAACAGATTAAATGTGTGTATATATATAGGTCTACGAACACATCCAAAATATCTTAACTCTATCTACAAACTTCAGCAAAACAACTTTGAATTAATATAAATAATATAGTTATTATAAATAAATATCAGTATAATGACTTATAACATTCATATTGACTCAAATGACACCCATCGTATCATCGTGCTAAGAACATGATTCTCTCTTATATTTTTAAATACCTTCTAATCTTGGCATAAGTTTAATATACTATCTACCAAATAATAAATTTGAAGTAGTACGAGTTCATACAAGTCATAACGAGTTTAGATACGAGTTTGACTTGTATAATAAGTCTAGCCTAGATTTTTGTTAGAATTTATGTTTTTCTTAAAACAACAAAAATCGAGACAAGTTCATGAGTTGAGCATGAACAACTTGGTTCATTTACAACATTATTTACAAATCTTGGGATTCCTCTCAAGAGACTTGTTTGAACCATTACCTTGTTACAATACACACAAATAGAAGTCTACAAATATTAGAGCAATTAAGGCAAACAAACCGATATTTCTATTCTTGGAAAACAATGACAGGAGTTCTTCTCCTTTTACTGTTGATGGGATTGTAACATATTTATCATTGTGTGTAGACATGCTCCCAACATTGCAAAAGAGAAGCAAGGGGTTGATGTCAGGAATCTCGGTAATCCTGGTTTTGGAAGCTTGGGCAAGTCTCCTTACTAGATTTCACACTCTCTTCGTGACTCTAGGGTGCCTTGAGGGATGTGGAATTGCCGGAATTTTAGAGTTGTGTATATAGTAGTGACAGAGCCAGAGATGATCTCTCTTTGGGGTCGAAACTTCTATTCCAATAATAATTTTTTGAATATGATGGATATTGATTTCTATAACAATACAAAAAGGAAACTACAAGCATTCAAGTTGTTTCACTTTTTCACCCATGTCATGGTGGTAATAATGGATCATGAATGATAAAGTATGATTTTATCTCTTCAATGGAGAACTTAATATTTCAATCCAAAATTAAGATCTTAATAAAGAAAAAGAAAACAATTAAATATACTAAGTTATAATAGATATAAACAAATACATTGTTCCTCTTAGGAAAAAAATACATCTTGGAGGAGATAAAATATATCAGGCCCAAAGTGATTTTCTAATCCAAGCCCAAGGTTGAGGGTCTCTTCAGGAGGGAAGATAGAGAGAAGGAAGGAGGAGTATCAAGAGGAAAATAGAAGATATGACATAAAAGAGAGGGAACCAGATGATTTTAGGGCCTTAGTCTTCCAGACTTCTTCTAAACTGTGACTTTGACCTCTCATTCAGCTTCTTCAACCTGGGAACCAAAGCACCAACGACAAGCTCACTTTTAGAAAATAGATCTCTAATCTCAATTGTACAACGAGGAAGAATGACCATGAGAGCTTGTAAACAATCATATTATAATGGATTCTCCCCCCCTCCCTCAAATGATCGATTTGTAGACGTAGGCATTATGCTGAACTTTATAAATCAATATGTCTCTATCTCTTTTATTTTTCCTGCATTTATTTCTTGTTCACTACCATGGATGTAAGCACGGCCATCATACAGCCGCACTGGACCACCGTTGAGGGCTCCACACCACACCGATTGAACCACATATCAACATAGCAAGCTGAGAATGACTATTTCTCCCCTTCCGGCCTATGTTATTTTTAGGCATTAACAATCGACTTCGTCTATGAGATCTGATTTACTTTCTACACTAGAAGAGGGAGAATGACGATTTTTCGTTGCACTAAATAATCACTGAAAGAGCATATAACATCCTCCCAGATAAGTGCCCTCAACCTTTCGACTTTTATTTTTATAAAAAACACTTCTGCAGAAAATGGGTGAGTGAACCCATTCTTGCCCGACGGGGACCTAAGTTACTCGCCACTTGAGCTACAAACGTTCAGTACACTTTGGGTGCATTGTGCAAAAAGAGGGGGAGTACATAGGTGAGTATTGTGTACTTAAATGCACTCTATGCACGCACATGCACCTCTCGCGTCACTGGCATTATGCACCTACACATGTCAGGCATTGTGCACTTAGGTGCACAATACCATGCACGTCCTACTATGCTTGGCATGCACAACGACATGAACAGTGTCGTACGGGTGCACATTGTCATGCTCCTAGAGGCTCGCGGCATCTCACTACGAATCTTGTTGACATGTTGATGGTCACCACCTACACCGCCGATGGTTTGTAGCTCCGCCACGATGGCTTCGTGGACCGGGGGTAGTAAATAGTGCACCTTATGTGCATCTCGCCGTGTACATGGGAGAACCACGAGGACCAATCTTGGTGTGACTGGGGGAGGACACTGGCAGGCACCACCTGGCCCGCTGCCATCATCAATCTCTGCCAATGGGTCCCTGACCAGCCCCGATAGAGCTAGCGTTCACCATGCAAGCGACGTGCAGTGGCGAAAACTACTTGACCCAGCCCTGCTGTGGCACAACAGGGCCGCCAGCGGCCACCTCGTGGACCACCGATGTCGTTTGCCTCCTTTGGGGTGGTCCTCAACCACCCCAACCAGCAACAGCCTCATTGTGAACAACATGTGCATGGGAGTGCACGTGGTCGAGGATACTAGACTTGGCCTCGTTGTGGCATGGCAGGGAAACTGACAACCACCATGTGGATCGTCGATGTCGTCTATCTCCTCCTAGTTGGTCCCACACCACCCCTTCGAAGACAACCATGCATCTCGGCCAACGCCACCTTGCATGTCGCATGCACGTATCTTGGCCACCTTTCATCTTGGCCGCAACATCCCAGCGATCACATGCATGACCACCACATACATCCGGCCATCATCAGTAAATCGGCCAAGTTATTCAGCACCTTCTCTCATGGCCACAAACATCTTGGGCAGAAGCTACCCAGCCACATATATACCAGCAAGCATCAACCCATCTAAGCCATGCACGCAACTGAGTCACAAAAGCCTACATACATCTTGGACAGACACATCTTAGCCTCCAACACCTAGCCCAAAGCATCTCGCCCATGTACATCTCGACCACTATTTCGTCAAACTCATAACTTCTCACTCACGAATTAGACATAACCTTCTTAACCTCAATAGTCCTCTGACCACTACTTCATCACAATGAGGCCGAGACATGAAGATCCTCAGCATTGATGCCAAGACTACCAATCCATGAAGTTACACGGCCAAGAGGGATGCAGCGATGGTCACACATTCTATCGATCAGAGTTGTGTAGTGTTTCACCGGACAAGCTGTTTAAAAAGAGAGAGAGAGAGAGAGAGAGAGAGAGAGAGAGAGAGAGAATAAGAGCAAGAAAGAGATGAAACAATAAGCAAGTGTGGGCAATTTCTGTCAAGCAAAAATCGACTACAACGGCTAAAACATCCTGGCTTGTCTCCCTCAAAACTTATGTGGACTTCATTTTTTCTAACATAATTATGTCCAAAACTAGAACCCTTGTGAAAAAAGCTAGAACACTTGCAAAGATGCCGGGCTCTAAAGTTGTCACTCCAAAAAGATGCATTCAAGTCAAGTCTAACTTACAATTGAATATATTAATTATATACATGAAATTATATAGTTATTATCTTCGGCCGACTGAGATTGATTTTTTTATTTGAATTTTTTTTTTTTTATCTCCTAAGCATATGTAAGTGAGAGGATGATAATGAAGATGTTGCGTTATCAATCAATAACTTAATTTCTTATTCTTAAAAAAAGAGTTGATCTAATGGTTGATAGACAATACTACATCAATACAACTCGATAAAAATAGATGAAAGTATCGTATATATCATATCTGTATAAATTATTTAGATTTCCGAATACATTATAAGAGAAATCTAGAAGGACTAGAGTGATTTTAAAAAAATGTATTCAAGACAAGAAAATGTGGCAGTAGATACTATTGAAATGCCCTACTATTTTCAGAATGGGTCCATTTGGCAAATTTGTTTGTAAATAAATTGATATTTTGTAATAGAAAAATTCTTCTCATCAGCCATTATTCATTACCCCACATCTCACACCTTATGGAAAATATCTATACATCTTATGAAAAAAAAAAAAAAAACTATTGGTGTGGAGTGTAGAAGTGAACAATGCCACATTTTCTTATGAAAAAAAACATGATTGTATTTAATGTTGAAATTAATATTACTTATGAGTACCAATATTCAGTGCCGTGAGCTACGTATTGTATATCATGGAGTAATGCTACAGAAATCTCAAAACTTTGAGAATTTTATCTGAAAATGCAAAAGCCTAATCATTGCATAAAAAATGACTAAACAAGAACCAAAACCCGAATTAAAATAACCTCAATTTGCAACGATTTGACTCCTCAATTAAGATTTTATAATACTATCAACGTAGAATCTATTAGTCCACCTCTTTTTGAATGATTGAAACTGTTTCACAGTTAATTAACAATTTTGTACTTGGAGCAGTTCAAAGTAGATAAGAAAATTAATTTTTTTTTATACTTAATTGTAGTATAGTTGTTCTAATTATATCATTTTCCTTATTCCATACATCATTTCATAAATTGGTGAGCTTGCAATTCTTGCACCTGTCCCATATTAATGATCTGTCTGGGAAAATTTCAAAGTGAGCTTTGCTTCATGAGGTCCTTAATTCCATGCTAGAGAGAGACGAATTGACCTATATATATATATATATATATATATATATGGTCGATCGAGTTAATTTGAACGACGACTGAATGTTGAAGTATCAT